>HG992036.1:10690625-11381250 GCA_905220475.3 Ennomos fuscantarius | reverse complement strand
CTTTGATAAATAGATGACGTTAATTGAGACATTAATACCCTCGGAGCCGTGCCTTGCGAAAGCTTATTAATGATCGTCGAACTTTTTGTCCGCGACATTATCTAAGCTTATAGCTGATACATCATGCACGTGTCCTGATCATGTATACTAAAAAATCTGATGCCTCGGTCCCACGTCTCAGTTATCTTGGATCATGAATTAATACATCGGTCACAGGCGGAGGCAAGTCACAACACTGGCTGCTTTCTGTAGATTCCGCGTACTAAGCCAGTAGTTGAACAACCCGTGGACTGTTTACACGCATTCGAATATTGAATATTCGGAACAACTCGATGATTTCATACGGGTATCGCTCAGATTTTTTGAAAATGGAACTGATAGTGTCGCGGTCGTGTATCGAGACCATAGATGTTTATGGTTAATCGGAGCAGTGGAAAGTGCGATGATCCGATTTGTTCGGTGACAGTGATAGTTTTAATCAGGTCTTCTGTCAGTGGATGAACAGTGCCAGTATTTTGTGTTTTCTTTATGAATTGTGTTGGTGCTATTGTAAATCATGAAAAAACTCAACTCATAGGAACAACCATCAAATCCAATTTGATAACTCATACCCATCTCTATTATTAAAATATTCTATAGGTGATTAGTTGAATAATTAATATATTAAAAGGTTGACCACAGTGCCCAAATCTCGCAAAAAAGTAAAATATTACATTTTCTGTGCCTATAAGTAGTAAGTTATCAGAAATATATTATATAATTTAGTATCTATTTTATCAAATTATAATAATTGTTACAGACAGTATAAATTTATAATATAATCAAATAATAATAATTTCTTGCCTGAAGTATTCTGTACCGCAGCCGTTAACAATTACAAATTTACAAACATGACAAATATTGACATAGTTAAACGTTCACGGTGAAAGCATCTTATCATTGATAAACATATACAAGAGTTTTGGCGGGAACGCTTTAACGGAAAAGATTGCGTCAACGCATTGTATTATTTTCCAAAACTTGTGTTATTTTCAGTGTTAGTGCATAAAATTGGTGGCATTCTATTCGTTAAGTGCTGGATTACAGGCGTGAGTGTGGGAAAATGGTATAATGATGGTGAAACGTTTCTTTTCGTGTTGTTTCCAAAACTCCATAGAAGTTTCGAGTAAAGTTGCCACCACTTTACTAGGAGTATGACTTTGACTAGACTGACTTGACTATGACTTGACTTGATGACTTCGACTGTGACTGGACACATATTTGCGTGAAATATCATTAACTTGTTAAATTATCAAATACTTGACACTGGCTAAATACACGGAGGTGTGGAGCCAAAACAAAGAAAAAAAAACATATACAAAGCAGTGATTTTTTTATATATACACGTAACAGAAAATTCTAGACTTAAAATTAATTTCCATACAATAGTAAACATTAAGTACCTATTTTTCATACATTTTGTAATTTTATACAATATTTACATTATGATGGGGCATGTCCATTGCCTGATTAAATTATAATTGAAAAACATTTACTAATCAGACGTCACGTTGGATGTAACGTTCTACGTCATTATATTTTTCACAAAATGCCCTTCAAATTAGAAAAAAAAAATGCTTTTACGTTGTTCACTGACAATTACGAACGAAATCAATTAAATTAGGTGCGTTTTTCAATAATCAGGTAATAGTTGTTTATTGAATAAAACAAAACACAGCGAGAATGAAATGTGGTTCTTTAAACCGAACCCTTAAAAAGCTATTGTTTTTTGTTTTAGTCGGTTTATAATTTATTCGTCGGATAACCTTTATCCAGCCATTGAAAAAAGGCCCTTATATTAATATAATTCCAAGCAAACAGGAAGCAGTCGGCAGAATACTTTCATTGTATCGATAATCACCGGGTTCATAGCGTGTCAGTTCTAAAGAATGACTTGATTTGATTGAAGTTATCTTTCAATCGATCTTCACGCTCCCTGTGACGTTAATTGCACATATTTCTTATCGATATCGACATTTTTTATCGATGTTGCTTCAATCACTAAACGGTTTCTAATGTGTGAATTAGACGCTCAGAACGGATATAACGGACACTTTTATGGTCGCGAAAAAATACTAATGATTATATTTTATTTGTGAATCCCGTGTTACCTGATGTCACATGCGAATATATTAAAGATTTTTAACTATATTCTGATATTATTCAGTTAAAATACGGTATTTTTAAGCTTAAATTACGTGATAGTAGTACATAATTGAAGGGTTGAGAATAAAAAGGGTTTAACTGTCAAATTGATAGTTTCGAGAAAATTGACTTTAAACTTCAACGGCGTCATTTAAATGTAGAGTGCTTATAAGGTAATAGAAAAGGTTTATGTAAGTTTCAGTTGCTTAAAAATGTTTTAATTCTATTTTAAAATACAAAATATAGTACTAATTCATACAATTACTGTAAAAATATAATATAATAAAATAAATATAATAATGTTTTTATGCTAAGCGAACTGTGTTCCTGTGACAGATAAACCGTTTTTAGACTCAAAATCTCCAGATTTAAGCTTCATTTCGGTATTTTGAGAATGTATTATTGTAGATAATTTCACGGTGAATCCAACGATAACCATAAGTCATTTTGTGAAAAAAAACAGTTATACCCTTTTTGTTCTCACCCCTTCAATTATGTAAATAGAACCTACTTATTCCGTAAGTTTTATCATACCATTCTCGTATAGGTATTTATTTATTACTGTAATATCTGTGCATATGCATACCATAATGTTTAAGGTATCACCCATAGGTAATATAGTGATTTCAAATAAGAGTTTTTTAACACAAAACTATGACCGTGTAATAACTCCTCAAAAAGGCTTGATGAAGTAAACAAACCACAACAAACGAAAATCATAAAAAACCGACTTGTTACTTATATGGTATTCTTATGGATGCCATTGTTAGAACTGGACCAAATTGAAATGGGACCACACAGGAAACACTAGCTTTCAAATTTAAAAAAAACCAGTTAAAACTTTTGGGTATCAAGAATAAAAAAAATACAGTTGAATTGAGAACCTCGTCCTTTTTTGAAGTCTGTTGAAAATAAAATCCACCATTTCATTATCTATGCTAAAATATTATAGAAACTGGCGTGAGTAGTACTCATAACTACAACTATTACATGGCTAACACTCACGAAATACAGTCGAATAACTCGACCGGTGTTCGGGCAATATAGATGCCCATCCTCAAGGAGTACGCGCGGCGGTGGCGGCTCGGCGCTGACCGGTCGAGTTATTCGACTATATTTCGTGAGTGTTAGCTTAGCCGTGTAATAGTTGTAGTGAACTATGCTAAAACTTAAAAACCCCTTAAAAATAGATTTGAATTTTTTTTTAAAGTTAGTTTTATTTCAGTAGGTCAGCTATCGTAATTTGTTTAATAATAACATTAATAACAATATCACGTAGGTTTCAAAATATAATGACACTACAATGAGGGGACAAACAATAGCCGATAGTTTGAACATTTTCAAGGCGCATCCAACTCCGTTTGCGTCACCTAAACAAACATACATAGCACTTAATTAGATGTTTATAAAATTAGCAACAGAACATGTTGGCCAGATGTACAGAGATCTTCAGTATCTATAGCTCCTACTTAGGATATTTATCTTTATGTTTATGCTTAGCATGGTTTTTTTTGTTTTGGTTTGGCTACACACTTTTGTGTATTTAGCCAGTGTTTGTGTTAGTTTCGACTGGCCCGGTAGCTCAGTTGGTAGTAACCCTGCCTTCTGAACTGTGGGTTTTGGGTTCGATTCCCACCCAGGACAAACATTTGTGTGATGAACATAGGTGTTTGTTCTGTGTCTGGGTGTTATATTCTATGTATGTATTTACAAACAAAAAGTATCTAAGTATTGTATCAGTTATCCGGTTCCCATAGTATAAGCTTTGCTTAGTTTTGGGCTAGATGGCGCTGTGTGAAATGTCCACACATATTTATTTTATTTTATTTTAGTGTCAAGTATTTATTATTTGGTATTATTTGGTAATTTCTCGAGTTAATCAATATATATTAATATAAGGCAAGTCAAGTCACAGTCCAAGTCATCAAGTTAAGTCATAGTCTAGTCTAGTCAAGTCATACTCCTAGTAAAGTGGTGGCAACTTTACTTGAAGCTTCTATGGAGTTTTGGAAACAACACGAAAAGAAACGTTTCACCACCATTATACCACTTTCCCACACTCATGCCTGTAATCCAGCACTTCACGAATAAAATGCCATCAATTTTATGCACTAACACTGAAAATAACACAATTTTGGAAAAATAATACAATGCGGTGGTGCGATCCTTTTCGTTTTACCTCCAACACCCCAGCATGGATTTTAGATGCCTCCTCTTATTGAAAACTTCAATGTTAGGTTTGACAGCCGCTGTGGTGTGGTGGTTGAGCCGGTTGGCTCATAACCTGGAGGTGGCGGGTTCGATTCCCGCAGCAGGACAAGTATTTGTGCACAAGTAAAAAAGCGCAAGTACTTGTTCTGAGTGTGCTTTAGATCACACGACTGAAGTAAAACTTCTTTAGTTTAGCTGTATCTATCGGCCGGTACAATTTTGTTTTTGCTTTGTTTAAGGTTTTAGCAATTTATAATTGTCATTTTACCGGACATGCCAACATAATAATACAATTTTTTTATATTTGTTATGTATAAAGATCTACGTGAACCAACTTCAACTTCCGTTCGGTTCACATTCACCACCTTATCCCAAGTCAAGCGTGCGAAAAGAAGCTTCACTTTAAAAATATTGGTGTTATACTCCTGTGCAGAAGTGGCCCCATTCAGGGAAAGTTCAAGAAGAAGATTAGCATGTCGATATTTAAATAAAAACGTATTTAAATTTTTGGGTAATAACCTGGCAATGCCATGTTTATGCATTAGTGCGTTGGAGCGAGCTCTCAGTCTATAGGCGTGAGACCGGACAAAACCGGGAAAAATAGCATTAGTTCGTGGCGGCCAAGACTTACATTGGGTCACTGAGTTAACGAATACAGTTCTAGCACCTTTGAAAAGTTTCGAGAAGTTTTCATTAAGGTTGCCTTTAGGTACTTTAGGAACGGTTTCATAAGCCTAACAGTAAAAAAAAAAACATTAAGCATACGCAGGCTTTTAACACACCATCAAGTTCTTTGATCTTAAAAAGAAGAGATCACTCAAACACCCACCGGGCGTTAACTTCAAACGTTTAAAATGAATTCAGAAATAGTTATTACAAACAAACCGAAGTTACATAGCGTTAACTGACTTACGGCGCACGCTGCATTATTAATAACCGCTAGACACGGTACGTTATTAATAAATCTGTACTATTATAAATTATTATTTAAATAACATGCATCGGTTGCGTATATAAATCATATGCAGGATTAATGGGCGTGCGCTGACCTGGGACAGAGCGTATGACGTTTAACGTATTTATGGTTTACTTCTACTTGTTTCTTCTTAGCTAGATAAAACTTTTTACTGAAACATCACAATACAAAAACAATTTACAAGCACAAACTTAAAAATTGTCACAATGGGCGGTCTTAACGTTTAAAGCGATCCCTTTTAGACATCGTGTTAGTTTTAGGTAGTTTTAGACATCAGGTGCGATAGTGGTCAAATGCAAGCCTATATAGCAATATAAAAAAAGTGCCTTACCTTCGGTGCTAGGCTTAGGTGCCCGTTCAAAAAAAAGATCACGTGGACAAAACTAAACTTTTTTTTACCAGTTAAAAAGCATAGTGCCTTATTACTAGCTTTGCAGTCTGTAAGTATAATATGTAAAAGCTTTTTAAAGTTAGACAACAAAGTAAGCAATGGTTATTATACGAGAACAAATAAAAATTAATATAAATTATATATAACAAATAAACAATTTTTCAGATTATCGAATGGTAATTAATCGAGTAATATAGGCGATAATAATCATTTATATTGATATAATTTAAAAATTGTATATTACTATTATATTTTTTATTTATTTTTATTGTTGCTTAGCTTGCTTTTTGACAGACTCCTGGGTCCGTGCTTTTTTTAAAATATACTACTTACATATTTGTTTGTTGTATTTTTTCCAAAATCATTTTTTTTTTCCTTACAATTTTGAACACTATATTTCTATTTGCGTATACACCATGAGCTCTTAAGCTCCCACAAGCAGCACCCGTTCACGAGCTTTATAAAAATATAAAGGATGTATTAAACAACACGGCGTGATTTAGATCCTGTAATAGCTGACTAGACTAGACCGTTGTAATTAAATTAAAACCTGCAGAGCTCCCGTTATTGATAGTGGCTAAAAAGATTGTCAGATTACTATGATGAAGCGACAATCTAAATTGAGATGCAGATTGTATATTCGTAGTTGTTCTATCAATAACGAGCCCCGCGGCTTCGTTCAGGGTTTATTTAATTGACAAGCCTCTGTGGTTTGGTGGTTGAGCAGGTTGGCTCATAGCCCGGAGGCTGCAGGTTCGATCCCCGCGGCAGGACAATTATTTGTGTATAGAAAAAAAAGCGCAAATAGTCTGGGTGTTGTGGGACCATGGTCCTCTTAGTTCCTGGGTCCCTAGACACAGGGAATCCTAGTTCAATTTAGATTCAAAGTTTGTCCACACAAACATGGCGTACACAAAACTCAAAGTTGCAAAAAACAAGTTACCAAAAACATTTCACTTAAGAATGTCAAGATTGGCAAGATGACACTCGATGTAGGTTTTTAGCAAGCCGTCAACTTTACGACAATCAAGGAATTCAAAGGTGTGCCGCCGGAATAACCTTAAACATACACATATATATCTACACATAATACATACACGCATCTGGCGAGACTTGCGACTCGAAGAAGGATTTATATCAGCGATCTGCGAAAATTTACGAACACATAATGAATTTTTGGAATCGGACTGAAAAGGTTTGGTTACTGTTTCTTTGAATTTAAACTTCTCAAAAATTCAGCTTTGATTCAATCCATCAGGTTTTTAACTAATAATCTATACATATATTATACGTGCGCAGTGCAGTGTCACGCGAAACTTTATACATTAGATTTTCGAGTGACACTGCAACTGATATGAGCAGCCTTAACATCAGGCGAATGGTTAGCTCGTTACGTCATTCTTTAACATTTAAAAGATGGGATTTGGATTATGTGAATAAAAGTATGCAGTAAAGGTGATAATCGCGTCTTCAGACATATATATTAACCTAGTAATATTACTTCTTTGTGGCCGCATATCTACAAATCATAAACAAATCAAACTTTGTTAGAACTCTTACCATATTAATAGCTAGCTTCTGCCCGCGGCTTCGCCTATAGGACATGAAGAACTTTAAGAAATTTTTCATAAATAAATTCAACCACTCATTTTACCCTTTCAGGGATGGAATTTTGAAAAACCCTTTCTTAGTGGATACCTGCAATTTATAAAAAACGCACCCTCCAAATTTCAAGTGTCTAGGACCAGTGGTTTAGGCTGTGCGTTGATATATAAGTCAGCCAGTCAGTCAGGACTTTGAATTTTATATGTATAGATTTTAAATGAACGTCAACGCAGTCAACATAGCTTTTCTACAAAGATAGCACAGATAAAATACTTGAACTAGATCAATCAAAAAACAAACAACGGCGAAGTGAAGGTGTTAGACTGCCAACAAGTATTCTCGTTACGCTAGTGTAGTGCCTATTATTCCGAATGTGATCTAACAGCGATAAGGCGGTCCGACCCATTGTGTTGGAAAATACAGACAGACAGTCTTAAAAATGTTACCTAACGGACTATCTGAAATGGGTGGAGTACAGACAACTTTGACAATACGAGTCGGGATAAATTAATTGAACTTTGTAATCTTGCATTCGCAATTGTTTCTGAGACAAGAGACGAGAAGTAGCCAATATTTCGGCGCTGTTATAAGCACCATGATCACGGTCAAACGAAAAAGTCTGATGCAGGTGCGGATGGATGATGAGTAATTATAGATATCTAAATAATAAAGCACCTTATTATATATCTATGAAAATAATATATACATTAGTTACTAACCGTCGGTCTAGGCACTGTGACTTCTAGTTATGCGCTTTTGTCACAGACTAAATAATTGTCTGTATCACACGACTAATATAAATTATAACAGTCTGATTTTAGACGACTTTACAAATAGTTTAATGTGCTCTAACTATATATACGTCACTATAAAGCGCCCAGCGCTTCCACTCGCAACTTACCGCGTTTTACCGCGGGAACTCTTACAGCCTTGTTAATAAACACGAACTAGCTTTAGACTAGTTACACCATCTTTTGTCTCTTTCGATCCAGCTAAATAATCCAGTAGCAAAAAAAGGACAAAAGCTGAAGTAACTAATCCGAGACTAATACCCGTTTATTAATAAGGCTGTTAATGTTTTCAGGTATAAGTTATTCTACATCACCATTGTTGATGTAACCAATCTATAATTGCAAAGTTTTATCAAACTCAGATCTTTTATCGTGCAACAAAAATCAGATAAAATAGCGGCTTTACGGTCATGTGGTGTGCTGACTAAAATTACAATAGCCGAATGTGTGTGTTATGTGTATGTTTGTGATACTTGTATTGTATTTTTGACAGTCTCAGCTGTGGTGTGGTGGTTGAATAGGTCGGTGCGTAGCTCCAAGACGACGGGTTTGATTCCCGCGGCAGGACAAGTATTTTCACACAACTAAAAGTGCAAATACTTGTTCAGAGTCTGGGTGTCGTGGGTCGTGGTCCTCGTAGTTCCAGGGCTCCTAGTTACAGGGAATCTTAATTAGGGTTTTGGATCTATGTATGTGATCGTTGGGCGTTATTATTATTATTACTATTATTTAGGGTGGATTCGACCAAACGAGAGTAAATTTTATTCTTAGAATAAATCGCCATTTGTTCGAGAGTAAATCAATTTCACATTTTACCATCTACAATTCTAAGAATAGCAAGTCTATTCGAGTATTATTACTATACTACCGTTTTTGGTGGAATAACAGAGTTATTCCGAGAATATTTTAATTCAAAATAGACAAAGATAACAAAAGACGTCCGACCATGTATTTTGTCATTTAATTTCCTACACTATAATACGACAAAAGCGAGTTGATATGACATAAGCTTGAATACCGTGTCGTTGTAGAACAACAATTGTTAACTGGGTAATAGATTCGTTCATCATTTATTCCGCTATTCGCGTATAGTAATTCTAAGCGTAGCTAAACTTAGTATTGCGTGGAAAAACGAAGAATGAAATACTCGAGTATAATATCGTGGAATAGATTTATTCTGGTATAGTTACTCGTGTATAAATCTAAGTTTGGTCGAATCCACCCTTAATATAGTAATGGATAGATATCGACCGACAATGGTTCTCCTAAAAATGAGCCAAGATACAATTTCCAGTCTTATATACCAGTTTTAAAAGCACCCTTTTTAATGTTCATTAAATGAACACCTCACTTTTCAATATCAGTCTTATGATCTTAAAAATCTTATCTGCCCTGTCAAGAATGCTAAATAGCCGCGATCAGCACGAAATCGTGAAGAATTAATAATGTCTTCGTTAAAATTCTTAACTTTAAGCGTAAAATGATATGAAAGTTCACGTTTAAGTAGGTCTTTATCCACATTATTTGTTAAAGGTCTTACTCGACTTAGCATGTTGAAATATATCTATACTTAAGCATGGTCGCTTTTGTTTCTACATTTTAGAAATCGATTTAGTATGATTATATTTGGGATCATATTTCAAAATCTAAGGATTTTATTGCAAATAGGCTATTTTTGGCACTTTATTTAGCGACTTTTTTACTCTTTCTTTAGCCCAAAGATTTTTGCCATTTTTTGTTGAATGGCATTGCCATTCAACGGGGCAATGCCGCCAGAATTTAGGGCAGGTAGGCAGGCCAACTGGTAGCGGCTTCTTAGATTAAGTTTTACTAATGCATAATTATTAATTTTATTTTAGTTTATTGTTTAAAAACTTATATTTTTTTAGCACTTTTACAAGTCAATATAATATTATAAAAGTACAAAATGCTCAATGACAAATATTATTAGCCTATTAGATACAATACGTGAGTTTAAAAAAAGATACCGAACAAATAACTCCGATACGAAACTTTGATTACAACTGTAAAGAAGCTACAAGAAACTTTACAATGATGTCATTTTTGGTTACTTTTCTACTATATTTATAATTTATTACAATTGAGACAAAATGGTGGTCTCTATTTAGCCCAAAGACTATACATTGCCATTATATGGAGCAATGCCGCCAACATTTTGGGCACGTTGCCTACTGGTGGCGGCTTCTTAGAATAAGTTTGCTAAAACATAGTTTTTAATTTTATTTTAGATTTATTCTTTAAAAACTTATAATTTTATATTGAGACATCATGATATTATCATAAAAGCACAGACCTACACCTCACACCAGTGCAAGAAGAATGTTGAGATGATCTTAATAAACATTAACATATATATCAAAGAATTTATCCAAACTAAATTGAATCCACAAATAGGTACCTGAAAAGCGGATATTTCGACAGTTATTGTGCCATAAATCTTTTTTCGTTCGTTTCGTCGATATCTATCATTCGAAGTTTTATTTCGAAAAGCATTAGCAAGTAGCTTGAACAACAGCCTTCGAGCTTAAAATAGGCAGTTTTTGTCCACATAACAATAAAATTACAAGTTAACTAACGCTTAAATTTCCAAGAAAATATCTCTAATGCCGTTTACGTAAGTTTTGTACCGTACAGCTCGGAATATTGGAACGCTCCGTTTTCAAGCAATAGTCCGCATAGCATCGAAACAAAAACTTAATAACTATAGATTAATACCAATTACAGTAATTTCAAACTATTTCAATAAAATACCGTTTAATTAAATCAGACAAGTGCTTTTTGCAGTTTGAAAGCTTGCATTTCAGTTTATCATCGCCATTCCAAGTCTGCCCTCTAGCAGCGCGTGCTTTGTGGCACCAGATGCATATTGCATGTTCCTACCCAGATGGGCTGGTAGTGAATACATATCTATTCTATTGTCGTTTCATATCTATGGTTACCTAATTGTATAAATAGATAGATAGATAGATCAACACTTTATTGTACACCGTAAAAAAGAAAACAATTTACAAAAAGAAAAACTTACATAATATACTAATACTAATACAACAGGCGGTCTTATCGCTTAGAGCGATCTCTTCCAGACAACCTTTGAATCGAAAGAATCTGTAGCTTAGAATTTTGGGTTTTGGTGTACAGGTAAAAACAAAATGAACAGCTGTAAAAAACATAAAAAATACGGTCAAATTGCGAACCTCCTCCTTTTTTTAATTCGGTGGATAATTTAAATTAATGTTACAAGCAAATAAAATTAAAAAGTAAAGTAGTATAATAAGTAATAAGAGTACCCTATCAAAATAAGTGTACTATTATTACACAACGTAGGTCACATACCTACTCATTTATAAACAAGATAGCAATCCGACAAAGTATTAAAGCCTACGCAAAACTCACTGATTTATATCATTTTATATAGTGCGTGAATAAAATTGATAACTAACATTCACGTTCTGGTTATGATATTTATTATGTAAAAAGCTCGGCTCGATTAAACCCAGTCTGTTACAAAACTGAAAACAACCTTTTCAAAATAATTCTCTTTACGCATTAAGTTACACAGTTAAGTTTCGCGTCGTTAACCTATTTCGAGAAAGTACTAAAGTGTAGTGCTCGTGTAGAAATCTGCATATCTAGGTGGCTAATATTGAGGTTATATATGATTATTTTGCTCGATATCGTGTTTATGAAATTTAGGTCTTATTTAAAAGGACGTGGTGGGATTTCTTATGGTCTTGTTTGCATTAGTTATTGCGATAAATAGGGAGCGGTGGTAACTAATGGATAATTATAATAAAAAGAAATATAGCAAGAGTATTAAAATTATTAAAGATAAATTAACAGGATTATATAAATGCGGCAATAAAAATAATAATAACGTTCAACGATCAAATACACAGATTTCCTGCATCTATAGACCCAGGAACTACGAGGACCATGTTCTCACAACACCCAGACTCAGATCAAGTTTTGCAATTTTTCTTTGCACAAATACTTGTCCTGCCACGGGAATCGAACCCACCGCCTCCGGGCTATGAGCCAACCTGCTCAACCACCACACCACAGAGGCTGTCAAAGCTCAGTTAATACGACTACAAACATTGTTGTATTCCTGATAAATATCAGTTATGATAAACAATAATAATTTGTAATGAGCTTCCGCCTGTGACTGGCATGATATCTCGGTTGGTAGATGCCATGCCTTCGGAACTGTAGGTTGTAGGATCGATTCCCAGGACTACCATTTGTTTAATGAACTTCGATGTTTGTTATGTGTCTGGGTGTTATATTGAATTCTACGTATGTAATAGGTACCTATGAAATTGCCGTATTGCAGTACAGACTTTTTCAACTAAAAAAAAGTTTTGATTGGCTATGAATTCTAAATTCAAATTAATTTTGTTTTAAAAATATGACATTCTATTTACAATATAAGTCTTTTGTTTATTGATTAGCGTTGTATTTTCATTACATTTCAACATTTTTCTCATAATGGATACTTTGAAATTTCGTGTAATTATGGAATATGAGTTCCGTCGTGGCACCAACGCGGCACAAACGACACGTAACATCAACGACGTTTACGGAGAGAACTGTACAAACGAACGTACAATCCGTTATTGGTTTGCTCGGTTCCGTTCTGGGAATTTTGACTTGAAAAATGAACCTCGTGGTCGTCCGGAAACTTTGGTCAACAATGATGAATTAAAGGCGATTGTGGAAGCTGATGAATCTCAATCTACAGCTGAGCTGGCAGCAGCTTTTGATGTTAGCATCAAAACAATATTGGTCCATTTGCGACAGATTGGCAAGATAAAAAAGCTTGATAGATGGGTGCCCCGCGAACTTAACGATCGCCAGCGCAACGTACGCGTCGAGACTTGCCTTGCGCTGCTTAACAGGCACAGAAATGAAGAAATTTTGAACCGAATTGTTACGTGCGACGAAAAATGGATCCTTTTTGACAATCGAAAGCGCTCAGCAAGTTGGTTAGATACTGGTTCGGTACCAAAGCAATGTGCAAAACGAAAAATGACCCCTAGAAAGGTGATGGTCACAGTTTGGTGGTCTAGTGCTGGTGTGATTCATCATAGCTTTTTACAAAACGGCGAGAGCATTACTGCAGATGTGTACATTGAAGAACTGACCACAATGATGGCGAAACTCGCACGTCTGCAACCAGCTTTGGTCAATCGGTCGTCTCCACTGCTACTTCACGACAACGCGCGACCCCATACTGCACAACAGACCGTCTCTAAGCTGCATGAGTTGGGTTTGGAAGCTCTCCCTCATCCGCCATACTCACCAGATCTTGCGCCTACCGACTATTACTTTTTCCAAAATTTGGATAACTTTTTAGCGGGAAAAAAATTCAATTCCCGAGAGGCAGTACAAAACGCCTTTGAAGAGTTTGTTGTCTCCCGTCCTGCTGATTTTTTCAAGAAGGGCATCCATAAACTGCCACATCGTTGGCAAAGATGCATTGATTGCAGGGGTGATTACTTTGAATAAAAGAAATAAATAAGTTCGAAAAAAAAAAATACTTTAACTTTTTTCAAACAAAACGGCAATTTCATAGGTAAAGACCTAATATTAATCTATATATAAAAGAAAGTCGTGTTAGTTACACTATTTATAACACAAGAACGGCTGAACCGATTTGGCTAAAAATTGGTGGGGGAAGGTAGCTTAGAACCAGGAGACGGACATAGGATACTTTTTATAAGGTTTTTTTTAAATATAGATAGCTTATATAGTGGATTAACACATAGGATACTTTTTACAGTGAAACCGCGGGGCGCGGCTAAGAAATTATAAAATAAATAATTATATTAACTATAATTTATTACGTCATAATTTTGTATAAATTGAATACATTCGTTGCAAAACATTTGTGCTCGCGAGATCTAACGTTTGCAGAACTACCAGTTTTTTATCGATATAAAATTCCATTATTTTAAGCCAACATTTTCAATTAAGTGCCAAATAAATTGACTTAACCACGCCCCTAAAACCAGTGAAATTAATATTCATCACCGTTAAGTTGTTCAGTAGATTTGTCTTGGCCCTTAAAAGAATTTATGACATTGCCTATTAAGGTTAATTTAACTTTATTGTCGCCTTATTGGATAAATCCTGATATCTTTATTTGCGGTTTCACCAATTAGGGATATTTAAATCGCGCTTATCTACGTTTCCAAAACGGTTCACTTGAAATCTTCTTGAAAGTTGACTGAAATTATTATTATTTGAATATATAATATGGCCTTGTCATTTATATTTATTTCATTCCCCATCTCGGAAAGAGACTATTTATGCTTTTCGATATCTGAGTACAGAAGCCGTTTTTATCCCCTAGAGGGTAAAGTAAATTGAATTTAGAACATCGTGTGCACTAAGTTTGTGAATTAAAAACATCTTTAAACATATTTACTTCCCGCGCGCGATTAAAAAGCGACTTTGCACTCTTGTATAACAAATTACTATTTTAATAGATTTTATTGTATGATATTTTACAGCACCCGGAAAACAGTCAAACCGTTCCGTTTGTCAAATTTCATTACTTCATTCGTTGTTTCGTGTTATTGTAGATTGTAATTTATTGGTGTTAACACTTAATAACGTATTTTTGTATTGTATTGTACAGTATTGTATTTACTTATTGAAAAACACGTCACACAAAGTCGAACACTATCAAAATTTTTGGTAATATAAAAATTGACTCAAGCTTTTTTTAACGGGCATAGTGCCTTTATTCTTTTAACTAACTAAATACTGCAATAATATAACTACTACTAAATACTACTAGCTATACTACCTTCTACAAAAAAAAGCATTTGGACTATATATATATCAGCCGCGATGACATATAGTGTTACAGATAATATTATATATAAATACGTACTATAATTTTATTTTTACATTTTTCTAAAATAATGACAATCACGTTAAAAAGTGTTTTTTTTAGCACTAGCTGCACCCGCGGTTTCACCAAAATTTTCTAATTTTCGCTTATATTTCCCAATTTTTTTTTTTTATGTTTATGAATGACGTGACGCTAGCCGTTCGCCTGATGTTAAACGACATGGCTGCCCATATCAGCTGCAGTGTCACTCGGAACTCTAAAGTATAGAGGTTCGCGTGACACTGCACTGCGCACGTCATCCAGAGACATCAGCACAATCTAGTAATAAGATTACTAAACTGTGAGATCAGATCATAAAGTCTCATTTGCCCAGTAATTTCACTAGCTACAGTGCCCTTCAAACCGGAGCACAGCAGTGCTTGCGCACTACTGCTTGGCGGCAGAATAACTGGCAAAGCGGTGGTACCTACCTAGACGAACTTTGCAGTAAAAAAAATAAAAATAATAATAAAAAGTAATTATTTCTCGACAATAATAAACACTACGAAAAAAGAATTAGCGAAAATGTTCTATCCGTTCACCCGTGATGCGATGACCAAGGGAAATAGAGATTCATTTTTATATATTAAGACAATGCACAAGTGGTATTAGTACATCAACATCAGAGTTCAAAAACCCCATTTATGTCAACCATCTGATACCGTATTCAGCACACAGTTTTCGCCATAATGAACATTGATCAATACTTTGGCAGGTAAATGTTTTTTCCCATGGCCATGCTCAGTTAGGCCATTCAGCCATACTGGTACCCGCTTTACTAACTAAGTGATTTGTTCACTTGACGTATTGTACTGATATAATGCTCCTAGGTTTATTGCCAATGCAGTTCGTGCCACCCAATAAGGTGAAGCAACTAGAGAAAATAATTATACGCATTTTAATTGGCGAATTACGGTGCGCATTGAATTTAACCGGTGAATGTGGAAGTGGACCGGATTGTGGGAGCTTTTTGTATAAATTAGGATATTATATTAAAAACATATTTCTTTTCTCGATATTGACAGCATATGTGGTGTGGTGGTTAAGCAGGTTGGCTGAGGCGGCGGGTTCGATTTCCGCGGGGACAAGTATTTGTGAGCACATAAAAAAAGCAGAAATACTTGTTCTGAGTCTGGGCATTGTGGGACCATAGTCCTCGTAGTTCCTGGGTCCTCAAACACAGGGAATTCTAGTTAGGGTCCAGGATCTATGTATGTGATCGTTGGGCCGGCATTGTGCATTGTTAATTTATATGAACAAACAAAATTATTCAATATTTGTCTATTAAATTGAAACGTGCTTTTCCAAAGGCTATAAGGATTAGTTTCTATCGTTTAGCTATATAGAGTTTTAATGATTATACATGTTCACTTTTAAGTACGAGGCATGATGTTTAAGAACGTGTTTATGATTTTAGAGGATGAATTTAAGATAAGGCAAATATTAAAGCCGGTCACATGTGACCTGACGCACATCTTTGACAGATTTTTGTCGGCGCGTCGCTGTCAATGTCTGACAAGCCATGTTCTAGGTACTTTTTGTCTTAGAAATAATATGAATATAAAAACAGGTGATGCAAAAATGGTATTACACTATCACAATAATATCACACTAATATTATATTATATGCGAAAGTTTGTATGTGTATGTGTGTTTGTGGGTATGTGTGTATGTTTGTTACTCTTTCACGCTCAAACGGCTGAATGGGTTTGGATTAAATTTGGTACCAAGATAGCACTAGATTAATATAAAGGCTACATTTTATCCCGGAAAAGTGAAATTTTGAGTGATGATGAGAAAATAATTAAATAATTAAAATACTTTTTATCCGCAGGTGAAATCGCGGGGCGCAACAAGTCATTAATAAAATAATAATAAATATGTTATGTGTATGTAATTTATGTATATATAAAGTGTAACAATGGGCGACCTTATCACTTAAAGTGGTCTCTTCCAGGCAACCTCTGAAGAGAATTTAACGAAGTAGTAACGGACGGGGTGCACCTAACTATTTAGTTCATATTAAGGGCGTAAAAATTATAAAACATCTTGACTTCTAAAAAAAACACACTAAACAATAAAATAACAATTACACAATAAATATATGTACATATATAAATTTACCTAAAATATAATTAAATAAAATATAGTAGCCATTCCCTACTCTAATTTTGACATCAAAAAATTTTTATTTAAACTTTTTGGAATGTATTTCTAACTGTTAGTAATCACACGATAAGTGCTAATTGACTGCAAATGAAAAAAACAAATGCACCACGATTAATTTAAGTGCCTAGTAGCACTGTTACCTTTATAATACTTTATCTTAAATCTTAATAGAGTGGCTGCAATTAGTTAAATGAATTATTTAGTTCGACCAGGTTTACTTTGCTGTCAGTTCTGTCAGTTTGAAATGTACAAAAGGTTGGTATACCGTTTTGAATAATTAGCACACTTTTTGAAGTAAAACTTCTTTACGCACGCTTGACTTGGGGAGTAAACGAGGCGAATTTGAAATTTGTTGGTTCACGTAGATCTCCATTGTCAACACAACAAAGTTAAAAAATTGTATTATTATGTTGGTATGTCCGGTAAAATGACTAAAGCTAAGTTAGATACACTTTTGTTGTAATAGAAGGAGGTCCATGGGTTTGCTGAATTAATGATATGCCGATTGACTTTGTATACGATATATTAATTAAAAAGATATTTACAAAAACCAAATGCGGAAAATAAAATTTTCTCTCATGTGTAGTCTCTATCAACAACATTCGTTGCCCCTAGCAACTAGCTGGAAAGTTTATCTATGAGATTGGTATAGAAACTTTTTCGTGGGCCAGCACGCCACATCACCCCCCTCCAGAGACCGTCCTACGGGCGATAATATTCTGGAAAACGCACTGTTCGTCCTGATCGAGTGGTGGTCACTGGAGCGTCTCGGGTCTCAGGTGCTGCCACGGCGGGAGAATGGTCCAACTCACGAAGTATGTAGGCAGGTTTAATGCGGTCGACTGATACAGTGACTTCTTTGCCTTTTATGCGGAGCTTGAAAACTTTATCCCCTCGTTTTATCACCTCATGTGGGCCTGTATAAGCTGCTTGAAAAGATGGGTGCGAGGTGTCATCTCTTAGAAAGACGTGGGATGCTGTTGCTAAATCTTTGAAAATGAATATGGAGCGGTTATTCCCATGGTGAGAAGTTGGTAATGGCAACAAATTTTTGGCGAATGTGCGCAGTCTTTCAGTGTATACTGTCAAGTCCTCTGTACCATCAGCCGATTGACAAAAAATGTCACCTGGGAGTCGTAGTGTCTCTCCATATACGAGTTCAGCTGGAGTCGCTTGTAAGTCTTCCTTAAATGCCGCCCGGATTCCCAGTAGTACAAGTGGAAGTGTTTCAAGCCAGCTGCTGGTCGCATGACATGTAATAGCGGCTTTAAGCTGTCTGTGGAATCTTTCGACAAGTCCATTGCATGCTGGATGGTAGGCTGTAGTTCGTCTGCGTTGAAATCCGATGATGTGTGACAGATGCTTAAAAAGTTCTGATTCAAACTGTCGACCACGATCAGTGACGATATCTTCAGGGCAGCCGAATCTGGATATCCATCCGTGAACTAAAGCTTTTGCCACTGTTTCAGCTGTTATCTCCTGTAATGGTATAGCTTCGGGCCATCGTGTGAAGCGATCTACACATGTGAGACAGTAACGATACCCCTGTGAAAGAGGTAAAGGTCCGATCAAATCTATGTGGATTTTCATGAATCTGGCTCGAGGTAAGTTGAATGATGCTAATGGAGATGAGACATGACGTGTTATTTTTGATCGTTGGCATGCTAGGCAGGAACGAGTCCACTCTCTACAATCTTTTCGCATACTAGGCCATACATAGCGTTCCGATATCAGTTTCGTCGTCGCATTTATGCCAGGGTGGCTAAAAGAATGCAAGTTTTCGAACACTTGCCGTCGCATGTCTTTGGTCACATAAGGTCTGGCCACATTGCTGCTCTTGTCACAATAGATTTCTGTGTGAGATCCAGGCAGTTTGATTTTTGTCAAGCGTAGAGAAGTATCGCTATCCAAAAGTTGTTCTAGTTCAGGATCTGTGCTTTGTGCTTGAGCAAGCTTGGATAGATCGATGGGCTGAGTAATCTCTTCGATGCGTGATAAACTGTCAGCCACAACGTTATCCTTTCCTGAAATATGCCTGATATCTGTAGAAAACTGTGAAATAAAATCCAGATGTCTGAACTGTCTTGGTGAGCACTTTTCTTTTCGTGAATGAAATGCGAAAGTTATGGGCTTATGGTCAGTGTAAATAATAAAGGCTCTCGCCTCCACCATGTGACGAAAGTATTTTATTGCTTCGTAGATGGCGAGAAGTTCCCTGTCATAAGGCGAGTATTTCTGTTGACATGGCGAAAGTTTTCGAGAGAAAAATGCTAAAGGTTCCCACAGGCCGTCTTTATGCTGTTGTAAAGCTGCGCCCATTGCTGTGTCTGAAGCATCAGTGACTATAGCGAGCTTCGCTTGGCAGTCTGGATGAGCAAGTAGTGCTGCTTGGCAGAGACTTTCCTTGCAGGCGATGAATGCTTTAGTAGCTTCTTCTGATAAATGCACGGGATGTGAACCTTTAACTGATCCTGTGAGCAGTGCATTCAGAGGCGCTTGATGCCGCGCTGCGTCAGGAATAAACCTTCTGTAAAAGTTCACCATTCCTAGGAATCTTCGCAGTTCTCTGACGGTTTTTGGTGGTGGGTAATTCGCAACCGCTTCTACCTTTGATGGTAACGGCTTAGTGCCAGCTGCTGAGATGCTGTGTCCTAAAAACGTTACCTCTGATACACCGAATATGCACTTGTTCGTGTTGATTACCATGCCGTATTCCTTGAGTCTGTTGAAGAGCAGATGAAGGTGCTTCTTGTGTGATTCCTGATCAGGTGAGAAGATCAAAAAATCGTCCAGAAACGGGAAGCAGAACTCTTCAAGGCCCCTAAGCATCTCGTCCACAAATCGTTGAAACGTTTGGCCAGCATTACGTAGTCCGAACGTCATGAACGGAAATTCGTATAAACCAAACGGCGTCGTGATTGCGGTCTTCGGAATATCCTCAGGGCAGACAGGAATTTGATTATAAGCTTTTACGAGATCGATAACCGAGTATACTTGACAGCCGGAGAGACAATGTGCAAAGTCATGTATGTGTCGAATGGGATAGCTGTCTGGTACGGTTCTAGCGTTGAGCATTCTGTAGTCACCGCATGGACGCCAGCCGTTATCTTTTTTAGGCGCAAGATGAAGTGGTGATGACCATGGTGACTTTGAAGGTCTGGCTGTTCCGTTCCTCAACATATCTGCAAATTCGTCTTTTGCGATTTTTAATTTATCCGGTGCTAGTCTTCGTGGTGTGCTGCTTATTGGCGGCCCTGCAGTAGTTTGTATATGATGCATGGTATTATGCTTCGGAACACGGTGGACACCGGAAGGTCTAGTAATCTCAGGGTATTCGCTTAGTATGTTATGATATACGGAATTTCCAGAAATAACTTTTACCGATGAAATGTTCCCAGTTGACTGTGCAGGTGAAGCTGGGGACGTAAGGCTTGTAGTGTTGTCGATTAAACGTTGATTTCGACAATCCACGATGAGGTTGTAAAATGATAAAAAATCTACACCTATTATGGCCTTTGTAACGTCCGCTACGATGAATCGCCAAGTGAAGTCACGGCGCAAGCCTAGGTTCAGCACTAAATGAGCGTAGCCGTAAGTAGAAATGGGTGTACCGTTTGCCGCACACAGCTCATAATTTGTTTTCTCACGACGTTCCTTGAGTGCCGATCGGGGGAAGACACATACGTCACTGCCAGTATCGATGAGAAACTGCATCTTCGTAGCGCCGTCCGTGACAAATAGGCGACCGGAAGTTTGGCAATCGGTCGTCGCCATTACCGACTGCTGTTCGCGTTTCCCGCATGGTAGTCGCATGGTTTTACGCACTTACTTGCTTCATTGCCGAACTTACTATGATACCAGCACACAGGAAATTTTCTATAGTTCGACTGTGATCGTGTGGAGCTAGAACGACCGCGCGTTTTCTTGTTTGAACGATTCGGTGCACGTGAATGCCGGTTCACCTGCGCAATTAGAGCTTGCACTTGTTTGGTAAGTTCAGCAATCTGTTGGTTCATGGCGTCTAAAGAGCTTCCTGGTATGGCACTTGATGTTGATGCTACGTGCGCTGTAGGCGAAACAACGTCATGGATGCGGTCAGCGAGATCTGCGAGCGCTTCCAGTGAAGACGTCATCTGCGAAGCGATTATCGTTTGCGTGCTACTTGGTAAGCGACTGGTCCAGATAGTACGTAGAAAATCTTCGGGAACTCCAGGTCCAGCCAAATGTTGCAAATGTCTTAGAAACTGAGATGGCTTACGGTCTCCAAGTTCTGCGTGCATAAGTAATTGCTTGACCTTCTTTTCTCGTGACGCGGACAGTCGTTTGATAAGTTCCGACTTCAATTTTTCATACCTGTTGGTGTCGGGCGGGTTGATGATTATATCTTCCACCTCAGAAGCAT
Organism: Ennomos fuscantarius; assembly: GCA_905220475.3. Classification (NCBI taxonomy): domain Eukaryota; kingdom Metazoa; phylum Arthropoda; class Insecta; order Lepidoptera; family Geometridae; genus Ennomos; species Ennomos fuscantarius. The sequence goes on along the minus strand of HG992036.1, from coordinate 11,359,599 downwards.
ACTGCGGGTCTAGTTGGCCGATAACGTAGAAAAACTTCGTATTGTCCGTAGTAATGTTCGATATCGCGAATTGGCCCTCGATCTGCGCGAACCAAATGGCCGGCTTTTCAGGCCAAAACGGCGGAATGCGCACGCCCACACGACAAATATCTTCGTTCTTATCGGTTGAGAGCGACATCTTTATGTGAATCAGTATCAGAATTATCGCAATCAGCAACAAAATCAAAATCACACACATTTACTGCAAACGCGGACTTTCGGTTCAAAACAGGTCACCAGTAAAGCTAAGTTAGATACACTTTTGTTGTAATAGAAGGAGGTCCATGGGTTTGCTGAATTAATGATATGCCGATTGACTTTGTATACGATATATTAATTAAAAAGATATTTACAAAAACCAAATGCGGAAAATAAAATTTTCTCTCATGTGTAGTCTCTATCAACAACATTCGTTGCCCCTAGCAACTAGCTGGAAAGTTTATCTATGAGATTGGTATAGAAACTTTTTCGTGGGCCAGCACGCCACATGACAATTTACAATTCAAGGAGTGCGAAAGGGTTTAACTGTCTAATTGATAGTTTCGACAAAATTGACTTTAAACTTCAACGGTTTCATTTTAATGTAGAGTGCTTATTCAGTAATAGAAAAGGTTTATGGAAGTTTCATTTGCTTGAAAATGTATTAATCCTATTTTAAAATACAAATTGTAGTACTGATTCGTACAATTACTGTAAAAATATAATATAATAATGTTTTTATGCTAAGCGAACTGTATTCCTGAAAATCTCTAGATGTAAGCCTCATATCGGTATTTTGAGAATGTATCAATGTAGATAATTTCACGCTGAATCCAATGATATCTACCCATAAGTCATTTTGTGAAAAAAATCAGCTAAACCGTTTTTGATCTCATCTCTTCAATCTTCAAGATGGCGACATTAACATTAAAAACAAAAACAAAGTTATACCGGTCATAGATGGCACTACACTAAAAAAGTTTTACTTCAGTCGTGTGGTCTAAAGCACACTCGTTTTTTTACAACGGAATTGTCAAAGTGATGTCACTCGATTAACTTTCTTAGTTCTTGCCGCGTTGAATTGCTAATTATAGTGGTGCTGTATAATGATTATTACCAATAAAACATTTCTTCGCATAATCACCATACTTGCTTCAAGTGTAGGCGGATGACTTGTCCATCATTTATTAATCTTACACATTCTTATCTATATATAAAAATGAATATCTATTTCAGAAATAGAGATAGAAATGGAAACGAGATGGGATAGAACATTTTCGCTAATACTTTTTTGTTGTGTTTATTATATTCAAGAGTTATTATTATTTGTTATTAGTATTTTTTTTCTTTTATAAGTAACCATTACTTATAAAAGAGAAAAATTAAGTAAGTTGAGCGGAAAATTAGAAAATTTTCACCACGCGGGTGAAACAACGGGGCGCAGCTAGTAGAATCACACTAATATTATAAAGGCGAAAGTTTGTATGTGTGTATGTTTGTTACTCCTTCACGCTCAAATGGCTGAATGGATTTAGATGAAATTTGGTACCAAGATAGCTTATACACTGGATTAACATATAGGCTACATTTCATTCCGGAAAAGTGAGATGTTCCCGTGGGATGAGCAAATAATTAAAATACTTTTTATCCGCGGGTATCTAACATAACAATAGCAAACAAGTTTCGAAAATCGTAAAAAAAAAACTGCAATGAATGCCCTGATTTCACACTTCGAAAACAACCATTCTGGTGTCAGTATCGATATAATCATTGTTGTTCGCTATAATCATTGTGATATGAAATGACACAGAATGACATATTGCGTAAAGTAGATCATACGCGCACGATATTATGGCCAAATACGTAATAACACTACATTTAAACCAACTCCAACAAGGACTGAAAGCGTTAAAAGTTCAACGGTACAAAATATAATAAGATTTATTTTTTGATAGTTGCCTGTCAAGTGATAATTAGACATTTAAAAAATTTTCTGCTATTTTGGTGTAAGATATTAGACACTATTATAATTTTGTTATCACAATACTTAGTAGTACCTACCAGAGAGTAACTGTGAAGAAAAGCAACTTGATTTCTTTTATTTAATTTCTTTAAATTAAATCCAATGAAAGCATTTGGCAGAAATTGATAAAATATAACCTGAAAAATAAAGATAATAGTAATAACAGTTGTTTTATTTTGTTGCTTTATGGATTCTCTTTTTATTTTTTTTATACTGCATTTCCACAGACACCTGGGTCCGTGCTTTTTGTTAGATTATTTTTTATATTTATTAATTAAGCATATTATTAACATGAACATATATATAATACAGGGCGGACAATACAGCCAATTATCTTTCTATTTTATTTTATTCTATTTCTAACAAAACCATAAGTTAAAATTGGCGGCAACTTTTTCTGGCATTTTTAAAGCTCCAGGAGTGGATTATTTTTTCGATAGTAGAGTCGTAGATATTGATTTGTAAATATTTCACATAGCGTCTGTCATTAAGTACCGGTATTTTTAGCCCTTCAGTCCTTCATTGAAAACGTTATAAACAAACTATTTTATTGGTAACTCTGAATGTAAAAAGCTGTGTATTTTATTTATGAAGCATAAAAGGTCACGTTCCAATGAGGCTTAGTTCCAAAAGTACCATAAGTACCACTAGCAGTTAAAGCGCGGTATATACTTACGTAAATTAACGGTAATGGATCGGAAATAAAGTCTTTATTCGCAATAACCGATCTGTTTAATATAATCGCTGCTTTTCGAACCAATATATTTAATCTGTTTATGGCTTTTTATTATCCTTTTTAATTGTATCGACTTAATTTTATGACTGTATCGAACTTCGTGGTGTCGGATTTAATTTAACTTTCTCTTAATTAACAAGAATCATTGAGCCTGATTTGACATCGATTATAATAAATAAATATATGTGTGGAATAAATAATAACACATACATAAATCCTGGGTTACCTAACTAGGGTTTCCTGTAAAAGAGTCCTACAGGGTAAGCAATGCATTGGTGACGCCTCCTCCGGTGTTACAGATGTCCATAGGCTGCGGTGACCACTTCCCATCAGGTGGGAAATATGCTTGTTTGCTCCCTTTAACATAAAAAAAAAACAAAAATCTATGGACCCAAGAACTACGAGGACCATGGTCCTGCTACACCCAGACACAGAACAAGTATTTGAGTTGTATTTCTTTCTGTTCACCAACACGTGTCTTGGCGCGGGAATTGAACCCTACGTGCTATGACCCGACCTGCTCAACCACTACGCCATAGAGGCTGATTAAGGCCCAGTATTAGTAGTTCATGCGACTTTCAATCTTACGCTGGTTGAACCCCGCTTGGACTTGCAGCTTTTTAATATGTAGCTACAGAATTTGCACTCATTTTTATAACTCTGAAGGAAACCATTGTAAGAATATCGGCATCAGTTTAAGAATCACATCATTCGAGGATGTGTGGAAAACCAACAATTTGGCTAGCGTGGTGGATTATGGCTTAGGTATGTACACTCTTTCCATGTGGGACAAGCCTCATGGCAGTAGGACGTAGGTACCTATACAATGTATATGTATAGTATACATATAGGCTGCACTAGTGATTGAATTTGATTTAGCTTTTTTAAGTGTGTCCTTTTGCGTGGTCATGAATAAAAAGTCCAAATTGTGTGGTCGTTATATAAAAAGTGAAATATTTGATGTTAAACAGATTACATTAAAAGACCATATAAACTGATTTTAATTGGCTTTACATTTTGATTTTTATGGTACTTATCATTATATAAAAAAGGCTGTAAAACTTTTACGAGGATTTTTAGGGTGACTGCTGTCTAACTTTATTTAATTTTTTGTTTTCGGTACTTATAAAAATTATTTTAAATGGTGTTCCCTGATTTTCATCAAATTTTCGGACTTCTATTTTTAGAAAAAGTATGCAAAGTTGGTTCAAAATAATGAAGACCACAAAGGTTGTCGCGAAATGCGATTTTTAATCTGTAAGTAAGTGAATCGATTCTGATTCGAGTTTTGGGTTATCTGTGTTAGTGACATTGTATGACAGAATATTAGGCGGGATAGCGCCTGGGTTTTATTATGAGAAAAAAAAGCGCGAAGCAGGTACGATGTAAAAACCAAGTTCAGTGAGAGAAAAATTGGTATAACGATGAAAAACATCGACGAGACCATAATACTAGAGGTAAAGGCAATTCCCGGCGATGCTGGGTAAGTGCTTATAATTAAATGTGATGTGAGTGTTATTGAAAGGGAAATAAAGAGGAATAAGAGTTTTGCTCGGTGGTATGGGCGGGTCATTTGGGGAAGGCTGGTGGACCCTCTTCGGGACCTTCGGGTCCTGAAGGATTACGGTGAGAGGAGTAATATCGCAGCTGATAATGACTTCACTCGTTGATGAGAGGATCCAACCACGTCGATGTGGCTCTCGGGTGATTTCATGGTATCAAAGGCGATTCTCACGTTGAAATAAATAAAATAAGAATTGTTACCTCTATTCCTTTCAATGATTCTCAATAAGAATTCATTTGTGGCGTATATTATGTCTAACCTTAAATTGAACCTCGGGCATGACAACGTAGAAGAATACGTGTCGTGTACAACTTCGCCACAAAATGGTGGAGATGCTGGGATATTACTCCTCTCACCGTAATCCTTCAGGACCCGAAGGTCCCGAAGAGGGTCCACCAGCCTTCCCCAAATGACCCGCCCATACCACCGAGCAAAACTCTTATTCCTCTTTATTTCCCTTTCAATAACACTCACATCACATTTAATTATAAGCACTTACCCAGCATCGCCGGGAATTGCCTTTACCTCTAGTATTATGGTCTCGTCGATGTTTTTCATCGTTATACCAATTTTTCTCTCACTGAACTTGGTTTTTACATCGTACCTGCTTCGCGCTTTTTTTCTCATAATAAAACCCAGGCGCTATCCCGCCTAATATTCTGTCATACAAAGTCACTAACACAGATAACCCAAAACTCGAATCAGAATCGATTCACTTACTTACAGATTAAAAATCGCATTTCGCGACAAAGGTCCTTCAGGTCTCATTATTTTTCTCCATATTATATTTTGTTTGGTTTTGGCTCCACACTTTTGTGTATTTAGCCAGTGTCAAGTAATTGATATATCTCAAGTTAATTAATATCATATAGTGTGTCAAGTCAAGTCACAGTCCAAGTCATCAAGTTAAGTCATAGTCTAGTCTAGTCAAGTCATACTCCTAGTAAAGTGGTGGTAACTTTACCAGAAGCTTCTATGGAGTTTTGGAAACAACACGAAAAGAAACGTTTTACTATCATTATACCATTTTCCCACACTCACGCCTGTAATCCAGCACTTAACGTATAGAATGCCACCAATTTTATGCACTAACACTGAAAATAACACAAGTTTCGGAAAATAATACAATGCGGTGACGGAATATTTTTCGCTTTCCCGCCAAAACTCCACAGACATTCTCCATATCTATATACATATTCAGAGTAGATAATAATAATTATTAAAAAATAAAGTTAATTGAATTTTTAAAATTACAACTACGTAAAATAATCGTCAATAATTTGAAATTCACTGAATTTGCTTTGAAATACCAACACAAAAATCTTCTCTGTCCAATAACAGAGTTTCACAGTGTCTACACAAGAACGATTCTGTCGCACGACCTCGCTCCAAAAACTGTCATAAACAGAACCAGAATTACCTTTGAAACCTCCCTATTGACGCCTGCGTCGATATGGAAAACAAGAGACGAGGTAGATCTTAAGAAACTGGCCATATTTACAAAGATCTGCTTGTACTGAAAGCACCTCCACATTTTAGAATCCAATTGCAAGCTTCCTTCTGCGATTCTATTAAACTTTATGACGAAGAGTTAAAGCAGATTTTGCAGTGAATTAGATACTACGTAGTAGTTGCAGAAGCATAGTGGCTAGTTCACTAAAACGGCACATAATAATTACAATAGTAATTGTTATTCCAGTAGCGGTAACAACACTGTTATAATCAAATAATAATGTTATTGACATCTAAATTACAACGTACAAAATTGCTACGACCGCCTACGTGGAGAGATTTTAAGGTGTGTTCACACACGATTTAACAAAATTGTTTCAATCAATAAACAAGCTGGGTTTGGTTTTTGAAGTTAAATTTCTTTACGCACGCTTGACTTGGGGAGTAAGCTGGTGAATGCGAGGCAAACGAAAGTTGAAGTTGGTTCACGTAGATCTCCATTGTCAACTAGCAAAGTTAAAATTTTGTATTATTATGTTGGTATGTCTGGTAAAATGACAATTTACAACTGTGAAGACGGCGACATTAAAACATGAAACAAAACAAAAGCTACACCGGCCCATAGATGGAGCTAAACTAAAGAAGTTTTACTTCAGTTGTGTGGTCTAAAAGACATTTTTTAATTTGTTAATGACAACAATAGTAAATCTTATGGCTAAGTTTATGTCACAAAGGGAATAAAAACGTTATCATAAAAATCACACAAAACAGCCTGGATCGAAATTGCAATCAATATGTAGAAAAAAAAAAACAATCGCAAGACTAACCTTCTTTATCCAAAGCGGGTTATACTATTGCAACTGTGCCGTTGTACATTTTCACCTAATTAGTTAATTTTTGACCTACTTAAATGCTCGCCTTAATGTTATTGTTGGAATAATTAAGCATGTAAAAGGAAAGTTGAATTTAATTAAAAATCACTTTCTTTCCACAAATTTCAATCAGATTTGGTATAAGCAATACTTTTTGCATCTTATTATGGCGTAAAGTTACTTAAGTGATATTGTGAATGTAGCTTTAAACTTGTTTAAACTGTGTCGTTTCTGAAGTGATTGTGTAAATGCCGAGAAATATAGTTAATTAAGTGTTTACGTGTAGATTTACATTTGAGATTTTTGAGTTATGTCGTGTTAAGGAAAATGTTTCGTTTATGTTTTTAAGCGGTTTCGTAACAACTGTTTCTTATAGTCCAAAAGTTACAAATAATGAATAAATATTTAAAATTAATTAATGAAAAACTTTAAAAGTTGATAAGACTGTAAAAAAGAGAAATTCTATTCTGTAAATTTCGTAATGACTTTGTAAACTTTGCTACATTTTATAGATTATACGATTGCTAAATGGTCAAAGTTGTTAAAAATATAACAAATTTAACAATTTGTAAGGCTCAGATTTGATTTTGGCTTTAGGTACATAAAGACCACTTCCCAAAATGTCCTCTACTATTTTTTTGGCAATTGAACGTATTCTCATTACGCCAACTTTTATAAAGAATTCTTATAATGACTACTTACTATTAGGGTTACGTTTCTCGTGAGAGAATATGGAAGTGGCGAGAATAATATAATGTGTATATATTAGAGAATAAAAGATAAAATATAAAACAACCTGGTATATGCTGTAAAGCTTTATATTCAAGTGACGTACAAAAGGCAGGTATCAAAAGGACATGGAACATAAATTATTTGAATTTAAATACTATACGAAAAAGGCTTTACTAACACTTACTTCTAAATTGACTACAATTTTAAATGCTTTTATGTGCTGAAAGACAGCTTCCCAAAATATGTAATGTTGTAATTGTATTGTCTGTTTCCGGCGAAATATGACCCGGGCGTGTTCAAGAGACGAGTGAATTGGTATTTACATGGCTAGTAACCGATCGCATCGTCACTTTCCATCAGGTGAGAGGTGGCGTGGTCAAATGATAGACAAGTTATGAAGTAAAAAAAATAATCTCACAGCTAGCCAGCGTGAGCAGCGTGATGCAGCTGACGCTGCCGCTGTTAGCACTGCCCAACCGGGCAGACCAATATGAAATAATGCAATAGAACTCAACCGAGTTCTATTGCATTATTTCATATTGGTCTAAGCTCGGTGGGTGGTCTTGATGTCCATCATTATCATTCCATTGCGTGCTGGAAAATTACGTGAGTAGGGTTCCATTGTAATAGAAAATATCTGAGCTTTGAATATACAGGATGTTCCAGGAATTGGAATCAAGCGGAATTCCGAGTATCTCCCGGGACACCAGAATCACTCTTATATGTTTAATTTTTTTATAGTTGTAGTGCAATGGAAAGTTTTAGTCATTTTCTGTCATACTACCGAATTGGCCTTAAATTTAAAATCCACGCCTAAGTAATTAAAGGGATGAGATCAAGAAGGGTTTAACTGATTTTTTTAAAAAATGACTTATGGGTATCGTTGGATTCAGCGTCAAATTATCTTTTTTTATGTTAAGGAATGGCGTGACGAGCTAGCCGTTCGCCTGATGTTAAACGACACGGCTGCTCATATCAGTTGCAGTGTCACTCGGAACTCTAAAGTATAGAGTTTCGCGTGACACTGCACTGCGCACGTCATCCAGAGACATCAGCACAATCTAGTAATAAGATTACTAAACTGTGAGATCAGACCATAAAGTCTCATTTGCCCAGTAATTTCACTAGCTACAGTGCCCTTCAAACCGGAACACAGCAGTGCTTGCGCACACTGCTTGGCGGCAAAATAACTGGCAAAGCGGTGGTACCTACCTAGACGAACTTTGCAATAAAGTCCTACCACCTAGTATACATTCTCAAAATACCAAAATGAGGCTTAAATCTCGAGATTATCAGTCTAAAAACGGTTTATCTGACACAGGACTACAGTTCGCTTAGCCTAAAAACATTATTATATTTATTATATTATATTATATTTTAACAGCAATTGTATGAATAAGGAGGTACTATATTTTGTATTTTAAAATAGAATTAATACATTTTCAAGCAACTGAAACTTACATAAACCTTTTCTACTACCTTATAAGCACTCTACATTAAAATGAAGCCGGTGAAGTTTAAAGTAAATTTTCTCGAAACTACCAATTTGACAGTTAAACCCTTTCTGATCTCACCCCTTGAATTCACAGTGAGTTATTTTTTATGTTTATACTCCAATTGTGTGCGGCAATTTATTATACTAATTTTTATCCTAAATAAAATAATTTAAATAAAGCATACCTATCTATTATTTAGATATTTTATACTATAATCGATATCGGGATGTGAGTCAGGGATTCGTATTACAAAGCAGCAAAACTAATAAAAAACGTTTAAGAGGTGGTGTATATTTTTTTCGGAACACCATTGACGGATTGTACAGAAACTCTTACAGCCTTATTAATAAACGGGTATTAGTCTCGGATTAGTTACTTCAGCTTTTGTCGTTTTTTGCTACTGGAATATTTAGCTGGATCGAAAGAGACAAAAGATGGTGTAACTAGTCTAAAGCTAGTTCGTGTTTATTAATAAGGCTGTTTTTTTTATGAATTTAAATTTTTATTTAAAGGGGCGGGCGCGTCGGCTGCAGATACCAAAGATTATTTTTGTAGTCTAATTGATTTTGAATAATAAAAGTCTTTTAATTGACTACCTCTTATTTTGATAATGTATTTTATTTTTAATTTGGTAACGTCATAGGTTATTGCCTATAGGTTACTGTCCTACACGATTCTATTTCTATTCTATTCTTTTGTATTGAAATGTAATTTTTTACATATATTTATATAGGTACCTTTGACCAATATCTCTAGAAGTTAGTAAACGTATTCAGTTTCAAAACATTACTAAGATACTTACATTGTGTCGAACGTTAGCCATTTTAATTAAATACCGACTTACTTGGCCAATAACATAAGAAGCTATTTGTCAGTACTAAATACCTTTTGGTTTTAATGATAAAACACACGACCGAATTGTGTTTTCAATTATAACGTAGTACCATGTACTAACTTAATGCTACATGTAGCACAAACATACAGCATGTGGTCCTACAGATGGGTCACCGTAGCTTCTTTTTTTAAGGGCTAATACTGTTGATCTCTACCGACTTTTACGGCGTCATCGGGCGGGAGGGCGGGCGCTTAAGGCGCTTAAGGCGCTTAAGCTGTCAAAAGTGGGAGGCAACTAGCTCAAGGGCACCCCTGGGGTGCGGGCCTCGGCTTGCCGTTGCCGGGATAAGAGGACCGAGAAGACTACGTCCACTGGAAGAGTGGACCCTATTGAAAATGGGGCTTGGATTGGGCCGTTACCGGGATAAGAGGATCGAGAAGAGGGTCACCGTAGCCTATAGTCGATTTGGACATTTATCTGTAATAAGACGTGCCACTAAAAAGCTTAAACTAAAACCTTGTCACTAATGCGTTGCTTATGCTTACCCTGTGATAGTAATATTTTGACTACTATCGCAGGTAAGCAACGCGCTGGGGTAAGACCAAAGATAATAAATCCCGTGGATTTATAGTCAACTATACGCCACGAGGTTTCACCCGCGGATAAAAAGTATTTTGGTTATTTGCTCATACCACGGGATAATTTCACTTTAAAATAGTAGCCTATATGTTAATCTAGTGTATAAGCTATCTTGGTACTGAATTTCATCCAAATCCATTCAGCCGTTTGAGGAGGAAAGGAAGGAGAAGGAGGAAGGAGTAACAAACATACATACATGTGTATGTATGTGTTTATTTTGATAATGTATTGTTATTGTTAATTTGGGAACGATTTTCTTTTGTATAGAATATCTCTAAAAGTTGGTAAACGTATTCAGTTTCAAAACATTACTAAGATAACGCTGTACGTGTGTACGTACAAACTTTCGCCTTTATAACATTAGTGTGATAGTGTGACGTAATTATAAAAGTGCTAAAAATAGCCTATTTGCAATAAATCTTTTGACTTTGACTTTGACATTGAATGGGTAAGACTGATGAACAGTCTGGAGTTATAGGTACTTTGATACGGTAGGAAAGTTTGGAGTTGTAGTTACGTACGCTAGGAATGAAACGAATTCGTTCGCCATTGCAACTGCGGCATTACCTAAATATTCGAACCATGTCGCTCAGGTGAGATTGTGGTTCGGTCGGGCTCGAGCTATGAAATACCTTTGTCTATTTAGGCTTGTCACTGGAGCGGGAACCAAATGTCGGTACAAACATGTTTATACACTTGATTTAGTGTAAACGTATAAAACTATGTTCCGAATTTTTTAAAGAATAATTATATCTTTATATAATGTGCGACAGTATATTGGCCATGTTAAAATATTGCTTGTCCGTGCTTCAATAAAAGGTTAGCATATATATAGTTATTCGTAACATAGGTTATAAGAAAGACGTGTTAGTTACACTATTTATAATACAAGAACGGCTGAACCAATTTAGCGGAAAATTGGTGAGGAGGTAGCTTAGAATCTTTCCTGTAATGTGGTGTTTCAAAAAAGAGTTTTATATATCTATCTATGTGATTTAATTATCTAGGTTTATTAGGAACTGTTATTATTTAAGTAATCTTTTTTTACTTTTTAGCAGTGTACTAAATATTATAGCATAGGATGTAGGTAAGTTCGTTTTTTCCTGACGCTACCTACACCCTCCGCAGACTAATAAATTATCTGGAAGTGGCACGATTAACAAAATAATGTGGATGTTTCTCAGTAAATGAATTGCTTGGATCGCTCGCGTATGTGCGGCATTTCCTGTAATTAACTGTTTAATTCATTGGCCGATCCTGATTTTAAATCACTGCCATTTTAAAATTTTGAATAAGAAATAAAAACATGGCAGAATGTTTGGGACAAGACACTTTGGTATTGAAAATTATGGTATGTATGTAGTTTTAGAATTTCTTTATATTGTTTACTTTTTACAACCAAACTTCCTACTTCTTTATTAGTTATTTTCTTTTATATTGTTTATAACTATATATAACTTTCCATAATGAGATGCACAAAAATAAAGATGAAATGATTGCAATTTGATTACTGATTATTATTTAACTCTATGCTATAACAATCGGCAATTAGCTCCTTCCGTTTTTATAATATTTTTTTCCGATTCCTCAAAATAGAATGCGTCAAAACCTACGCGCTTGAATGACTATAAACTTTCTAATCCTTCGCCAAGACTTGGGAAGCTTTACATACGTATGAGGGCGCATTAGGGCATGGAACGTCGCGTGTGATTTTTGTGTGCTAAAATGTTAAGTCAAAATGTCCAGTGATAACCATAACTTTGTATTGGTGACATGGTGACAGATTATCAGGTTGTGTTTAAAATAAAACAAAATACAGGGCTATTTTTAATTCACCTAAAACCGTTTAATAAATAACCTATATCACTGAAACAAGCAACTTTAGTTCTTCGTTCTTAAACAGCCTTTGTAGTGTGGTAGTTGAACAGGTCGGCTCATAGCTAGGAGGCGGCGGGTTCGATTTCCGCGGTAGGACAATTACAGAAAAAAGCTTAAAATATTTTTATACAATTTAAATATGTTAGAAAAATTAGCACCGCTCAAGACTTGTCAAACATCAGAGGCATCCGTTCGAATTTCAAATGTAAGAATACCAATATATTTAATGATGAAATACATATAAAAGGTGATTTAAAAATAATGAATTTCGTGACTTTCCCGAGTACATCGTTTATCATACTCAAGACTTTTGAGGCGTGAACATTTTTAATTTAACACTCTAATTAAATATTTCTTGTTCAGTCTTTGTAATTAATCACTAAAGTAATTTGTTGTTTGGAATTTTTACTTCGTATTTAAACTGACGAGGTTTCTATGCAAACAAAATGCGAACAGAAAGGATTTGATTAGGTAAGTATATCAAAGTCTCATAATCTACTTTACGAATTTGTTTTATTTAATGAACAGAATTCATATCAAATACAAATAAGTATTGAATAAACTACGTACATTTTGTGATAAATTTCAACCATACAGAAAACTAAAAAACGCTTAATTTTTTTTTAAAACTTGTTTTAACGCAATCTTTCTTTGCCTTTGAAGCAGATATAACGTCGCAAACATTTGTCCAAAAAACCCTAACCATACCGAGATCGAGAATGTACTCTCAGAAGCCGAATCAATGCAATTTTTTGCAGTGCTGATGAAACGATCAAACTCATCTGTTAATGGGCGACCACCCGCGGCGTATTCTTGTACTGATGCCATATCTGCTGATTTATTACATCTGAGGTAACAAGTATTGTCAGACTTGTCCTTTCAGTGTGGGAAATGGTCATGAATTTTAAGAAATTATGTTGTAGGTCTGTACTGGTATGTTTATATCATTACTTGTGCTAATACGCACAAAAAATTGATTGCCTGATTAATGGTCCTTTATTAAAATAAATTAATTTAAAACTTAAAACCATGCGTTCAAGTCTAGCCAATCCAAGTAGGTAGTAGATAGATACTATGTATGTAGTAAGTTGGTAGATATTTGTAGGTAGTATCTATCTACTACCTATTAGACTTCGTTGGCACCGATTTCAAATAGATGAGTGGCATGACATAACCGTACATAAATTCCTTACTTGACATTGGCAGAATTATCGCTAAAGAGCCAAAAAGCGACAGAAAGACATTAAACAAAGAGAATAAGAAGATCTATTTTGTCAAAGTCAAAATACCACAATAAATGGTGGATATTTTGAATTCAATTGAATCTTAGTTGTGGCTTCTGCGGAGGTCGTTATTTTATTGAGGCCTCTAGAAAGTCATGAATAGAATACGAAAAGGCGTGGTCATAGACTAAGTATTATGTAACCTGGAGAGGGATGGATTTGGGACTTGATACCATTTCACAATCGTGCAGGTTCACGAACACTTAACGGATAATAATCCATCCATAGTACACATTGAAATTTAAAACTATAAAACACGTGTTACCTAAATTTACTTTATTATTTTACTAGCGGCTCACCCTGACTTGCACGGGTTTTATAAAAAACATATACACATATTTTATCGCCTGTGTTCATCAGAGATAATGTAGGATTCTAATGCTGAAAGAATTTTTTAATTTGGTCCAATAGTTTCAGAGGCTATTCCATGCAAACAAACAATCAAATCTTTCCTCTTTATAATATTAGTTTAGATATCCTAGTATCTAATATAAATAAAATATCAGCTTTTATGTTCAATGTAAATCAGCCTATCTATTATTTTACAGTTTCGTATACATTATTATGTGAAGGCATGAAATACTCTGCGTGCAGTCTATCTAGAATAATCTAGATGCTTGTACCATTCAATTCAATAGAAAATCTACATTAAATTGAATGGTTGGCGGTGAAACATGACCTGGGTAATTCTATGGTTGGATTTAAAAGCCCCAGATCTTAGAAATAACAACCACCACTTCACAGAGGCTGTGTATACTTTTATAATAGTCTCATAGAAATTTCATCAAAATTAGTCTAGTAGTTAAATCAAAATAACTGGAAAAAATGTGGATCATCTAAAAAGTAACCTCATGTGGATTTAAGACAACTGAAGCTACCTTTTCTGAAGGATTTTATCTTCCATTTGGTCAAGTTTCATTACTCCCGTAATAAAAGTTGACTTTTTCTTAGTAGGGCAAAATTTTAATTTACTTGGTATACAGGATATAACTTAAAATAGCACCAACACAATAAAACTATAAACGAAAAAAAAATATAACAAACAGAAAATTATGATAAAAAATGCTCCTGCAGTCAGAAACCTTTTTAGCATAGTAACAAAACATTTTTACAGGTTGAAAACTGAATACTTCATTTAAATTATTATTTTAAACAAATTAAAATTACATAGTTCAGATTTCATCTTACATAACATTTCGACCACTTCGGTACATGACGTGAAAACGCGCGTCAAAAGTGAACCCTGAACTAGATCTAAAAAGACTCCAAATGCGTGCGACAAAGATGACGTCATCGCACTGTCGAAGCGTGACGCCCCCGTTATCGAGGGCGTCATCGACTGACATACCTTCGCTACCCATGTCACCAGATCTGACCCGGCGGACGCTATCCCCGGATGTTTCGCTCAACTTCGCCAGACATCGACCGATGTCGCCGGACGTTCTAGAAGCATACCGCCCCTTGTCACCGGACTTCGCTAGAAGGTCTCGCTCGCCTGCCCGGCCAAGATCGCTGATGGAGTCTTTACTGGTGGCTAAAATGGAGGCTCTGAGTACAGGGAAGCTTGTCAGGACGGATTCTCTGGATAGCTGCAGCAGTTTTGGCAGCATGTCGTCCTTGCCGAGTGACGTGTGTCGGTGCGACGATTGCTTGCTGGGAATTGTGGACTTTTACATGCCGGCCCCTGGAGAAGCGAAGGCGTTTAAAAAGGTATGTTTATGTATGTTTTTGCTTATTTTCTCTATAAACAAAAGTTTATTTATTAGATGCGTAACAAGGTTCAATGAAGAAAGCATTCTGGAATTAAAGTGGCGAGTTCGGTTACGTTTTGCATTTGTTTTGGTGTTGAGTCAAGATCGTGTAAAGTGAGGATGACCTACATTATTCATTATGGAAAAGTTGAAATGTCAGGGTATGGCTTTAGCTTTAGTTTCAATCAATATTTAACCTAGAATCTGCCTCCATTCAAAGTACTTTGAAGATACTGAAGTAACTTTGATGGTGTGGTACCAAAAAAAAGAGTTGATCTCTACCTACCAGATTTCATAAGAAGATATGTATGAAAATCAGTTTCCAAATGCTATTTTTTCCTTAAAGATACATGTTCGATATTAAAGCGTTAGTAAGAGCTTTAACTCTTGCGCACTAGTTCGATAACCTATCGCAATAATCTCTACATGTGGTAGAGATAAACTATGCAAAAAATGTGCTTTCCCTTCACCGATGATTACCATTAGCTACAGTGGGTCCATCTAGACATCGTGTCTGTCATTACATTGGCGTAATAATAATAAACACTACTCCAAGCAATGCACTAAGCCCTCAGCTTAGGTAGTTCAAGTATAAATTCATAGATGGCGTTGCGCGTGTTGTTCAAGTGTATTTTTATTTCTTGCCATGGCTTTTGTATGTATATTTATGCTTTAGTTTTAAAAAATAGTAAATTCAATTATTTATTTAAGAATAAAAAATGAATTCCCACGTAACCACTTAATATGCGCTTTAGAATATTTATTGATTGTTAATGCGCAGAAGATTTATAGAGCAACGCCTGATATCAAACGCTAATTTTAATGCAATGGAGAAATTTTCCCGCTCGTGATTAAAATTTTTCCTTTACGTAGTAATTAGTAATCTATAATTTAATTATATGGAATGTTGAGGGAATTCCCGCTTCCCGCAGAAGGTGATAAAAATTCTGTATTTTAATTACAACCTCTTTTTACCTACAATTTTGTATTTTGCTCAAATAACAATAATAACGCCCAACGATCACATACATAAATCCTGAACCCTAACCAGGATTCGCTGTGTCTAGGGACCCAGGAACTAAGAGGACCATGGTCCCACAACACCCAGACTATTTGCGCTTTTTTTTCTATACACAAATACTTGTCCTGCCGCGGGGATCGAACCTGCAGCCTCCGGGCTATGAGCCAACCTGCTCAACCACCAAACCACAGAGGCTTGTCAATTAAATAAACCCTGAACGAAGCCGCGGGGCTCGTTATTGATAGAACAACTACGAATATACAATCTGCATCTCAATTTAGATTTTTTTTTTTATGTTAATGAATGACGTGACGAGCTATCCGTTCGCCTGATGTTAAACGACACGGCTGCCCATATCAGCTGCAGTGTCACTCGGAACTCTAAAGTATAGAGGTTCGCGTGACACTGCACTGCGCACGTCATCCAGAGACATCAGCACAATCTAGTAATAAGATTACTAAACTGTGAGATCAGATCATAAAGTCTCATTTGCCCATTAATTTCACTAGCTACAGTGCCCTTCAAACCGGAACACAGCAGTGCTTGCGCACTACTGCTTGGCGGCAGAATAACTGGCAAAGCGGTGGTACCTACCTAGACGAACTTTGCAGTAAAGTCCAACCACCTAGTCGCTTCATCATAGTAATCTGTCAATCTATTTAGCCACTATCAACGGGAGCTCTACAGGTTTTAATTTAATTACAATGGTCTAGTCTAGGCAGCTATTACAAAATCTAAATCACGTCGTGTTTTTTGATACATCTATACATATAATAAATCTTTTAACACGGCAAATTGCCTTTATTTTATAAATAGGTACTACAATGATTTAATAACTAATACTAAAAACTACCTACTACTACTACAAAAAAAAAACATTTGGACTATATACTGGCCGCGATGACCTATAGACAGTCCAAATGCTCCAGTCCACTACCAGTAGGTAGCGTACGCAACATGCTGGCAGCATTGCCCCGTTGAATTGCAATGCTTATTCGTTGTGCCAAAAAAGTGTCAGCATTTTGGTCACGCGTAGCGTCGACCAGGCACTCTGATAAATTTTTGAAAACGCGATGAGCTCCCGGCCCCCACGGACCCAGGGTCTCAACACCAAACGGCTCAAATATATAACCGCTACCGAGATTACTATATTTGCGCCGTTTAAATATATAAATAGTTATAATAAATTTGAGATCGTACGCGCTTAAATAATTATATGTAATTTTATAATGATTAAGATAGATTTCCAATAAATAATATTGATATTTTGTAGTAATTAACTAGATCACGAGTTTGACTTCTACTAATCTCGTCTGACATTTGGCTTACAGAGATAACCGAGCCTGTTGATGATTATTTCATAGCGGCGCCTCAGTTAAAGATGATAACCGCCTTTCTTAATTTAATCCAACTAATATAAATGCGAAAGATTGTGTGTCTGGGTGTGAATGTTTGTTGTGTGAGTGTTTGTTACCATTAATCTCCGTAATAACAACAGATAGATGCTTTTTTTATGTTTTCGCTCCACACTTTTGTGTATTTAGCCAGTATCAAGTAATTGATAATATTTCAAGTTAATGATATTTACGCAAATATGTTTCAAGTCACAGTCGAAGTCAAGTCAAGTCATAGTCTAGTCAAAGTCATACTCCTAGTAAAGTGGTGGCAACTTTACTTGAAGCTTCTATGGAGTTTTGGAAACAACACGAAAAAAACGTTTCACCATCATTATACCACTTTCCCACACTCATGCCTGTAATCCAGCACTTAACGAATAAAATGCCACCAATTTTATGCACTAACACTGAAAATAACACAAGTTTTGGAAAATAATACAATGCGGTGACGCAATCTTTTTCGCGTGTTTAGGCGTGAGTGTGGGAAAATGGTATAATGATGGTGAAACGTTTCTTTTCGTATTGTTTCCAAAACTCCATAGTAGCTTCAAGTAAAGTTGCCACCACTTTACTAGGAGTATGACTTTGACTAGACTATGACTTCGACTGTGACTTGACACATATTTACGTGAAATATCATTAACTTGATAAATTATCAATTACTTGACACTGGCTAAATACACTAGAGTGTGGAGCCAAAACATAAAAAAATATATAATAAGTCAATCAAATCAACTCAATGTACCTCCAAGCTCGTTCCAAATGCAATTTTTGGGGACAAGTCCCTCAAACTAATGAGTTCTGTAATCTACCTAATTTGTATGACAAATATCGTTGCTGTGAGACGTTCACAAGCCGCATTCTGTTCCTATAGAATCCCCATAAAGTTTTCCACTAAAAAAACCTTATCATATGTTGCTAAGGATAAAAATTGATTGCACGAACTGCTTTCCCAAAGTTGTAATAAAAACCTCCGGAACCTATTAAATACCATCTTAAAGTTCACAAAGTTAGACAAATCAGACCATAACACTTTTGCATAAGATCGAGATTCATATGCGGGGGAAAACATCATTAAAATGATGACAATGGCGTCCAGTGACGTCATCAGATACGCTCTGAATGCTCAGACTGGCTCGTGCGTCATTTGTACGTCATTGCTATCTCTTTATGGCTTTCTCGGGCTATATTAGGGATGCGACTGTCGAATCTCGGACGTAAATGTGCCGGAATGCACCGCGATGTGCATATGAGATGGAAGAAAGTAGCTTGTTCGTAGGCTGTTTTTTATTATAACATATAGAAACACCAACATTACTAGACCTCTGCACAAACAATAAATCAAATGGAAAATTAAAGCTTATGAAAGTTATGATTATTTTTATTGGTCATAAGGTAAGGATTACTGAAGTCAAACTTTTTACGCGCGCTTAAAATGAATAAAATACAAAATAATGCCCTTTTAACATAAATTAACATAACAATTATTTTGGAAGCAAAAGGGATCAGTTCATCATTGTGTTTTACTTGAGGAGTAAGCTGGTGAATGCGTTGCGAACGGAAGTTGAAGTTGATTCACGTAGATGTCCATTGTCAACATAAAAAATGTGTCTTATTATACTGATATGTCCGGTAAAATTACAATTTACAATTATTGTCAAGATGGCGGTTAACATTAAACAAAGCAAAAACTAAGTTATACCGGCTGATAGATCCTATACCAAAGAAGTTTTACTTGTCATTCCGTAACATTAAAAAAATATGTATAAGTTTGCCAATGGAATTTAGGCTGAAAAAAATCCATTACGTTGTTTATTCATTGCAAAATGACATAATAGGCGAACACATTATTCAAATTGAGGTCATGACCGCGCGTGATCAGGGCACTGACTTTTCCTTAAAATATTTGTTCCTAACTAGAAGCGTCTGGTGGTTTCACCCACAATTTAAATACTTTTCCTTTTTTAAGAAGAACTTTTATTTGCCTAAGCGAAACGGCTGCTCATATCAGTTTCAGTGTCACTCGGAACTCTAAAGTATAGAGTTTCTTTATATTATAGAGTTCTGACGTTCTGAGTGACACTGCAACTGTTATGGGCAGCCGTGTCGCTTAACATCAGGCGAACGACTAGCTCGTCACGTCATTTCTTAACATAAAAAATGCTGAATCGTTGATGACAGGCATGCAGAAGATTGTGCTTCTTGAACATGCTGGTTCCCTCACAATGTTATCTTTCACCGTTGTGAGAACGAGTGCAAATTCCGCAAATAACTTGAAAGCCATTCGAAGTCAAAGTCAAAAGATTTATTGCGAATAGGCTATTTTTAGCACTTTTACAATAACAATTGGTGCAGGGTTGCGAGGGATCTCTCTCAACCCTGCACCAGTTCGCTCTCCGCTGCACTTACACGTCTGGTGGGGAACTGAGGTGTAAAGTTACCCACCCACTGGCGCAGAGGCTCGGAAGGCCCTACCGCCGGGGGCGAGATGGTAATGCAATCGCGACTCCATCTCGCCCCATCACGATGGGGTTTTAGTGGGTTCGAGTTCCTCGTACTATTAGCCATCACCCCCGTGATGGCAGGGAAGTGCGAGGGCATTGACCTCTAAAAAAAATGAAATGAGCGGGATTTCAGAATAAAAGCATGAAATTTCAACTATGTTCGTCACAGCAGTGCGTCTTACACTCACTGTACGACAACTAAATTGGGTCACTGGTTTTGTCGTGTGGGCCCTGAGAAGCACACAATAACGAACAGACAACGTTATATACTTATTAGTAGAGATTACTCAGTGAAGGCACAGAATACATAATTGTACTTTGGTGATGGTTTAAAAACCTATTAGCACCAATTCCTCGTTTATGACGTTTAGTACGCGTTACATTTTCATGAAATTGTCGCATCTTTGTGGCTACAAGTTGTGGTAACGGTTTCCAAACACTTTGACTACGTGTATAAAACAGCGGTGTAGCTACTGGAGGGCTAGTCGGGGCAGTGCCACGGGGCCCCCAAGCCGGGGGCCCCTCGGACTCATAAACGATAAATTGAACTTGCGAAAATTTCTCTCACATTCGGATTATTATAAATAAACCTCGATGAATCTTGGATTACGACAAATCTGGAGTATGTCGAATTCGGAACACGGCCTTAAATAATTTAGTTGGGGCCCTAGTTTAGTTTTTGCCCCAGGCCCTTTGGTTATCTAGCTACGTCACTGCAAAACTATCTACTTAAATTAATTTCCCTACAGAATATTTTGTTTAGTGATGAAAGACATTACCGAACAAGGTCATCACAATAATTAGCAACACGGGGCTGGTCATATTAACTGCAGAATTTGACGCGAATCTCTACGTGAACCAACTTCAACTTTTATTCGCTTCGCATTCACCAGCTTACTCCCCAAGTCAAGCGTGCGTAAAGAAGTTTTACTTCAAAAGCACATTTTAGCAATCATTGTATTATAGCGTTTTCGTATTGCGATATTGAATGAATGTCTATCAATATTACAGATTTATGCTTCTGTGGTTTCCAATTTCACATAGTTCACAAGGTGCTTCATTACGGTCGCCAGATATAACAACAAGGCAAATTAATAAAAGAAATTAATAGCAGTTGAACAGGCATCTTAAAAACCAAAACGGGAAATTAAAGGTTGCAATAATGAGAAAATTGAAAGAAATTGTCCATCATTAAATAAACGGTGGCGAAAATGTAATAAAATGGCGTCGGTGGGAATCGTTAATGCCTTGAATTATTGTAATAACTTATGAATGCAGTTCTTAACAAAGTGTGCACTCTCGTGAGTGCTACTGTATTAGATGCTATGTAATTTTCGGCAACTTTAAGGTTTAAAAAAAACAGTTTTTTTGTGGAAGATAACAGTTAATTTTCATAAAATTATGTTGACCTCATTAGAGAAAAAATATGTGACAATTTTTTTCTTTTAAATCATTTTATGCTTTTTGCCATGAAAGCCATACGGACTATCAAATACACTGACACCTAAAATAGGAATGGTAGAGTTAACACAATAAATAGTAGTAGACCTAATATCAGTAGATAGAGTTGATGCCATTATTTTCACGTTTGTAAGTTCTATATTCTAATAATCTAAACTTGGTCAATTGTATTTTTCTTTTTAGCAAGTTTACAGTCAGACTGTAGTTTTAGAGGGGTGATATTGGGGAGCGGACGTAATCTTAAAGAAATCTCAAGTCAGGATAACGTTCAATATTTACAGTCGTGACTTGAGACAAGATGACACGAATTTAACCAACGTATAAGAACCCAGGGAGTGTTGCTTAGTTAAGTGATATTTTATTAGACTTAAGACATTAATGTATCGAATATTAACACCGCAACAAAAATAATTGTAAATTACTGGTGAGCATCAATTTGAGAATTAAATCTTAACTGTTGATAAGTGTCTGGTTTTTTATTAACGATGAACGATGTGAGAAATATGAAATTAGATATAATACTTTATGCCCTTTGCCCTGCGTTTGTTTTGATAATAAAACAGTATTTTTTATAATTACGAACTTCTGTATTATAATGCTATTTAAATTATAGAACATTTTACAATCTGGAGCTCTTCAAGTCTGAAGAGTGACAAAAAAATATAATACATCAATTTAAATCATTCTATACAAATCAGCTAACCAAACGAAAAATCCCTACAGATAAAATTAAACCTTGTCTGTTTGTTTGTGTGACTTCCACGCGAAAGGAATAAATGTTTTACACAAATTGCTTTAATTGCTTACCTAAATACTCCCGATCTCAACATACTTTTTATCCATCCGTTTATTTCAAAAATGCATGAACGGAAACAGAAAAAAAATCTAAAACCGACTTCCACGCTCACAGTATCTCATATCTTTGTCCATCCAAAAGTCTCTTAGCGATACGACCGCCCATTGTACCTACCTTGTTATGAAATTCTCATTTCTACACGTTATTTTTGGTGTGCAACATACTGTTTATGAAGGAAATATCTAAATACCTAAGTTCTATTGAACATCACAAATCGAGCGAACAACTGTACCTATTGCTAACCCTTAATGAAATACTCGGAAATAATTACCCACTGGTCTAATCTAAAACTAACTTACCTAGAAACCATTCTGAGTCTTAATTTACAACTTAAAAGTTTTCCGTTTGATTAAAGGTTAAATGTTTGATTAAAAATCTTCTGCGGTAAGGAAAAAAGTTGAAATATGAAATAAATACTTTGAAATTGATTTGAAAATGTGAATTTAATATTTGCGCACACAATTTTTGCATAGATTTATTAGCTATCACTTAGGTATTGTCACATTAAATCCCAAGGTTGAGAACATGTTTTGACGGTCACATTTTTAGTAAGTAAGGTATATAGCTATGTGCGTCATGGTATTATAAATTCTGTTTAGTGGGTACTCGCTAAAAAGATTGAGAAGCATAGTAAATTAACATCGGCACCTTTTTATCACCTTTTTTTAAATATACGAGTATTCAAATGTTGTTTCAATGGAAGCAAACAGTTTTTTAATTATTAGATTACAGAACCAAATGCGACGGTTCAGAGCATCCCCGACTATTTAATATCTCTTCGTCTTCTTCTTGTCTTTGTTTAATAGCTTTTTTTTTTTTTTATTGTTAGATAGGCTTGCGTTTGACCACTATCGCACCTGATGGTAAGTAACGATGCGGTCTAGGATGTAGCACGCTTGCCTAGAAGATACCTGTTCACTCTCGATTTGAAGATTTGATTTCTATCGCTTTTAGCGATAATTCTGCCAATAGTATTTTAATTTATAATCGGTGCTCAGGACAAATCCTTTAATTAATTTTATGATTGGGAAAACCCTATTAATAATAAATGACCACACAGTCAAACGCATAAATATATCAATCAATCAATCAATCAATCAATCATTTGTTTATTTGCAAGAATACACAATATACAATTTGGATATAATAAGGTCACATAGTATAAGTAGTGGTTACGTGCATTCAGCCTGCATGCAAGCGTGCAAATATTAAAAATAATATTTTTGTTACTAAATTAACATTTGTTATTACCTGTTAAATATTCTTTATATCGAGCAGTTCGAGGTGAAAGGGCGCAGGTAGGTATCTCTTGCAGCAAGTTGTTTGTACCACCCATATCACGAGTAATTTAAAATTGTGTGAATACTTATGCCTGTCTGTAATAAAGTCTATTAAAATACAAATTGAAGGGGTGAGAATAAAAAGGGTTTAATTGATTTTTTTCACAAAATGACTTATGGGTATCGTTGGATTCAGCGTGAAATTAACTTCAATGATACATTCTCAAAATACCGAAATGAGGTTTAAATCTTGAGATTTTGAGTCTAAAAACGGTTTATCTGTCACAGGAATACAGTTCGCTTAGCATAAAAACATTATTATATTTATTGTATTATATTATATTTTTACAGTAATTGTATGAATTAGTACTATATTTAGTATTTTAAAATAGAATTAAAACATTTTCAAGCAACTGAAATTTACATAAACCTTTTCTATCACCTTATAAGCACTCTAGACAAAATAACGCCGTTGAAGTTTAAAGTTAATTTTCTCGAAACTATCAGTTTGTCAGTTAAACCCTTTTTATTCTCAACCCTTCAATTGTGTGAATACTTATGCCTGTCTGTAATAAAGTCTATTGAAATACAAATTAGGTAAGCAACACTTTCCCCCGGGTTCTCGTATACGTTTGTTAAACTTGGCAGGCCAATACTGAACGCTCATTGGTTGGCTGTTGATCATCGGCTGTCTCAGGTTATGAACGTACAGTATTAGGCATTTTGACTTGACACAAATGTACGGGAAACGGGATTAGGGAGATCAGTGCGAACTTGGGAGTGGGAGGCGGGAAAACGAAAAAGATCGCGTCGCCGCGCCGCATTGTATTATTTTCCAGAACTTGTGTTATTTTCAGTTTTAGTGCATAAAATTGTGGCGATCGATTCGATAAGTGCTGAATTACAGGCATGAGTGTGAGAAAGTGGTATAATGATGGTGAAACGTTTCTTTTCGTGTTGTTTCCAAAACTACATAGAAGCTTCTGGTAAAGTTGCCACCACTTTACTACGAGTATGACTTGACTAGACTAGACTATGACGCAACTTGATGACTTGGACTGTGACTTGACACCTTATATAATAGTAATTTACTTGAGAAATTATCAATTACTTGACACTGGCTAAATACACAAAAGTGTGGAGCCAAAACAAAACAAAAAAAACTTAGGAGTGTCAAACTGTAGTACAGACGGGCCCACGTCACGTATAGTTGCCGGTAATAAGGTTTGGGTTGGGATTTAATACCTCCTGATAGTGTATTAGAAGTAGGTAGTGCAACGATACTTTTTTTAATGCTGATTTTCCAGTCTCCTGGGTCCGTACTCTTTTCTAATATATTACTTACATATATGTTTGTTGTATTTTTTTTAACAAAATAAAATACTTTATCCGATAGAAATGCACAATTAAGTAATGCCATGGAGCCTTTATTGTTTTCGGGGCTGTAACACTAACGGTTGTCTCGTAAAATTAGTAACGGCGAAGCTCACCTCAATTAAAAGTCGAAATTACTCCGGCCAACAAGCCGCGGCGGCTCTCAGATACAGAGAAACCTGGTCGGAGTAATTTTGACTATTAATTGACGTGAGTTTAGCCGATATTAATTTTACAAAATGTATCATACTCATGATAGTTATCAAACTAAAACTAACGGTTGGGTATCACTAAACAGTTGTACTACACAATTACGTAAAACTATGACCACCTAGAATCGTGAAATATATGTAGACACATTCAATAAATAATATTTAATATTTTATTTTGCAATGGGTAGAAATACTAGATAAAACTACGTAATACGACACTATTTTACGTAAGTTAGATGTACTAAAGGTGTCATATTTCTTTCGATATGCGCAATAGGCTATTTAACTACTATTAAAAATGAACAAGTAAATACTATTTTCATAAAGTAGGTAAAAAATGAATGTAATCAATGTAAAAATAAGTAAAATCGGTAAATTAATCACGGAGTAGTACGCTTTTAAAGTTTCATCGCCTGTCCCTTTCGCAAAACAGAGATCGTGTTGAGCTTCCTCACAGCTACTATGAAGGCATGGCTTGTGACGTCACATGCCAAAAAGATTGTATGTAGAGCGACCACAGCTTAGTACTGAGTTACTATGAGGACTGGTAACTGACTTCACTGCGTGTTTGAGTTGTCTCTTTCTATTTCTGTATTTTAAAATGCTTGTAACTTAGTCATTTTTTGAGACTTTTTTGATTTTTCGAGGTATATTATTTATGTATGTAATAAAAATATAGTAGTCAAATAGCCCATTGCGCATATTATAATAGATGTCAGGTACCTACTATATTATGAATAAAATGTTATGAAAAGTAATGAGAGTAGTATTTATAATTTCAAGTAATGAACGATCGAAACGAACGATGCTCTGATAGACTTCATATACTGCCGAACAACAGTTGCCTTTTTATTATACAAAATTGGCTATTTATAATAGTAAAACAACAAAAGATAATTTATGCACAAGTTTATGTGGTGAAGCTGTGTTGCCCGCTCATGGTTTCATTAAACGGCGGACAAGACAAAATATTCTGCAACTAGTTGCGCCCCGCGGTTTCACCTGCGGATTAAAAGTATTTTAATTATTTGCTCATCTCACGGGAAAATTTTACTTTTTCGGGATAAAATGTAGCCTATATTTTAATCCAGTGTATTAGCTATCTTGGTACTAAATTTCATCCAAATCCATTCAGCCGTTTGAGCGTGAAGAAGTAACAAATATACACACATATACACAAACACACATACAAATTTTAGCCTTTATAATATTAGTGTGATGTGATACGCTCACACTGTATACTCAAACTCCAAGGTACTTAAAAACTCATCTTTCTGTCTGGTTTCGGACACACTTCATCAAAGTTTCATACACGTCTTCATACCTCGCAATTAGGCGAAGTTATGATACCCATCATGTGTGCGAATACGTTGATTGGAATGTGTCCGGAACGTAACCTATGAGCGATGACAACAAGCTTACGGCTCACGTCCGTCGCCATCAAACCATTATCAACGACTACTTGCGCCCCGCAGTTTCACCCGCGGATAAAAAGTATTTTAATTATTTACTCATCCCACGGGAAAATTTCACTTTTACGGGATAAAATGTAGCTTATATGTTAATCTAGTGTATAAGCGATCTTGGTAGCGAATTTCATCCATCTATTCAGCCGTTTGAGCGTGAAGGAGTAACAAACATACACACAAACACACATACAAACTTTCGCCTTTACAATATCAGTGTGATGAGGTTGACTCTTTATCGTACCGTACCACTTACCAGTTGTAATTACATAACTTATGAATCTACATAAAGCATAGTTGTTCGAAGTGATATTTTAATAATTACAATATTTTAGTATGAAAACTATCGTATGATACATTTTGGAAAATTAATTATGGCTAAACTGACGTTAATTAAAAGTCGAAATTACTCCGACCAGGTTTTTTTACGGTAGGTTAGGTTTATGTTGCGTGTTACGGCTCCCAGAAGAAGGACACCGAATATGTCCAAAAATTTTTAATTGTCGCGAGTTTAGCCGTAATTAATTTTCAATTACAATATTGTTCTTAGACAAAAATATTACCTAGTTTTTATATACTTAATTTAAAACGAGCTTCTGCCCGCAGATTCGCCCGCGGCGTGGCCTATGGGAAAATAATTCAACCACCCATTTCACCCCCTTAAGGGTGGAATTTCGAAAAATCCTTTCTTAGCGTATGCCTACGTCATAACATCTACCTGCATGCCAAATTTCAGCCCAATCCGTCCAGTAGTCAGTCACATTTGAGTTATATATATTTAGATTATTGCTTATCTCATTTTCAGATTTTGTAAAAAAATTATATGATGACCCTGTAATTTTTTTATTTACCGTTGTTTTATTATTTATAGTGTCGTCGTTTATTTCAATCTAGTTTGTTAGCCACGTTTATTAACCTTTTAGATATACCGTGAAGTAAAATACCAATGGAGACCCAACTACCAACCAACGATCATGAAGGTCGCTAGTGTTTTAGTCTGATTCTGCGTTCATATTTTAACGCAGAATCAGACTATTATATTTTTGTTTATTTTTATTCAGGAGTTCTCAAGTCAGGCATAGCGTGACACCACCTTTGACTGTTTTGTCTCTTAACATCATGTGAAATGTGGTGAATCTCTACCCTGCCAGACTTAAAAATTTGTGGAGTTGATTAAAAAGTATAAATGGTTGGATAAAATTGTGAAGTTCCCTTCTCTCTATGCTACAAGTAGACACGAGTAATCAGCGCGGGCCGGGTTTTAACTCTCTTTTGATAGTTGTGCCCGGTGAAATACTTTTAATAAGTATGGCTGTCAAGGCAAGGTTTCTGTAGCAGAGGATACACGCGCAGTCGTATAATTTATTCATCATTGCCTATATATGATACAGTATCATTTACGCCTCTATTTATAACCTGCTTGTCATATTAAACGTATCAAACTCAACTTTAACCTTCATAAATAGAAATTATTTGGTCAATGAATCGGTACATAAGATAAAGTGGACTGGTGTAACAAGTTTATGATACGTGTTGAGAAATCTAAATTAAGAAAAGCGATATAGGAGCTGGTTGATTCCTGCCACATTCATCGCAAAACTTTTATATTTGATTTCGTAGAACTTTAATAGAACCTTATGAGATTTCTGTGTATTTTTTTTTACTTTCATGTTCAAGTAAATCTTAGATGCAGGTATTTATGTATGCCAAAAGTATAAACCTGAAATCAGTCTTGTTTTAAAATATTTAGTTTTTTTATATGTTTTGGTTCATCTCGTGTCTAGATATTGTCTGTCGTCTGTGCATTTTATAAAATGAATTTAGTCACCTAGTTGTGAAAACTTTTAATTAGCCATAAGTATATTACGTGTATATATATTTAGCTGTAAGTTTTCCGAAGAAAATAAAATGAAATAAAATAGAATAAGTATCATAAAATTTAAAATATCATTGTATACCATAACTATGAGTTAGAGATTATGACTGAGAGATGACAGCCTCTGTGATGCGGTGATTGAGAAGGTCGGCTCATAACCCCGAGGCGGCGGGTTCGATTCCAGAGGCAAGACTTTGGAAGTATTTGTGTACAGAAAAAAAAGCGCAAATATTTGTTCTGAGTCTGGGTGTTATTGACCATGGTCCTCGTAGTTCCTGGGTCCCTAGACACAGGGAATCCTAGTTAGGGTCCAGGATCTATGTATGTGATCGTCGGGCGTTATTATTATTATGAGTAAAACAAAGATAATCTATAGAAAAACCACCACGTACATTAAAATAACTTATTAATTATTTATTTTATGCTTTGAACAATAGACTTAGTAGTATCTTAGTTTACTAGGTGGTAGGACTTTTATGTAATGTTCGTCTAGGTAGGTTTTGCCGATTATTCTGCCGGCAAGCGGTAGTGTGCAAGCACTACTGTTTTCCGTTTTGAAGGGCACTATAGCTAGTGAAATTACTGGGCAATTGAGACTTTTTGATCTAATATTACAGTCATGTAATCTTATTACCAGACTGTGCTGATGTCTCAGGATGATAAGCGTAATGCAGTGTCACGCGAAACTTTATTTGCAGTTCCGAGTGACACTGTTCTGTTATGGGCGGCCGTGTCGCTTCACATCAGGTGAGCGACTAGCTCGTAATATCGTAAGACTCTGTAAATTAGTTATCAACTTGTTCTAGAAAAGGTATTGCTTTAGAGATTTTAGGTAGTAGTATTCTGCTATTCGGGATGGAGATAAATACAATAAATTAAAAACCATTAAAATCAGCCCAGCCGTTCTCGGGGTATAAGTGTTCGAACTAATCTGACTTTGTTTTATATATATAGATTTTTGTAAAATATTAATTACTATGGACAAAAGTGTTCTTGTTGGGAAATAAAACAATGACGATTTAATATATGAACAATAAAATGAACAGTTATCTTCTTGATTTTATTTGTAGGTACTTACTACCTACCAATAATAATAACAACAATAATAATAATTGTTGTGTGTTTTGCCCCATCCTGTATAAGAACGCACTAACACCGACCAGTCACTCTTACAGCCTTATTAATAAACGGGTATTAGTCTCGGATTAGTTACTTCAGGTTTTGTAATTTTTTTGCTACTGGAATATTTAGCTGGATCGAAAGAGACAAAGGATGGTGTAACTAGTCTAAAGCTAGTTCATGTTTATTAATAAGGTTGTTAAAGTTTCAGGGAGTTTGTAAGGATTGTATTCATAATAATAATAACGCCCAACAATTGCATACATAGATTCTAGACCCTAACTAGGATTTCCTGTATCTAGGGACTCAGGAACTACGAGGACTATAGACCTACAAAACCCAGACACATAACAAGTATTTGCGCTTTTTTTATCATGGACAAATACTTATCTGGTTGCAGAAATTGAACCCGCCGTCTCCGGATTATGAGCCGACCTGTGCAACCACCACAACACAGAGGCGTCTGTGCGACCAAGGTCAAAAGTCAAAGTCAAATGTATTAATTAACACTTTTATACGTCAAAAATGTAAATATTACAAGGTTTCTTATAGACGAAACTGCTGTATTGTAGACCGCATTGTCACTTACATCACAAGGAATGTAAACGCAATGTAGACGGAATGTATACATAGGCTTGTATAAAAAAAAGAAAATAAAACACGAACAGAGAGCGAGAGAGTTATGATCCAGAGCTTTGATTACGCCCATAAAGAAGAAGAAAGCTGAAGATCATTGCTTTATTATGGGTGTAAATTGCGCTTACCCACAGGTCAATGACATCGTTATATTCCATAAAAATACTTTACGATGCACCTGTCGCCTGTGCACTGTTCACAACTGCACTTCCATATCTCGATCTGGTTTCTCATAACGCTTTTTATGATTTCTTTGAATACATTTTCACGCCGGACTTTCTTTATATGAGCAATAAAGTTCAGTTTAAGGCGATGCCAACGCATTCTAATGTGTGAATTGATTTTTAGGAGTGTTTCCCTATTGGAAGAAGAGCAGAAAATGGTTATTGAAAGACTTCTCGTTTTTAAATAGTTGAAATATTCAAGATAATTTTTGGTATATTCAAGATAAAAATAATTATCGCTTTAAAGAATTTTAAAATGAGCTAACATTTGTGGACATTTCACATAGCGCTTTCAAGTCCCAAACTAAGCAAACCTTGTACTATGGAAACCAAATAACTGATACAATAGTTCCATACTTTTATTTTGTAATTATATACATATAACATAATATAACACCCAGACACAGAACAAACACCTATGTTCATCACACAAATGTTTGTCCCGGGTGGGAATCGAATCAACAACCTGCAATTCAGGCTTATTACCAACTGAGCTATCGGGCCAGTCCAAATCTTTTAAACTTTTTCAGCCTTATTAATAAACACGAACTAGCTATAGACTAATTACACCATCTTTTGTCTCTTTCGATCCAGCTAAATATTCCAGTAGCAAAAAAAGGACAAAAGCTGAAGTAACTAATCCGAGACTAACAACCGTTTATTAATAAGGCTGTTAGATCATATCCAATCCTGAGTCCAAGCATTCAATTCCTTTCAAAAACTTGTCAATATTCTTGATGACTTGTGGATGTTTCTGACGATGACGATGAAATTAATGAAATAGTAAAATGATGAGTGAAACATTAGTAATTTTTGTTATAATTATCACTGTTTCGTTTGTTTTGTTTCACTTCATGCAGCTAAAATTTAACAATTGTTTCGTGTTTTGTTTCACTTCATGCGGCTAAAATTTAACATTTGTTTCGTGTTTTGTTTCACTTCATGCAGCTAAAATTTAACATTTGTTTCGTGTTTTGTTTCACTTCATGCAGCTAAAATTTAACATTTGTTTCGTGTTTTGTTTCACTTCATGCAGCTAAAATTTAACATTTGTTTCGTGTTTTGTTTCACTTCATGCAGCTAAAATTTAACATTTGTTTCGTGTTTTGTTTCACTTCATGCAGCTGAAATTTAACATTTGTTTCGTGTCTTGTTTCACTTCATGCAGCTAAAATTTAACATTTGTTTCGTGTTTTGTTTCACTTCATGCAGCTAAAATTTAACATTTGTTTCGTGTTTTCATGATCTTCATTTGTTTCAACCTATATAATTATCTACTTTAATTTGTTATATGTTTATATAAATTCACTCACTGGAGTCTGAATGCCGTTTGTATGACAAATGATTAAATTGTGTTGCTATAATACAATTTGAATGTCATCTTGATGTAGTGACCGCGGATGTGTATACAATATATATGTGAATGATAATGACCTATTTATTTATAAATAAGCTGTAAGTACCCAACACTAAATTTGTAATCAACTGAGCACCCACACTCAATTCCTTTTATTGTTAGAGTTTTTGTCATCTGTTTTCAGTTAAGCTTAACCGAACTAGTCGTTCGTTCGCTTTGCCTTCGTAGGTAACCACTGAATGTTAAAAGAGTTAAATTCACAGCCTCTGTGGTGTGCTAGTTGAGTTGTGGCAGGTCGGCTCATAACCCGGAGGCGGCGGGTTTAATTCCCGCGACAAAACAAGTATTTGTGCAAAGGAAAAAAAGCGTGTACTTCACAAAACAAATACTTGTTCTGTGTCTGGGTGTTGTAGGGCCATGTTCCTCGAAGTTCCTGGTTCCCTAAACACACGGAATCCTTGTTAGGGTCCAGGATCTATGTATGTGATGGATGGGCGTTTATAATTTATATTATTATTAACTGGTTATTATCCTGTATGTAGGATATTTTATAAATAAAACCAGCACATTGAAATGGAAACGTGTAATGGCGGCCAAGCAAAGACCACGTCAAAACAGAGATGTCAGTTATAAAACCACAAAGTTTCTACATATATCACAGTTATATCGTTAGCCCATGGGTTCCAATTTAAACAAGCAAGCGGCTGTAATTCATTTATTTTTAAGCCCCGATCACATAGAGGGTTATTATAATGTCATCTGTGTCTATGGTCCGTATTACAGAACTCAGTCATCGATCGGTGCTCAAGCAGAGATTTCATTCACTAATTGATCACTTTATAAATGGAATCTCTGCTTGAGCAGCGATCGATGACTGAGCATCGTTCTGTAATACGGACCTTAGTTTCTGAGTAGGGACTCCGGGAGATACAGGGTTGTTCTGTTTGTTGTGGGTGTAGAACCAAGGTCCTCATAGTTCCGGGGTTCCTAGATACAGGGAATCTTGGTTAAGGTCCAGGATCTATGTATGTTATCGTAGGGCGCTTTTTATATATTTGTCTAAATGTGCATAGATGTCCAAAATAAATATATATTTTTTTAATTCTTATAAAGTAAAAATATTTAGATATGTTAATCTTGTAGATGATCCCGCCCTTAACAAGTATTTGGAAGTGACTGGTCGGGCGAGTATTTTAATAATAGAGTGACGTCATTCGAACATACTGAATATTTATAAAGTTAGAATCTACGGTCAGTGCATTTATGAAGCTTACATTGTGATTTATTGGAAGGTTGGTTTTGTTAAGAGTTATTTAATCTATGTTTGGCCATGTGGTGTGATCACCCTATCTCTTCGCGTTCTTCATAATTATTAATCTCTTACGAGACGGGACGACGATGACGGGAATAAATATTCAGGAAATGTTCAGCAGTACTTTAATAATAATAATAACACCCAACGATCACATACATAGATCCTGGACCCTAACTAGGATTCCCTGTGTTTAGGGACCCAGGAACTACGAGGACCATGGTCCCACAACACCCAGACTCAGGACAAGTATTTGCGCTTTTTTTTCTGTGCACAAATACTTGTCGTGCCGCGGGAATCGAACCCGCAGCCTCCGGGTTATGAGCCGACCTGCTCAACCACCACACCACGGAGGCTGTCGTGTACTTTCCTTGGTACATTAAAATCTTCTGAGGCTATAAACATATTGTATAATTATAATTTATTAAATATTATACGTTTAAAGCGCTATACGCATTTACTTACTTAACTCTAATATTCAAATTTTTATATGAATAATCATGCAAATGATGTTGCGTTTTAAATATAATTTGACTTGATTATCAAGGTTACAAATGTGTTCTCTGAACAGAAATAAAAATTTCACCTTCGGAATGTCCGTTGATAATTTCATACCTATTACTCTAGAATTAAATAATAAATAATATTAATAACGCCCAACGATCACATACATAGATCCTGGATCCTAGCTAGGATTCCCTTGTATCCAGGGACACAGGAATTACGAGGACTATGGTCCCACAACACCCAACAGAGAGCAAGTATTTGTGCTTTTTTTCCTCTGCACTAACACTTGTCTTACAGCGGGAATCGAACCCCAACCCAACCAATATGACAGGTACTTGCGTTTATTTTTGAAGGTGTGGTGTGTTCTATATGTCTTTGACTGCAGTATTGAAATGCTATGAACAATTTTAAACCTACTTTTTTGCCTTTTTCAGAGGTTTTGCTTATAGGTCAGTAACGCTCGGCGTAATTAAAGTTACGTATATAATAAGTAGGTACTTAAATTTTCTTTGATCATCTGGAATATATATTAGCCGCGATGACCTATAGACAGTCCAAATGCTCCAGCCCACTACCGATACGTATCTGGACTATAGCATACCCAACGTGCTGGCAGCATTGCCGCGTATGCTGATTCTTTGTGCCAAATAAGTGCCAGCATTTTAGCCAGCGTCAGTGCCAGCGTTTAGTAAAAACGTCATCAATAACATCATCAATACTTTTTAAATCAATTTAATCGGTCTTTAGCTCCTTAAACCAGTATTGTAAAGAGTTGTTAATTATAAATGTATTAATATCATTTTTAAATTGCTTAGCCTATTAACAATTTACCAATACTATATAAGGAAATGCACTCAACGATATTACACCAATCATCATTGACGTCATTAGAGAAATATTGCAATATTGCCGTAAAATTGCTGTACATTTTCATATTTAAGTCACGTACATGGCGTAGGTGATTTCTAAACAGCATGTTTTGAGTTCAAGCCTATCGCCCGCATGTAGACTTGGCACATTTCGTTTGGTAGTATGTAGTACATACATACAACGCAGTACGTCAACTCCGGGCGATAACTTTAAGCTACCTACACCCAGTTGCGTACACAACCGGCGCCTGAACAGTCGCGTTACGTCGCGCGCACTCCGCCGCCCGCGCAAGTGCTAAAAACGTGACCTCTTCTAAAATGTTTCTCCGGTTACGGGATACGGTTCCCTGCTAAGTGACCATGCCGGAGTGCACCGAACAGCTTACCCTCACTATCCCCATCATCCGGTACACCATGGACCCAGAAGATCGGTCCGAGGAGCGACAGACTCTGACGAAGAAGATGTCTTTAGTGACGACAGTGAAAATAGAGACTCCTGATAACGGACGCAGGTTGTCAGAACCTACTCGGTATTACATCCCTCCTCAGTGCAATAACCGTCTATCACCGCGTAGTGCTAGGAAACGTGATGCTAGAAGAAACTCTAAATCTGATGTGAACGATGATTCACCTCCTAGAGAATCATTAGGACCAAAACCATGCAATTGCGAGGACTGCAGGGCATCGAGTCCTTTACCACCTGGTTACGGACCTCACTCTTTATCACCTGGTTATGACCAGATGAAGATATCTCTCCTGGAAGTGCCGTGGAATGAAGATTACACGGAGGCGTCTAGTGATGATCTCAGTTCGGAATGGGATTCTGATGTTCCGGAACCGGCTCCTCCTACGCAAAAGGTAAATTGAAAAGGAAATATCTCATTTGTTGGGTTTACGCCACACGTCAAATCATACGGACTATTAGCTTGTTAGATACCGTGGATAATGGATCATTGAGCCGGAATATGATGCAATGCGATGCTTTGAGAATGCACACAATATACAAATTGGTATTTTGTTTCCGATGGTGTAAAATTTAATACTTCAGTTCCTTGCGTTTTGTTAAGCTATGCATCTCTACTTCGTAAAAAGCTGTATAGCGTTATTAAAAATGGTTCAGAAGGACTCGGTTTTTTACTCGTAAGAGTTTTCTGCTTATACTATATATCTAATATACTTCGCCCATTTGAACATTGACGGCTTTCGTTTAGGTTAGGTTAGTAGGTACCTCTGAATTCTCTACAGAACCAGTATTCTCTGCTATAAAGCCAAGAAACATACAATACAGATTTAAGATAATATTATAAATCTTAATACACCTATTAAGGAGCAATTTATCTGTTATACACTCGGTAGATGCGATTGACAGAATACTTGATTTTTTATTCCCTGATTGGTAATTTATACTTAAATTTATGTCAACTAATGTTAATGTTTAAAGGCTAGTGAATTGATTATATCGTAATATATGACCCGCTATTCGATACTATTATAATAATTTTAACTTGTATTATTCATTATAGATATGAATCTACATTCCTAAGTTGTAGAGTCGGGTGCAAAAATAATTATGTCCAACAGTACTTTGTCGTAGTAAGTATTCTGACAGAATTGTTCCTGCAAATATTTAATAAGTGGTAATATTTTGAGTGCGGCGAGATCCTAAATTGAAATATTGAGGTCTGAGTATAATGGAGTTATATTGTCTTGAATAATTAAAGGTGTCCGTGGAGCTAGAATAGAATGGAGAAACAATTGAATACGCAATTTAAATAGCTAATTGGTATGTACATTTGTGAACACAAGTCTCGAATTAACCTAAACAGATATGTGTCAAACGTTCAATTAAAACTGTATGTATATTCCAAGCCAAGACTTCAAGGGAGTAGTGACTATATAAATAGTGAGACAAATACCCTATATAGAAGAAAATAAACTATAGTATTAAATGGAATATACAGAAATACTACTAAAGGTGAAAGAGCACTGCAAGTGTTATGATATGGCGTTAATTGAATAAGTTTAATAAAATTTAAGTTGCAAACTGAAAAAATTATGTACCTAAATATCGTGGGAATGTTGCCCCAGAACAGCTAGCACAAAAATAAAATATTTATAAATGATCACATTCTGAAACTGATATTAAACTCACGAGGACGGCCTGAGGTGTTTCGACTTTGACCTGAATTTTAAACAGCATCAAATATTTTCCAAGTTTGTTTTGGTTCTTTACATTAAGCCTACAATTACATATGAAACTGAATTTCCTGTAACATAATTATTTCATAATAAGTACTTAGAATTTCCATATGTTTTAAACAAGACTTGAAATTTCGGGGTATATTTTTTTATTCATAAATCAATTTTTATGCAGTTCTCTACCCATTGTATATGAAGACAATTCATTTCAGTTTTCTCATTTGTCATTTCTCAAGTTTGTTAAGCGAATATTACTTATATTAGTTCACTTAAATTATTTTACTACGTGATAGTACTTTTCTGCAAGTATTCTAATAGTTCAGATATTCAACTACCAAGCATTAGGGACTACTGTGTTCCGCTTTGATATGAGACTGCTAGACTGTGGTGATGTTTCAGAATAATGTACGCATTGCGCAGTGTCGTGTCACGCACTCTGATTGGCATTGCAAACTGCGACTCTAATGCTACCGGTAATGGTTCATGAACATCAGGTGAACAACTAGGTAGTTCTTTACGTCATTTGTTTGCATTTCACAAAGTGTTTCGGCACTGTTATATAAGCCATTTTCACCCTGTTCGTCTTTCCTAATGTTTAAAATGACTCCACGTGTTCCAAATATTGTGATAGTGGTTTTTAGAGCTCATTTTAATGAAGTTTTGTTTCGATTAAAATAAAATGCATACAAATTTTGAACAGTTGCAAATAGCTACATATGTGGCGTTTTTATATTACCGCTGCTAATAAATATTCTTAAATTTTTATTTCATTTGGACTTTGTCGATAAACATTACTACTCGTCTTGTTGTCTACATTCCAGAATTTATACGAAATAAATATATTAAAATTCAATATGTTACACGTGACACCAAAAACTTGTTTTTTATTATCATCGACAGTCCTTTTAGGACTTTTATTGGATACTGCGTCTTTAATAAAACAATTGTAAATATTTAGCATTCCGTGAAATATTTTGAGAATAATGACGACGGTTTTATAGATCGTGAGGAATTTCACTATTTTTAACTTGTATAAAATGCAAAGAAATATTATAAATTGAAGTTATAAATAGTCGTAAGTATAAACGGAAGTTGAAAGTTGTTGATTCACTTAGACCTCCATTATCAACGTAACAAAGTAAAAATTACTTTAAATTTTTTATTATTATGTTGGTATGTCTGGTAAAATAACAATTTACAATTAATTATCAGGATGGCATGGAGCTAAAGAAGTTTTACTTCAGTCGTGAGGTCTAAAGTACGCTCATTTTTTTTGGTTTCGTGTTTTCACTCAGACAAGAGCACGTACGCGTAATTCGCTTGATATAATTCGATACATCGTCTACATCAATCATCGATGCTTTCACTGCTGATGGTGTCAGTGCAATTCACCGTTACCTGGTTATCGGCTCCGCTTCGTGCCAATAACCTCGATCTAGTGTCCACTATTGTGTTTTCAATGGCAATTCGTGGCTTGTGGGGTCCCCATTCAATTAGAGTTTGTACAATTTCACTTAATTTAAACTCGATTTTAATACGCATCGAATCGTCTATCGTTTAATTTTAATGTTAAATAGATGGGTACATACCTTTTTACTTATCAATTTAATAATTTCTATAATTAGATATTTAGCGCGTCCAAACAGTGTAACTAATCAAAAAGTCTGAAAACTCAATCTTACTGTGCTGAACATCGAAATGATGCGAATTAGCTTGTACCATTTGTTTAGTTAATTAATTGTAAAACTAATTTATTATTTATGCACAAAATAAATAAATACTTATTCTATTCAATATAAAAAATATTCTATTCAATTACAAAGATTTAACAATCTGTTTCATGTTTTCCTCATTATTATATCTAAAATATTCAGATGTCTAGATTTTTATTTTTAACACTACTATTATTGTGTCTATTTGTATATAAAATATTTGATATAATAAAGAACAAAATTGAATGAAGAAGTACAAAATTTTCTAAAGAAACAGCTGATTCCTCAGCAGTTATAACTTGACCCATTGGTAGAAATGTATGGTAAGAAAGTTGATCCAAGAGCATTTCGATTGCGATATTTATAATATAAACTAAATAATATAACCGTAATAATATTTTGAACATATTAGAGAGAACAATACAAATTAAAGTGTGAACTGTGAATAGGTACAGAATTATTACGCACTGAAAGCTGGTAAAAAAGCCGGCGCTATAAAATAATCAAAAACGGTAGCCACTTTTTATTACATCCATAATAATTTGGTAGGTACAGTAAAAACCAATTATGTAATAAATGTAATTTAATAATTTTGATTTCATTAAATTTTTAATAATAGTGATCTCTATTAATAGGGCACATTAGGGCATGTGTATTAAATTAAATTAAGGTCAGAGATGTCATTAATTATTTCTGTTACAACAACAAACCAGTCTGTTATTACGTTTTAAGATATTTTTTTGTAATAACAACTCGGTAGGTAAATAATATTTTTTGTGGGCTTAAAAAATTGATTTAACTTGAGTTGGTATATAGATGATTTATAATAAATAGGTAAACTCGTGACTGTATTTTTATTTATGATCATTCTTATTTTAAACCACAGTATTTTGAGTCGAGGTCGGGGTGGCGGCGTATTCTACAGAGAAGCTAAAAAGGCGTAGATATAGTAACTTAGATAGCGGTTTTGTATTTGCCCCTTTTGGGGTCGAGGTATTGGGGCCGCGGAGACCGCCCCAGCGTGCTCAGCGTGTACACCAACTTTTTAAAGATCTTTCTAACCGTCTAGTTGAAGCATCACGTGATCAAAATACTGGCTACTTGGACCAGAGGTTGAGCATTGCCATGTTGAATGCAACATTTTGGGCATTGCCTACTGGTAGTGGTTTGTTGAATTAGTTTTGTATTGTATTGCGCATTTATAGTTTTATTTTGGTATTCTTTTAGTTTTACTAGATAGTTGTAATTTTATCGTAGTCTATTTTGAGACGTAATAAAATGTCATCAGCGCAACGTCGTCATATAGTCACCTCAGTAAAATTTATTTTATTGCCTTGTGGACGTGCATAAGTGCAATATTTTCTTAGTTGAAGAAGACTATATTGTAGATACGTGACACTTATTTAAAGTAGTATTTTAAAAGATATAACCAGTTTCGATAGCATAAATGTACTAAACGCAAGATTAGGAAAAAAACCATAGTTAAGTTGACCTCGAAGATATAGGTTATTATGCAACTCGACCTACATCTGAACGTATTTTAAGATTACTCATAAATATTGAAAACTAATCGTCATTTATCATTATATGATAATGATAAATGACGATTAGTACCTTACCTTAGACCATACTTATGCAATATCTGTCTGCACCAGCTCTCTGATAACCCCCTGACCCGATTGCTGATACACTGTCCTACAAACCATCATACTCAATACGCAAAACAGAACCCTAACGCTTTGACATAAAACATTACAAGTTTTTGTAAATATGACAGGAATTTTCCAACAGAGTGCGATAAGTTGAGACGGTTCAATTACTGTTCTTGGCCTTAGTTATGTATGTATAAGAGACTATTAATATTTTTATTGTACTCAATTCATCAACATCATCGAAATTTCTTTTATCGTAAAAAACTTACGGATGTCAAAAGGACATATAAATATTTTTTTTTTTAATTTTAATTTTAATAATAACTTTTATTAATTAATATTATTTTATTAATTAACAATTAATTAATATTAATAATAACCGTTTTAATTTATAATCATCCATTAATCACTATCAAAATTTTAGGCTATACGCAATTGTGTTATATTAAAATTATAATAAAAACCTTGATAATTATGCCTCCATTGCGTCATGTCCTTGCGAACAATACCTACTTAAACTATTACAATACATCGCTCCCATTTAATGAAGAACCTCGCATAATATATGCTAATAAGTTGTTTTTCTGCTAAAAATAACTATCCCTGCGATACTAAAAAGAACTGAATGAGTCAGATATACATCATACGTATTGAGGGGATATATGTAATAAAGACTTCTAATAAATAATAAACCCGCTAAAACTAAAACATTCCCTTTTCAATACTCGATTTCATATTTCACTTATAATGTTCACTAAGTTTTGTTTCCAATAAATACATTTTATAACCGTAGAGATATTTTAGATAGAGATTCTTTAGATATCGGAATATGGTTTTGGTATTGTCAAATTTACTGAACGTTTGATGCTTTTAAACGTCAGTGTCATTTTTGAGCATATTAGATTTGAAAAAAAAGTTTTGATGTTGTGATTATTATAATATTTAACATGTAAAGCACTGTTATTGTGCTCTACATATTAAATATTATAACCACCACCTTAAATATTATGACCACTTAGGAGAGACTAGTCTACCACAATGTAGAGCCATACTCGTAGCTACAGGGCAAATTTACTTAAATGAATACTTTTGTATGACTTTTATAAGGATGATAACAGGATTCCCAGTTTTGACCACATCAGCAAGCTCGGTATAAAAAGTCCAAATAAAAAAAAATTATACAAGTTAAAAAAATGACCCCAAGTTTTTACAGTATTCCACATGAATATACTACCTTTCTGACATTTTTAGGTCACATTCACATCACTACTTAACATCAGTGCGGGCGGGCAGTGGTCAAATGCTTTGCCTACAATCTATTTACAAAAATACAATCTACGCTTTATTATTTTCGGCATTAAGTATAATATTATTTAAGGATTATATTAGTGTTACTTAAGGCTACTGATCTACAAATACAACGATTGGGGATCACGTCATAAAACTTTTGTTTCGTTGAGAAAAGGTATACGTCAATTTATACAGCATTTGTCTTCTACTTGCCTTACACTGCTGTCAATTAGTCTCCCTCAATCATATTTCTTTTGTTTTCACTTTGGTTTTAGTCCTGAACACGCCGTCTTTATTGTTCGTCTAGTCCAAGTGTCTAATATCAGTTGAAGTTTCTTGTGCAAAACCTTTCAACACGCAAGTCGTGTTTGACTTTACTAAGCCGCGGTCTTATTTCTTGCTAATAATGTTAGTACAACACCCGTTATCGCAGATAATTACCATGTTAAACAGACTCGTTTTATTTCTTATAGGCTTAGCCCACTTAAAAGTACTTGTACATTACTTATTTGTACCAACTGCAGAGTGTAATTTACATCAGCGAAGTAGACAGGATCCGTAATGAGGTGATCTTATAGGGAACTCAAGTCATCAACATATCTCAATTAAGTAAGCTTTAGTGACAGTGATCATCGATCAAACTCTGACCCACTTGTTAAAAAATAATTTGCTATGTGCCACAAAAATAATTGTTGCAATTTTTATAGAAAGTTTTAAAGCAGTACTAAAAATAGGTTTCGGACAATTATTATGTTTTATATATTTTATAATAAATTATAATATATTTTATATTATTATAATTATAATATATTTTATATTATTATAATTATAATATATTTTATATTATAGTTATTACATTTTATATCAGTTGTGATCATTTATGTCAACCAATATCACTTTCACATATTGCAATCTCTCATTAAAAACTTTACTACTATATGACGCAGAGTCACGCAATTTCCGATTCTTTTAAAGTTTATGCATAACATGTTGACTTTAATCTTGATTGCTTTCGGACAAGATAAGATATTAAGATAAAGGTTTTAATCGAAATCTGTATAACGTCGTAAAGATTATTGGCTGACATTCAGATCTTGCTATGTTAACTGCGCAATGTAGCCTTAAATTGCCAGAAAGTGGCGATTTAAAAACCCAAATTCAGATTAAAACTAAAGTTGGAAGGGTCTTGTAGTGTTTCTTCAAACATATAGTATTTTGGTTTAAATACGTTTTGATAGCAGCAAAATTAATTACGTGAATGTCAGGACAATAAACAAGTACGTAAATTAATACAATAAAGACACAAGTGTCCGGTGTCACCCTGAAATATATGTATGTACCTATATTCTTTGAAGAATAACGTACGTTTAAATATTACGCAAGTAAAACGTTAAGCAAAGAAATTAATGAATTACAATGAAGGAATTACGTAATTGCCGCATCGATTGGATTGGAATCATTGGTGTATTGAAACATTGAAACCATTGACATTGCATTGTTTTCAATGAATGCGCATTCTTTTTGTTAAATGTTTTTGTTTTGTTGCCATCATGGATATTTTTTTAGAAAAAAACTTTTGTAATAACCTCCTTTGCTACCAAATAGAATAGGGTTTGAATTATATTCTCTACTTTATACTCTTCTTATTTTAAAAATGAACTACTGAAAAACAAGAGTCTCATTTAAAAAATGGAGGTTTTTTTTACGCGGGCGTGCTACAGGTGAAATGTGGTCTTATTTAATAATCTAAGTGGTAGGACTTTTCTGCAGTTCGTCTGAGTAGGTACCACCGCTTTGTTAGTTATTCTGCCGCCAAGTAGTAGTGTACAAGCACTACTGTATTGCGGTTTTGAAGAGCACTGAAGTTAGTGAAATCACTGGGAAATTGTGACTTTATGACGTGATCTCACAGTCGAGTAATCTTATTACCAGACTGTGCTGTGCAATGTCACGCGAAACTTTATATTTTAGAGTTCCGAGTGACAGTTTTATGGGCGGTCGTGGCGCTTAACATCAGGTGAATGACTAGCTTGTCTCATCATACATTAACGTATAAAGCTCCAATAAAATAAAAAAAACGAGTGGGTTTGAGACCACACAACTGAAGCAAAATTTCTTTAGTTTAGCTCCATGTATCGGCCGGTATAACTTTGTTTTTGCTTTGTTTAATGTTAATGTCGCCATCTTGACAATCGCATTTTACTGGACATACCAACATAATAAATAAAATAATTATTAACTTTATTATGTTGACAATGGAGATCTACGTTAACCAACAACTCCCGTTCGCCTCGTCACGCATTCACCAGCTTACACCCCAAGTCAAGCGTGCGTAAAGAAGTTACTTCGAAAATGGTTTGTACTAATTAATTTAGAAATTAGTATCAAATATGTTATTCCATACTCGAGAATACTAGATTAAAAAGGTTGTTTCTTATCAGCGAGGACAATTTAATACTAATCGTGCTCAAAGCAAAGGCAGATATATATATATAGATAAGACAGACAATGTCTTGCAAAAATATTGGCGCTCGGCAAACTAGTCTTTATATGCTTCCAAGATAAAATTAAGTATCCTTTCAAGTACGAATTAGCAAGGAAGGCACGTACTGACGCACTAATGTGAACTCAGCGGTGGTCTAAGGTATTAGTTCTACCATTTGAGATGCCGCTACGTGTTTAGGTTGGGTTATTTTTATTACTCTATCTATGGACGTAGCACGTGGTTAGTAAGGATTTTTAGCAGCTTGATATTTTTTAGACATAAGTAGCACTTGTAATTTATTGATTTAGGAGCTTCTGCCCGCAGCTTCGCCCGCGGCGTGGCCTATGGGAAAATAATTCAACCACCCATTTCACCCCCTT
Source organism: Ennomos fuscantarius (assembly GCA_905220475.3). NCBI lineage: Eukaryota > Metazoa > Arthropoda > Insecta > Lepidoptera > Geometridae > Ennomos > Ennomos fuscantarius. The sequence continues at coordinate 11,315,131 of HG992036.1, read as the reverse complement.
AAGGGTGGAATTTCGAAAAATCCTTTCTAGCGGATGTCTACGTCATAACATCTACCTGCATGCAAAATTTCAGTCCGATCCGTCCATAGGTTTGGGCTGTGCGTTGATAGATCACTATGTGTAAAATCAGTCAGTCACCTTTGAGTTATATATATTTAGATTCTTAGTTTTCAGTGTGAAAAGTGAAAATTATAAGTATCAATCATTAATTTGTTCAGATTTAGGCTAACTCCACTTTGGGAACGCAGCGATTTTGTGGCGATATCGCGGCGACACCGCAACCGCCCAATGTGGAGGCAGCCTTATTATATCTAGATTTCAAAGTTGAATAACAAAGGCAAAGCGTATAAAACTGACTTCAGACTTATATGGTTTTCTTATTAATGCCATTGTCATAACTTTCAATTAAAAATCCATCAAATCGGTTCATCCAGTTGAAAGTTCTGAGGTAACAAACATTTGGCAAGGAATGAGTGGTATGTATGATGATGGTGAAACTTTTCTTTTCACGTTGTTTCCATAAATCCATAGAAGCTTCTAGTAATGTCCCCACCACTTCACTAGGAGTATGATTTCGACTAGACTATGACTTGACACATATCTGCATAAATTATCATTAACTTGATAAATTATCAATTACATGACACTAGCTAAATACACAAAAGTGTGGAGACAAAACAAAAATAAAATTGTATGTAATAGGTAACATACGCTTTCTGTTGCATAGTTTGACGTAACAAACGCTCATCATTGGGATAGTAGACCAGCTCTTCGTCCTTCAAAGGTCTTTACTCTCGTGATATTTCATTAAACAAAAGTAGAAGTTTCTATACATGTCATAGACTCCGGTCACACTTGTAGCGCGCTAAGATCGCGTGGGATAGCCACTTCACGTCACAGTAAGCTTAATAAATGATATACAGACAAGCATTGTGTCTGACCTCCTGTTATATATGTACTGTAACTGTTTTGTTTATGTTAATGAATGACTTGACGAGCTACTCGTTCGCCTGGATGTTAAACGTTTTGGCTGCCCATAACAATTGCAGTGCCATTCGGAACTGTAAAACATAAAATACAGTTGTGTCCTCAAACGAAATACTGCGATAGTGCTAGCAGAATGTTGGCAGGATAACTGGCAAAGTACCTATCTAGATGTACTCTGCGGAAGATTTTTTTTATAGTTATGGACAGAGAATTTTACCACTGATTCAGCTGATGCTTGCCTAGAAAATACCTGTTCAGTCTTGATTTGAAGACTCTCAGATCGTATTTCGGTGGAAACAACCGTGCAGGCAAGTTGTTTAAGAAAAACGTTTAGTGCGGGTTGATGGAAATTCAACCATATGTAAAAGAAGCAAAGGTTAAATACACCAACTAAACAAAAGTTTTAGGGTTAGCAGGTTTAGTTATACATAGATCATAACAAAGCTCGACTAGTTGTTCCGCTGCAACTTTCGTGCTGGTCTTTTGAACTAATGACCGCTAACCAAAAGTGGTATTTACAATTGAGTTACCATGCTTCAGAGAGCACGTTAAGCCATCGTTTCTAGTTGTAGTTGTAAGACAGTCTTTAAACTGACCTGCACCCCTACCGCGTAACCGTTCTGGGAATCGGCTTCGCCTGCCATCCTGCACGCGCCAATTAACAAGTCCACGAGTGCGAGCAAGAGAGAACACGATTACGATCTCCACCAGACTTACGCGGTAAGGCCCCTGATCTAACTGAACTTGACTGTCACTGATGAAGTTAATCTTAACATTTGAAGGGTTCAGAATAAAAAGGGCTTAACTGTCAAATTGATAATTTCGAGAAAATTGACTTTAAACTTCAACGGCGTCATTTTAATGTAGAGTGCTTATAAGGTAATAGAAAAGGTTTATGTAAGTTTCAGTTGCTTGAAAATGTTTTAATTCTATTTTAAAATACTAAATATAGTACTAATTCATACAATTATTGTAAAAATATAATATAATAAAATAAATATAATAATGTTTTTATGCTAAGCGAACTGTATTTCTGTGACAGATAAACCGTTTTTAGACTCAAAATCTCGAGATTGAAGCCTCATATCGGTATTTTGAGGATGTATTATTGTAGATAATTTCACGCTGAATCCAACGATACCCATAAGTCAATTTGTGAAAAAAAAGAAAGAAAAACAGTTAAACACTTTTGTTCTCACCCCCCTTCAATTGAGTTACCATGCTTCAGAGAGCACGTTAAGCCATCGTTTCTAGTTGTAGTTGTAAGACAGTCTTTAAACTGACCTGATCTAACTGAACTTGACTGTCAGATGAAGTTGATCTTAACATTTTATTACCTGTAGAGACACCCTAATATTGCGGTAGACATCTACTGACGTCACAGAGTATTTAACCAACTACCATTATGGGAAAACAATTGGAGGCGGTCAGTGCAGGGTGATTATAGAACGCTAATGGTTTTCTAGCATGTGGCCATGGGCCCATATCTACGTGTCAGTGACGAAGTTGTACTTTAAGTGGGTAATTAATTCTAAGTGTCTATAGTGTTGTTTTAATTATAAGCTACCTATTTCTTGATTCCGTTTTCAAATAATATTTAACGATCTCTCGGTTGTATGTATGCAGTTTGGTTATTAAGATAAAAATATAATATACCCATGTATATTCATTGCAGTGAGAGTTTTATCAAAATCAAAGTTCTATACATATTAAATTAATAATTAATATGTATATATAATAATAATAATTAATATTAGTAATTAGTCCTTACTGACTGAATGACTGACTTATATATCAATGTAGAGTATCTAAACCACTGGTCCTAGAGACTTGAAATTTGGAAGGTGTGTTCTTTGTAAAGTGTATGTATCCACTAAGAAAGGGTTTCCCGAAATTCTACCCCTAACAGGGTGATATAGGTGGTTGAATTATTTTCTTATAGGCCACGCGGGCGAAGACGCGGGCAGAAGCTAGTTTATTATAATATTTTTAGGGTTCACAGCGTACCTTGACCATATGAATTACTGCAGGTAACTGACATCTTCGTGAGCTGGCCTGGCCGTTTTTCACCTGGGTAGGTGACCCCTTACTAAGTTGTTAATAGCTTTGTAGGGTCTTCGGTCCCATGCAGGATGACAACTGACTTCAGGTGGCTTAGAAGGCCAAACGATTATCTACAGGTACGATCAGAACAGCAAAAGGTTAATTAAATAAAAATAAACACAGTAAACAAGGTTTAAGGCGCGGTGTAAGCGCAAAATCAGCAAAAAGCTTTTTTGACGTGACTGTGACGTGATACGTAAAACGATGATATGAAAAAACAAAAACAGTGTAAAAAAATATGTGAAAAACAGGAGTTTTCGAACAAAACTTAAGTAAGCACTTTAGTTTTTATTAACTAAAAACGACCTAATCTCTCCAAATTTTAAGCACAAATAACACATTTTTTTACAAACTAAATAGCCATATTTTAATGGAATGACTATATTTAACGTAATCCACACAAAACACGCAAAATTAACTCATCTTCATGCGCAGGCCCAGTTTGACATCACATTATGATCTGCGATTTTCAACTTTAAACAGAGCGCTATAGAGATCCCCTACAAAAAACAAGTACTATGATGGAATATAATTAATTATTACGACCTATACTTGAAATCAATGTTACAGTATAATATAAGTGTTTATAAGTTTCACTATGATAGAAGACGTTTCAGGAGAAAACGATAAGACAATTATAAAAGATAACGATAACGATAATGATGATAACGTTGTTAGTGAAGCGTGTCACGTAACGACTCCGTCCAGGGTCCTAGGATGCCTATCTAGGTCCTGATCCTACCTAATCAGACCCCGGAGGGAGACGGCGATATGAAAGGAGAGGAGAATGGAGTTGGAAAGAAAGACACTTCAATTATTTACAATATAACAAAAATAAATAACAAACAGATGATATAAAAAACAGGGTACACAGTTCAGGAAGGATTTTTTTAATATGTATATATATAAAAGTATAACTAAGTAGAAAAAAGGTTGAAATTAAATTTGTAAATAAGGATGGTTGATGAAGATGGTTTAGAATGGTGGTGAAGGTGAGCACGCTACAAGCGCAGATATAAATTTTAAGATAACCCAAAACAAAAACCCAAGAAAAGTAATAAACTCAAGAATATGCTTGTTTTCTTTGAAACACGATATCCCAACAAAATAAGAAACAGTAAACTATCCAGCAACTAAGTAACCCAGGTTGGTTTATTGTATGTGCTAGAAGCAAAGTGACAAGGCACCAGTGAAATATCACAACATTCGCACCGAAATAAAATGAAGTCGTAAAGAATGTTTTACTTGTTAAATCTAGAACATTAAACCGCTTGGTCCTACTTTGAAGAAATAGGTGTCGTTGCGCAAAAACTGCGGAATGTAACGAGTTTGTAGTATGTTGATTTACTGCGGCATTTTCGTAAGTTAGGGGGTCACGACCAAAATTGGCTACATTATCTAAGGTTAGGGCAACATACGCCAAAGCCAAATGCGCTAAAAGTTATGTAGAAATCTTGTCTTAATAGGACGTTCCAAACGAAGTGGCTGAATTCTCCAAGACTAAGCGAGACAATACTTGACTGCCAGTTGGTATTACAGTTAAGTTCTGCATGGTTTCCAGGTAGGATATAATAACCTGGGCCAATTGCGGGGGGAGCCAAACGGAATTCAAATCAAGGTGTGGTTTCAAAGTCGCATGGGCCACTGTAGAGCTACATTCGCTTACCATTATGCAGATGTCTAGTTCGCCGATTCGGTCAACAAATCAAAAATATGACTCCGTGTATAGCAATTTAGGCAGGTGTAACACTTTTTTTCCCCGCCAGGTGACGCTGAAAAAGGTCGATAGAAACCAAATATTCTATTGTATATAGACACAAACTATTTCGACACAAAAACATATCTGGCATCGTATCAGAATATACTTCAAAAAAGGTGGCACAAAAACACGGTTACGTGATTGAAATTTACAATTACCTAAATGAATTGTACGGTTTTGCTTTGCAACTGGTAACTTTTTATACCGACAATTTTCGCTTGGTCTTGCGTATTTTTTGTAGCATCATCCGAGCCCATCATTTAAATTACACGTTGTTAACATTAACACATGTCTTACCGGAAACGCCAAAGCTATTCTAATTTAAACGCTTATTTTAGTAATCATAGGATATGATTACATAAATAGAACTATAATCATAAACGTGACTTGGACTGATTACTAACGCAACAGTAGCTTAATGGTGTGATCATCACGTAGGCGTGATTCTAATTTAAGATAATCATAGATACAATTGCATGCTATCTTTACTAGGTGGTAGGACTTTTCTGCAACGTTCGTCTAGGTAGGTACCACCGCTTTGCCAGTTATTCTGCTGCCAAGCAGTAGTGCGCAAGCACTACTGTGTTCCGGTTTGAAGGGCACTGTAGCTAGTGAAATTACTGGGCAATTGAGACTTTATGATCTAATCTCGCAGTCGAGTAATCTCAGACTGTGCTGATGTCTCACGATGATGTGCGCAGTGTGTCACGCGAAACTTTATATTTTTGAGTTCTGAGTAACACTGTTCTGTTATGGGCGGCCGTGTCGTTTAACATCAGGTGAACGACTAGCTCGTCACATCCTTCACTAACATTAAAAAAGCATTTTTGTTGATGTGACTTGACCACGTGGTTAGGGCAATTGTCAAGAATCTGCTGATGACGCTGCTCTGCAGGTTGGTTATAAAATGTGAAGGTTAAAGGATATGGGATCATTCTTATCAAGGTAGCTTAAAAAAGCATGACTCCGCCGATATTGGACGTCTTCATTTGGTTCGTCTTTAAGGCTGATGATGATAATCTACCTACACATTAGTCAGTGCTGTGGTAGGGGAGATGTAGGTAATGGGGATCACATAAGTGGAAATGAAAATAAAACCAAAACCATTAGTTAATCATTTATTGTTTTAGTACTATTATAAAATTTACTCGGGTGATCACCATTCCTAACTGACTCCCATTGCCTACATCTCCTCTATGCTAAGATTACATACGATAGCAAATAACAAAAACTTCTCATCTAAGTCTCAAACTAATTATCCTAATAAACTAGTAGTCAATATCCCTTCTTGTATACAAAACCAGAAACGTGTACTTACTTGCGTGGGTGGCACGCTAAAACAGTTAAACTGATTTGGTTTAAATTTTGCAAACGGAGTGCTTATACTACCGGGATTAACCAAAGATACTTTTTATCAGGGAAATCACGAGTTCTCGCGGAAAAAAGATAAGACGCGGGTGAAACCGCAGTGTGAAAACAGATGGACTTTGATAGGATACAGACACAAACGCTAAAGGAATAGTGCTTACCTACAAATTTTTAGTTTCAGGGAAACATAGGTCTTATTGTTTGTTCGGAATCATTCTAAAAAATTAAATTATGATCAATTGCAGGTATTTAACCTTCGAAGGTTCCTCTAGGTCATTTCTTCGTTGAACTTTTTTTACTTATGAACTCTTCAAATAGAATTTAATTAACAACGGAGTTACAAAAAATTTGCAAGTCAATCTGATGAGTAAAATTTTTCTTGTATGTAGTTAAACTAACCACGAAGTCAAGGACGTAATTTAAAAATAACGACGTTTTAACAAACAGGCATTTGTATTTATAATAAAAAATTATTGTGCCACCACATCGTCTCGGTTAGTAACATAATGGGTATAATCTGACAAAAATCAAAATGTTTACTGCTTTACGTTGCCTCTCGAGCCTTTTGCCAACCAAAGTCTCGTCATCAATGACCCTTCTATGACCCATCTATGATCTCTTTCGGCCTTTCTAATTCCGGAACCTTATTAAGCTGGTACTTGACAGACCCGTCCCAGGGTAGTAGCAGTACCTGCTCCAAACACGATCAGACCTGCGTTTGGTAGACATTTGGTGTTCTGGTGCAAACCACTTGATCTTGGACATAATGGCGAGTTTTTTTATGAATTAGCTGCTTTGGTTTCGAACTTTGATGATCTACACTGATTTATACATATTTTCAGTTCTACGTGTATGATAGTTTTGTTTTGGCAATTAACGTATTAACTTGTGCCTACACAGTAATTTCCTTATTTATTAACTGTAATATACGTTATAAAATATTGACGTCACTGCTGCTCCAGTTTTATGTACGGCAGATAGTAGGTACGCATACATACAAACAAGAGCGATCTGTTATTGTTGTGCTAATACATTTCTGGCTGACGTATGTCCAAACAAAAAACAATGTAAGCGTGACTAAAGTAATTTTGCCAAATAACGCTCCACTTGTAATTTGGGCATTTGTGGAAAAAAACTGTTTCCACGTTACACGCACTGAAGCCGGCTTTGTTATAGTTCTAATATAAGAGTAAAATGGTTTTGCAAATGGTTCATGTAAAAATAGCACCGGTGCTATTTTGACATGCAGTGTTTAGCAGTGTTGTAAATAAAAAAGTAACCTTAACACATATTATGCTCAGAAATTATCATGTCAAATTTATTATAGGCATAAGTCCACTGAAAGAAGAGTTCCACATTTATTTTTTACGATGAGCAATAATAAAAATTTATTTGTCAAATTCCAACGTAAATGCGACCAACTGATTGGAAGGTACAAGTAACTTGAATGTGTTCATTGTTAAAACAGTTTTGGTCATCTCTCTACATTTAAAGAATGTGAAATCGTCACTTCTCCGAGATAATAATGGAAAACCTAGCTTTTTTATCGCTCGATTGTAACAATTGAAATGTTAAATCGAATGACGAGATATTTTAAAGTCATAAAACTTAACGATTTGTTAAAATCGCAGTTGTGGGAGCAAGGTTCTTAATTTTTTTGTTGTTTCGAGAGTGTGAGCGGCCTCGCTTTATTGTAACGGATGTTGATTTTAACTGATTGTGATTTTATGCGAAACAATAACTGTGCACCTGCATTGTAATGGATTCATATGTCATAAAATCTATAATTATTGCACGGGACAGAAAAACGTTTTTGATTGCAAAAACTTCTTATTAATAGATGTTTTTGTATTATAGCAATTAACAGCTGCGTAACGTTACGTTTTGTTTTTTATCTTACGTTGCAGCGTTATAATATATATTCAACAGAGTATTTTTATATATTTGACAGCCTCTGTGGTGTGGTAGTTGAGAAGGTTGGCCCATAATCCAGAGGCGGTGGGTTTGATACCAAGCATTTGTGCAAAGAAAAAAAAAAGCGCAAATACTCGCTCTGAGTCCGTGGGACCATGGTCCTTGTAGTTCCTGGGTCTCTAGACATAGGGAATCCTTGTTAGGGTCCAGGATAAATATATGTGATCATTGGGTGTTCCATTAACATACGTTTATTAATTTTGCAATTATTTTTAAAAACATTTGATTAATTATGGCATAAAATAATTAATATCTATCTTTTTTTTTTTGAGGGCGGGAAATGCCCTCGCACTTCCCTGCCACCACCCCCGTGGTGTGGGACTCGAACCCACTAAAACCCCCCCGTGAGCACCTCGTCCGCCGTACCGGGGGCGAGTAGGGGTCGCGACTGCAGTCCAGCCAACTCGCCCCCAAATTAATATCTATCTAACTTAATAGAACCTATCTACGACTCGCGTGTAATTAGTATTTATTACGAAGTATGTGGTTAAACGCGGTTCTTAAACGTTTTATGTCAAATATTATACATCAATCAATGTAAATTGATAGGTCTTTTAACGTTACAACTATAAAAATCAAATGATATATGTAATTACACAATTTGAGACCTATTTTGGTGCGATACTCGGTTATTTATAGCGGAATTGTATGATAGTTACAAATGGTCGTAGAATTTATTTTACGTACTTATTTCGTAGTTTTCAATTGAAATATCTGAGAAACTATGTGCAAGTTGATGTTATTTAGGTGGTTCCATAATACGAATAGAGTTGACTTGCTCGGTGACTTTTTTCCATCATGACTGATGTCATTCATTATTATTGTAGTGCAGCAAAAAAATATTGGAGATATATCAATTAGTTGGGTGCGTCACGCGTTATTAGTTGCTATAAAAGGTGTATCCTATTTGCGTGTAATTTGTACTGATTATTTTGTAGGTATTAAAATGAAAGTTAGACCATCTTAATAAAAATAGATACTAAAAATATGAAGTCTGAATGTGTCCGGAGTGGGGGCGATATAATTAAACCAGATCCTTTCCTTATTTAGGTACTGTCATCAATCCATGGCGAGTTCAATGGTTTCAGATACTCAAAGTTGTGTAAAACATTCTAAGCACCATAGAATATTCTACCATTATCCCATAGCAGTAATATTTATCACACTATCACACTAATATTATAAAGGCTAAAGTTTGTATGTGTGTATGTATGTATGTTTTTTACTACTTCACGCTCAAACAGCTGAATGGATTTGGATGAAATTCAGTACCAAGATAGCTTATACACTAGATTAACATATAGGCTACATTTTATCCCGGAAAAGTTTATACAAGATAAAAGAAAATACTTTTTATCCGCGGGTGAAACTGCGGGGCGCAACTAGTATGTAAATAAACCAAACCAATGCAATTTTTCGTCACAGACATCATAAATGTTATTTTATACTAAATGAAATAAATGTTAGTTTTCATCACAGTTATGTATGTCAAGGCCTATGCCGCTACTACTGAGACAAATTTATTTCATAACAAATCGATTAACTTATATTATGCCAAATTTGCATAACTACAAGCGAATTATCGAATGAAATCACGTTGTAATGTCTTTAATAGTGTTATTATTACACTCTGTAGTGCGTTCATATATAGCTATTCTTAAAACACGTAAAATGCCGTTTTTACGATAAGTGGCGGTTCCAAAGCAGAATATGAGACAAAGAAAGTGTAGGCTATAAGTCCACTACGCTGGCCAAGTTTGGGTGCTGACAGCATGTTCTAGAAAATTCTCTCTCGAGTTTTGAACATATCGATTTCTAACGTTATTTTCTTTTACAGTTAATGTAAGAGCAAGTGCGAATGCGTCGCATAACTTTAAAAGTTATTTGTGCACCGCTGAGCGGGATTTCAACCTGGCTGTGTCGGTTTGAAAGTCGCATGGGTTACCGCTGAACCACACTTTCACACTTCACACTCGTTAATACGTTAATTTAGGTTATCACAGCCAATACACAGTCCGAATATTTTTTGTAGTAGTAGTATTTAAGTAATTTAAAAAATATTTGCTCATTCCTGTAAAAGAAATATGATAATAGATATTATTTTACAATTTGTATGTACATAATTTCATTTATTATTATATGACAGCCAAGTCACAGTCAACGTCAAAGACTTTTATAGCAAATCAGAAATCTTAAGCACTTTTACAAGTCAAAATCAGATTATTTACTTAAAAGACTTAGTTTAAGTTATTGTTTATAAAATTACAAAGTGTTAATCTCAAATTTTATATAGCAAGCCCATTAGATACAATATGTTGGTATGAAAAAAAGTTATCTTTCCCACTACTGATACAAGCAATCCAGCACAATGCAGAACAGAAAACTCCGATCCGAAGTTTCGTTTACACATATAAATAAGAAGCTACAAGAAACTTTACAGTGATGTTTTTTTTTGTTTACCTTTTTTTCTATATTTACATCATTTATAATTTACTAGTTACGCCCCGCGGTTTCACTCGCGTATAAAAGTGTTTTAATTATTTCCATCCCACGGGAAAATTTCACTTTTCCGGGATAAAATGTAACCTATATGTTAAACCAGTGTACAAGCTATCTTGGTACCAAATTTTATCTAAATCCATTTAGCCGTTTGAGCGTGAAAGAGTAACCAACACACACACATACACACATACAAACTTTCGCTTTTATAATATTAGTGTGATTATAATTTTTACAATAGCGTTAATATACCTCCTAGTTAATCACGTTGCATTTATCCGTTTACTACGCGCAACTCCAAGGCTAATTTTTCCTTCACCAGTTCATTCCTAGTATACCGGTTATGGGTCATAATTAATTATTATATCATAATTTTCCGTAAAAGGCAATACTTACTGCAAGTTACAAAAGCATTTGTGAGTGACGTTATTTGAGTCATGTGATGACGTTGAGAGCTATTTAATCTACGCTTTACTAATGAAAAACATTACCTTATAACTTGTTGAACAATCTAAGTGCCGAGAAATTTCTATCCTTTTCAATTAGGAAGCCACTTAGTAAAGTTCGATAGAAATCATCATAAGGTACCGATAAGTACCTAAATAATAGTAAATCAGTATACAGGGTTACAGGAAAAATCATGGTAGATCCGTTAAGGGCGTGGAGTACCCATCATTTCTTACTTATTTTACTATGAAACACCCTTTTTTTGAGGGGGGGAAATGCTCTCGCACTTCCCTGCCACCACGGGGTGGTGGCTGGGGGCATATGGGACTCGAACCCACTAAAAACCCCCCGTTAGCCTTCGTCCGCCGTACCAGGGGCGAGAAGGGGCCAACTCGCCCCCAAACAAAATAAACAATTAATTTTTGTAGCCTAAAAATCGGCAATTTTCAATAAAAAAAATAATTTCAAATATCTCGAAAAGGGTTAAGTTTAGGCTAGAGTATTTCATAGTGAAATAAGTCAGAAATTATGGGTACTCCACGCCCTTAACGGATTTAGCACGATTTTTCTTGTAACCCTGTATAAATAATCAAATATTGGCGTACACATCACCAAAATTGTTTTGTGAGTTAACAGCTACTATTTCATAAACTCCACCACGAGAATTGGGTAATTAACCTTCTTGGCTTCACCTTTTAATTCGCTGAGGATTATAGATGAGAGTAGCAGCAATTCCAAATTAAATTCCTGTTTGAGTCCTCTATCCAGTCCACTGTATGTAGTTTGTTTTTCTTAAATTCTAACATACAATAATATATAAGTTAGGGTTGACGATACGTTATCTGAAAAAAATAATCATGTAACGTTTGAGCAGTGTCAGCTGTTGACAAATAATTCAAACTTAAATTAATTAATTTTATTACGAAAGTAGGTGATATTGGTGTTTCAAATTATTAGTTCACTACATCAGGCCGATAAGGCATGTTGGGAACCTGATAACTGACAGAATACTTATATACTTTTTGTTTGTAAATATATACATTAAATACAATATAACAACCACACAGAACCAACACCTATGCTTATTACGAACTAGTTGCACCCCGCGGTTTTACCCGCGGATAAAAAGTACTTTCATTATTTGCTCATTCCACGGGAACATATCCCTTTTCCGGGATAAAATGTAGCCTATATGTTAATACAGTGTATAAGCTATCTTGGCACCGAATTTCATCTAAATCTATTCAGCCGAATGAGGGTGAAGGAGTAACAAACATACACACATACGAACTTTCGCCTTTATAATATTAGTGTGATGTTTGTCCTGGGTGAGAATCGAACCCACAACCTACATTTCAAAAAGCAAAGCTACTACCAACTGAGCTATCAGGCCAGTCACAAAGAATGCTTACAGTCTAGCCACAATTATACTTCAACATTACCGCGTTTTCCAGTTCGATGCACATGAGCGGTTTTTAATATTTTTTTTACCCAGCGAATAATTTCCGGCCGCGATTTGCGTCATTCAGAAATTAGAGTACAAAAGATGTGTTGATTTAGCGTTGTTTTTTCTGGCAGTTAGGCAGTTTTTGCAGCCCTTGGCTGTTAATAAAAGAAATGAAGCGTTAAATAGCTGTTTTGATAACGGTTATGTTTTCTTTTTTGACCTTTTTAGGTGGTAGTTAAGAACTAAATGAGTAAAGTAGTATATATTATTACCCAATAGTAATTAACGTAAGCATAGATCGCATCATTAGTAGCGATTGTTGGGGATCTTGCGATCAATAAAATAATAAAATTTGAGACATCGCAACTCAATAAACCTTATATTTGCTCAAAAGAAAGATAATCTTAAAATTTTTGCTTTTAAGCTTTGGCAAAAATCGTGATTGAAAAGAAATTATATTAGGTCTTTACCTATGAAATTGCCGTTTTGTTTGAAAAAAGTTAAAGTATTTTTTTTTCGAACTCATTTATTTCTTTTATTCAAAGTAATCACCCCTGCAATCAATGCATCTTTGCCAACGCTGTGGCAGTTTATGGATGCCCTTCTTGAAAAAATCAGCAGGACGGGAGACAACAAACTCTTCAAAGGCGTTTTGTACTGCCTCTCGGGAATTGAATTTTTTTCCCGCTAAAAAGTTGTCCAAATTTTGGAAAAAGTAATAGTCGGTAGGCGCAAGATCTGATGAGTATGGCGGATGAGGGAGGGCTTCCAAACCCAACTCATGCAGCTTAGAGACGGTCTGTTGTGCAGTATGGGGTCGCGCGTTGTCGTGAAGTAGCAGTGGAGACGACCGATTGACCAAAGCTGGTTGCAGACGTGCGAGTTTCGCTATCATTGTGGTCAGTTCTTCAATGTACACATCTGCAGTAATGCTCTCGCCGTTTTGTAAAAAGCTATGATGAATCACACCAGCACTAGACCACCAAACTGTGACCATCACCTTTCTAGGGGTCATTTTTCGTTTTGCACATTGCTTTGGTACCGAACCAGGATCTAACCAACTTGCTGAGCGCTTTCGATTGTCAAAAAGAATCCATTTTTCGTCGCACGTAACAATTCGGTTCAAAATTCCTTTATTTCTGTGCCTGTTAAGCAGCGCAAGGCAAGTCTCGACGCGTACGTTGCGCTGGCGATCGTTAAGTTCGTGGGGCACCCATCTATCAAGCTTTTTTATCTTGCCAATCTGTCGCAAATGGACCAATATTGTTTTGATGCTAACATCAAAAGCTGCTGTCAGCTCAGCTGTAGATTGAGATTCATCAGCTTCCACAATCGCATTTAATTCATCATTGTTGACCAAAGTTTCCGGACGACCACGAGGTTCATTTTGAAGTCAAAATTCCCAGAACGGAACCGAGCAAACCAATAACGGGTTGTACGTTCGTTTGTACAGTTCTCTCCTTAAACGTCGTTGATGTTACGTGTCGTTTGTGCCGCGTTGGTGCCACGACGGAACTCATATTCCATAATTACACGAAATTTCAAAGTATCCATTATGAGGAAAAATGTTGAAATGTAATGAAAATACAACGCTAATCAATAAACAAAAGACTTATATTGTAAATAGAATGTCATATTTTTAAAACAAAATTAATTTGAATTTAGAATTCATAGCCAATCAAAACTTTTTTTTGTTTGAAAAAGTCTGTACTGCAATACGGCAATTTCATAGGTAAAGACCTATTATATTCTTACATTGACCGCTCAATTGAAAGATGCATTCATGGTTCATTATCTATAATTCTCTCCCGCCAATTGTAGTAAAGTAAATTCTAATTTAATGTAAACAAAATTTTTATTATTTGCTTTACTATTTGTAATGCAATGGTAACACGATCGCTTTAATAATAGGTCTTTACCTATGAAATTGCCGTATTGCAGTACAGACTTTTTCAAACAAAAAAAAGTTTTGATTGGCTATGAATTCTAAATTCAAATTAATTTTGTTTTAAAAATATGACATTCTATTTACAATATAAGTCTTTTGTTTATTGATTAGCGTTGTATTTTCATTACATTTCAACATTTTTCCTCATAATGGATACTTTGAAATTTCGTGTAATTATGGAATATGAGTTCCGTCGTGGCACCAACGCGGCACAAACGACACGTAACATCAACGACGTTTACGGAGAGAACTGTACAAACGAACGTACAACCCGTTATTGGTTTGCTCGGTTCCGTTCTGGGAATTTTGACTTGAAAAATGAACCTCGTGGTGGTCCGGAAACTTTGGTCAACAATGATGAATTAAAGGCGATTGTGGAAGCTGATGAATCTCAATCTATAGCTGAGCTGGCAGCAGCTTTTGATGTTAGCATCAAAACAATATTGGTCCATTTGCGACAGATTGGCAAGATAAAAAAGCTTGATAGATGGGTGCCCCACGAACTTAACGATCGCCAGCGCAACGTACGCGTCGAGACTTGCCTTGCGCTGCTTAACAGGCACAGAAATGAAGGAATTTTGAACCGAATTGTTACGTGCGACGAAAAATGGATTCTTTTTGACAATCGAAAGCGCTCAGCAAGTTGGTTAGATCCTGGTTCGGTACCAAAGCAATGTGCAAAACGAAAAATGACCCCTAGAAAGGTGATGGTCACAGTTTGGTGGTCTAGTGCTGGTGTGATTCATCATAGCTTTTTACAAAACGGCGAGAGCATTACTGCAGATGTGTACATTGAAGAACTGACCACAATGATGGCGAAACTCGCACGTCTGCAACCAGCTTTGGTCAATCGGTCGTCTCCACTGCTACTTCACGACAACGCGCGACCCCATACTGCACAACAGACCGTCTCTAAGCTGCATGAGTTGGGTTTGGAAGCTCTCCCTCATCCGCCATACTCACCAGATCTTGCGCCTACCGACTGTTACTTTTTCCAAAATTTGGACAACTTTTTAGCGGGAAAAAAATTCAATTCCCGAGAGGCAGTACAAAACGCCTTTGAAGAGTTTGTTGTCTCCCGTCCTGCTGATTTTTTCAAGAAGAGCATCCATAAACTGCCACAGCGTTGGCAAAGATGCATTGATTGCAGGGGTGATTACTTTGAATAAAATAAATAAATAAGTTCGAAAAAAAAAATACTTTAACTTTTTTCAAACAAAACGGCAATTTCATAGGTAAAGACCTAATATTTTAATTTATATAAGTATGAATTATCTTGAGTTGCTGTTATTTAAAAAAATTGATACATTTTTGATAGATAATTTAGATTATTTAGGTTATTTAGTCCTTAAATTCCAGTCTTACTGCTAACAGAACATTTTTCACTGCCACTATAATATGTTTAACAAATATTATGTTTGCTCTTCGCAGGTAATCATTGAACTCTGCTAATTGGCCTCCAGCTCGGTGAGTCCAATGCCTAGCTGGATGTACTTACTCTTTCTATACAAAGCTGACACTGAATAGATAATATTTAATCAATGTAATGGTAAAATGACATGGACAAAAAGTTTCGAGGTTATATAAAGACAAGTTTACGTAACTAAGCTAAGAAATGTTTTGTCATTCGCACTGAAGTAAAATGACACGGTCGAAAATAACTAAAACAGTTTCTTATTAAATTAAAAAGGTTTTAGTGACGTTTCTAATGCATTTCTGTATGTAACTTTTTACCGTTTTCATTATGTTATGGATTCCTCAAACGACAAAGACATGAAATAGACCCGCCCGGTGACGCTTTAAAGGTTTAGGGTAGCGGTAGAGAGTTACAGCCTTATTAATAAACTGTTATTAGTCTCGGATTAGTTACTTCAGCTTTTGTCCATTTTTTGCTACTGGAATATTTAGCTGGATCGAAAGAGACAAAAGATAGTGTAACTAGTCTAAAGCTAGTTCGTGTTTAAGGCTAAAAAAAGGCTTAAAAATTAAGTGTAACAAAAAATAAAAACATTTGCCCGTTGCCACGAATCGGTCCCAACTCAGCATATTGCTGGTCATGCAACCAGCGCTGGTCTTCCGTTGGGACCGTTTCGGTGGCGTCACAGCACGGATTACAATTACTGTAACTAATAATAAACATAACCAGAAAAATGAAAGACGAATACATATACATATACAAATATAACGTAGACGAGAAGAATAGCAACTACGAGTGCTTAGATATGTAATCGCTCTATTTTCCAAAGTTAAATCTTAAATGTTTCGAATAAATTATGATTTTTGACCTCTGACCGGATGGGCTGGATAAACCGACACGTCGCGGGTATTCCAATAGTATAATTTTCGATCGGGTTTTTGAAGGTATTCCATAAAATTACTTGTTCTGAGTAGTAAAAATAAAAATAATTACTAGTACTATGGTCAGCAATTCAATTGTCTAATAAAGAAAATTCGTGTGACTAAGACCATCGAAAAATTTCATTTTCATCGAATTCACATTATTACGAAAGGTTTTTGGTTAGGTCTGTATGTTGATTGAAAAATACAACAAATCCAAAAATGGAATCGTTTCATTTCGTTCCCCACCGAAATGTCATAGTGACAGTTTTAAATGTTGACGTCTGTCAAACGACATATCGTTGGCTGAGTTTTATAGGTTGTACCTTTCAAATTACTAATTGCAAAATAAAATACAGCGGTGCTTTATCAATAGCTGATCAACACATAAATGACTGTAATTTGTTGGTGTCTGGCACTAGCAACATGTTTTAAAAGGCACCGTCTATGTACTAATCGGCGATTTGAACGATAACATCAACAACTTGAGTTATGTATATTTATAAAACTATAAATAGGAGGTCTTTGACCGTGTTCACCTGATGGAAAGTAGTGACGCGGTCTACGATAGCTTGCCTAAACTTGCTAGATGATACCTTTTTACTCGCGACTTGAA
Source organism: Ennomos fuscantarius (assembly GCA_905220475.3). Taxonomy (NCBI): domain Eukaryota; kingdom Metazoa; phylum Arthropoda; class Insecta; order Lepidoptera; family Geometridae; genus Ennomos; species Ennomos fuscantarius. Next base: position 11,297,646 of record HG992036.1, on the reverse strand, counting down.
GAGCTCCAGTTTGTATTTATTGGGAAACATAGACGCTGATAAAGTGTTCCATTTCTTCACGCTCGGATTATATATTAGAGTCAAACTGATTTATACGAATCGAAGGAATATCAACCATAACAGTATAGCTATACGTCTTGTCGTTAAATAGATTGTTTAGCTAGCACCGCACTCACCGAATAAAACACTGACAAAATAAAATAAATATAATATAACAAATATGTGCTTTTTGAAGTAATACTTCTTTACGCACTTTTTCTTCTTCACTTCTTTACTTGTTTGGGCTGGTCAATGCGAGGCGAACGGAAGTTGAAGTTGGTTTACGTAGATCTCCATTGTCAACATAACCAACATAAACATTAGGTACTTAAAATTTGTTTTATTATGTCGGTATGCCCGGTCAAATTACAATTTACAATTGTCAAGATGACAACATTACCGTTAAACAAAGCAAAAGCAAAGTTATACCGGCCGATAGAGGGAGCTGAAATAAAGAAGTTTTAATTCAGTCGCGTGGTCTATAGCACACATCTTTACTCTAATTATGGTAGCTCCTGAAATTTTTATAAATCCTTATCCTGAAAATAATAAACACAATACAAAAGAATTACTGAAAATGTCGTATCCGTTCACCCGTGATGCGATGACTAAGGAAAAGACAGATTCTATTTTATATATTAAGATTTATAAATCACCTGTTACTGATATTCATTGGCTTTAAAATTACCTAGTAACAAAGATCTCACCTACATAAATAATTGCTTGATTTTTGAAATAATTACCTAATCTTTATACTAACGTAAATCTATACATGTAAAATTCAAAGTCCTGACTGACTGACTTATATTATCAACATACATCTTAAACCGCTGGTCCGAGAGACTTGAAATTTGAAGGGTGTGTTCTTTGTAAAGTGTAGGCATCCACTAATAAAGGGATTTTCGAAATTCCATCCCTAAGAGGGTGAAATGGGTAGTTGAATTATCCATGAAAATTGTTCTACTTCGTTTCCTATGGACCACGCGGCCGAAGCCGCAGGCAGAAGCTAGTGTAAGACACAGAATTTTAAATATCTATTAATTTTTTATGTCACTTTAGATACGGTATTGGTTTCAATAATTTACTAACTTTTTGTCCGATAAAAAATTGAAGATTGATGTCTCAATGTAATAAAGTGATTTGATAAGATAAAATACTAGAAAAAAAACGCGCTGTAAGTTGAAATTGATTACTATGAATTTGATTTTTTGTAGGCAAAAAAAACCTTTGAACCGTTTAAATATCTAGGCAAATCCTGCTAATAATAATAATGTTTGTATGTATGGTTGTTTGTTACTCTTTCACGCTCGAATTTCTGAACGGATTTGGATGAAACTTGGAATATAGATATGAAGCTTGTCATCCACTATGGATTGACACATAGGCTACTTTTATCCGCGGGTGAAACCGCGAGGCGTAGCTAGTGGAAAATCAATAAAAAACCTTTTTCGTTGGTATGCTTTTCAATTAAGCATATTTATTGTGATAATAAACGTTATATAAATAAATATTTTCTTAGCCAAGTACATGGACACGACAATTACGTTATTCCAAAATTTTTTCAAATAAATTGGACAGTAATTTTCGGCGTTTTAAGTGTTCAATTCTTCGAAATATATTATAATTAACTAATTTAATTTTTGACTTTTCATTGTTTATAATTACACTTTTCAATATTACTATTATTATAATTAAACAAAGTCAGATATAAACCAATAAAGACGAATCTATATATATAAAAGAAAGTCGTGTTAGTTACACTATTTATAACTCAAGAACAGCTGAACTCAGCTTAGCTTAGCTTAAAACCAGGAGACGAACATAGGATTTACTTGGCTAGCATGCTACACCTTCGATCGCATCGTCACTTCCCATCAGGTGAGAGCGTGGTCAAATGCTAGAAAAGTTTGAAGTAAAAAAAAAAAAAAAAAAAAAAAAAAAAAAATAGGACTATTATCCCGTTCGACCGCGTTTTACTCATTCACCCGTGCGAAGCCGGGGTGGGTTACTTATGACTTAATAAATAAATGAAAAAAAAAAAAAACAATAACTAGTTGCGCCCCGCGGTTTCACCCGCGGATGAAAAGTATTTTAATTATTTGCCCAAGAAAAAAAATCATTTTTCCTGGATAAAATGCCGCCTATATATTAATCCAGTGTATACGCTATCTTAGTACCGAATTTCATCTAAATCCATTCAGCCGTTTGAGCGTGAAAGAGTAACAAACACCTTACACACGTACGCACAAACACACATACACAAACACATATACAAAAACTTTCGCCTTTATAATATTAGTGTGATAAATTATTGAATTTAATATTTTCTAAACAAGTGTGCTATTGTTTTTTGGCGGGAAAGCGAAAAAGATTGCGTCACCGCATTGTATTATTTTCCGAAACTTGTGTTATTTTCAGTGTTAGTGCATAAAATTGGTGACATTCTATTCGTTAAGTGCTGGATTACAGGCGTGAGTGTGGGAAAATGGTATAATGATGGTGAAACGTTTCTTTTCGTGTTGTTTCCAAAAATCCATAGAAGCTTCAAGTAAAGTTGTCACCACTTTACTAGGAGCATGACTTTGACTAGACTATGACTTGACTTGATGACTTCGACTATGACTTGACATATATTTGCGTGAAATATCATTAACTTGAAAATTATTAATTACTTGACACTGGCTAAATACACAAAAGAGTGGAGCCAAAAAAAAGTGTGCTACTGAAACATCACCCAAACTAGGTATATAATTTATGTATCAAACGCACGCCCATTTTACAGCCTCGCTAGGTTATTGTACACGAATAGAATTAAAATATAGCCTTGTGATGCAAATGCCACAAGAAATTGTATAGAGATGTACACCAGAGGCCCCTTTTGTGATTCCATTACGAGTTGTTCTACGTTCTGAATTTAAGTCACACCTGTTACATTGTCTTAAATTTGACGGCTCTTATGCTTATTTATGACGGGTATTTAAGTTTGATGTTTGGTTATGGTAACAATCTTTTTTGTAAATCGTTTTGACGTCAATCTTTTTTTTTTGTTTTGGTATGGCTCCACACTTTCGTGTATTTAGCCAGTGTCAAGTAATTGATAATTTCTTGAGTAAAATAATATATATTTGTGTCTAGTCAAGTCATACTCCTAGTAAAGCGGTGGCAACTTTACCAAAAGCTTCTATGGAGTTTTGGAAACAGCAAGAAAAGAAACGTTTCACCATCATTATACCACTTTCCAACACTTGTGCTTGTAGTCCAGCACTTAACGAATAAAATGCCACTAATTTTATGCACTAACACTGAAGATAACACAAGTTATGGAAAATAATACAATGCGGCGACGCGATCTTTTCGTTTTCCCGCCAAAAACACCGACGTCAATCTTCCCAATATGATTCCGCTGTTGGAAGCAGGTATGCTCAACATTTTCCAAAAGGAGCTTTGACGTTATCTATAGTGTTTAACAAATTACTTTGATCTTTTAAACAATTTGCACGTAACTTTGTGTGTGTTTTTGTAACATTCAACTTTGTATCTGTAGGTTTGGTGGCTTAATGTGATTCTATTCTAAATCATTTATTGACGTCAGTGTTTAGTTATCGCGCGACAATTCCCGTTACGAATAGTATAGAAAACACGAGTATGCTTTGACCACACGACTAAAGTAAAACTTCTTTAGTTTAGCTGTATATATCGGCCGGTATAACTTTGTTTTTGCTTAGTTTAATGTTATTATCGCAATCTTGACAATTGTAAATTGAAGGGGTGAGAACAAAAAGGGTTTAACTGATTTTTGTCACAAAATGACTTATGGGCATTGCAGGATTCAGCGTGAAATTATCTACAATAATACATTCTCAAAATACCGAAATGAGGCTTAAATCTCGAGATTTTGAGTCTATAAATAATTTATCTGTCACAGAAATACAGTTTGTTTAGCATAAAAACCTTATTATATTTATTTTATTATATTATATTTTTACAGTAATTGTATGAATTAGTACTATATTTAGTATTTTAAAATAGAATTAAAACATTTTCAAGTAACTGAAACTTACATAAACCTTTTCTATTACCTTATAAGCACTCTACATTAAAATTACGCCGTTGAAGTTTAAAGTCAATTTTCTCGAAACTATCAATTTGACAGTTAAACCCTCTTTATTCTCAACCCTTCAATTATATTTAACTTTAATAATAGCCAGACCAGTCTTCTCTGTTTTTTGTTTTAATTTTAAATTCAAATTCATAAATTAGTTTTCTTTTTCGGCACTTTTTAGGATATCAGCTGTGTAACCTAATTAGATTCTGACCACGCGGGACAGGCCGAGGTACTCCCCATGGGTAAGCTAGAGTGGTCTCGTGTCATTCCATAGGGCTACTCTTCTAACGGACGTAGTCTTCTGTATCTTCTTCTTCTGGCAACGGCCCAAACCGAGGCTCACACCGCAGAGGTGCCTTTAACTTAGTTACTTTTCATTTTTGACGGTTGTTTGCCTTTGCTGGTAAAAGTCGTTAGAGATCAACAGCGTTACTGTGTTGAAGAAAAATGTTTTTAGGTAATGAGGGTGACGCTCTACCCTTTTTTGATCATATTTTTCATAGTCTGGTTTATAATGTCTGTTAGCCCCCCGTAGGTTAGCTAGAACGGTCGCGACTTTCAATAGGGTCCACTCTTCCAGTGGACGTAGTCTTCTCGATCCTCTTATCCCGGCAACGGCCCAAGCCGAGGCTCGCACCCCAGGGGTGCCCTTGAGCTAGTTGCCTCCCACTTTTGACGGCTGGGCGCCCTAAGCGCCCGCCATCCCGCCCGGTGACACTGTAAAGGTCGATAGAGACCAACAGCATTAGCTCGTTCAAAAAAAAATTAAAAAAATTATAATGTCTGTGTATATTATTAGTGGGTATCATTATTATACGTATTAGTAATAAGTACGGGTTGAATGATGGGCTTTGAGAAAAGTCGACGATCATTCAGTAAAATAACAACTGCCAAGAACTACATGAATTTATGCATTGAATGTAGTCCGGGTACAGAGAGGTCCAAAATACAGAGATAAACAAAAATTTGATTTCATGTAAAACGCAAGTGGTGCAATTTTTAAATGATTCACGATATGAAAAATGAATTTAGTGAATGAAACATGAATCTAGAAAGTTTTATGGATTCATGGAATGCAATTGGGTATTTTACTGTAACTACAGGAAAGTGAAGACTGGTGAAGGTATGTATTTACCAAACTGTCATTCGTGTCATGAATATGTGTGTAATAGGTGTGATTAATTTTATGGTCATAAACCATAAGGTTCATCGTTTTATTGATTTTTCCCCCAAAATCCAATTATGACGTCTTTATGACGTACTAGTCGTGCCCCGCGGTTTCACCCGCGAATAGAAAGTATTTTAATTATTTGCTCATCCCACAGAATTGTTAATTCAGTATATAAGCTGTCTTGATACCGAATTTCATCCAAATCTATTTAGCCGTTTGAGCGTGAAGGAGTAAAAAACATACACACATACAAACTTTCGCCTTTACAATATAAGTGTGAAGTGTGATTACGTACATAGACGATTCCCGGATTTTTGCTGTTACTTTACCAAACTCAGCGCCGCTGTCATATCGGCGGATATGATATTTTGTGGTTAAAAATATACAGTAAAATTATTTACCCAAACCAGAACATTTACATACGTAATTAAAAAATATAACTGAATTGAGTTGTTTGTATTTCAGACTATACTATTCAAACTCGAGTTCCACCATAACAAAGACACAGAGTGATATAAATACGGCATCGTTTCACTTGAGAACAAAACACTACTTATAGGAATTACATACATGTACAGCAAAAATATACTTATAAATAATATACAAAAAAATGCGCAAATACTTACTTATTCTGAGTCTGGGTGTTGTGGGACCTAGACACGGAATCTTAGTTAGGGTCCAGGATCTATGTATGTGATCGTTAGGTGTTATTATTGTTATTAATATAGCAAAAAACTAATGACCTTTTAATTCTATGGCTTTTTAACTCGGTAGTAGAATGCGAGCTTTGTAGCATAACTACGTAAGGTACACTCGTAGTTTTCATAGAATAACTTGAATGTTAATTTAGATCGATCGAATTAGTATTTTTATTTTTCTTTAAGGAAGTATTATGTGTTATTAAAAGTCATAAAATTAAAAGTTGTTTTCTTGTTCTTAAATTTTAATAACTCCTACCTAGGTACCTACCTAGGTAAGAACGGAGTTATTAATATTTAACAGTAAGTTTAACGGTAAGGTTACCACCTACCTATTCTACCTAATCTTACTACCTACCTACCATACCTTTATAATTCACACACGCCTCTGTGTGACAGCCTCTGTGGTGTGGTGGTTGAGCAGGTCGGCTCATGACCAGGAGGCGGCGGGTTTGGTTCCCGCGACAGGACAAGTGTTTGTGCACTAAACCAAAAACCTCTCAAAATACTGGTTCTGAGTCTGGGTGTGCTGGGACCATGGCCCTCGTAGTTCCTGGGGCCTTAGATTTAGGGAATCCTAATTAGGGTCCAGGATCTATGCATGTGATTGTTGGACGTTATTATTACTATTTTTATTATTATTATTATTTCTTAATTCGCAAAAGGGCAAAGTCCCCAATACCCAAACTATTGACAAGGAAATTTATATCATGACATAAAACAACATAAACATATTAAGTTAATACTCTTTGGAGGCCCATCTCGTTAGCAAATGCGCTGTCAAAGTCGCCGCGTGCGTCAGTAGCGTTCTTGACACAGTACCTGTGGCAATACCTGTACAATACTACAATGTTGCCATCATATAGCTAGTTTTTGGCATCTGTTCTGTTATAATACCACAATAGGGGGACGACGTAAAAACGTTATTGTAACTTAAACTTAAGTCGTAGAGTTCACTTTTAAAAGTCCATGTCCATAACAAATTATGTAACTTCGGAATCAATGACATGCGCGGGTTGGTGAACCCTGCCTCAGATATTTGATTAACGTAATAACGCCCAACAATCATATACATCTTGGACTCTAACTAGGATTGCCTATGTCTAGGAACCCAGGAACTATTACAGGATACTAGATGGTAAGACTTTGTTGCAAAGTTCGTCTAGGTAAGTAACACCGCTTTGCCAGTTATTTTGCCACCAAGCAGTAGTGTGCAAGCACTACTGTGTTCCGGTTTAAAGGGCACTGTAGCTAGTGTAATTACTGGGCAATAGACTTTATGATCTGATCTCACAGTCGAGTAATCTTATTACCAGACTGTGCTGATGTCTCAGGATGATGTACGCAGTGCAGTGTCGCTTGTAACTCTATGTTTTAGGGTTCCGAGTGACACTGTTCTGTTATGAGCGGCCGTGGCGCTTAACATCAGGTGAACGACTAGCTCGTCACATCATTCAATAACATAAGAAAAAACTACGAGGACCGTGGTCCCACAACACCCAGACTCGGAACAAATATTTGCGCTTTTTTTCTTCTGTGCACTTGTCTCGCTGCGGCAGTCGAACCATCGCTTCCGGGTTATGAGCTGACCTGCTCAACCACCACACCACAGAGGCTGTCTATTAACACTTGATATTTAATATCTGTTTAAGTATGTACAGAAATTCAAGAAATTTGTTTTATGGCGACAATCGATCAATACGATCGGTCGGACACACAAAATTAGTAGTAACGGTGATTGTTCGAAAAAGGTCCAATTTCATCCAACTTTTCAAAAGAGTATATTATATCCGATTTATTCTCGTTTCTGGCTCAACAGCCCAGTTGGTAGTAACCCTGCCTTCTGAGCTGTAGATTATAGGTTCGATTCCCACCCAAGACAAACATTTGTGTGATGAACATCGATGTTTGTTTTGTGTCTGGGTGTTGTATTGTATTCTATGTATGTATTTACAAACAAAAAGTATCTAAGTATTCTATCAGTTATCTGGTTCCTATAGTACAAGATTTGCTTAGTTTGGGGCTAGATGGCGCTGTGTGAAATGTCCATAAATATTTATTATGTTTATTATTATTATTATTAATTCTCAATACTGTATTTTTTTTCTAAATGGTTGTTATATTGAATGAGGTAACAAACATTTAAAACACAAGACCTCGTTAATTATTATCCGATGTTTTTTTTAAATGAAGAGATTTGTTAATAAGAGTCAAGCGGTCAAGATCGATATCGTTTTAAATGTCATCGAAGTACTTTTCTTGTATTTCACCATTGTAATTTTATAATAATTAGTATTGTATTGTATTGTATATTCTGTATCGATACTAGAAAATCATCGAAGTACAACTTTCATTTCGTATCGTAATTAATCATATTCAAAATATTAGGTATTTATGTATATATTTTTTTTGTATGGAATTAAGAAAAATTAAATCATTTTGATCCTTTTTTAAACGATTTCAAAAAAGAACGAGGTTCTCAATTTAATTTTATTTTTTAACGTTTGTTACCTCAGAACTTTCGACTTAGTGAACCGATTTTGAAGATTCTTAGATATTTGAAAGCTAGTGCTTCTTGTGTGGTCCCATTTCAATTTGGTCCAATTCTGACAATGGGATCCATGAGAAAACCATATAAATCTGAAGTCGGCTTTTTACGCTTTGCGTTGGTTACTTGCTTAAAAAACGATATTTTCTACCGTATAAAAGACATCAACGCATACGTCTCTCCACAAAATAAATGCAATCATTTTGCATTTAATAAATTATTTTCCAAAGGTCAATCCGATAATCATATTCAGAATATGATAATTTATAACAACTATGACGTCTTGTGGCACCTGTATTGAGATTAAATTTTCTGAAAATTATTCGAAATATTGCGTCCTTTTTAAATCGATAGCTTAGGAGATTATAAATGCAATAACTTTCAAACTAGTTTTAGAATTATTGAAGCTCAAAGATTTTATGCATTAAATCAGAATTTACTTATTGACCTTCAAAGCTGTCTCTCTTTAGCGACTTTATCTAATCTAAGATAGAGTAAAGCCAACACAGCTGATTGTAAACAAAAGATACAATGTACACAAAATTATATTTATGGCTTTAGATAATTAGTACGAAAGTAATTTGACAGGTACAGGTCAAAATGTACATTGAGATAGAGACAACGCTCTACAAATCTGACTATCTCCCTGTGAGTGACAGAGATGATGCTCTACAAAACTTATTATCACGATATGCATTATTATGCATCAAAATCTGTAGTTACACTCAGTAAAGTAAAGAAAAGGTTATTTGTAATTTTCTCGGTATATCTTTCAATTTAATACCCATACTATAGGAGTGCTTAAAAATAACTTAATGCTAAATCCAATATGTCAAATAGCTAACTGCTATTTGACATAATGCTAAATCCAATATGGCGGACGCCTAAGATGGCGGACAAGTTATTTTTAAGCACTCCTATAGTATGGGTGTTAAATTGACTATGCACAACTGTGCATAGTCAATTTAACACCTAAACCTAAACCAAGCGTGTATTCAACATTCATTTTTATCAGCTAAAGATAACTGCTTTAAAATTCAATGGCAAGATTCAAATATACATAATCATACAAAACATTGCATGATAATAATAATGAAATCTCTATGGAGCCTGGTAACGCCAAGTTATTTAACTTAAATTAACGATAATTAAATTGATATTATGGTACATTCCTTTATCCCATTTTCCCACCCAAACATGCAAACACTACCGCACCGCCGGGTAGCCCTCTAGCGGCTACTGCAGAAAACGCATACAGTCTTGAACGTCTTGCCAAAAAAGATGGCCGTAGACGCATCCGCGCGAATTGTGCTGACGATTCGATAAATTGTTGTACCGCAGTCAAGCATTGTGCTTTTGTAATTTTCCCCACAAATAATCGCGCTTCCGCGAGTGCAATCGAATACTGTGCTGTTGATGGTGTTTGAGAACTCTGGATACCAGGACTTTTCGTGTGTGTGGCGGGCCCGCCGCGGTCGCCGTTCCCGGGAGGATCTGGAGCTTCCTCTGTGTTCTTGGAGGTATGTGCTGCATGTCCCGTCTTCTCTTGCTCCTTGCCCTATTTGATTGTGCGTACCATACATTTTATACAGTCCACTATTATAATTCTTGATCGAAGATATTCGGTAACATATTGGCGTGATAATTTGTGTGTGGTCCTTCCGACCGGATTTAATTTTCGGTTTCCGACCGAAATTCATCCAGCCGCCCTTATTAGGATACCTTTATAGGCCCTAGTAAGAGATTTTTAGTATATTCATTGCGAATATTACTATAATAACCCGCGTAGGGTAGACATTGCGTCACCCACCTTTTTCGTAGGAAAAACCGCCCGTAACATTGATTTACGTGAATTCCCGCCTAGATATAATATTTATCTACGTATTACATAAATTATATTATATATTTATCCCGCTAATTAATACTATAATCAGTTTTAAAATCGCAATATTCATTGTAATATTTTTCTACCCTCATCTCATTTTAATCACCGCTGTGGCTCGTTCGACCTTACCGCTCGATATAATCCTACCGCGTTACGAAGTCACGCGCTACTGCGCCCTGCGCTTGCGCATTTGCAGTACTTGAATATTACCTACTTTATTTTGCCGCATTTTATTGACCCAATTTATTTTACCTAGTTTTATTTACTTGTATTGCATAATGCCGCCAAAAAAGGTTACTTCACACAGCGAAAGTTCCACTGAGGAACAGCAGGATGCGCAACTAGCCATCATGCAAGCTAAATGTGAAGCTATCTTTGAAATAGTACAAAGTATCTATGATCTATCTTTAAATATTCATTCGAACGCCGCGGATAGGGAAAGTTTCCTTGACGCTTCTTCACAAATCGATTCCTTACGTCTTAGATTCGAAAAGAATTTAGATAACCATAATTCTCGCACCTTATCATTGAATCCTTCCGCGAAACCTGACTATAAGAGTCTCGTAGCTTTCGAGTCTTTGTATAGCAGGATTAAACGACTTCAATTGCATTATTCGCAACCGAGTACTAATATACAGGATTCACGAGATGGTATCGCACCGCATAAGGCTAGGCCTACACTGCCGCCAATTCAGCTGATGAACTTTTCGGGTGACATACGCTCATGGCCGTTATTTTATGCCAGTTTTAAGTCTACTGTACACGATAATCCATCGCTCTCAGACGACGAAAAGTTGTATTACCTATTAGGCAAGCTGACAGGCAAGGCTCAGTCTGCATGCGCAGGTATATCTCCCTGCGCTGAGAATTATGAACTTCTATTGCAAACGCTGATTGATAAATATGAAGATCAGCGAATGCTCGCCTCCGCGTATTTAAATCAAATGTTTGAGTTTAAACCTTTACAATCTGCCTCCGCGACCAACTTTGATTTATTTACAGATAACTTTACTAGTGCAGTACGCGCTTTAAAGAATCTAAAGTTAGATAATCTAACCGACTTAATTTTACTTCATATCGCGCTCAAAAAGATAGACTCAGATACTGTTCGCACTTTCGAGTTGAGTTGTGGTTCTAAAATACCTACTTTCGACAATTTCGTCGATTTTATTTCCGCCCGCGCCAAGGTATTCGAACGCACTCAGCCAGCTCAGCCTACCTCAGGCGCATTGAACGCTCATCGAAATAATAATCGCCGTTCTAATACCGCTCCGCCGCCGAAGTACCAAGCCTACTTGAGTACCACGGCTGACCCGCAGTGCAAATGCCTTTGCACTAATATAACGCATCAACATTTATTTAAATGTACTGATTTTAATAGAATGACTCCTAACGAACGTTTTAATTGTGTGAAGGATAACAATGCGTGTGTGAATTGTCTCAGTTTAAAACACAGAGTTTCTAATTGCTCATCTAATTCTAATTGCCGCGTTTGTAAACAAAAGCATCACACAATGTTACACTTCAAACGTATGGAGACAGGGCGCGAACCTCCGCTAGCCGCGTCGCGACCCGCGCCGCTTACCCCTGCGCCAGTGCAGAGCGATAGCACCGCCGGCCGCGCGCCTCCCGCGCAGCCGCCGCAGCCTCCCCTCGGCCCGAGCGCGCGCTCGGACGTTGCGTTATGTGCTACGTATGCATCTATAGATAACTGCAGCACACCTGATGCGCCCGCGCGTAATAAACAATCTACTATTTTATTATCAACCGCGCAAGTTGTCACTTATGATGCTAAAGGCGAGCGACATATTATTCGTGTGCTATTAGACTCCGCTTCGCAAAGCCACTTCATTACAAAGGAGTGCTGTGATTTGTTAGGTATTCAGCTTCAGGATGCCGAACGTACTATTGTTAAGGGGTTCGGTGGAGCTGAGAAAATAATTAAAACTAATTCAATTGATTTAAAATTTTATTCGCGCTTTGACAACAATATTAATTATAATATTTCGCCGCTAGTTGTTGATCAAATTACTGATTTATTACCTATCGCAGTGGTAGACACCTCCGTCTTATCACACTTATCAGGAATACCGCTCGCGGATGAGAGTTTCGGTTTACCTAATAAAATCGATGCGCTGATCGGAGCCGCTCTCTTCCCGCATCTTCTTCTTCCCGGCGTAGTTCGTGATCTTCGCGACTCGTCGGCGCCCCCTGCTTTACGCACGGTGTTAGGGTACGTTATTATGGGTTCCGTGCCCACGATACCCACACTGCATAACCACCAGGCCTTGACATGTTGCCTCGCTCAAGAGCCTGCCGCTATTGACTCATTAGTCAGGCGATTTTGGGAGCTCGAAGAGCTTCCCTCCGCACCGCCCTTTCATCATCCCTCCGATGTTGAATGCGAAGAATTTTATAAATCGACTACGACCCGCGATCCCGTTACTGGTAGATACGTTGTAGGCTTACCATTTAACGATGATGTTTATTCTCTCGGAGATTCTTTCGATACCGCTCGTAAAAGATTCATGTGCCTCGAAAGAAAGCTAGAAGCTTCACCTAAACTTAGGTCGGCATATGATGACGTCATTAATGAATACCTCGCTAAAGATTATATTGCCCCCGCGCCTCCGTACGATTGTCATGACCCCGTTCCTATATACGTAATACCGCATCATGGAGTCGTCCGCGAGGACAAGACATCCACTCGACTTCGCATGGTGCTGGATGCTAGCAGTAAGACTAGCAGCCGCTCCCGACGTTCGCTGAATGACATCCTGTATTCAGGACCGAACTTGCAAGGTGATTTATTTCAAATTATTTTGAACTTCCGCTTACACGCAGTCGCAATGACCGCTGACTGTCGCCAGCAGTTCCTGCAAATTGTTGTTCGCGAATCTGACCGTCGTTACCAGTGCTTCTTGTACCGGTCCCGCCCGCAAGACCCTCTCGTGTTGTACCACTTCAATCGTGTATGCTTTGGGTTATCGTCGAGTCCATACCATGCACTGCGCACGGTTCGACAGCTCGTCGACGATGACGGCGCTAATTATCCGATCGCGAGTAGCATTGTGCCTACTTCGTTGTTTATGGATGACCTTGCCTTCTCGCTTCCTAGCGAACGAGAAGCGGTCCAAGCGTCTCAGCAACTGATTGAACTATTTAAAGGTGCACAGTGGGAACTTGTCAAATGGAACAGTAACAGTCGATCCGTCTTAAATAATCTACCCGCTTCTCACAGACTTCCTACTGAGGTGGAGTTTGATAAGGCCGTCCAACATAAAATATTAGGCTTGCACTGGTCCACAGATAATGACACATTCTACTTTAAAATTACTTCTCCCGCCGAAGTGAAGTGCACTAAGCGCTCCATTTTGTCCACCGTCGCCCGCTTGTGGGATATAATGGGTTTCGTTGCCCCCACAGTTGTGTATGCCAAGATGTTAATAAAACAGCTTTGGCAGCTTAATCTCGATTGGGACGATACACCGCCACTGCACATCATTAAGATGTGGCATCAGTTCTGCGTTGAATTACCGGCTCTTAATAACTTACGCATCCCGCGACACGTAGGCGTGTCCGCAGACTATGACGTCACCCTATTGGGGTTTTCTGATGCTAGTTTCCAGGCTTACGGTGCTGTAGTGTACCTGCACGTGAGCACCCCTACTGGCAATACGGTCCAGCTTGTGTGCGCGAAAACTAAGGTCGCACCTACCAAGCCACTTTCAATCGCTCGTCTTGAGCTTTGTGGAGCCGTCTTATTGTCAAAGTTGCTTCGTACTGTTCACGACAATTATTCTCGCGGCCTCCCTATCAAGATTTACGCGTTCATCGACTCTAAAGTTGCGCTATATTGGATTAAGAGTTCGCCACACAGGTGGCAAACGTTCGTTGCAAACCGCGTTGTTCAGGTCACGGACAATATTCCAGCTGACAACTTTTATCATGTCGCGGGTACTGAGAACCCCGCTGACATACTTTCGCGTGGCATTACGCCACATAAGCTTATCTCGCACCCTCTGTGGCTCCACGGGCCCCAGTGGGCATCATCAAGTCCGTCTGAGTGGCCGCTTAAGAGCCTCGATGGACCGTCTATTGCAGACATACCTGAACATAAGGTACTCGCGCACCCGGTGTGCACGCCTGTAAAGCATTGCGCTTTATATGTACTCGCTCTCCGCACTTCTTCACGGAATAAGCTTCTTCGTATAATTGTGTACGTTTGTAGGTTTGTACGTTCTAAGTTATTGCCCCGCCGCAGCACTATAGTGTCTGCCGATAATATTCAGTTCGCTGAATATAAAATGCTCCGCGCTCTGCAAGGCCAGCACTTTGCAGAGAAAGTTTATCCCTCTAAAAATGGAATCGTACGCGTCACGACTGTGAGAACCGCCAAGGGAACTTACCTCCGCCCAGTCGTTCGCTTATGCCCTCTTCCAAAACAGTAAATTTTTCGCCCCGCAAATTAGTTGTTAGTTTATATATCTACCGCTATATTATTATTATTATTTTATTTATACCGCACCGCTTATCTATAAATTTTTAATATATACTCCCGCTTCGCCGTGACTCTACGGACTTTATATATCGCCCCGCGCGCATTAAGCGCTCTATCCTAGAGTCATAGATCTATTATTTTCTCGCCTTATGGTTGTCTTTTTAAAGGTGACCCTTTAAGGGCGGGTGGAAATGGTAACGCCAAGTTATTTAACTTAAATTAACGATAATTAAATTGATATTATGGTACATTCCTTTATCCCATTTTCCCACCCAAACATGCAAACACTACCGCACCGCCGGGTAGCCCTCTAGCGGCTACTGCAGAAAACGCATACAGTCTTGAACGTCTTGCCAAAAAAGATGGCCGTAGACGCATCCGCGCGAATTGTGCTGACGATTCGATAAATTGTTGTACCGCAGTCAAGCATTGTGCTTTTGTAATTTTCCCCACAAATAATCGCGCTTCCGCGAGTGCAATCGAATACTGTGCTGTTGATGGTGTTTGAGAACTCTGGATACCAGGACTTTTCGTGTGTGTGGCGGGCCCGCCGCGGTCGCCGTTCCCGGGAGGATCTGGAGCTTCCTCTGTGTTCTTGGAGGTATGTGCTGCATGTCCCGTCTTCTCTTGCTCCTTGCCCTATTTGATTGTGCGTACCATACATTTTATACAGTCCACTATTATAATTCTTGATCGAAGATATTCGGTAACATATTGGCGTGATCAGAGCCGAAGATAAAAAAATCCTTCCTTTTTCTTCATAAAAAAAAGTTATTGTTTCATAAACGACGGAAATTAGAGGTACAACCGATTCAAGTATCTCCTTCTTTTTTCAAGTCCGTTGAAAAAAGGAATAAACTCTGTGTTATAGTTTACCTTATCTCTCCCATGTACTATTTTATATTCTGTGATATTATTGCCCGTTTGTTTGAATGAAAAAAGTCCCGGTGTCCATTCTAACCGTTGGTATTATCGGCGGAAGCTTCCCGCTTACGTACCTAAATTTTAATTACATAATTCCTCGCATCGTATTGCGCACGCACATAGAATAAACTAGATGGAGTAAAATAATAATTACGTGTTGCTTACTGAAGCTAGAGCTATAAAATTTCTAGAGCAAGTAAAGCCTTGACGAGACATCTAGTGATTTGCTCACGATTTATTTGCATTTTTGCCACTTGCTTTTAATCCGATGAAAGGCTCAAATGTTCATGCTTTATTGGATCATTGTTATATATTATATATTTGCGTATTACTATTAATTCACCACCATCAACCACTGTCCATGTAAAGGTTGTTAGAAAAGAGATCACTCTTCTTCTTCTTCTCATTGTTATATATTTATAATATGATACAAAAAAAAATCGTGTTGTATTGTTATCTAATGAAATCTATCTCTCCGATTATTCAATACGCAGTCCATAGAGTGATTAAACAAAATGTCAACTGTTCTCTTTTGTAATAGTTTTTGTTGTTACTTACATAACGTCTAGTTCCCCGGTCATTTGATCGCTCACCGAGTTACAATGTTCTCGGAATAACAGTAGAATAACAGCTAAAATGTGCCTTTACTGCTACATTGTTTTATATTTCCTGTAAGATTATTCTTGCATGTCTGGTGTTTATGTCAGCGCCCGGTTGTGTGTATCATATTCTACCGAGAAGAATGACGGGATGTCAAAGTAAAACAAAAATGTTATACACGCGTATTCACTTGACTGTATTGCAATTTTCCTTAAGCATCATTAGCAGAGCGCCTGTGGCTTAGGGGTAAACCACGCGGCTTATGAACGGACGCGTTCACGCGTGGACGCTAAGTTCAAATCCTACTCGCCCCTGCAGCAATGACTTTACAAGTTCTTCAGTCACTCGCTCTTACAACGGTTAGGGAAAATATCGTGAGGAAATTGGAACCAGCGTGGTGGACTATGGTGGTGTGGTGGTTGAGTAGGTCGGCTCATGACCTGGAAGTGCCAGGTTCTATTTCAGCAGCAGGACATGTATTTGTGCACAGAAAAAAGGCGCAGATACTTGTTCTGAGTCTGGATGTTGTGGGACCATAGTACTTGTATCTTATTACTAGACTGTGCTGATGTCTTACTGGCTCAGCAGCCAGAATGACGTGCGCAGTGTAGTGTCACGGGAAAATATATTATTTAGAGTTCCAAGTGACACTGCAAATACTATGGGCAGCCGTGTCACTTAACAGCAGACGAACAACTAGCTCGTCATTTCATTCCTTAACATAAAAAAAAAACTTCAATGTTTTCCATAAAAAATTTAACGTTGAAAAAACTACTTCCCAAATTAAGTGGTAGGTATGAGTATGTAATACAATGCAGCTATGTACCTGCAGTGTATATAAAACACAGCTAAAGAATTCCAAACAAATCCGAAATTATTCAAAGAAATTCCAAATTCGATAATCATCTTCAGAATCTTAAATTAAAATCCATTAATCGTTCAACACTGACCACATACAACACGAGCATAATAAGCTAACAAACCACAAACCGGGATGTGGTTATCTCCGATGGACGGGTTTTGACCTTCTTGATTTTGATGGTGGGCGAAAAATCTATGGGAAGATGACTTTCGACGATGACGATTTAAAAGTAGGTAGCGTTTTGAAATATGCCTGTCTTATTTACACGTATGAATATATGTAATCTATCTCGTGTTATGTAGTATTGAATTTAATTTCCTTGATGATAATTTTGTGGCGTGAAAATTGACCAAGGCTCCCTGGTGCAAAAAGTAAGAGAGACGCTTCGCCATTACACTCGAAAATCTGTTTTCTATGGGAACTAAAAATGTTCTAGGTAAAAGTTTATATTTTTTATTTGGGTAGTATAAAATATTTTATCCCAAAATTTTAGACCAACTTTTTCTCTAATACAGTTAATTAATCTAATAACCAGACATCAATTAATTTAGTTTTAATTTTGATTACGTTCTAATAAATTAAATTCCTAGATATTGGTCTATACTTAAGTCATCGCTGCTAGTATATCTAGAGTGTGTTTTTTGTAGCGTAACTAGCACTTTGTAGTAGTTGATATTATATTAGTAGGTAGTCAAAAGAAAATTGCCTGTTTCTGCATTTTTAGGTTAGGAAATTGGGCATTGAATTTTTTTAACCGACTTTAAAAAAGGAGGAGGTCCTTAATTCGACTGTATTTTTTTATGTTTGTTACCGACTGTGTGAAGTAATTTTGATGATTCTTTTTTTATTTGAAAGCTAGAGCTTCCTTTGTGGTTCCATTTCATTTTGGTCTTCTTTTGGTCTTTGGTTAGTTCTGACAATGGCATTATGAGAAAACCATAAAAGTCTGAAAGTCTTTTTTTTACGTATACACAACACGCTATAAAATTAAAAATCTTAAAATAAGTCGCTGACAAGGCAGTAAGTACTCCAAGTGCCACTTTTACATTCAACCAATTTGTGATGACCGTATTCAATCATCTTTAATCACTCGTCAGTTAACACTGTCATCTCGCGTGACATAATTTAAGTCACGTGACGGCCATGCACGCATGCATGGCGTTGCCTTTAATTCTCTGGCTCCATTTAATTAAATGCTCTAATTTGTTTCTAGAAACCATGAGTAATGGCACAGTGTATGTATTAGTTGGTGACAGGAACTTGTAACTACAATGGAATGTTCTGGAATATTTGACTACAGGAATATTAAGAATATCTTTAATTATTCAGAAAACTTCACAGAAGGTTCAATTGGTTCACGTGACAAAATGTCCAAATAATTGAATGTCGTATTACTTTATGATCACATTGCCTTTGTTGCGTGGTGGTCGAGCAGGTTGGCTCATAACCCGGAGGCGGCGGGTTCGATTCCCGCGGCAGGGCAAGTATTATGCGCAAATATTTGTTCTGAGTTTTGCTGTAGTGCGACCATGTTCTTCGTAGTTCTTGTGACCCTAGAGAGATTATGATGGTGTAACCTTTTATAAAAGTTTACACTTTTTAGGTTTAAGATATTTATTTTCACTAAAAGAGTCATATTCACTTGCAAGTGAAAATACAAAATAACATTTTTAAATGTGGGTAGGAACGGTAACATAAAGGTAACTAAACGGATAGCAGACTTAAGTAACTAACTAATATGATTTAACCAATATTTTTTAGGTTTAAGATATTTATTTTCACTAAAAGAGTTTCATATTCACTTGCAAGTGAAAATACAAAATAACATTTTTAAATGCGAGTAGGAACGATCACATAAAGGTAACTAAACGGGTAGCAGACTTAAGTAATTATATTTTATATATTATAATAAATATTTAAATAGTTTGTTAATTGAGGGTATATTTTCATATTTAAATAATAATTTTAATTGTTTTTCAGGGATTATGGGATAGATTATAGGTACCTACTACAGTAATGTCCGTCTGTACTATAGATACGATCCTCTAAGTTTGCACTTATTGCTCTATGTCATACCTACTGCAATGCATTTGGGTATGTCACAGAGGAATAAGTGGGAATAAGTAACTTAGGAGCACACACACACACTTTAGTAAGAGACGAACATAAGCATGATAGAGATAGAGCGATAGAGAACTCTTTATTGTAATGTAAAGATAAAACGGGTCTATTCGCGCACAAAAATTATCAAAATATAATTTTGACTAACCTCGACGAGGGGACGAGCAGTCCCCTCGTGACCACGGCCAATGTAACTTGGTCGAAACGTCGAGGTTAGTCAAATTATATTTTGATAATTTTTGTGCGCGAATAGACCCGTTTTATCTTTACATTATGAGTTCAAGTCGCGAAAGTTTAAAAAGTGTTATAACTCTTTATTGTTCCACCAATGGAATATAAAAATATCAAGAAAAACTTATAAACTAGTGTTGAAATGGACGGTCTTATCGCTGAAAGCGATCTCTTCCAGACAACCATTGGGTGGACAGTATCAAATGCAAAAGATTAGACGGTGGTGTATGACAATTTAAAATAAATCTAATAACAATAATTCAAAAACCATATACTTAATTTTTAGCAATAAATATACCTACATCTACATCTATATATCTATCTATATTATATCATATCAATAATTATATAATACTTAATATAATTATTGATATGATATAATTATTGGAATTTAAGTAAAGACTTCTATGGGATTTAAACTGCTTGATTCATAATAATTGCAGTCTGGAGGTTAAATAATAAATTGGATCACGTTGTGCATCGGCAGTGCTCTACTTCTTTGCCCAATATTATAGTTACTTTGCCCATTATTACGGTAACTCATCCTTTAATACAAAACTTTGCACATTATGATAATTATTTCTTTGCACATTATAAATTATTTCGTTGCGGCCAAACGGGTACATTAAAAGAAATTGGTTACAATAAAAGAAAAACATCTTTATCGTATTTTTCTGTAAACCTTTACTAGGTGGTAGGACTTTTCTGCAAGGTTTGTGTAAGTTTTGCTAGTTATTCTGCTGCCAAGTGCTTGCCCTGTAGCTAGTGAAATTACTGGGCAATTGAGATTTTATGGTTTGATCTCACAGTGAGTAATCTATTATTACATTACCACTTTATTTACTTTTTACTATTACCAGGCGAAATATTATATTTTGGAGTTCCGAGTGACACTGTTCTGTTATGGGTGGGTAATATAATGTACCTTCATTCCATACGGTTTGAAGGGCACTGTAGCTAGTGAAATTACTGGGCAAATGAGACTTTATGATCTGATCTCTCAGTTTACTAACCTTATTACTAGATTGTGCTGATGTCTCTGGATGACGTGCGCAGTGCAGTGTCACGCGAACCTCTATACTTTAGAGTTCCGAGTGACACTGCAGCTGATATGGGCAGCCGTGTCGTTTAACACCAGGCGAACGGTTAGCTCGTCACGGCATTATTTAACTTAAAAAAAAACCATCACACAAAACACAAACTATAAAACGACTATGCGTACGTGATAGTTATCAAGTTATCAACTCTCCGTAGGATACCTATTAATGAAAACAAGCGTCACAATCCAATCTATACGAGTTACTTTCAAATCGAACATGACGTCGTAGTTTTGCCATATAACTTCACATCGTAGAACGCCCTCTGCATTTATGGATTTCCACCAATAGCAAGAATTCATATAACTAACGTAGTCGATTGACGTCATCTCTCGCTGGTGCGGTCTTTACCAACCGATACTGACTCAGTCGTACGTTTATATTGGTAATACTTTATTTGTAACCATCAGTATAACTTTATACGCGCTTGGATTGCCATACGTGAATAATTATCTAATTTTTGCCGTTTTTGAAACTTTGTAACGAGTACAAAAATTTATTTAAATTTTTTCGGTGTTATCGCATGATGTATTCGATGAATATTTTACAAAACACGAACACTTACAAAATTGAAGATTTTATGGATGTGGTATTTTGTGTGTATATAACTAATGCAAGAAAGGTCAGTAATGTTTATGTCAGCGTTAATTAATATTCAAGGTTGCTTTTATTATATCTGCGTTTATCATAATTTATCATCGTGATCTGAAGATTCGGTGTAGGTGTTTGGGCCTTGCGCTTGGCTTAGAAGTGTTAAGATACAATGTTCATAGGAACTCAAACCTATTGTTTAGTGTTCACGATTCTACAAACAATATATATTTACTCACTACCTATAGATTTTGTATGCTTATTTTGTCATTTTATAAATTGTTATTGCAAAGAATTTAAAGCTAACTGAATCAACACCCCCACCGCTTTGCCAGTTATTCTGCCGCCAAGCTGTAGTGTGCAAGCACTACTATGTTCCGGTTTTGAGGGCAATGTAGCTAGTGAAATTACTGGGCAAATGAGACTTTATGACCTAATCTCACAGTCTAATAATCATAAGGCTAGACTGTGCTGATGTCTCAGGATGACGTGCGCAGTGCAGTGTCACGCGAAACTATACTTTAAAGTTTCAAGTGTTACTGCAACTGATATGGCAGTCGTGTCGCTTAACATCAGGCGAGCGGTTAGCTCGTCATATCATTTCGTAACATAAAAAAAATGAAATATGAAATCGGGAAGTTTTACCAACAACTTCGAAACGAAAGACTTTGGAAAACAAGTCACACAATATCTGAAATTATTTTTAAAATTAAATTAACCAACGTTGTTACTTAACAATCGAACAAAATTGTTAACACCTCGTACCAACGTGCTTTGATACAACAGTTAAACGTGCGTGACACAACTTCGCCTTTAACCAAATTTGCTCTGAAACAGCTTCGCCCTGAACTAACTTTAAGATGTAATGAGTATTAAACAAGTTATTTTAATACTTTTTTTTAAGTTTTGGCTCCACACTTTTCTGTATTTAGCCAGTGTCAAGTAATTGATAATTTATCAAGTTATCGATATTTCACGCAAATATGTGCCAAGTCACAGTCGAAGTCATCAAGTCAAGTCATAGTCAAGTCATTCTCGTCAAAGTCATACTCCTAGTAAAGTGGTGGCAACTTTACTTGAATGTTCTATGGAGTTTTGGAAACAACACGAAAAGAAACGTTTCGCCATCATTATACCACTTTCCCACACTCACGCCTGTAATCCAGAACTTAACGAACAAAATGCCACCAATTTTATGCATTAACACTGAAAATAACACAAGTTTTAGAAAATAATACAATGCGGTGACGCGACTTTTCGCTTTCCCGCCAAAACTCCATTTTAATACTTATTACATCTTAACAATAGGAATAATTAGAATCCACAAAACACTTATAGGTATTATAATAATGCTCCATTTATCATTGTTATTCCGTATTTGAGCTATATATAACAGACACCTACCTGTTTACTGTGGTTAAAGCGGTTAATTAAACTCATAACTAAATACTCTTTTGATTATTTTATTCACATATTGTGACCGTTTTTATACATTGTTTAATTAATATATTAGCTGCAAATTACAGTTAACATTGTACTTAATGGAATCGTAAATAATAATAATAATAATATGTGTGGACATCTCACACAACGCCATCTAGCCCCAAACTAAGCAAAGCTTGTACTATGAGAACCAGATAACTGATACAATATTTAGATAATTTTTTTGTAAATACATACAACACCCAGAATACAATATAACACCCAGACACAGAACAAACACCTATGTTAATCACACAAATGTTTGTCCTGTGTAGGAATCGAACCCACAACCCATAGTTCAGAAGGCAGGGTTACTACCAACTGAGCTGTAAATGTACTGAACTCACTTATAATTTTTTTCCTTATGAAAAAGACGACGTGGCTTGAGGTATTTGTGCATTATTCCTAACCTAATAATGGGGAAAAGGTATAATTGTTTCCCTTTTGCGGCAGTACATTCTTCTTTTGTTTTTAAAACTCATCTGAATTTATTTCCCCCACATATCAATCAAAACAAAGCACAAATTAACGTTATCCCTTGATGCATTTCGTGTCTGATGATAATTAATACGTTTATGCAAATTGGTGTAGTGAACGATGAGTATAAAAACTCTTTATGCGTTCCCATTAATTAGATGGTAAATAGTCCTTTTCTGCATCGTAATAACCAATTTAATAGGGTCGCGTGAGAAACTATCTAAGTGCCTTTAATTGATATGAGAACTATAGTTTTATCAGTTGCGTGATTATTTAGATAATAGGAGTTTTTAATCCATTAATCATATAAAAAATACTTTTCCGCATTCATTTTTTTGCCTTTATTATCTACGAATAGATTTTTTTGAGACTGTATAGGATAACGCTAGTTTTGATTGTTTTTTTTTCTGCAAAGTTCGTCTAGGTAGGTACCACCGCTTTGCTAGTCATCTGCCGCCAAAAAGTAGTGCGCAAGCACTACTGTGTTCCGGTTTGAAGTGTACTGTAGCTAGTGTAATTACTGGGCAAATGACACATTACGACCTATTCTCACAGTCTAGTAATCTTACTACTAGACTGAGTTAATGTGTCACGATGCAATACGTGCGCAGTGTCACGGAAACTCTATATTTTAGAGTTTCGAGTGACACTGCAACTGATATAGGCAGCCATGTCACTTAACATCAGGTGAACCGACTTGCTTGTCATTTCTTAACATAAAAAATAAAAATAAAAAAGGCATCAGAATCAACCTTTTTTTTTATAACGTAGACAGACAAACAAGCAAACGGCCCGCCTGATGGTAAGCAGTTACCGTCGCCTATAGACACCTGCAACACCGGGGGCGCTGCCAGTGCGTTGCCTACCTTTTAAGACTCTATTTACCCGACGTTTGAAGTGCCCCATGTTGAAGCTCAGCGGAAATACCTCAGATGGTAGCTCATTCCACAACTTGCAGGTGTGTGGCAGAAACGATCTCGAAAAACGGACTGTGCGAGATTTCCACGGGTCTACGAGGTGTGGATGAGCTTTCTCTCTCTTTTAATGACGAGCTGTGCGATTATAAAACTCACCTTCAGTAGTTTAATTTTTTTTTTCTACCAATCGTATTAATATCCTTTTTATTATCATTTACTATGAAAGAAAATCTTATCTAATTCACAATGACATCAAAACCAGATACCAATATGTTTTGTCAATCATTTCTGATCTAACATCACCAAAAAAAAAAAAAAATCATGTTGTTTTTCCACATTCCAGCAATCAGAAAGATGGCGAAAGCTCCGCAACATCGTGCAGTGGACGCCGTTCTTCCAGACCTACAAGAAGCAGCGGTACCCTTGGATCCAGCTTGCTGGACACCAGGGGAACTTCAAAGCTGGACCTGATCAAGGCACGATATTGAAGAAGCTTTGTCCTCAAGAGCAAAGATGCTTTCAGGTGAGATTGGATACATTAATAATAATAATAATATGTGTGGACATCTCACACAACGCCATCTAGCCCCAAACTAAGCAAAGCTTGTACTATGTAAACCAGATAACTGATACAATACTTAGATACTTTTTGTTTGTAAATACATACATAGAATACAATATAACACCCAGACACAGAACAAACACCTATGTTCATCACACAAATGTTTGTCCTGGGTGGGAATCGAACCCACAACCCACAGTTCAGAAGGCAGGGTTACTACCAACTGAGCTATCGGGCCAGTCAAGTGACATTCGATATATTGTCCCATTATGTTCTTGGGACTCTTAAAATTGCTTATATTTATTATATTGTAGTTTTCAAAGTATAATGTAACTACTCATTGTAGTAAAAAAAACTAATTTTTGGTAATAATAATAATAATAATGATAATATTGCCCAAGGATGACATAGATAGATAGATAGATAAAACTCTTTATTGAAACACTACATTGTAGGAACAATTTACAGTCACAAACTTAAGAATTAAGTGTCACAATGGGCGGTCTTATCGCTTAAAGCGATCTCTTCCAGACAACCCAACCAACACACACAGATCCTGGACCCTAAATAGGATTGCCTATGTCAAGGGGCCTAGGAACCATAACTTGCTTATAATACATATATATGACTTGTACAAGAATGAGTCAGATTTTTTTAGTGATTCAATATGGTTCCCTGAATGAAAGCCTAATAATTTATTTAGACATGCCCATACCTAACGAAACGAGGATATACTGAGCTGACTAATTCACATTAGACAACAGAATTCGAAGAATTCACATAAAGTTTGATGAAATTCTGACTCAACTGCAAGTTAGTAATACCGTATACTTCTAACCAAACATCAGCGGTAACTTCTTATTCTACAACTTAATCAACTCAAGTTTGAGATCCTGTTATTAATTAACTTTAATTAAAAACTATGCGGATGAAATAAAACACAAAACAAAAAACGGCCAAGAGCGAGTCGGACTCGCGAACCGAGGGTTCCCTGCAAACCTGTAGTTATAAAATTAAAAGTTATAGTATTTTTATTTGCTAAATGAAATCGATAACATTACAGTGTGGAAAGTTTGAAAGGGTAGTAAGTTTAAAATTATTTATGATGTAGTATAATATATATAAGATTATGATAATGTATACTTTTCGCAATTAAAAGTTTACTGGAAGTACCCTGCAGGTTATGACTTTTTTTTTGAACGGGCTAATTTATTTATTTATTTATTTATTAATCTAAGATTCACAGCTTATTTTATCCGTTCCGCTATAAAACTGTTACATGCTATGTTGCCCTTAAGCCATTTTGAATCTACATTTTGTACTTCGAACATAATATACAGGCAAGCGAGGTAACTAACTATTATATAAAAAATAAATACATGAAAACTTTTGGTTCGAGGTAGGTAGGTAACTAAAAGGAGAAAACAATATTACTTACGCTAGGTTCAACATTAAAATATAGGACTACTAATAGTTAACAGTAAAATCGCAAAATAATACAGGGTAAGTGGGTAGGTAGATCGGAAAATAAAAATAAAAATAAAATAATAGTAACAATACAACAGTTTGGGCTTATTGATGTGTGTGTATTGTGTTAGTAGTGTGAATTGGTGTGAGTAGGCGCGTGAATTGTACTATAATCAGCAACATCTATGTAATAACAATGTTATGTTCATGCCGTGATATAGCCTACCTGTCCATACAACGCAGGTAGCAAGTAAAACAAAACAAAAAATATCATAAGCGAAGGCAGGTAATGGATGGTTTACATGGCTACATTTTCCTCCATCGTCGTCGAACTTATGTTTTATGTCCACGTCGCGTCGTTGAGTTCAAAAGCAATATACCAGTGACTTTTCAACATCAAAAAGAGAAAATATGAAATTCGTTGCAATTATTGTTGCCTAAAATTGATCAGTTAACAATTGAATTATCCTGATTTTAAAACTTTTTTTAGAAGTGATAAAGGGATCTATCTCATTAAATAGTTTATTATAGGTTTTGGGCATTCTACTTGTGAGACTATTCGCAGAGTAGTTCGTTCGGTGAGTAGGTACGTAAAAAAGTTGTGTGTGCCTGGTTCTTGAGCTCGGAGCTCGCAAATTTAGTACTCTAGATATTAATGAAGGGCAGTCAAGCATACCTGAACAAATATCATGTAAAAGGGACATATCAATTATAATGCGCCTTTTGCGCAGTGAAATCAGCCCATGCTTCTGACAAGAACTATCGTAGTTATCACAGTAAGACTTACTCCGGTAATCTAAGTGTTTAACAAACTTCCTCTGAATTGACTCGATCGCTTGTTCGTATATAACATACTGCGGGTTCCATATTGGACTGCAGTACTCAAGTACGCTGCGTACGTAAGCATAATATAGAACTTTTAGACATGGCAAACTAGTGAAATTTTTGGTTACACGAAGTATGAAGCCGAGATTTTTATATGCTTTGTCGACAATGTGTTCAATATGAAATGAGAAAGTGAGCTAATGCTGTTGGTCTGTACCGACCATTACAGCGTCGCCGGAAGGAGGTTTGATTATCTTGCGAGTGTCAAAAATTTGCAGCATAAACGGCTGTACCTTTTGATTGCGTTGGCTTAGAAGGTTTTCCACAGCTCCAGGTGACAGTAGACTTGAGTATTTGATATGAATTTCACCTTGATACCTCCACGCGTTCTTGAGAATGAGTCTTGACAGACAGACAGTCACAACAAAGTTATTCTATAAGTGTTTCGTTTTTACCTTTTGAGATACGGAACCCTAAAAATGATATTTACTTTTACAATGTAGTGCTATTACATTATAAAAGGGTTTCTCAGATACAATTAAAGAAGGTCTGAAAATAAATTGGAATATTTCAAATGGCCAAGTAATTTTTTTATTTGCTTTTTTTTACTTCAAACATGTTTAGCTTTTGACCACGCTCTCACCTGATGGGAAGTGACGATGCGATCGAAGGTGTAGCATGCTAGCCAAGTAAACACCTATTCACTCTTCTCTTGAACACGCTTGGGTTTCCAATCCGACTTAACCAATCGTCTTATCGAAAAATTATCTCGTCACAATTCTTAATGATTCGCAACGATTGCAGCCGTCATTTGTCACAACCCTTGGGCAATATTTCTGAGTATATGTAAGCAGAAACGGGTTTCTGCGTAGATAGGTTGCAACCTATATAACTATAGGCCTTCAGCATGTCCACACCGCGCCGTGTCCGGAGCTAGAATGATCCGTAGCACACCGAGCGCTCCTTTTTTATAGCCAGACGGGTAGGGGCGCCATGACAGTTGCCGGTGCTGCCACTGTAATAAACTTAATGCCGCCACAGGGTAAATTACGGTGCTCGATCGCTGTGCATAGAGTTTATAACTGGACGTTGCCACCGTCATATATATAATTAATCTGAGTGATGAGTGATTATAATTTACAGTTTATTATTAAGATCGTTATCAATTACAAACATAACATTTTCTCATGTAATCTTCTTAATTTTATTGACACCTATAAACCAAAGTCTACTGATATAAAATTCTACGTAACAGAGATATGGTTAAACTTTGTACCTGTTTTATAAATATACTTATATTAGGTCTTTACCTATGAAATTGCCGTTTTGTTTGAAATAAGTTAAAGTATTTTTTTTTCGAACTTATTTATTTCTTTTATTCAAAGTAATCACCCCTGCAATCAATGCATCTTTGCCAACACTGTGGCAGTTTATGGATGCCCTTCTTGAAAAAATCAGCAGGACGGGAGACAACAAACTCTTCAAAGGCGTTTTGTACTGCCTCTCGGGAATTGAATTTTTTTCCCGCTAAAAAGTTGTCCAAATTTTGGAAAAAGTAATAGTCGGTAGGCGCAAGATCTGGTGAGTATGGCGGATGAGGGAGAGCTTCCAAACCCAACTCATGCAGCTTAGAGACGGTCTGTTGTGCAGTATGGGGTCGCGCGTTGTCGTGAAGTAGCAGTGGAGACGACCGATTGACCAAAGCTGGTTGCAGACGTGCGAGTTTCGCCATCATTGTGGTCAGTTCTTCAATGTACACATCTGCAGTAATGCTCTCACCGTTTTGTAAAAAGCTATGATGAATCACACCAGCACTAGACCACCAAACTGTGACCATCACCTTTCTAGGGGTCATTTTTCGTTTTGCACATTGCTTTGGTACCGAACCAGGATCTAACCAACTTGCTGAGCGCTTTCGATTGTCAAAAAGAATCCATTTTTCGTCGCACGTAACATTTCGGTTCAAAATTCCTTCATTTCTGTGCCTGTTAAGCAGCGCAAGGCAAGTCTCGACGCGTACGTTGCGCTGGCGATCGTTAAGTTTGTGGGGCACCCATCTATCAAGCTTTTTTATCTTGCCAATCTGTCGCAAATGGACCAATATTGTTTTGATGCTAACATCAAAAGCTGCTGCCAGCTCAGCTGTAGATTGAGATTCATCAGCTTCCACAATCGCCTTTAATTCATCATTGTTGACCAAAGTTTCCGGACGACCACGAGGTTCATTTTCAAGTCAAAATTCCCAGAACGGAACCGAGCAAACCAATAACGGGTTGTACGTTCGTTTGTACAGTTCTCTCCGTAAACGTCGTTGATGTTACGTGTCGTTTGTGCCGCGTTGGTGCCACGACGGAACTCATATTCCATAATTACACGAAATTTCAAAGTATCCATTATGAGGAAAAATGTTGAAATGTAATGAAAATACAACGCTAATCAATAAACAAAAGACTTATATTGTAAATAGAATGTCATATTTTTAAATCAAAATTAATTTGAATTTAGAATTCATAGCCAATCAAAATTTTTTTTTGTTTGAAAATGTCTGTACTGCAATACGGCAATTTCATAGGTAAAGACCTATTATAAATATACGCGATAAAAATGATTGACTTGATGTTCATACGCAAACTACAATGTTAAAGATAACATAGGAGTTTTGGCGGGAAAACGAATAAGAGTGTAAGTGCATAAAATTGGTGGCATTTTATTCATTAAGTGCTAGATTACGGGCATATTTAGGGAAAGTGGTATAATGATGGTGAAACGTTTTTTTCGTGTTATTTCCAAAACTACTACTATTTTCCCACACTCACGCCTGTAATCCAGCACTTAACGAATAAAATGCCACCAATTTTATGCACTAACACTGAAAATAACACAAGTTTTGGAAAATAATACAATGCGGTGACGCAATCTTTTTCGCTTTCCCGCCAAAAAAAAAATTGTTAATATAAACTTCTACCAAAGTCTAAAAAAAACTTACCTAAGTTACATGTCAGGTTTTTACATTTCTATAATTGTATTTCTGAATGGATGGACAAACCAGCAGGAAAAGAGTATGGGAATTTCTCAATATATTTTTGCCAAACGTAAATGGCAGGAATTAAAATACAATATAATATTAAACGACATTTTTTTTTTATGTTAGTGAATGATGTGACGTGCTAGTCGTTCACCTGATGTTCAGCGACACGGCTGCCCATAACAGAACAGTGTCACTCGGAACTCCAAAATATAAAGTTTGGCGTGACACTGCACTGCGCACATCATCCTGAGACATCAGCACAGTCTGATAATAAGATTACTCGACTGTGAGATCAGACCATAAAGTCTCATTTGCCCAGTAATTTCACTAGCTACGGTGCCCTTCAAACCGAAACACAGTAGTGCTTGCGCACTACTGCTTGGCGGCAGAATAACTGGCAAAGCGGTGGTACCTACCTAGACGAACTTAGCAGAAAAGTCCTACCACCTAGTGAAATTACATTATAATACACATACACATATAATTTAAACGCAAGATTTTATTGGAATTGATTTTAAATTCATACCCGATGCAAAAAACCTAAATATGGATGACATTGCTTTGATATGATAGGATGTTTATAATTACATAGTACGTAAACGGAACAATGACAATGTTTTTATCTGAGGTCAAGTTCAGTTAAAAATATGGTCGCGTCATTGAAATTACGTTACCTACCAAACAGGGAAGTCTTAAATTAATAAAATGATGGGGTTACCAACCCGTCCTAAACCCAAAACGCATACCTTTGATAAGTAAAAAACACATAAAGGAATTGTACTATATAAAATTCAATAATTTAACAGAAACTTCCCGAAACAAAAAACGATCACTTTTTTATAAGCATCACCTGTTACGATAGGTAAAACCTTGCTTAAGGCGCAAATTAATCACCAATACACAGCACCAACCGCTAAACGAAATAATACCACAATATTGGGATAAAAAGACTTATGAATAATGATCACAATTACAATCCTTTAAAGTAAAAAACCACTCCGATCCAAAAATAGTACTCGTATCAACTATTTCTGCTCTTAAATCATTAATTTAGAGCATATTAGCCATTGACGTCAGCAATGATAATCGTTTTCGGTCAATACTTAATCACAAGTACTCAGTTACTGAGTTTTTTTGAGGGTCATCGGTCTATTAATGTTATTATTGTTCACTATACATGATTCGTGATGAATGGTAGCCGTAGTTTTGATGATTTACAGGAGAAATATTTAGAAGTGGTTGTAATTAACTAGTTAGACGTTAAAGTTAAATTTATTTGAAACTAGAGAGCTTTCACGTCGACATAGATTTAGTGCTAACTTTGTCTGAATATTTATAATTAAATAATGAAGTAAATTAAGCGATTATGTGATTAAATAATGAAAAGTTTAAACGAATTTAGCTTTAGAATTAATTGATATTATTTGTTGCTTTCTAATGCTTGTAACACTAATGTAAGATTTTCTAATTTCAGTTACTGATGAAAGACGTTCTGCGGCCATTTGTTCCAGAATACAAGGGCCAAGTCACATGCGATGATGGAGAATGTATCCTTTTCACAATAATAATGAAGAGAATATTAGAAAATATAAAAATTATAAAAAAAAATTGAAAAATTACACGTTACTAAGTGGATAAAATATTTGTAAGTTAAAACAATGAGTACCTAAGATTGAAAATAGGAATCAGATATGTTACTTAAATTTTACTTTAACTGGTATATAACTAGCAATCTTAAAAGTAAATAATTAAAATAATTTAAATAGCAATTTAAATTAAATTCAACTTATTATCTATGCTAACAATTCCTTAACTAAATTTAACAACAGTATACTTACAACTCCAAGACCTTCTCAGCGATTTCGACAGTCCCTGCGTCATGGACTGCAAAATCGGAGTCAGGACTTACCTGGAGGAAGAGCTGGCTAAAGCTAAAGAGAAGACTAAGTTAAGAAAAGTGAGTACAAAATGATAATAAACAGGTCTGTTTCTGAGTCCAGTCTTATAACAGATAAATTTTAATGTATAAGAATTTGAATTACAACAGGATTTGGACTATCAAATATGGAAGGATAAATTTGAATCATGTCTAAATTTATCCCTCAACATTTCCTCAACAACTATTTTACAAGGTACCTATATAGCCAGTAATAGTTATTGAGAGATTCTTGAGACGAAACATGGTCAAGTTACATCGAAACAAATGCAGTAACGATAACGCCTCCCAAATCTACAACACATGATATAAATCATAATCCTGCAGTGCGATCTGTTGAACAATGATTGGTCAGTTTTTGAAACAATAGATTTTTAGATTCGATTTTTTTTCGTATATGGTAGATTACCAATGCTATTTAATTCATCTTAAGCTTAATATTAAGCGGTAATTTTAACATTTTCTGAGCATGCTTTTATATCATTTAACATGATTTATCACTACTGTTTTTGTAGCTTTACTTACACAGTGATTACGTGAGTTAATTATTCTACATCCAAAAAAACTGATTTATGCTGTTTTGTTTCGCCATAGTTACGAGATTTTTTAATTCGTCCCTCCATAGAACATGTTCGCTATAGGGGTATTCATCAATAATTCTATGGAAGACCAGATTTAGAACAAGCAGAGTTCATTAACATAATGATCTTTTCACTAATCTGCACCGAATGACAAGAGATAGTATATAAAACACTATATTCAGCTTTTTTTTCTTCATTAACCTTTTAATATCTTAGTTCAAGAATGTCAGAGAATGTGTATAAATAAGATAAACCCGTCTGTTCTCTTACGTCAATGATAGAGACGGAAAACATTTTCTTTAAATGATGATACTTAAACCCATAAGCAATGATAATAATAATATTATTACCATTTTATAACATGTCTTATAAAGGTCATATAAAAAGGATATTTATAGCATAAACTGGTCTAATGACGCAAAATAAGTGAAATGATCAGTCTGCTGGTTTATAGATAGATATAAATAACTAAATAAAAAAGTATGTAACCAGCAGAAGATTTAATTAACCAGTTAGTTTAGTTTCTATCTGATAATTACTGTCAGTCGCCTTTTATTACCTGGTAGTTCTCTAAATAGTAAATCTTGCAAGCACAAACTTAATGAAGAAATTTTGTTCAACTTTTTCCACATTTTGTAAAATTAATAACGGCTAAATTCAAGTCAATTAAAAAGTCGAAATTACTCCGACCAAAAATTTGTCATACTCACGATAGTTTTCAAACTATGACTATATTTAAATATAGTAATCTCGGTAGCGGTTACATATTTGAGCCGTTTGGTGTTGAGACCCTTGGTGGGTCCTTGATGGCCGGGAGCTCATCGCGTTTTCAAAAGTTTATCAGAGCGTCTGGTCGAAGCGACGCGTGACCAAAATGCTGACACTTTTTTGGCACGGGGCAATGCTGCCAGCATGTTGGGTACGCTACCTACTGGTAGTGGGCTGGAGCATTTGGACTGTCTATAGGTCATCGCGGCCAGTATAAAATCGAATTTTTTTTTGTAGTAGTAGGTAGTTTTTAGTTATTAAATCATTGTAGTATTTAGAAAATAAAGCCAATTTGCCGTGTTTAAAAAAAGTTAACTAAAACTTCCACATTTTACATTGTGTACATAAATCTATGGACGGGATTCATTGCAATCAAATTTCTGTCTACTTGTATTAACTATAAATAGTAAGCCTTTGTTACTATCGCATTTACGTTAAAGTCCTACCTGTCCAAATATATTTTGTCTCTATCTTACTTGGATAAAATCTAAAGGAAACATCTGTCTGTTTCAGGATATGTATGAAAAAATGATCCAGATTGATCCTAAAGCACCATCAGAAGAAGAACACAGAAGTAAAGGTGTTACGAAGCCACGATACATGATCTGGAGAGAGACTATCAGCTCTACATCAACGCTGGGCTTCAGGATAGATGGAGTGAAGAAAGCTGACGGCACCAGTTCCAAAGACTTCAAGACAACTAAAACTAGAGACCAAATTGCAGAGGCGTTCAAAGATTTCACAAGCAATTGCCCTAATTCTTCGGTAAGTTTCTAGTATTTTTTTAACAAGGGTGGTCCTGACTGTGGCTGCGTTTTTTTGGATAAAAAGCTATTGGTATTAGTTTTCCTAGTATTCGCAATTTACTATGATTTAAGAATGTTAATTTTAAACTAAACCTTGCTGGTAATGGTAATAATGTTTATTTTTGACATGAAAAAAAAATCTAAATGCAGAAATAATCTTTTGATAATCTGCAATCGTAGTTACGCATTTTTGCTTGTAAGAGATTCAACTGACGTATAGTTCAACGATCACTGATCATAACAAGTAAATATTATGTCAATGATCATAACAAAAAATACTCATTAAGGAATTACCTTATATCTTAGTAGAATCTAAACCAGGAAGCAGTACTGTGTGTGTGTTGTTTGGGTTTTGTTTTTAACTGGTCTGATGACAAAGGTTATCTAAGAAATATAGTACTAGTTCCGGATAGTATTATTTATCTTATTTAGATAATTTTACTGTGCTAAAGATAGATCTAGTCTTACCACAGTCAATTTATGTTTTTAATTTTTCATATAATCATTATTGTACCACGTTTTTTCTACTCACTTTTGTTGATAAGTCAATTAGTGCCTTCTTTGTTAGTCAATTATTTGTTTATTTTATACCTAATCATTTTAATTTAATTAAATTTTGGTTGGTGGGTTAGTTAGTTTTTATGAAATGGTTTTTCTAAGATAAATTTTAATTGATTGTTTTCAATTTTCCAGATACGATACTTAGAAAGACTCAAAAGTATACGAGCAACGCTGCATGAATCCCACTTCTTCCGAACCCACGAACTGATTGGCAGTTCTCTGCTCTTCGTCCACGATAAAAGGAAAGCCTCTATTTGGATGATAGACTTCGCTAAAACAGTTCCGGTTCCGGAAAATGTATCGATCGACCACAACACCAAGTGGAAAGTTGGAAACCATGAAGATGGTTACCTAATCGGATTAGATAATCTTATATCCATATTCGAATCTTTGATTCAAGATGACAACGGTAATATAGAACAGTGCTTCGATAGTTTAGATCGAAATGTTGGACAAGACAGTTTAAAAACTTGAGAATATTTGACCCGAGAGACGTCTCTCGAGAAAACTGATTTCGCACTTTTATGTGGTTGCTTTGCAGTGGTTCTACTGCAAAATGTTCTGTGACGTAAATGATGACGCACCTTCGTGTAAACTGTTTGTAAATATGGTACTATAACTTTGTATTATTGATAAGTTGTTAAAATACTCATCTTAGTTTTAGTGTAAGACCACCAATAGATTTTAATTTGTTTGTTTTAATTGAGTTGTTAACATTATTGAAAATTTTGTTGATGTAAATAACAGTTAAAACTAAATAAGAACCTCGAATGCTTGTTGATTCCAAACAAATTACATTTTGTAATTACCTATACGTACATATTAATAATTTTAAGTTTGACTTGTTCCAATAAGGATCTGAATTAAAATGATGAGTCCACAATACCTTTAGAGTGGGTATCGATGCGACTGACCAAAATTAAAATATTAACTATTTATTTTGTTGTAAGTACACTATATTAGTGTAATAACTAGATAAATAATTGTAGGCAATAGCCTACAATTATTTATCTATCGTAATAACGAGTGCAAATTATATAAGGCTATAAACATATCTGGAGGTACTAAATAAAAAAACAGCAAATATTAATGAAATATTTCATTTAATTCCCTTTTTGGTCTTATAAATATATATGCATTGCGAAGTCAAAATGCAAAAAACGCTTTGGACGGTTTATATTTTAAAATTAATTAACAATCTAAATAATTTAACAATTAAATACTTATCTAAAATTTACTAAAAGGCACTTTGTTACGTATTGTCTTTCATATTGTCTATCACAACATCTGTCAGACTACTACGTCGTGAATCAGTTTCTTCTACATTTGGAACACTCTCTTTTCTTATTCTGGAGAAAAGTCTGGACACTGGAGCTGTGCTAGATCTAGATGAATCTAAGTTTGGAGGAGCGGGAGAGTAACGCCTAACTCTCGGTTTTTGATCTTCTTCGCTAGGCATCTCGGAATACGGTGGCGGAGGCTGAGACAACATAGTCATGCGATTTTCTCTTGCTGCTTGTGCTGTAATCTGCAACTCTGATCCAGCTACTACAGTTGCTAAAGTTGGCATAAATTGTGGAGCGGCAGCCCTAGCGGATACTCTTCTGCGCCTTGGCCCAGTTACTTCTTCCATACCATCTCTACTTGGAGGTGTGGTATTACTAGAGTCAGGTCTAAGTGACCCACGTCTACGATTTGGTATTGAATCACTTATCAAATCCATTAAGCCAGGAGGATCACTCGTACTGCTACCTGATACAGTTGCTGTTTCTAACACAGCTAAAGCTCGAAGCAAATCTGCGACACTTGTGTTTTCTAATACCTCTATCTGCTCTGATTCAGGGAGACTTGTTATATTTATGTCAGGATCAAAAAGACTTGGACGACCTCGTTTCGTTTTATTTCTGTAGTTTTCTAAATCAGTCGAAGACGAGCTTCCTCTACCACCCTGTGTGGCGTTTCTATAACTCTGTAAATCACCTGCGAAGAATGAATTTCTTCCACGATTTGTCTGTTTGTGATACTGTCTTATACTAGCTTCAAGGTCTCCTCCAGTGCTTTCACTCGGTGAGCTGTCTTTTCTATCTTTTCCAAAAGAAGGAAATAGACTACGTCGACCATGTTGTGTTTTTGTCTTATAGTCGACGAGTTCATCTGAACTTTCGGGTAAAACTTCGTCATCATCATTTTTCTTTGATTTTCCAAAAGTAGGAAATAAGCTTAACCTCCCTTTTTTGGTTCGGCTTTGGTATCTTTGCAGTTCATCTTCATCAACCATATCACTTTCGTTATTACCAGACAGGCCACTGAAGTTAAAAGTGGGGAAAATACTTCTCCTACCACGTCTTGTACTTTCTTTGTACTTTTCAGCATCATCGTCAGGATCGCTAAAATCAAATGTTGGGAAAATACTCCTTCGGCCTGATTTAGTCTTTTCTCTGTAAGCTTTCGCTGCCGCTACTTCATCATCTTCACTGAAATCAAATGTAGGAAAGATGCTGTGTCTCTTTGTTTTTTGCTGATACGCTCGAATAGCTGCCGCGTCTTCTTGATCACTATCATCACGATTGAAGTCAAATGTCGGAAAGATGCTGTGTCTACCTCGTTTTGTTTTTTCTTTATAAGCTTCTGCTTCATTCTTGTCTGTATCTGACCCAAACCCAAATGCTGGAAATATACTCCCACGTCGGGGTTTTGGAGCTACATTATCGTTTATTGCTTGTGAACTGTTGACTCTATCTTTCATAGTGTTTTTGAGATATTCAGTTGGACTTTCATTTGAATTTTGCTTTCGTAAGAAAAGTTTGGACAGTAAGCTTTGAGGTTGATCATGTGTTGTTAATTTAGTAGGTAATGATATCTTGCCGCTTCTCAGATTGGCTTCTCTTTGAAACTTTTCTGCTGATTCACCGTTTGTCCACGTTAATTCGTGGTGGTTATTGCCTACAAACTCGGTTTTATAATTTGGTACTGCCACACTTTGAGCTCTACATCGCATGGGTGATCCTTTAATTAGATCTTGCCCTATGCTAAATATCGGAGGTTTTTCGTTCGCTAGAATATGATCGTCGTCAAATAAGTTTATGCCTTTATCTTTTTGAGGTTGTTCAAGTCCTCCTAGTACATTTACTACTCTTGCTAATAGCTCGGCTGGTCTCACAATAGCTGAAGCAGTAAATGTCTTTTCTTTATCAATTCCAAGTAAATCGGTGTCAGACTGTATTCTGAGCATATCTTTGGCAGATAGCTGAATGTTCTCAGAGTTGGCACGTTTTCTTTTGTAGATTGGTACTCTGGGTTCGACGTCGTATGTGAAAATTGGACAACTTTGGCTTCTGTATAGTTGCGGAGCAGCTTCTACGTATATTGGCTGAAATAATAAAATAGCCATGGTGAATCTTTAATAAGCCTAGAAATGTGTAACACAAAATACTTATTAACAACGGGTAGTAACAATTGCCACTAGTGGGGCTGGTTTGAGTGGGACTCGTTGGAAATTGTAAACAAGACTGTTAAATTAGTATTAAGTAAGTAAGTACATTAGTGTTACTAATGTAAATAACTAGTACACATAATATAGATATATTTTAATTTATATTTTAAATCAATTTAAAAATAAAAGTAAACATGTAGTTTGTATAGTGGTTACAAGTTTTAGCCGTTCGGTGTCCTCCTCGGATCCTGGATTTCGACGAGGAATTTCATAAAATTTAGAGCGCCTAATTTATGCGACGCGGCAATGCTGCCAGCCAGTTCCGGAGCTACCTACTGGTAGCGGGCTGGATGTTTTGAAACATGCCTATGTAAGCGCAGCCAGTATCACAATCCAAATGTTTTTGAAGGATTGTAGAGTTAGCCTAATTAATAATGGCATATTGCTTGTTTCAAAATTAAAAATGATTATATTTTACTAGGTGATAGGACTTTTCTACAAAGTTCGTTTAGGTAGGTACCACAACTTTGCCAGTTTTTCTGCCGCCAAGCAGTCGTATGCAAACACTTCTGTGTTTTGGTGTGAAGGGCACTGTATACAATGAAATTACTGGGCAATGAGACTTTATGATCTGGTCTCAGACTAGTGTTGATGTCACAGGATGATGTACGCATTGCAGTATCACGTGACTTTACATGAGTATTCCGAGTGAGTTCACTGCAACTGTTATGGCTGGCCATGTCGCTTAACATCAGGTGAACGACTAACTCATTGCGTCATTTATTGCAATAAAATAAAAAAAAATATCAGGCGTATTTTACGTGCAAGTCCAGACCTTACCTTAATTTTAATGAGATTCGCTTCATTTATAATTTTTCTAATAGCTGATAAATCTCTTGTGAACCCTTGCAGTATCTTGTTCTGCGTATTTTTGAACTGGCTGGCAAACTTTTGCTCCAGTCTGTGAACTCTCTCAGATCTCATGCCACTGGTGATGAAGCCGAGCAACATAACAATGTAGCCAAGACCAAAGGTGATCCAGACTATGAGGAATATCTGGTAGGTAAAGAAGTAGCCGTATTTGAAGCCGTTGTTAACGGTACCTGAAATGAATATAATGATGATGAGAACCAGATAAATAGCAACGTATTAAAGTAATCTGTTGATTACGAATACTATGCAGGCTATACTACTATAAATCATAAATCTTCAGATAAGTCTTATGTCAATCAATGGTTAATAAACACGAAATTTTCATATAATAAACGGGCTAAATGAGTATGTAAATTTTTGGGTAAAACAAATAATCATATGTATAACGAAGCAAATGCACTAATATAAGTAGGTACTTATAAAAGCTCGTAATTGCTGAAAATAGTAATTCGCTTAGACTAGGTAGTCTAAGCGAATTACTATTTTCAGCAATTACGAGCTTACCTACAAACTCTGCTTAAATTAATTCATGTTAATTAAGTTGTGCGCAATACATATTAATATAAATATAAGGCGCAATTGGAGATTAAATTTAAGACGCATTGATAAGTAAAGATTTTGTTTATTAATTGTATTAGATTAACCCTTAGCTTTAAATAGAGGCCGATAAATGAATAAAGGTGAGTAACTTGTAGGTAATTTTTGGAGGTCCTCAGAATTTTATTCGTCACTTAGTTATTCCTATTACTACGCTTGTAATCAACTTTTCATGAAAAAATGGGTCTTGATTGAGTTTTACTTCAATAGACACTCGGACCATTATCACTTATCGTAGTCATAAACACTCTAAACGATAAAATCTAATTAGATTAATTATTTTGTCAATAGTTAGATACTTAACAGGTGCCATGCTTATCGTATTTATTCAGCTTGTATATTATTATTTATAGTAAAGAAGTAAACATAAACAATCGAGATTTAGGTCACATGTCATGTCAGCCTATTTACATAGGTTAACTAGTTACTGCTTGTAGTGGAATATTAAATATGTAAACG
Organism: Ennomos fuscantarius; assembly: GCA_905220475.3. NCBI lineage: Eukaryota > Metazoa > Arthropoda > Insecta > Lepidoptera > Geometridae > Ennomos > Ennomos fuscantarius. The sequence continues at coordinate 11,257,441 of HG992036.1, read as the reverse complement.
TCTTGTACACCATAAATCAAGCTACAGATCTATTTATAAATTGAGATGTAAGTAAGCTCTCATAAGGCTGACAATATTCTTAAGATACAATTGCAGACCAGATAAATAGGTGTCCCGCCCCATATGATAGTACTGCAAGACTCTAGCCCTCCTTCCCCGGCAGCTCGGCTATCCGTGCCCACGGGAGCAGCCATGACAATGGCAGAGCAGCGGTTGAAAAGAATAACCGGTACCACCGAACTTGGTAGTCATATCCCATCCGCTGATTCTTCCAAAACAAGACGCATCGTATGTCGACTCCTCTACGATAGATCAAGCAGCTAGGTGATAACGAAACTTGATTGCAACCAGTAGAAAAAGAAATTGATGAGGATTTAACAGTTTCAATACGTAATTTATCTGCATAACAATTTTCAGATCATGGATGACATTTCTTATTTTGCATTGTAATCAAAGTTTCATGATCGCCCTGAGATCACCGTAGAAGCAAGAGGCATGCAGCTGCTCAAAGTGGTGCTCTATGGGGGAAATCGTGTTCATCAGTGGACTTCTTGAGGCTGTTGATGATGACGACACAAAAAGTTCAATTATATGATAGACCTTGATAACACCTTGATTACCCCAGGCACAGAATACTTAATAGTACAGCTACGCGAAGCATTTAAATAATAGTGACCATTGCCATAAAATCTAGTTTAAATCACACTACAAGTCTATTATAAACAGTTGCATTCCGTTCTATCGCTATAGCACAGCTTTTCAGACACGTTACGTGTAACGGACTGCACGTCTAGATGAAACGGTTCCATGTACTTGTAGCTTTGTACCTAAAGCGTGGAGTGTGCAAGGCCTGCCCTGGGGTAGAAAATATCAGAATGGCATGGAACGAAAATGACTTACACAAGCAATGGGCTAGTCCACAAGTTGGATGATTATAATAAGCAGCCTGACTGCCAGCCTTATTTATATAAAAAACTACTTAAACGTACCAGCCACGAGATCTCCAAATCCAATAGTTGTCAAGGTCACAAAGGCATAGTAAATAGAAGCCACGTAGTCCCACCCTTCGAAGACCACGAAGATACAGGCAGGTAGGAAAATGAAGAACAGGAAACCAGGAACAAGGTAAAGGAATATCTGGCCTAGCATGCCAAGGTTGTTGAAGAAGAAGTCCATGCGGTCTGCTCGTTTCTCGTTTCTTCTCTTGTACTTGCGGTAGACCGAGATAAGCTGAAAATGGCATTTTACTTTATTATACAACCAATGGGTAAGAAAGGTTCTATAGTTGCGACCAAGAATCGGAAAACGCAGCGCTGGCCGGTCCCCTAGTCCCCTACTAGGTGGACCGACGACCAGGGGGGTGATCACGAAGCTTTGATTGCAATCCAATAGGAGAAATGTCCATACTAACTATGCACATAAGCTGCGTATTCAAGCTGTCAAATCCATACAGCGTGTATCGGTTACACTCTAGAGTGTAACTAGTTACGTGATCGCCCAGCTGGTCAGAACTGAATGTAATGACTGAATAACTGAATAACAGAATGGTCGAATGTAGAAGGCATGTATTCAGCCAAAGTGGCGCTCCTTGAGGGAGGTTTATGATCAGCGGTAGACCTCTTCCGGCTGATGAGTTTGAAGTAGGAATTCTATCAGTGTATTCATACACTTAGTAGTTCGTGGCTGTGCTTTGTATATTTGTAAGTAATATAATGTCAGTGATAAAATAATAATGGAATAAGGGATTGCAGGTCAATTTTGTTTTTGTAAATTAAATAAGTTCACTCAAAATCAATAGTTGGCGGTTGGGCGGTTGAATTATACCATTTCGTTTTTTTCAACATTTTTATTATAATATTTTACTTTTATTTTTACTATATTTTGTTTTATCCAATGAATAGCTTTTATCTGATTATTGAGGAACTGCGTTTTAATTAAATACTTAAGATTGACTGACTATATTAGTTACCTATATGTTACCGTTCCTACTCGCATTTAAAGATGTTAGTTTGTATTTTTACTTGCAAGTAAATATGATTCTTTAAGTGAAAATAAATATCTTAAATCTAATTTACCTGAAGCCCGAAGTATTCACCAAGATTAGCGAGCAGAATACCGTTGATTGGTATTCCAAAGAGGCCGTAGAATATCATCAGGATTCTTGACAAGTGCGTTGTTGGCGCCAAGTTACCGTAGCCTGGAAGACAGATAATAATAACATGTTTAATACCGACCGCAGATAAAGGGAAAATAAACTGGGAAAAAGGAGAGAGGTAGAAGGAAGATTGAAACCAAGACTTCATGGTTAGTGGATTTTTCATCTTTTTATCTTTCTGATCAGCTAGTCTAAACTAATATTATGAAGAGAAAATATTTGATTGTTTATTTGTATTGAAAAGGATTGAAACTACTGGACTGATTTGAAAAGTTCTTACACTATTAGAATCCTACATTATCCTTGATGATTCTGAATATAGGTGAAATATAAAATACCTGTACGAAATCGCGGCAAGACGCTAGTTTTAAATAAAACCTCAAAGCTACTCACCAATTGTACTGACGACAGTGTAAGAAAAGAAAAATGAGTGGTAGAAGTCCCACTTGAAGGGTGGCTCCGCATCTTCTGTAGTGTAGTTAAACATAGACTTCCCGCAGTAGTCTGACAATTTCCGCAGTATTGTGTCCTGCTTTTCCGGATCGTCTGGGATGTAGTACTCGTATAGAAGATCTGGGAAGTTAAAGGAGGTAACATTAATTCGTGGCGTATTGAAGAACTGAATAATGGATTTATGAATGGAAACTGTGTGCTCGAAACAACGAGGATTCATATTTTGGACCTACCTAAGTTTGGAGTACCGAAGTAAACCCTTTATATAAGTTTACAAGGGTAGTAAACACTTGGGTTGAGCGACATCAATGTTAATCGGAAAACTATCAACTATCAATGAATTGACAAAAACACTATTCTAAGGATTATCACTAAATAGGTATTATAAAATATACAAAAAAGTCTGATATGAAGTATTTTGTACTAAAGTTTGATAGCTCCCTAGTTCCCTCTCCCTAGCTCCTGGTTTTTCGAACGTTTGTTGTAATCTTGTATTAAGTCAACATGCCAAATACTGTACGCTGATTGGTTGAGACAACAGGCAACCAGCAACCAGGCAGGCGTTCAGTATTTAGTCAGCCAAGTTGACACGAATTTAACAAACGTAAACGAGAACCCCGGGAAAGTTTTGTTTAGCTAAGTTGTATTTTTAGTTTTGTTATAAATTTTCTGCAGACGGGTATAAGAAACTTTCTTGAGCGCCGCTATTTAATTACGAACGGATAGTAGCTATTTTCAATGTCACAGCTATATGTGTAGTTATTACAGTCATGAAAGATAAGTTATGAGCGTTTTGTTTTAATTATCCACTAGTTAGGAAATATGGCTTGTTTACTTTGTATTGGTACTACCTCCAGTTAGTATCTGTTTGCGACCACGATTTCTTAATCAGCGTAATTTCTCGTGACAATACGGTTACAACGGTACCGAAACAAAACAACACTGTTGTATTTTTTCAACAGTGTAATTTCTGTTTGTTCACGACAAAAAATATGGGGCATTAATTAGAAAGAACTAAGTTTTTATTGGTGTCAATTTTACGGGTGATTCGACACAAATTACTACAAGTACTACTGTTTGTTTTTGCACTGTGGCGCGAAAAAGTGAATCTTTATATATGACATGGCCTGCCTTAAAAAATGGATGATTGATTACCGTTAATGGTTCATTGCAGGTTTTAGTTTCTTTCAGTTCACCGATGAACTTATGGATAATTCGTCGATATAAATTACAAAGGGATACTGCCAATAATTTATATTTATTGATATCGCTTGTAAGTTTAATGGGTCTATTGTTCATTACAACTAACGTCATTTAAATATAGAAACATAGGTACAGGTACTATAGATGCCTTTAATTACTGTGGTAAGTGTAGAGAGATAATACCTGTGTAGGACAGATAGAATTTATATACTCTTTGTGTAGGACAATAACAGTTATAATCGAGTCACAAAGTTTTCTAAATGGTATTAAAAATTATATAATTTACCTATAAAACTAGAGTGAACTAGTACCTATCTTATAGGCAAGCATGCCCCAACAACGACCGCGTTGTCACTTACCATCAGGCGAGAGAGTGGTCATATATAAGTCTAATACAGCCTTATTAATAAACACGAACTAGTTTTAGACTAGTTACACCATCTTCTGTCTCTTTAGATCCAGCTAAATATTTCATTAGAAAAAAAAGGACAAAAGCTGAAGTAACTAATCCGAGACTAATACCCGTTTATTAATAAGGCTGTTAGTGATTAAAACGACATCACTATCTTGGTTGTGTTTGTGAAACAGTTAATCGCCATAAAAACAAAAAATCTCTGAACATCTGGCAGCCGCTGTAGTGATTAAGCAGTTTGGCCAGAGGTGGTGGGTTCAGATTCCGCGACAGGACAAGTATTTGTGCACAGAAAAAAAGTCCAAATACTTGTTATGTCTGTTGTGTGTCTGTGTGTCTGGGTGTTGTGGGACCATGGTCCTCGTAGTGTCTACACAGGGAATCCTAGTTAGGGTTCAGGATCTACGTATGTGATCGTTGGGCGTCCGAAGCTGCTTAGACTCGCTAGTGCTGCTTCCCTTGGTATCCACATTATCATGGGAGTGCAATTAATTCAATTTTTTGCAAAGCGCGGTTACGGAAATCATTTGTGGTTTTACTACAATGAACCTCCGTTCACAGACCCCAAGTCAGATTGATAAGGCGTGGCACAGCCATCATTGTGTCTCGATGTTGTGACTCGATCATCAATTCAACATAAAACGATTTACGATTAATTGAATTCAACTACTGCGGCCCAAGGTCAGTGTCACTGTCAAGAGCAGATTAGAGGACGCTTAGAAGTGGATATGTTGTGATATTGTGACTTATCCTACTAATATTATAAATGCGAAAGTTTGTGAGTTTGGATGTATGGATGAATGTTTGTTACTCTTTCACGCAAAAACCACGGAATGGATTTGAATGAAATTTAGAATACAGATAATTTATAACCTGGATTAACATGTAAGATACTTTTTACGCCGATAGTTCCCGTGGTACAATTATACAACACCACGAGGGCGACGCCGCGGGCATTTTACGCAAAAACTACTGAACGGATTTGGATGAAAATGGGAACACAGATAGCTTATATTAACATATTGGTCTTTACCTATGAAATTGCCGTTTTGTTTGAAAAAAGTTAAAGTATTTTTTTTTCGAACTTATTTATTTCTTTTATTCAAAGTAATCACCCCTGCAATCAATGCATCTTTGCCAACGCTGTGGCAGTTTATGGATGCCCTTCTTGAAAAAATCAGCAGGACGGGAGACAACAAACTCTTCAAAGGCGTTTTGTACTGCCTCTCGGGAATTGAATTTTTTTCCCGCTAAAAAGTTGTCCAAATTTTGGAAAAAGTAATACTCGGTAGGCGCAAGATCTGGTGAGTATGGCGGATGAGGGAGAGCTTTCAAACCCAACTCATGCAGCTTAGAGACGGTCTGTTGTGCAGTATGGGGTCGCGCGTTGTCGTGAAGTAGCAGTGGAGACGACCGATTGACCAAAGCTGGTTGCAGACGTGCGAGTTTCGCCATCATTGTGGTCAGTTCTTCAATGTACACATCTGCAGTAATGCTCTCGCCGTTTTGTAAAAAGCTATGATGAATCACACCAGCACTAGACCACCAAACTGTGACCATCACCTTTCTAGGGGTCATTTTTTGTTTTGCACATTGCTTTGGTACCGAACCAGGATCTAACCAACTTGCTGAGCGCTTTCGATTGTCAAAAAGAATCCATTTTTCGTCGCACGTAACAATTCGGTTCAAAATTCCTTCATTTCTGTGCCTGTTAAGCAGCGCAAGGCAAGTCTCGACGCGTACGTTGCGCTGGCGATCGTTAAGTTCGTGGGGCACCCATCTATCAAGCTCTTTTATCTTGCCAATCTGTCGCAAATGGACCAATATTGTTTTGATGCTAACATCAAAAGCTGCTGCCAGCTCAGCTGTAGATTGAGATTCATCAGCTTCCACAATCGCCTTTAATTCATCATTGTTGACCAAAGTTTCCGGACGACCACGAGGTTCATTTTTCAAGTCAAAATTCCCAGAACGGAACCGAGCAAACCAATAACGGGTTGTACGTTCGTTTGTACAGTTCTCTCCGTAAACGTCGTTGATGTTACGTGTCGTTTGTGCCGCGTTGGTGCCACGACGGAACTCATATTCCATAATTACACGAAATTTCAAAGTATCCATTATGAGGAAAAATTTTGAAATGTAATGAAAATACAACGCTAATCAATAAACAAAAGACTTATATTGTAAATAGAATGTCATATTTTTAAAACAAAATTAATTTGAATTTAGAATTCATAGCCAATCAAAACTTTTTTTGTTTGAAAAAGTCTGTACTGCAATACGGCAATTTCATAGGTAAAGACCTATTATAAATTAGTTACCTAAATTTAGCTTAGACATAGGCTTCTTTTTATCCGCAGGTGAAACTGCAGGGCGCAGCTAGTAGAGAATATTTTGCTTCATGAGTACGCCTAATGAAGACGGTAAGACGGTGCCACCATGTATATACCTGAGGTATGGTAATATCTCTACTAGAAGAAAGCCGCAGGGAGCCGTTCGATGCAAGAGCCAAGCTGGCGCTCAAAGTGACGCTCTATGGGGGACTATGTTGAGTGACTATGACAATATTAAAGTTCAGCCATAAAATATTGTGATGTCGATATCAAGTAAAGTCCTCGATTTATTATCTCACATGTCCTGCACTGCACTTATGTACACTTTATATGCTCACCCGCATAAATTGATAAACCGGTGTAGTTCTAAGTGTAATTCTAATAAGTACTCTGGGACATCATAATAGTATCTTTCAGCATTGAGACAAAGCAGGATATTTTAATTTATTTATGCATAGAACAATCTTCAATTATATTAACATAGCCCGTAGGTAGCGGGTTCGATTCCCGCGGCAGGACAAGTATTTGTGCACAGAAAAAACAGCGCAAGTACTTGTTCTGAGTCTGGGTGTTGTGGGACCATGGTCCTTGTAGTTCCTGGGTCCCTAGACACAGGGAATCCTAGTTAGGGTCCCAGGATCAATGTATGTGATCGTTGGGCGTTATTATTACTATTATTATGTATTATTCTAAGTTAATTCCTGAATAACTGCTACTAACACAAAACGTACAGCCCAATGCTGCTAGACGTATTGATTTGAATATCGTCTTAACATATTAATCTAAGGGTGAAGAAAAGGTTTATTTTTAACCGTGGACCGAAAAGAATACTGCAAAAAATATATAGACGATGGTTTTCCCAAAAAGCCCTATCCCACTAATGTTGAAGCTTTGTATCTATATGTAATGCAATGCGTGTGTAATGCGTGTCTGTACTATTAGTTAGACAGCTCCCAAGTTCGCACCTACATCTCTAGCTCCCGGTTTCTCATACGTTTGCCAAGCTCGAGTCACGTCGACATTTTTTTTTTATGTTAAGGAATGACGTGACGAGCTAGCCGTTCGCCTGATGTTAAACGACACGGCTGCCGATACCAGCTGCAGTGTCACTCGGAACTCTAAAGTATAGAGGTTCGCGTGACACTGCACTACGCACGTCATCCAGAGACATCAGCACAATCTAGTAATAAGATTACTAAACTGTGAGATCAGATCCTAAAGTCTCATTTGCCCAGTAATTTCACTAGCTACAGTGCCCTTCAAACCGGAACTTGTGCTTGCGCACTACTGCTTGGCGGCAGAATAACTGGCAAAACGGTGGTACCTACCTAGACGAACTTTAAAACATTACATGTTAAATAAAGCCGAAAGCCGAGAAAGCCGATGATCAACAGACAACCAATGAGCGTTCAGTATTTAGGTCCGTATTACAGAACAATGCTCAGTCATCGATCGGTGCTCAAGCAGAGATTTCATTCATAAAGTAATCTATTAGTGAATGAAATCTCGGCTTGAGAACTGATCAATGACTGAGCATCGTTCTGTAACACGGCCCTTAGTCTGCCAAGTTGACACTAATTTAACAAACGTATTCGAGAACCCGGGCGAAAGTGTTGCTTAGCTAAGTTGTATTTTAATAGACTTTAGTACAGAGGGGCACAAGTGCTCTTACGTTAGTTGCGCCTTGCACTGCTGTATTATACCTACTGTTTGTTGATTTGTGTAGTTTTCAAGCCAAAATGGCTGAATCGATTTGCATGAAATTTGCACAAAAACCGAACCAATGATCCATTTTATTACGGAAAAGAAAATGGGTAGTTATTTTAGTAAATAAAGATCGTTTCAATAGTCTCTCAATAAAAATAGTATGTAGTCTATTTAGTGTTATAGAAAAAACGTACCAAGATCGTGATATTTAACTTTTAGTTAAATATTTTAACCGTATGTTTAGCTATTTAGTGACATCTACAGACAAATTTGTAAGCCGTGTGTAAAGTGGCATGATCCCTTTATGTAGATATATGACACTTTAGCAATGGTTCATGTGAGTTTGCTTTTTATTGTCAATTTTATAGGCTTATAGTATTGAAAGCCTTTGATGTTAAGGCCGTCATTGCACGTTTTCAAGACGGGATCTTTATAATGGGCTGTTTAAAGTTTCAAATCGCATAATTTGAATGTCAAACTTGGTCTGCGCATGAAAATGTGTTTCTTTGTAGTTTACGTGAAATTTAGATGTCAAATAAATATTTTACACGGTCATTCCTTTAATTACATTTTGCTTTATATATTTTTTTAAAAACAATTGTAGTTATCGCTGAAAATGTTGATAACTACTCTCACAAAGTATTTTTGGTGTCATTAGAACGATTTTATTTATGAAAATCTAGTTTGTTGGGATGCACGGTGTTGCGAAAACTTTTTTTTAATGTATCGAACAGTGACAGATCGAAAGACACTTGTTCGAAACACGAAGCTTAATTTTTGAAGTTAAACTTCTTTACGAACGCTTGACTTGGGGAGTAAGCTGACGAAGCGAACGGAAGTAGAAAGTTGTTGATTAACGTAGATCTCCATTATCAACAAAACAAAGTAATTTTTTTTTATCATTACGTTGGTATGTCCGGTAAAATGACAATTTACAATTGACGACATTATGGCTACATTAACATTAAACAAAGCAAAAATAAAGCTATACCGATAGATGGAGCTAAACTAAAGAAGCTTTACTTCAGTCGTGTGGTCTAAAAGGACACTCGTTTTTTTTTTCATGACATTCATTCAGTTAGACGAAATTATATGATTATAATTAAGCACCTAGCAGCTAAAGCATTCGTGTATGGATTATGTGAAATCATTAAAGTGTCCAAGAGACATGCATATATGTCACACTTCGTTCTTCAAGGAGTCAATCAACTAAACAAAATGTAGGTACTGAAACGTTAGCGGTCATTTCATTTAGATCTTCGACAGTAACTATACGACAATATTCCACTGAGCATTCATCGCGTACGTTTGACGACATCTCTAATTAGGAACTAATTCTACAATCACGTCTACTTAGCATCACCCGTTGAGTATTTACTTTAAAGTGTCACTTGATATTTGAACATAACAAATTTTATGCCAATGTAACGCAGTTATTTTCCTTGAAAATGTCATCGGACGCAGGACTTCCGTCGGAGTGCTAAATAGTTTTCTCGAGGCCTTTTTAATGTGCTCGTGTATCTTTTTCACGAAATTATCCTCATTATTGTATTCTTAAATATTCGCTGGAGTACTTTAAATGTATTACAACTTAACATCTTATTCGACAGCCGTACATTTTAAACTTGGCAGACATCCAACGATCACAAAGATCCTGGGCCCTAACTTGGATTCCCTGAATCTAAGGGCCCAATTACTACGAGGTCCACGATCAACACCTAGACTCACAACTTACAAGTACTTACGGACATGTACTTATTTGAACTTTTTTCTGGGCACAAATACATGTCCCGTCGTGGGAATTGGACCGACCGCTTACTTTGACTTTGACTTAAGGTTTTTCTCTTATTTTGTTTCTTTATTTCAAAGGTGGCATTTAAATTATCTTTACGTTCATCTTAAATATCTTTTTGTCTTTAAAGGATAGAATCTGCACAGAACTTCTAAAATCAATCATTACTATCTATAATAATTATGTTGCAATGCAAGCACGGCCTGCCGCAGTCTCGTGACAAAATACACGGCTCCCATAAATCCCATCACAGGTAGGTTTTTCTAAATGGTTAATTACATTTGTCGCCGCTCGTTGCAGACACAGATGCATAGGTCCGTGTTACAGAACGATGCTCAGTCATCGATTGGTGCTCAAGCAGATATTTCATTCATAAAGTGATCAATTAGTGAATGAAATCTCTGCTTGAGCAGCGATCGATGACTGAGCATCGTGCTGTAATACGGACCATAGACTGTCAAAAGGCTGAGCGCAACGAACCACGAAAAAAATACTATTTTCATAACATATTTGCAAAAAAGTCTGATTTTTTCCTTCAAAATTACTATGTTTTTTTATTCGTATATTTTGTCCGTAAAGCATATTATAGTAAACAAAACACGAAGCCTCCGTTACACTACTAACATTAACATTTTAAAACCTACATTTCAAAGTAACTATTGCGTCTGTAAATTCCAATATTTGTTTTGTTTCCTATAGTTTTTCCTCGCATTATATATTCACAACTTTAATATCATGCAATACACGGGTACGTGAATTACCAAAGATGTCATTAATTACCCAGAAAAAAACATATGACTGCGGGAAAACGATAAGCTCTTACGCCATGAAGTTTTACCCCGTCTCGTCGTAGAATACATTAACGACCGTGATCGTAGGAATACTGATACATCACCGTTCGTGTTCATAGAATCAGCAGAAGCTGATTACCACGGTCGAGGACTGTCTGTATTAATATCCTCGTGGCGCCTTTTCCTTATGCCTTCCTCGCACGCTGGTGGAATTTTGATGGGTTCTAGAACGAATCTTCGGCTTTGGTGAATTTGTTGCACATATTGACAAGCGTAGAAAACATCAGAGTTTTTTCACATTTTTGCTAATAATATTACTGCCTGAATTAAACATATATTTTTTAATAACTAGGAATACTCAAATGCAGTTCGTGTACGTGCGGTCAAGTTTGTGTTATGACTCCAAGACTCCAAGTGGCCGCTCTTAATTCATCTTACTTTTTGCTCGATGTTAAGTTAGATAGCAGGCTGAACATGGCCACCTTGTAAGTACTATTATTTACTCTGTGGCCACGCCACACCAGAATAGGGCTGAGAGCTGGTCCTCAAAATAAGTCTTCCAATAAAAACTATTAACAGCTTGGCGACAGATTTTTACCTTTATACAATGAAAATTAAATTTATGTTAGTATTTTTATATGTTATCTAGACAATCTATATTTAAGCTGCGTTGATCTGCCCTGCAAAAATTTCCATGGTACACCCAGGTTAACTCCAGTTAAGCAAAAGAGCATTATCTTCCAAGATAATCTACTATATACAAATAAGTCTGGTTTTCCTTCCTGACGCTATAACTCCAGAACGCACGAACCGATTTCCACGGTTTTGCATTCGTTGGAAAGGTCTCGGGCTCCGTGAGGTTTATAGCAAAGAAAATTCAGGACAAACGAACATTTTAAGTAGATGTCGCCGGTGCGTGATACATTGTTTTTCGTATATTATAAAATGTTTAATAAATAAACGTCCACCCGAGCGAAGCCGGGACGGGCCGCTAGTGCTCTCTAGCATTAAGTTCGCCTTTTTACCTACATTTGTTGTTTGTGCAATAAAGCATTTTCTATCTATCTATTTATCTTTGTCTGTAGTAAAGTTCAAAAACTTTTAAGTTCACACTTATTCCTCTGCGACATAACTTTAGCATAGCCGTGCATTCGTCTTAGTTTAGTCTACACTAAAGACATTACTGTATTATTTAGCCAGGTGAGGCCTTAAATTTCCTTACCACTGAGTTTTAGTTAATCACAATAACATCTTTATCATTATCATACAACTTTTTATGATGAGTTACTTCTGGCTTCATCATTAAGGTTGATATTTCAAAATGGTGTAAAAGACATATCCGTTATTTTTAATGCAGCTACGCACCTTACGTACATATGGCAATTTATCCAATCTTTTTGCGCGGACTTTTTAGCGTTTAGAACGGTAATGGGGTTAGAATATAAAACTATTTTGACTATTTATTTGTATATATATTTTTTCTTTCTTTTATGTTAGTGAATGATGTGACGGGCTAGTCGTTCACCTGATGTTAAGCGCCACGACCGCCCATAACAGAACAGTGTCACTCGGAACCCCAAAACATTCAGTTTCGAGCGACACTGCACTGCGCACATCATCCTGAGACATCAGCACAGTCTGGTAATAAGATCACTTGACTGTGAGATCAGATCATAAAGTTTCAGTTGCCCAGTAATTTATATAACAAGTAGTTAAAGCTACTGCTTTAACTTCTGCTATACTTCTGGTAAATCCTAAAAAAGAATTGTTTTCAAGAGTGAATACGACAATATTGCGAGTGAAATCGCAGGGTACTATAGTGTGAAATAAATTCAAATTCAATCAATCAATCAATCAATCAATCATTTGTTTATTTGCGAGAATACACAATATACAATTTGGATACAAGGTCACATAGTATAAGTCGTGGTTACGTGCATTCAGCCTGCATGCAAGCGTGCAAATATTAAAAATAATATTTTTGTTACTACTTAACATTTGTTATTACCTATTAAATATTCTTTGACACTATAGAAACATTTGCTTAAAAGCCAGTCACTCAAATGTTTTTTAAATATATTTTGTTCCAAACATTTAATTTCATTAGGCAAATTATTAAAAATACATATAGGCATAGAACTAGTCGTTCAATAAGCTAGATACCTGTTTGTAATGTGTCGCTCATGACCGAGATGTAATTTTTAAGGCAATCCAGTTGATCTTAAACATTTGTTTATGTCTAGCAATAAGGATGCTGATATACTCACTATATTATATATCACGCATTTTCCTTTTCGGAAAAGCAAATTTTTTATTTACCAAAATAAAATTGTTGTGAGAGAAATAAAATGGATGATTTTAAAATGTATATCATTTATAATGGCCCATTACGAATAAAAATTAATTTTTCACTCGTTCATAGAATGCGTAACGCCAAAATGCCTTATTTAAAATTTTTTTAAATTTTTGACCACGCAAAATATTTTTGCATCTAAATATATATAACTGAAAGGTGATTGACTGACTGACTGACTGACATAGTGATCTATCAACGTACAGCCCAAACCACTGGACGGATCGGGCTGAAATTTGGCATGCAGGTAGATGTTATGACGTAGGCATCCGCTAAGAAAGGATTTTTCGAAATTCCACCCTTAAGGGTGAAATGGGTGGTTGAATCATTTTCCCATAGGCCACGCCGCGGGCGAAGTTGCGGACTGAAGCTCGTATTCTATAATCTTGGGGGCCAGCTAATCACGTTTTCCTAAGTTTATCAGAGTGCCTAGTTGATGCGACGCGTAACTAAAATACTGGCACTTATTTGGCACAATGAATCAGCATTGCAATTCAACGGGGCAATGCCAGCATGTTGGGTACGCTACCTACGGGGCTGGAGCATTTGGACTGTCTATAGGTCATCGTGGCTAGTATATAATTTAAATGTTTTTATTGTAGTAGGTAGTATTTAATAGTACTTATTATATTATCGTATAATATAATTAATACTGATTACCTTAAACCACTTATCTATATATATATTCAAATACTCAAATACTCATTTATTAATAAACTGTGTTTACACGTCAAAATAAAATATTTAAAATAAAAATTTGAAAAAACCAAAAACAATCAATTTGAGTACATAATATCGTAATATCAATTATAGTGTACATTATATAGGTACCTACATACAAATAAAGATGAACATAAAAAAAAATATATATATAAAAGAAAGTCGTGTTAGTTACACTATTTATAACTCAAGAACGACTGAACCGATTTGGATGAAAATCGATGGGGTGGTAGCTTAGAACCAGGAGATGGACATATAATACTTTTTATTCCGTTTGTAATATAAGATAATATAAGGAAATGATTAATAATATTTAGTAATTAAGGAGAGTTTTACCGAGCGCAAATTTATGTCTACAAATTTGAATTGAAGCTAAGTTATAAAATAAATAATAATAAATAAATATGTGTGGACAACTCACACAATGCCATCTAGCCCCAAACTAACTAAAGCTTGTATTATGGGCAACCAGATAACTGATCCAATACTTTTTGTTTGTAAATAAATAAATACTAAAAGAATACATAATATAACCCACCCAGACACAGGACAAACACCTATGTTCATAACATAAATGTTTGCCCGGGGTGGGAATCGAACCCACAACCCACAGTTCCGAAGGCAGGGTTACTACCAACTCAGCTATCGGGCGTCGAAGTCGAAGACGAAAAGTCTTGCTATTTGTGTTTAAAATGACAACCCATCAGTGTTCAATAAACACCTTACAAATATATAATCACTTTCCATTGCAAATAAACTGCATTAGTACAAAAAGAGTACAGTAGTACAAAAAGCACCGTGAACGTTTCAAAAGGATAATTAGAACCGTAATAACAAGCGAATATATTTCTTAATTACCGACTACATCAATCGTAATTGACTATTGAACGTCCATTGTTACCATCGGCAGGAATGTTTCCTATAACGCATCGTTCATCTGGTTTTTCACGCTTATTCAGTCATGTGTTTATTGGTCTTAGTTTTTTTTTTTTTTATGTTAAGGAATGACGTGACGAGCTAGCCGTTCGCCTGATGTTAAACGACACGGCTGCCCATACCAGCTGCAGTGTCACTCGGAACTCTAAAGTATAGAGGTTTGCGTGACACTGCACTGCGCACGTCATCCTGAGACATCAGCACAATCTAGTAATAAGATTACTAAACTGTGAGATCAGATCATAAAGTCTCATTTGCCCAGTAATTTCACTAGCTACAGTGCCCTTCAAACCGGAACACAGCAGTGCTTGCACACTACTGCTTGGCGGCAGAATAACTGGCAAAGCGGTGGTACCTACCTAGACGAACTTTGCAGTAAAGTCCTAACCACCTAGTGTAAAGTACTTCAAAGCGATGTTTTTATAATATAATATAATAATATGATAACGCCCAAACGTCACATACATAGACCCTGGACCCTAACTAGGATTCCCTGTATCTAGGGAGCCAGGAACTACTAGGACCATGGTCCCACAACATTCAGACTCAGAACAAGTATTTGCACTTTTATTTTCCTATGCACAAATACTTGTCCTGCCACGGGAATCGAACCCGCCGCCTCCGGTTTATGAGGCGACCTGCTCAACCACCACACCACAGAGGCTGTCGTTTTTGAAGTAAAACTTCTTTACGCATGCTTGACTTGGGGGTAAGCTGGTGAGAACGGAATTTGAGATAGAAGGAAAGAGTTACGTTTCGTTACTGTAGGGGCAAGAGAGATATTAAAGAAGTTTTGCTTTAGTCGTGTGGACTAAAGCACACTCGTTTTTTAGATTTCGAAGACTTGGCAATAGCTTTTTCCTCTTTTTTATTTTTTTTTTATTCCTTTGCACTTTCATCACGGTCGTTTTAATTCCTTTACCTATTAAAATGGGTTGTATTTGGATTATAAAGTTATTGTACTGAAAAAAAAAACCATGTTCCAATCTTTAGTCCTGACTGACTAACTTATATATCAACGCACAGTCTAAACCGCTGGTCCTAGAGACTTGAAACTTGAAGGGTGTGTTTTTTGTACAGTGTAGGGCTGTAGTTGTCCACTAAGAAAGGGTTTTTCGAAATTCCACTCCTAAGAGGGTGAAATGGGTGGTTGAATTATCTGTGAAAAATTTTCTTCATCGTTACACGGGGAAGCCGCGGGCAGAAGCTAGTTTTAGTGTATATGTTAATATTACCCTCACTATATTCACAAAGCATTTTATTCCAGTTTTCCATTGTTGTAACGAATGAGATTTCCTTACATACAGTTCAAAGTCAGTAGGTTAATGTAACGTTTTTGGCTACACCAATTTAGTCACGTAAAGAAGAGCAAGCGTTTCAACTGGCGAAACGTTGCCTTCCTCTTCCGCTAGTTAAGGAAAACTTACATTAGCTATGTCAACAAGTACTAGGGTTGCCAACGCGAGATTGAACATGAGAAAAGTTTTGAAAAGAGCTTTTAGAAGTTATGGTCCAGGATATTAAATTTGATAAATTTTTAAAAACTTTTGTATTTATAATCTAACATCACCATAAATAAATAAATAATAAATTTGTGGACATTTCACACAGCGCCATCTAGCTCCGAACTAAGCAAAGCTTGTACTATGGGAACCAGATAACTGATACAATATTTAGATACTTTTTTGTTTGTACATACATACAATAGAATACAATAAAACATCCAGATACAGAACAATATAATATAGTAATATCTATAACATAAATATAACAGTAAATGTCTTCCAATGGTGATAATGGTGTTTTTGTTGTGCAATGCAATTTAAAGTGATTTCACGTTACTGTTTGGGTGCAGCGATTCATTAAATAATAACATTCACTTCATAACACAATAAACTATATTTGCTCAAAAAACATTGATATTAAAAATCCTATAGAATAATCCTGAGAAACAAGTGCTCCATATAAATATATAACTCAAAGGTGACTGATTGATTGACTGACTGACATAGTGATCTATCAACGCACAGCCCAAACAGTGGTTTGGGCTGTGCGTTGCATTGTTGTTGTTGCAGTGCAGTGGCACGGATCGGGCTGAAATTTGGCATGCAGGTAGATGTTATGACGTAGACATCCGCTAAGAAAGGATTTTTTGAAGTTCCACCCTCAAGAGGGTGAAATGGGTGGTTGAATTATTTTCCCATAGGCCACGCCGCGGGCGAAGCTGCGGAAAGAAGCTCGTTGATTTATATATTGACACGGTTTAAATCAATTAAAGAACGGCATAATTATACTGCCGCTGCGAGAAGGAGAATTCATGGTGCGTCGCTTACAGTTATGTATTATATAATTTTACGTCATACAATTGAAACTGGCAGAAGCGTTAAAAGGTATCAATAATAAAAGGAAAGTGGATGTGTGGCTTATCATGGTAACCCTATACAGATGAGGACGTCAATGATGAGGTAAACTACAATAGCAGTGTTTGAGATGGTATAATTACCCACTTTGAAGTGTCGTCACGTAGGAACCGATACGGATGAGCTCACGAACGCAGCTGATTTGTTTAGGTTTGAAAGCTTAGGTTTGGTGGTTTGGTCATGAAAAGGTGCAATTGGCAATATCTGACAATATCCAACTATATGTTGTTTAGATGAAATCATTTCCATGTAAATAGATGGAAATAGTTCCGTCTAGCGATAGGAACCTAGGAGGTACCTACAATCAAAAATCACACTAATATTATAAAGACGAAAGTTTGTATGTGTTTATGTGTGTATGTTTGTTACTCTTTCACGTTCAAACGGCTGAATAGATTTGGATGAAATTCGGTACCAAGATAACTTATACACTGGATCAACATATAGGCTACATTTTATCCCGGAAAAGTGATTTTTTCCCGTGGGATGAGGAAATAATTAATAAACTTGTTATCAGCGGGTGAAACCGCAACTAGTACAAAATGAAACAAGAATATCTAATTCCGCTAAAAATATACAATAAGATCGTCATCAGAAGATGATTCTATCAATTACCTACATCCATACTTTATATTTTAACGGAAAAAATATATCTTGCTATATTAATAAAAGATTTTGTCCTGGCTGACAGATAACGTAGGGCTCAAAGATAGATATTGCGAGGGTGTCATCCGTTTATAACGAAAGGTGTAAAGAGATGAAATTTCTAATAGAGAGATCAGTTCCAAATAAAGGTAATGGTGTTGTGGTAAGGAACTCTATCACGGCATTTTTAAATTAGTGTTTCACATCGACAGTCAAAAAACGTCCATTGTTGAACACAGGCCTTTCGTTAAAATTCCACTTTGGACGCTTATCGTATCGGCTTGCCATAATCACCACGATTGGTAGGCAACTTAGTGATCGTAGATTTAAATGCACTGAGGCGCATGCTGCTACCCATTCCCTGGATATTTCCTTAGGTGGCTCTACAGCACAGGAAGAAATGAACTTATTATAATAGGTCTTTACCTATGAAATTGCCGTATTGCAGTACAGACTTTTTCAAACAAAAAAAAGTTTTGATTGGCTATGAATTCTAAATTCAAATTAATTTTGTTTTAAAAATATGACATTCTATTTACAATATAAGTCTTTTGTTTATTGATTATCGTTGTATTTTCATTACATTTCAACATTTTTCCTCATAATGGATACTTTGAAATTTCGTGTAATTATGGAATTTGAGTTCCGTCGTGGCACCAACGCGGCACAAACGACACGTAACATCAACGACGTTTACGGAGAGAACTGCACAAACGAACGTACAACCCGTTATTCGTTTGCTCGGTTCCGTTCTGGGAATTTTGACTTGAAAAATGAACCTCGTGGTCGTCCGGAAACTTTGGTCAACAATGATGAATTAAAGGCGATTGTGGAAGCTGATGAATCTCAATCTACAGCTGAGCTGGCAGCAGCTTTTGATGTTAGCATCAAAACAATATTGGTCCATTTGCGACAGATTGGCAAGATAAAAAAGCTTGATAGATAGGTGCCCCACGAACTTAACGATCGCCAGCGCAACGTACGCGTCGAGACTTGCCTTGTGCTGCTTAACAGCCACAGAAATGAAGGAATTTTGAACCGAATTGTTACGTGCGACGAAAAATGGATTCTTTTTGACAATCGAAAGCGCTCAGCAAGTTGGTTAGATCCGGGTTCGGTACCAAAGCAATGTGCAAAACGAAAAATGACCCCTAGAAAGGTGATGGTCACAGTTTGGTGGTCTAGTGCTGGTGTGATTCATCATAGCTTTTTACAAAACGGCGAGAGCATTACTGCAGATGTGTACATTGAAGAACTGACCACAATGATGGCGAAACTCGCACGTCTGCAACCAGCTTTGGTCAATCGGTCGTCTCCACTGCTACTTCACGACAACGCGCGACCCCATACTGCACAACAGACCGTCTCTAAGCTGCATGAGTTGGGTTTGGAAGCTCTCCCTCATCCGCCATACTCACCAGATCTTGCGCCTACCGACTATTACTTTTTCCAAAATTTGGACAACTTTTTACCGGGAAAAAAATTCAATTCCCGAGAGGCAGTACAAAACGCCTTTGAAGAGTTTGTTGTCTCCCGTCCTGCTGATTTTTTCAAGAAGGGCATCCATAAACTGCCACAGCATTGGCAAAGATGCATTGATTGCAGGGGTGATTACTTTGAATAAAAGAACTAAATAAGTTCGAAAAAAAAAAACTTTAACTTTTTTCAAACAAAACGGCAATTTCATAGGTAAAGACCTAATATTAATTGAGCTTATTCTTAAGAACACAATGAAATTTAAAAGATTTAATGTGTAACCCTTTTACACCATTTATACCTTTTTCTTTCTTTTTTTTTTGGGGGGGGGGGGGGGAATTCCCTCGCATTATATTTGTGTATACGGGGTGGGACTTGAACCCACTAAAACTCCCCGTGACCCATCCGCCGCCGGGATGCGGCGAGATGGTGTCGTAATTGCATTAACCATCTCGCCCCAGCGAGCCTTTCCGGGCCTCTGCGCCAGTGGGTGGGTAAACTTTCCACCTCAGTTACCCACCAGACGTGTGAGGCCATGTGAATGGAGTGAGAGTACCTACGACAACCGATGGGGAAGAAATGACAACTTGAGGTTTTCAAGTGGCGACCACGACCTGGAAGACGTAGCGTTGACCGGTCCCCCACTAGATAGACCAAAGATCTGGTAAAACTGCAGGAGCCGTTGAATGAAGGAGGCAAACAGCTCAAAGTGGCGCTCTGTGAAGGAGGCCTGTGTTCAGCATTGGACGTCGTCAGGGTGATGATGATGATGATGATGATGATGAAACATATACGAAAAGACGTTTAAACAAACGAAACATTACTACATTTACTAGGTGGTAGGACTTTACTGCAAAGTTCGTCTAGGTAGGTACCACCGCTTTGCCAGTTATTCTGCCGTCAAGCAGTAGTGCGCAAGCACTGCTGTGTTCCGGTTTGAAGGGCACTGTAGCTAGTGAAATTACTGGGCAAATGAGACTTTATGATCTGATCTCACAGTTTAGTAATCTTATTACTAGATTGTGCTGATGTCTCTGGATGACGTGCGCAGTGCAGTGTCACGCGACCCTCTATACTTTAGAGTTCCGAGTGACACTGCAGCTGATATGGGCAGCCGTGTCGTTTCACATCAGGCGAACAGCTAGCTCGTCACGTCATTCCTTAACAAAAAAAAAAAAAAAAATTCAAATTAGGAGTCAATAGCAGAGCGTGGAAGCGTTCCTACTGAGTTTTCGTGCGTTTGTTGAGCATCACACGTTTTGAATATTGAAGTTTTTACAGCCTAATTTTCACATTTGAAGATTTTAAAAATAATAATTAAAAATAGATCGTTATGGAAATCTTTATTTTTCAACGGCAGTTAAAACTGTAACTGTTCCCCAGTTCCTTGTATCGCGCGTTTTATTACAAACGAACGACTTTATGTACGTGTCATTTGGTAATTGTATTAAGATTTTTTTTGAACATAGCAAAACAAGAAGCCGCTGTGTGTACTATAGCCTTATAAAATTGAATTATTTAAAGAATAAGACACTAAATTTGATGTCTTTTCAAATGCGAAGAAACCGTTATCCGTTATCTTAAATTACTAAATCAAATAGACATTTTGAGGAGGATTTTAGTATGTGCTTAATAAAAACAATGTACGTACATTTTAATTTCTAGGCATATACACAGTCATAACATAAGCTTAATATACTTTGAAACAAATTAAACGGTTCCTAATATCCAACACCCTTCAAGAACTTTATAGTAAATATTTTATTTCATTTCGATCATTTATTGTGTAAAAGGCATTTCATTTCATTTATGTTGCTTTGAACTATAAAAACTCTTGGAAAAGTCCAAGAGTTTTTATAGTTCTACCACAGAAGGCTTAATAGTACAGGGTCCTACGGAAATGGTGCAGGAGCTCACCACCACTTTATTACTAACGAGCTTCTGCCCGCAGCTTCGTACGCGGTGTGGCCTATGGAAAAATAATTCAACCACCCATTTCACCCTCTTAAGGGTGGAATTTCGAAAAATCCTTTCTTAGCGGATGCCTACGTCATAACATCTACCTGCATGCCAAAGTTTCAACCCGATCCGTTCAGTGGTTTGGGCTGTACGTTGATAGATCACTATGTCAGTCAGTCAGTCAGTCACCTTTGAGTTATATATTAGGTCTTTACCTATGAAATTGCCGTTTTGTTTGAAAAAAGTTAAAGTATTTTTTTTTTTCGAACTTATTTATTTCTTTTATTCAAAGTAATCACCCCTGCAATCAATGCATCTTTGCCAACGCTGTGGCAGTTTATGGATGCCCTTCTTGAAAAAATCAGCAGGACGGGAGACAAAAAACTCTTCAAAGGCGTTTTGTACTGCCTCTCGGGAATTGAATTTTTTTCCCGCTAAAAAGTTGTCCAAATTTTGGAAAAAGTAATAGTCGGTAGGCGCAAGATCTGGTGAGTATGGCGGATGAGGGAGAGCTTCCAAACCCAACTCATGCAGCTTAGAGACGGTCTGTTGTGCAGTATGGGGTCGCGCGTTGTCGTGAAGTAGCAGTGGAGACGACCGATTGACCAAAGCTGGTTGCAGACGTGCGAGTTTCGCCATCATTGTGGTCAGTTCTTCAATGTACACATCTGCAGTAATGCTCTCGCCGTTTTGTAAAAAGCTATGATGAATCACACCAGCACTAGACCACCAAACTGTGACCATCACCTTTCTAGGGGTCATTTTTCGTTTTGCACATTGCTTTGGTACCGAACCTGGATCTAACCAACTTGCTGAGCGCTTTCGATTGTCAAAAAGAATCCATTTTTCATCGCACGTAACAATTCGGTTCAAAATTCCTTCATTTCTGTGCCTGTTAAGCAGCGCAAGGCAAGTCTCGACGCGTACGTTGCGCTGGCGATCGTTAAGTTCGTGGGGCACCCATCTATCAAGCTTTTTTATCTTACCAATCTGTCGCAAATGGACCAATATTGTTTTGATGCTAACATCAAAAGCTGCTGCCAGCTCAGCTGTATATTGAGATTCATCAGCTTCCACAATCGCCTTTAATTCATCATTGTTGACCAAAGTTTCCGGACGACCACGAGGTTCATTTTTCAAGTCAAAATTCCCAGAACGGAACCGAGCAAACCAATAACGGGTTGTACGTTCGTTTGTACAGTTCTCTCCGTAAACGTCGTTGATGTTACGTGTCGTTTGTGCCGCGTTGGTGCCACGACGGAACTCATATTCCATAATTACACGAAATTTCAAAGTATTCATTATGAGGAAAAATGTTGAAATGTAATGAAAATACAACGCTAATCAATAAACAAAAGACTTATATTGTAAATAGAATGTCATATTTTTAAAACAAAATTAATTTGAATTTAGAATTCATAGCCAATCAAAACTTTTTTTTGTTTGAAAAACTCTGTACTGCAATACGGCAATTTCATAGGTAAAAAACCTATTATATTTAGATGTTTTATGCCGAACAATTTAATCATTTATTATATTATTTTATTTATCTACATAAACATCACGTACTAGCAATAAAATGAGGATGGCGCTGAGATTATAGTAATAGTATATTAATAAACGTTGTGATTTATTTGCTAAAACTAAGATTAAGACCATTGATAAAGAGAAGTGCAGTTACGTAGATAGCAGATTTGTAATATGTGTTGCCAAGGAAAAATGTATATGAAATAAAGTGCCTTTATTCTTTCAACTAACTAAATACAGACTATAACAACTACTAGTAAACACTACTTAGTAAAAAACATTTGGACTATATACTGGCCGCGATGACCTATAGACAGTCCAATTTCTCCAGCCCACTACCAATAGGTAGCGTACCCAACGTGCTGGCAGCATTGCACCGTCGAATTTTTTTTAAAATCTGCATTACCACAACCACTTAGGTCCGTGCTTTTTGTTAAATTATTTTTATATTTATAAATTAAGCCTATTATTAACATGAACTAGATTTATATATTCCATGGGGGTCGGCTGCCATGGCAACATATAGGGACTTGGCCAAACGTTTGGAGGAAGCATCAGGTGACCAGAATGCTGGGTTTTTTTTTTTGCACAAAAAATAAGCATTGCCATTCAACGTGGTAATGCTGCCAGCATTCTGGAAACTTTTTTTTATATGTGTTAGAGTGGTTTTTTATTTGTGTCTATTTCAAAGTCGATAGAAAGAAACAAAACACAAGTAAATTATGTTTATTGTTATGTGGATGATTCTGACAGAATACAGATTCGAATTTTAACCTTTGTCTTAGTTTAGTATTTTCTTATAAGTTTTAGCGATTAATATTGTGCTGTACTGTGTTTTTAACACAGAGTGAACAAATTCTCCAATAGATTTATTTAAAAAAACTTGAAAATTTTAAATACAGAAGTGATGGATATTAAAAGAAAATTTGGTTTAATGAGTTGAGAGATAATAGCAATAATTTATTTATTCAAAATTTACTCGCAATAGCAGCTCTACAATATGTAGAGCTCATCTCCGATAGCAAATGAAGGTCCGATTCAAGTGCATCTGTCAATAAATGCAACCTTTTTATCAAGTATCGTGGAAAAATGCAAACAATAGATAATACACGAGCTAAGTATATATTACATTAAGTAGAGTTTTTTGTAGTTAGTAGAGAAATTGTAGAACAGTAAAAAGCGATGTTTTTATTTTTCATGTTAACTGAAATGATTGCTTTCTTCTATTTTATATTTTATGAGGCTATATTTTGTAGTAATTTGAGTAGTATATAGTTGAAATAGACACTGGCACTGTAAAATAGTACATATGCCTCTCGCTTTCACCACTTACGTCTTTCTTTCTTACGTCGTTCTTCTTTAGAGTTGACGGGTGGATGCCGTGGCTGGTTTAAGCCCTGTGCGCGATTCAAATGTTTTTTTTTTGGTTTGGCTACACACTTTTGTGTATTTAGCCAGTGTCAAGTAATTGATAATTTTTTCAAGTTAATTAATTCATATATGTCAAGTCAAGTCACAGTCCAAGTCATCAAGTCAAGTCACAGTTCAAGTCATCAAGTCAAGTCACAATCTAGTCTGGTATTGTCAAGTCATACTCCTAGTAAAGTGGTGGCAACTTTACCAGAAGCTTCTATGGAGTTTTGAAAACAACAGAAAAAGAAACGTTTCACCATCATTATACCATATTCCCACACTAATGCCTGTAATCCAGCACTTAACAAATAAAATACTACCAATTTTATGCACTAACACTGAAAATAACACAAGTTTTGGAAAATAATACAACGCGGTGACGCGACCTTTTTCATTTTCCCGCCAAAACTCGATTCAAATGTTGCCGTTAAAATTTAATTTTGAATTTGTTGACTAAATATAATGAAAAATTCTTGGTGAAAGAGAGAGAGGGAAAGAACATGGACCATAGTCCAAAGTAGTACAGTGTGGCTCATCGGAATATCATGATCATTTGCGGCAACAATCATGTTTACTTCACCGCAAGTGGATCGATAAGTAGACAGATATTGCAAATATTGTGAAGAGGTGTGTTGCAAATCGTGATTTATTCACTTAACTGATTGAAGTACCTTAAGTAATTGGAAACGCACTGCAGCTTGTAACGGAAAGGGGGAAGACAAAAACGCCCTTGTATAAACAAAAAAATAAATAAATTTAAAAATAAAATGTGCAATGTGTTTGTTGTATGTGTCTTTATTCTAATGTATTCCTTTTGGTTACGTTTTTTTACACTTTTTGGTAGCATAGAAGAGTACCTAGAATATTTTTGCTACGTCTATAGCGCTCGGCTGATGGCAAGTGGTCACCATAGCCTATTGATATCCTATCTGCACTAGAATAGGCTATAATTTATTTTAAAATATTTTTTGTAGTATTTGATTGCATACGTTGAAGTAATATCAATAAAAATACACAATAAAAACAAAAACCACCGATGTTGAAATTTTATTTTAATGTATGAACGAAATATTTCGAAAAGTTTATTTAATAATAAACAAAAAGTAATTTAGAAGTAATAAGTAATATCTGGCGAAGAACTTATCCTTAATTTACTGATGAAAGACCATGCGTATTCAAACAAATTGTTGATTTAATTTCAATTTTATGTCCATATTCCGGAGTCATATTCAAATATTTCATCTCCATACTGCTTAATGGAAACGTTGACTGTACGAAAATAAACATTGTTTGAAAAACCGTACGCTATTGCAAAGTTTCTTGCCAATGGCAGCAAGAATGATATCGCTATCTAGTATATCGCTAATACATTACTTACTTTGGATTTCAAGTCTTTCTAGTTTATCTTCGGCCCGCTGTTGGACCTCCAATGGACTCTCGATATGGTAGAATATACTCGCTCCGACCAATAAGTACATTATGTGAAGCGCGAGCATACACGCCAGCTGCTTTTTTGACATCATCTTGACTAGCTTCAACTAAAACTACTCCAAGTTCAAAACCACTATCTAAACGTTCACTTTGTAATCACATGAAAATCCATTCAGTCCTTTTCTGAAGCGTCATAAGTAGTACCATTGTGGCTAATGTTTCCGTGAAAGGCTTCAGGCTTATACTGAAGCCGTTCCCACATGGACCTCTATTTTTGTACCACATATTACTTCGGTCATTGATGACGAGTGCCGGTCACTACACTTGGTAACTGAATGCCTTCGGATGACACTTCCCGATCGTACGTTCGACCGAGAGCGAGGATCGGTTCGATTTGCCCGGCGCGCGCGCTCAACCACGTCCTTTTTTTAACGCCAGCTCTAAATATTAAAGAGACACCAGCACGCATTAACTCGTAAAGGATAATAACTGAGGTTATTGCCGACATAGTTATAAGAGACGACGGAATGATAATACTAAGGCGATGGGCGAAAGATTTCATTTACAACGGGGATTATATGGATTCTGCGTTGATAATGGTTTAAATATGTGCAGATAACGTTACTTACATCATTTTTCTGATAGTACAACCTTCTCGTTACGTAGTTGGAAACTAATGTTTACGTCTTTTCCATTAAAGGTGATGCGTATACTCTTTGTTCTAAGAAGTTATTGTCAAACGTTATGGAAATCGATTTATGGGTGTAAGAATAAACGTAGATTTATTTTCTGTTAAAGACTCAGTTGGGTAATACATATTATGTTTTATTTTTTTAGTTAAGATTAGTTGTTTATGTTTTAGTTTCTGTATTTACTGGTCTAAGAACTAAATACTAAATTCATGATCGGTAAGTGCTAATCTAGTTCTTGGATCTCCATTTGGAACATTAATATCTATCAAACCATTAAAGTGAAATGTTCAAAAGTCAAATAAATTTTCATGCCTGCAAATTCAGTTTCTGTCAAAAATAAAAGAAAACGGACTACTTAAATAAAATGTACCCTACCTACCATACCTATTCTTACTTAATATTGGTTACCAGTATGTAATTTCAATGATGAACATCTGGGGGGTAATCACGAAACTTTGATTGCATTACAACAGGAGACATTTCCATACTAACTATGCACATAAATTGCGTATTCAAACTGTCGAATCCATACAAATTTGTGTTTCTATTGGTTGCAATCGAGTTATGTGATCGCCCAGCTGATCTATCACAGGCCAACAAGCGCAGATTAACTTGAAGAGATCGCTACTAGCGATAAGACCGCCTATTATTGCACTAGTACGTAAGATTTATTTTATTCCTGTATTTATGTAAATTTAATTGGTGAGAAAGAAAGAGAAAAAGAAAGAGTTATCTGTCTATTTATCTAACTTCTAGATAATTTCTTGCATGTTTTAACTTTCTATATTTCTTACTCTACCTTTCCCATCAATCCTATCCTATCCTACTATTATTTTAACTGCGCATGTTTGCGTGTCTGCAGATGTTTGTTACTATCAATCTCCGTAACTACTGAACCAATTTTGAAGAAATTTGGAATGCAGATAGCTTATACGCTGAATTTTAACTTAAGATACTTTTTATCCGCGGATAAAACCGCTGGCGCATCCAGTTTTCTACAGTTTTAAATATGTAAATCAATCCAAATCTTAGAATCAAGCGACAAAAACAAATGAATTGATTAGCCCACAGTATATCAATAGGCCTAACAAAAAATTATTCGCATTAAGTTTTGCAGTGCTTTGCAGCGTCTTTCTCGAGAAACATAGATATTTTATGTATGTTCAGTTGTTATCTTATTAAAAACCACCTCAGTTTTGGACGGGTTAATTAGATTAACTCTCTAACCCTGTTCAAGGAAAGAGGAAAGTGAAAGAGACAGAGATAGCGGAAAAAAAAATGGATGGGACAGCAATGGAAGGGAGACAGGCGGCGCCTGCGTTTCCATCAATTTTTTTACCACTGTTATTTGTATTTTACTGCTTCATAAATTATAAGTAAAAAAATTACACACAGACAGACAGATAGACAAACAAGCAGGCAGTCAGAAAAAAAAACAGATTTTATTTCTATATCGATACGAAAGTGTAACGCAATTAACATTTTCCAAAAATATTTAATGTACAGATTAAGCCCAGTTACAGATTAATTATACGAGTACGTATGCATAGAATATAGTACGTAATAAATAATAATAATAACAATAATAATAATATGTGCAGACATCTCACACAACGCCATCTAGCCCCAAACTAAGCAAAGCTCGTATTACCAGATAACTGATACAATACTTAAATACTTTTTGTTTGTAAATATATACATATAATACGATATAACACCCAGCCACAGAACAAACACCCATGTTCATCACACAAATGTTTGTCCTGGGTGGGAATCGAACCCACAACCCACAGTTCAGAAGGCAGGATTACTACCAACTGAGTTATCAGGCCATTCAGTAAATTTACATATTAATACAGTAATATTAATAAAAAGGGGGGGAATAACATTGTCAATGTTTTCATTTGTTTATGGGCGTAATTTTGCGGCGATACCACACATGGTGGGAGGTGCTTCATCATTATGTTCAGTTACTAGCTGCGCCAGGTTTCACCCGCGAATAAGCGTAGCTTTTGCTATCAATATACGCTGAATTACTTCTATTTAACACTATCTGACCTACATACATCGTTCCGCCTAAGTCAATGAATGTGAATGCTTAGGCTTTTTTTATTGATTGACATTACCTATTCCGGACGAAGATAAATCCAAAAACACAAATCATAAAAGTTGTTCCAGTCGTTCTTGAGTTATAAGCGATTTTGTTTGATATAAAGATTTAATTCAAACAAACAAAAAACAAAGAAATAAACAAACAAAATAATGATGTGAAAAAATAAACAAAACTAATAAAAACTATCTTATTTATAACGAGCTTCTGCCCGCAGCTTCGCCCGTGGCGTGGCCTATGGGAAAATAATTCAACCACCCATTTCACCCTCTTAAGGGTAGCGAAAAATTCTTTCTTAGCGGGTGCCTACGTCACAACATCTACCTGCATGCCAAATTTCAACCCAATCCGACCAGTGGTTTGGGCTGTGCGTTGATAGATCACTATGTCAGTCAGTCAATCAGTCAGTCAGTCAATCAGTCAGTCACCTTTGTGTTATATATATTTAGATGTACTCGTAAGTATGAAAAACTTGTGCCAGGTGCCTTTTGTTACAAACTCTTGAGCCACTTGCGGCAAGGCGAACACAGCAACTACGCAAAAAAAAACTACAGCAGGTCATCTTCGGCACAAACAAAAAAAAAAAAACTTCTGTCACAGGTCTCTTTCGCTACAAAGTCACTCTCGCGACTGGCGACCCATTGAACAGAGCAACCACGAAAAAAACTTTTGCTTATACTTATTTGCGTACGCGGGCTGTACTTACTGTTCACCCCGTCGTCACCGCCCGAAACACGTCTTGAGCGACCCGGATGATCCTATAGCAGCCGTAGTATCGGCTGCGCTAGGATCACCGGACCAGTCTAGCCCTTCTGGCTCAGGTACCGCTTTCGGCACCGGTATAGGATACCAGCGTAACACAATCAGACACCGACCCCGCCGGCGAGGTCGACGTACCCCCCGTAGGTTAGCTAGAACGGTCGCGACTTTCAATAGGGTCCACCCTTCCAGTGGACGTAGTCTTCTCGATCCTCTTATCCCGGCAACGGCCCAAGCCGAGGCTCGCACCCCAGGGGTACCCTTGAGCTAGTTGCCTCCCACTTTTGACGGCTGGGCGCCCTAAGCGCCCGCCCTCCCGCCCGGTGACGCTGTAAAGGTCGATAGAGACCAACAGCATTAGCTCGTTCAAAAAAAAAAAAAAAAAAAAAAAGGGCTGTACTTACTATGCTGCTAATACTTAAATTCTTATGAGAAATAAATTCTTTAACCATAACTTACAGGAACAATTTCTTTTTCCAGGAAGGACACAAGTTTTTGTTAGTACATGCTACTCTACTATAATTTTACTAAATTTCATTCAATTCAGTTGAATAATTACAAAGGTAAATGATAGTGCTCTCCCACAGAATTTTTTTATTTTTACGAGATGGATTTTTTGTTTTGTACCTACATGACCTCTAATTTAGGTTGCGGGTTCAATTCCCACCCAGAACAAACGTTTGTGTAATGAACATCAATGTTTGTTCTGTGTGTGGGTGTAATATTGTATTATAAGTACGTATTTACAAACAAAAAATTTAAGTGGGCGGCTGTGGGTGAAGACCGCCCGCTGAATTTAGTGGTAGGCGGGCGGAAATTTTGATCCGCCCTATTTTTATTAAAGACCTTTCGAAACGTCCGGTTGAAGCTACGCGTGACCAAAATGCTGGCCTCTACTTCGGCCAAAGATTGAGCATTGCCATTCAACGTGGCAATGCTGCCAGCATAATGGGCACGCTGCTTACTGGTAGTGGTTTGTTTGATTAAGTTCCCTTTTTACTGTTTTATGTTTATTAAATAATATAATGTTGTATGTTTCAAAATAAAATGATTACATTTTTATTATTGTCTATTATAAATTTAATTCAACCTTAAATAAACAGATCAAAAACTGAGAATACCATTCTCGCACATTATGTGGAATTCTTTGCCCGTATCTTTATTTGACACGTTAGACTTTAGAGACTTAACATTTTGGATGAGTTAAAGATAAGTAATATTAAGACATTTTTTCTCAGATAACAAAACAAAATAATCAAATTATATCCACGTTTATGAGTGCACTTGATGTAATCATATCATAAATCATTTATTTACATTTTTAATGCCCATGGATACAACATGAAATGAGAAACCCGTTTTACGTCAAAGGTATTTTATGTAAAATCCCCAAAATATTTTATCACATATTATAACACTTATACATAACAGGATAAAGTCGTCTATTTATTTTTAAATGCACGATAATTGGTAATTCCCAATCAGCTAGTTGCCTTGTTTGGTTATGTTTAACTCGTCAGGGGTGACATCAATTAAAAAAAAGCGTTGGCAACTTTGTTTCTAGGACGATATAATAAGGAAGAAAACCCAGGGGCAAAAGTCAAAAGAATATTATTAATAGTAAGGTCTAGTCATATAAAGTAACGAGCTAAAATATTATGACGAAGGGAAGTAATTTTAACCAATATCCTAAGATTTTAATTACAAACGCTATAATCCCATATTAGCTGGATAGCGGATACTAAACCCGTCAAATGCCATCAAAATCTCCAGAAGCCAATGTCACCGACCTTGATGCCGGTCATAGAATACCCGTCATTCATCAACCCGCAAATATTTGACTAACAACCTGTCGCAAACTAAAACCGGCATACATGACGAGGGCGCTGTCGCAGCACTTGGACATAAAAACAGTTGAAACTCAGTAACAACACCCATAGTTCTAGATAACATCGTGACGGTTCTCAGATCGTATTCTCCGCAAATCCCTCGTAATCTGGTGAAGGATTATCGTGAAAGCCTCGATGCTTTGAAGACGCGTCATGTTAGAGGCGATTTGGACCTGATATGTGCTCAAGGTTTATGGGCAATTGGAGTTTACGTATGTTGGATGAAAATTGACATTGATGAGGAAGTCATCATGAATGTGATGTGTACTTACTTCCTTGATGGGGATGAAATAAAGGCGAGACCATTTAGTTCCAAGCCAGATATATCATTTATGGAGGGTTACCCTGCATCATTGTTAACCCTACCCGATTTAGTACCTTGCAGCTGGATACAGTACCGTACAGGGAGAAAGAAAAAAATGCTTGTTGGTCTATATAGGAAAAATCTGGTAGCACAGGTAAGGTATAAAAAAGGGTTTCCTATTTGCTTGCTTACGTTGCTTTCTCAGTCTATTTCGCACAGAATTACAAAAGAAACATTTTACCCCGTTGTTGCCATCATATTGAATTGTTACGATTTACTTTCTGTGCAATATAATTTAATTTTTTCTTTATTATACACGGTGGAATTTAATTCGTTCTGTTCTATGCATGTACGCAGTTTATGATATAGAACGCTTCTATATAACTAAATACCAAAAGTACTTATGAAATAAAACTAAAACCTAGGTTTATACCAATATAGATATCAAAATACTGCGAATTCAAATTCTAAAGAGAAGCCTTGCGACATTGAACAAAGTAGGTGTTTTATTACCTACGAAACATTTACAAAGCGCTCAGCCGGTGCCCGCGTGTTTAGCGTTGAATAGACATTTCGGCTGTTATCCAGTTAAATCCATAATTATTTGTATCCACTCTCCACCCACCCCTGTGGCAAGGAGTGCCTTGCCGCTGTGTATTGAGGATTATTTTCGCCTAGCACTACAAAAAGCCAGCTACCTACTGGTAGTGGGCTGGAGCATTTGGACTGTCTATAGGTCATCGCGGCCAGTATATAGTCCAATTTTTTTGTAGTAGTAGTAGGTAGTGTTTAGTATTAGTTATTATATCAGTGTATTATCTAGTTCGATGAAAAAGAAAAACAAAACTAAAAAAATATATACCGACGAACATAGTACCTCCTCCTTTTTGGAAGTCAGTTAAAAGATTTTTTCGTACATTTAACTCTAGCTAAGTTTTTTGGCGGGAACGCGAAAAAGATTGCGTCACCGCATTGTATTATTTTCCAAAACTTGTGTTATTTTCAGTGTTAGTGTATAAAATTGGTGGCATTCTATTCGTTAAGTGCTGGATTACAGGCGTGAGTGTGGGAAAATGGTATAATGATGGTGAAACGTTTCTTTTCGTGTTGTTTCTAAAACTCCATAGAAGCTTCAAGTAAAGTTGCCACCACTTTACTAGGAGTATGACTGACTAGACTATGACTTGACTTGATGACTTCGACTGTGACTTGACAAATATTTGCGTGAAATATCATTTACTTGATAAATTATCAATTATTGACACTGGCTATACACACAAAAGTGTGGAGCCAAAACATAAAAAAAACTCTAGCTAATGCATAGTAACTTCTACTCTGTAACGGTAGGCACATACCGGCGCGATGGCGCAGTGGGTTATGCAGCCGACCGCGGCGACCGGACTTGAAGCCCTGTCTGTGTTTATATTAATTATAAAAGGTCACCGCAGCCGCGCTGGTCTATTCCAACCTTAAATAAGTAACTTAAGTAAGGTAATTATACTTTCCTATCTTGTTATTGTCTATCAGGGCAAAGAAGCGCTTTATTGAGGCAATATAGCAAAGGCCGATTAATATCGTTTACGTTTACGATGTGTGAGTTTCAGACATCCTTAAACCGTTAATGAGGGAAATAAATGATGTATCAGACAGCTTGGACGGAACGTCGTAATCTTTTGGGGTAATCCGTTTAAAACGCAAGATTATTAAGTTACCACTTTCAAGAACCTAAAACCTATAGTACTTATTATTGAAGTAAGTAAATCTTCTTTACCCACACTTGATTTGGGTAGTAAGCTGTTGAATGCGAGGCAAACTGAGGTTGAAGTTGATCTCCAAAGTTAAAAATTTGTATAATTATGTTGGTACGTCCGGTAAAATGACAATTTTTAAGATGGCGACATTAACATAGAACAAAGCAAAAGCAAACTTATACCGGCCGATATATACAGCTAAAATAAAGAAGTTTTATTTCAGTCGTGTGGCCTAAAGCACATTTGCTTTTTTATTTAACATATCCTGCCCTGTGCTTAAAATGAAACACAACGCTATTACGCCTTTAAGTATAAGCCCGCGAATCTTTGTGTAGCTTAAAACTAAAAAACTATTTTTACGTACGGTAGTTCAACAAAAATTACAGCAGCATTTCTGCTGATCAAACGCCTAGAGCGATATTATATAGAAAAGGACTAAAAAAATGCTAAGAATGAAAGAATCTTAGAATGAGTTCCCACAAAAGATCACTATTGAATGGAATTAATTAATAAATTGTTTGGTTTATTCGGTATTTCAGCTGAATATTCTACCGATATCGAACATGGAAAAGCTATGGCATAATACGAATTGTTACCGAATATTCATTTATGTATCATAAGCGCATTGGTTTTCTCCACGTATGTACCACATTAATTATTAATTTCCAATTAATCTACGCTTACGGAACCATTCGCCTTCCTTGGAGGTATTTTCCTAAGGTATCGATTCTTGTTGGATAGGATGAACAACTGCACATTTATGTACTAGTTTAGTCATAAACCGTGACAAACAACACTTTATAATGGCGCCATACTTACGCAGGTATCATGTTACGATTAATAAACGTTTTCCAACTTTCCTCCTTCTGTTTATAGACAGTTCGAAGAATGTCTAGATGTCGGTGACCTTAACACGGCCGTTCTGTGAACGCTTCTTCCGATGTTGAACCTATTAGTATTCTGACCCTGTTTAATTGCCTCACTGCACTAATGATAATTTTGCAGAGTATGAGACAGGTAATGGTAGGTAAATAATAGGGAATACAAACAACTTATAGTGGTACCTACATTACTTGTAACTATGGTGCCCATATTTTCTAAATGTTGCATTGTAAACTAAGCTAAGAATTTACTTTAAATTGATTCTGTAAGTAAATATAAAATTAATAAGTGTAACTATGAATTCATAATGTGACCAGGCGCTGACTAAATTCTCCATATTGGAGAATTTGGAGATAATTCTGTACTGTATTTAGGTACAGTTGGTACCTACTTATAGACCTCTATAGTCTATAATAATATCAGTTATTAAAGTCTTACGACCTTAATTGCATGCTGAGTCGGGACCCTATGTCATGACGTCACGCAACTTTATATTTTTAGTGCTTTTCTTTTTTGTCTTGTGTGAGTGCCTACTTGTAAAAGTGAAATGTTGTGTAGACTTGAATAAATATATTTTCTTTCTTTTTTCTATACTCAGTCATGAATTAGAGACTACATTCTGAGTAGGTACCTAAGTAAAGGTTTTTATGTCCTATAGAACTCCCAGAACTTGGTAAAGCTTTGACCATAATACACGTTCTATCTTCCACGACCTTATCATGATATATAGATTATAAATTTAAATACTACTTAGAAATTGCTATACCTTTTACTAGGTGGTAGGACTTTTCTGCAAAGTTCGTCTAGGTAAGTACCACCGCTTTGCCAGTTATTCTGCCGCCAAGCAGTAGTGCGCAAGCAATGCTGTGTTGCGGTTTGAAGGGTACTGTAGCTAGTGAAATTACTGGGCAAATGAGACTTTATGACCTAATCTCACAGTCGAGTAATCTTATTGCTAGACTGTGCTGATGTCTCAGAATGGCGTGCGCAGTGCATTGTTACGCGAAACTCTACTTTAGAGTTTCAAGTGTAACTGCAACTGATATGGGCAGTCGTGTAGCTTAACATCAGGCGAGCGACTAGCTCGTCACGACATTTAGTAACATAAAAAAAACCTACTAACATATAAAAGTGAACCGTTGTCTGTTTTTCTATGTTTGTTAACTCTCACGCTACAATGACTAAAAAGATTTGTATGAAATTTGGTGCTTTTGCTTATATTATCAAGATTAACATAGAATTCTTTTTATCTCGGAGTTTTTTTCCGTTGTATAAACGAAAAGTTGCGAGTAAAACCACGAGGCGCATTTAATAGTAAAAAGTCGGTAGTCAATAGCCAATAGTCAATAGTCAATGGCCAATAGTCATCAATCAATAGTCAATAGTCTAATACAAAATAAACTTCAAAACCCAAACCAGTTGTTACCAGAAAGTCTGCTTTGCCAATTAGCAGAAATCGGTTCAGTTTAGCAAGTTAGTTAGCGCAAATTGGACGATATCGATGCATTATGATGGCCACTCTGACGACGAGTGATCATAAATACGATGTCAGCACTCTGCGAAACTGTCCTGGGTGATTAACTTGGAAATATATAGGTTAGGAGCTAGTGGTTTATTTTTAACAGTTATTTTCTTGACATACCTACGTACAATTGCTAAAAATAACCTATTTGCAATAAAATCTTTTGACTTTGATTTTGACTTTACGCTACACATTAGTTTTAACTAAATGTGCATGAGCTTCAATCACAAAATAAATATACGGACAAGAATATGTAAGAGTTTGGATATTTTAGGGTTTATGCAAAGAATTTTTATTTAAAATGGGTCAGTATTTTAGTAAGTAACTAGGACACTTAAATAATAACTCATTTTAGGTAGACTAGAAGTAACAGAAAAATATCCATATTTTGACATGTTACCTCGTCAATCTATCACCATTCACCCGATTTCGCTTGTAGGTATGTTGAACAGAGAGAGTCGCCATAGGTATCTAAAGAAGGGCTCACATTGACCTGAAAGCAGCAGAGTGAACTGGAATACTTAACGTCCAGTGCAATTACCAGACACATCCGAATCTAAATATGTAGCTATTCCAAATGGCATACCAAAAGACCCTTATCTATACAACCACTTTATCAAATTTAATTATTTTTTTAATTTTTAAATAGCCATATTTATTTATATGTAGGTATTTTAAACACTAACATAAATATTTAATTATTGGAGAAAAATTAATATTGTAGGTAAAAAGGGGTTTTAAATAAAACACAGAATTTAGATCACCTTCTGCGGGAAGTGTACCCAAAAAATCTGGCAACATTCTCTCGTCGAATAGTTAGGGTAATTCGTTTTGACCATTATAATACACGTGCTATCTTCCACGACTAAATTATAATTAATTTACTTGCATTAATTGTAACGCAAATTCATATAATACGATATTATATCTATAGTATACGATTTGACAGGTCCTATATAGGTACAGCTGCAAAAGCATTTGTAGCATTGATTTTATCAAGCAGTCCCTTGTATTCTTATGGAAATAAACACATCAATACTAATTTACTAAATTAATAAAAACTGAACCCAAAACGAAAGAAAATGCACCGTACTGTATCAAAAAAGGAAGACATTTAACGTAGTGGGGCTTTTCTGCCCCATATATATATAAGGTCCTGCACGTCCTCTCTACTAGGATAGGAAATGTAAAGTTCTACTTAGGCTCACTCATATTTTCTATATTGTCATATTGGTACAAAGTACATCGCGATAAAATAATACGGAAAAGGAAGCAAGTGCTTGACGCGCGGACATGCGAGTGCAAGGTGCGGGCACATTTTGCGAACCAAGCAATCGCCCACGCTTGCATCGCATGTCCCTACAGCCGTTACAAAACTAGATAGCAAGCTCCTAGCCTAACCTCCTAGCCTAACTAAAGCAAATTTCATGTCAAAAGAAACCCTGGTCCGCTCACGAATTCGCATCTACGCATCGTGACGATAAATAATCTTAAATTGGCAAGAGGCATTTTAATAAAAGACGTAGTGCTTTGTTAATTTACGATGTGTGAATACGTGCCAAAATGGCTAATATAACACAATCTTTCATAATAATATATAACTGTTTGGGTTGATTCTTCAGGAAGCGTAAAAGAAAAGTTTTATGATACCCCAACCAATATATTTGTACATGTAACTAGGCAGGTACACACTTTTATCACTAGCCCAACTTGCACTTGGCCGGTTTCTAACATTAATGTTTTAAATAGCTATCATAAATAATAAGTTTGTATGTTATTGTTTTTGTATGTTTTTATTAGGCGTTTATCATTGGCTAAATAAGTAAATCACACTCAAGATATAAAAAAGTTTTTTAATGACAGTGTCATTTACTCTACTTGTCAAGCTCACACTATAAATTCAATGTCACTCTAAATTTGACATTGACAATAAATAACTGCCAGTTGACTGTGAATGTGCATGGGAGTTTACCCACGTCTCTTCGAATCATATTTTTGCAATAATTGTAATAAATATATAAAATCTCAGTAGTAATCGACATGGATTATCAAAGCAGGCAACTGGCTGAAGATTTCTTTCTTCGAGAGCCCGTGGACGCCCGAATTAGGTATTTAAAAGAATTTATTTGGTAATCAACCTTGCACAATGTTTTTCTATGGTTTTTCCGAATGATTTCCAAATATTTGCTTATTTTGTAGGAAACCTAAAGATGAGTCTAAGGAAGAAAGCCACCCTACACTTAGAGTGGAAATGCAGACAGTCCGATTGAATTCGGATTCGCAAAAGCTTGTTTTGGATACCTTAAGATTCATCCACGGCCCTGACTTTAAACTTGGCAGTGCCAGTGGTTACAAGGTAAGTTTTTTTTTATCAGCCATTGATAATGTATCTTGCACAATTTATGTAGTGGTTCCAAACACTATGTAAAATAAAATAATTAATTTAAAAATCGATGTAGATGTCAAATAATAAGTATGCTAGAAAATTATTTTAAAAGTCTTTTAGGTACTTAAAGGCCTTAACCTATCAATTAGCGTTTGTTTAGATTAAATCACTTAGTTGTACAGAAATTCTTGGACATACCTATTCAATTTACAGAAATAGGTTTTGTTAATAATGTCGGACAAAATATTAAACATTTTTAGCAAGACATAAGATTATTAGTCTGTGACTGAACAATATATCAAATTATTTTCAGGATAAAGGGTCAAATCTTGGCAACCGGTTCTGGATGGAGCGAGGCAATCTAGTGGTCCAAGGAGGCTGTGATTACTCTCTCACAACAAAACCAGAAATACAGACCTCAGAGGCAAGGCTAAGAGCTTTTGCTCTAGCTAAATTAGAGAAGTAAGTTGTTCATATCTAAAAAGATATACTCATGTACATAGCTTGATATTTTACACCAAAAAGAAATTGAAATCGTATTTCACTCATAAAACTATGCACCATAATCATTATGCTACATACACTTAATAATACAATACACTTCCTCCAATTTTATGCCAAAATCTATGTAAACAGTTTCAAAGATGAGCATGAGAAAATGCAATATTATATGTTTTGTTGTATTTTAATTTATTGATACCATTCACAGACAGACCTCTAAAATGTAACTATTTATGTTTCAGATATAATTTCCATAAAGCACATTGTGCAGAAGCCCTAGGTGTAGCAGCTGAAAGTTGTGAAAAAGCTCTGGAAGTATTATTTTACAAATATTTCAGAGTAGATCCTCAAGAAAAACCTGCGGAGATACCCACTTTACAGGAATTACTCGAAATGAGATCCGATGAACAAGCTGTTTTAGAATCTATATATGATACAAGCTTCAGTGTAAAAGACAATAACATATGGACTGTTAAATTAAACCTAGATTATTTAACAAAACTGTATGTAAACAAGGATGTTCCTAAAAAGAAAGAAAACATAAACTATAACAATAGAAACCAAAAAACTAAGCCTAAAGAAGTTTGTAAACTTTTCCTAAAAGGCCCATGCAGATTTGGTGCTAAATGCAAATTTTTACACGAAGTCAAAGTAGAGAATAATGAATCTAAAGATACTGAAACAAACGAAAGTGGGAGTATTAAATATGAATTAGAGATACGGTTTCCCGAAGACAGTGTATACCCATACCAACCTCCATTACTATACTTTAGAACGGCAAATCCTTCTAGTATCATTCCAGAACTAACATGCCTTAAAGTTACTCAACGGTTGTTGGATGAAGCAAAGACATTAGCACAAGATGGTATACCTAGCATATACTCATTAGTAGAACTGCTCAACAATGAAGATGATATTATAAACTTTATCCAGTTTGATACAAGGACATATTTAGAACCAACTGACACTTTGTTTCCACAGTTGATTGAAAACAATACCACAGATAAAGCGAAATTACCTTCGCACTATAACAAAAAGTTGCAAGATGATAAGCGATTTAATGTAAACTTCAATGAATTGTTAAGAGAAAACAAAGAAATTGCAAAGAGGTTTTTAGAGAAGCCAGACAACAATAAGTATAGAAAGATGTTGTCTGATAGGAAGAAGTTACCAGCTTGGAAGAAAAAAAATGAAATATTGAATGCAATGCAAAAATCACAGGTTAGTAATTATACTAATTATATTATATATATACTGATATATATAATATATATACTAATTATATTATATATATACTGATATATATAATATATATACTAATTATATTATATATATATATCAAGTATTATGTAAGCAGATTTATTACAATTATTTACCACCCATCCCCCTTGTCAGCAAAAGTAAGCAAAGCTCTCACCCCCTCCCCCCATGCTTACGTAAACATTTTTCAACTAATGTATTGGTTTCTATCCTCTATCTACTACAGCAGGCCTAGCACGGCCGGTAGACAACTTCTCCCCAGGTAGAGGATAACAAACTTATCCTCATTGTCACTTTATTCCACTCAGCGAGCACGGCCGCGGCAGTGGAAAGCTTTATCCGGGGGATAAATGACGGGGAGTAGCGTTTTAAGTTTTCTCTACCGTATTGTTGCCAGTATGAGAAAATTTAACTAAAATGACATTACATGCTTCAATATTTTGTTCAGTCCATCAAACCATCGATAATTGTTCGGCTAAATATACTAAGATTGAAGACAAAATATAAAAAAATAAGGTTTTATAAGAATAAATAAGGTTTATGAGTCTGTGTCCCTGTGTTAATCAAAGAGTATGTAACGAATACTATGTATATGAGTGAGAGTAAGTGAATACTTTATAATAGTTTTTTAAATAGTTTATAATAATATTAAATTTTATTTTGTTTATAATATGAGCGGAATAGCGTGATTAATTATTGTGTAGTAGTTATATTTTAAATTTTTATATGTATTTATTTTATAATAAAATATACGCATCATTTAAGTTAATTACGTAAATTAAATAATTTCCTTATTAAAACTAAACTGATAATTGTATTTTCACGAATATTTCGCTATGTAATTTTTTTTGTATTGAAACTAATTTCCCGGGATTTAGAAGGGATTACTTGCATTCCAAATGCTCCTCCCGGTGTAACTTTCGCTCCAAAATTCGAGTTCCCGCGATTAAACGTAGTTATAATAGGCACGCGACATTTTTGTGCCTATTAAAACACTTTGACTTCCTTATACCCACCTACAAGAGTCGAAGATAAATACTCTCTGCTTTGTGTCAATTCAAGAGAATATTATCCACTTTTTTCCGAGTCCGTGCTCTGAAGCTGGGAGTAGCGGGATATAATGTCTACGATAATGTCAAAGGGAAATATTTCTTTCCTCTCCTCGTTGCCGTGCTACTTAAGGTGGAGAGGGGGATTATTTTCACTGACAGGTGGAAAAAACCGGGGGAAAGACAATTTCTCCACATGCCGTGCTAAGCCCGCAGAACTGGTAATGGCAACTAACTGCGGCTACTAACTGTCTTACTTTTATTAGCTAACTATATATTGCTATTTTCAACACAACTAGCAATTTAAAGCACAATTGTTTAGCTGTTTTACTGTGAATTTTCTTCTTATTTTCTAAGTTAAGTATAATCTTATAATCTTATTTATAAGATTATACCTAGAAAATATAATGGATTTGGATAAAATTCGGTACCAAGATAGCTTACACACTAGATTACAAATAGGCTACATTTTATCCTTTAAAAATTAAATGTTCCCATGGGATGAGCAAATAGTTAAAATACTTTTTATCCGCGGGTAACACTGCGGGGCGCAAGTAGTATAATATAATAATAATAGTTTGTAGGATAAATATTATTCAACTTACAAATTATAATCTGACTAAAATAAAAGTACCATTATTACTGCAGTGTTCACTATACAAAATTATTATTTTACGGGCTTCTGCCCGTAGCTTCGCCCGCGGCGTGGCCTATGGCAAAATAATTGAACCACCCATTTCACCCTCTTAAGGTTGGAATTTCGAAAAATTCTTTCTTAGCGGATGCCTACGTCATAACATCTACCTGCATGCCAAATTTCAGCCCGATCCGTCCAGTGGTTTGGGCTGTGCGTTGATAGATCACTATGTCAGTCAGTCAGTCACCTTTGAGTTATATATATTCAGATTTTCACTGTGTTTTGTTCCATCCAATGCATAGCTTTTATCTGAATATTTAAAAAACGCACCTTAGTCTTGTGGTAGATTTGACATGCCAGACAATTGATCAAATATACTCAGCCAATTTCCATAAATTAGTTTCCCTTCTCAGATAGTGGTAATAAGTGGTGAGACCGGTTGCGGTAAGAGCACACAAGTACCGCAGTATATCTTAGACCATTGGCTGGAGAACTTCAACAATGGGCCAGATCATGCTGAGATAGTCTGCACACAGCCTCGGAGGATATCAGCTATTGGAGTGGCTGATAGAGTGGCGGAGGAACGAGTAGAGAGGACAGGACAGGTGGTTGGATACCAGGTAAGTCTTATTTATCGTTTGTTCTTAGATTGCAAACAAATTGGCTGAATACCCAAATCGTCAAATGCCCATATCCTCACTATTTTGCAGTACTTAGTGCGTAAGCTTTTTCCTGAACTAAGATGCTCAGTTAATTTCTCAGTGGTTCTTTTTGTAACTTATAGTATACGAGCTTCTGCCCGCAGCTTCGTTTCATTTCACCCTCTTAAGGGTGGAATTTCGAAAAATCCTTTCTTAGCGGATGCCTATGTCATAACATATACCTGCATGCCAAATTTCAGACCGATCCGTCCAGTGGTTTGGGCTATGCGTTGATAGATCACTGTCAGTCAGTCACCTTTGAGTTATATATATTTAGATGCCTGCATATTTTAAAATAAAGATAAATAATACTTATTTGGTCTTATGTTTCCTGCAAA
Organism: Ennomos fuscantarius; assembly: GCA_905220475.3. Classification (NCBI taxonomy): domain Eukaryota; kingdom Metazoa; phylum Arthropoda; class Insecta; order Lepidoptera; family Geometridae; genus Ennomos; species Ennomos fuscantarius. Next base: position 11,214,934 of record HG992036.1, on the reverse strand, counting down.
TTACCAATTATTATTACCTATTTACATGTTATTTTTAACTAGCTGACCCGACAGATGCGGCCGTTGTCTTGTCCAATTGATATATTGACACCATACAAAAATCTAATGGAAAAAAAGTCGTTTCCGATGTTATGAGGAAACTTTTCCGATTTTTGTCTATAAAAAGTTATTATGAACAATTTAACTGAAAAAAATTGTTAAATTGGTTCTGCCATTCTCCATTGCTATGCATATCACCAAACAGCAGTTTTAATTCATTATTTTTGCTATTTGAAAGAAAGAGATAGCAATACGTGCCTTGAGCCAAATAATTACAGTGTTACATACGACGTTTTATGTGAAAATTATAAGATTATCGTTTGAGCCTATAATTTGTATTTTGTAGATACGTCTAGAAAGCAAAATATCATCAAAAACTCGACTTACATTCTGCACTACGGGTATCCTACTTCGAAGGCTGGAATACGATCCTCAACTGAAGTCCGTAACTCACGTTATAGTTGACGAAGTTCACGAACGATCCGAAGAAAGCGACTTCCTTTTGCTGATATTGAGGGACCTTGTCAAAGTGAGGAAAGACTTGAGAGTCATACTGATGAGTGCGACGTTGAACGCTGATATGTTTTCGGATTACTTTGAAAAAGTTCCCGTTTTAGAAATACCAGGTAAGTGGAAAAACCAATATACTTTATATTCTGTCTTTTTTATGCCATAAATATCAAACAAGCATACAGAGAACTGTAACACTAGATGTGCCTTTTGTGTATGCCCCAAAATGTCTAAAATGGTATTGATGAAATTTGGCGTATAGATATTTTAAGGCTTAGAATATCAAATAAGATTCCTTCGATGCAATCCAGCAGTCTCTTGTGATTATAATATCTTAAGCCAAGATCGTGATGATTTTCGTCAATTTTTGAAATTAAACACCCTAATTAGGCATGCGAAAGTAATTCAGGCCAATGATTATAGGCAACTGAGGCAGTCAGTATTTAGATTTATGTATCTTGATTTCAGGTAGAACATTCCCAGTAGACCAATTCTTCTTAGATGATATCATGGACATGACAAACTATGTCTTAGAGGAAAATGGACCTTACGCTCGTAAGGTCAAAAAAGGTTTGTAAACAAATAGCATAAACTGATAAAAGGATATTATAATATGATTGAAGAATATTCTAATACATAGATCATGCCAACTTCGCAAACTTCGCAAAATGTCGATTACTAAAAATGACAACTTCTCAAAATGACAACTTCTCAATATGATAACTTCTCAAAATGACAACTTCCCAATTTAAAAAGCGGAGCGGAGTTACTTTTTTGGTAGACAGCGCTGTGTGATAATGTCCACCAATATTTTAACCAGAAATACCTGGAGTACCTACATACTTATTTGTGAAAACAAATGATTTCAAATTCTTATTTTATTTTATTTATAAAGTTTAATTTCGCAGGTGATAAAAAACAAGACCTGGAAACGGAGTTAGAGACATGCGACGTACGAGCCGAATCCAATGAGCCTCCGAAAGTGTCGATCCGGGACGAAAACCTGACCGTCGGCCAGATGATAGCTCGGTATCCGAAATGCAGTAAGACCACGTGCAAAAACATGTATCTTATGGACACTGAGAAGGTAAGAACATCATCATCATCAGGCTGTTGATGATGATCATGATGATACTGTTAAAGAAACTCTTCTAATAGTAATTAGAAGAGTTCTTTATTTTATTCCAATACTTCGTAAATGTTCCAACTTGACTGAAAATTTTGTTTTTAGTTTTATCTTATTTGTATTCTTGTACCGCGTTTCCCTTTGTCTATTTTTTTAAAGTTAATTTAAGGAATGACGTAACGGGCTAACCGTTCGACTGATGCTAAGCGACACGGCTGCCCATATCAGATACAGTGTCACTCGGAATTATAAAGTATAAGTTTCGTGTGACACTGCACTGCGCTCGTCATCCTGAGACAGCACAATCTAGTAATAAGATTATACTAGACTGTGAGATTAGGTCATAAAATCTCATTTGCCCAGTAATTTCACTAGCTACAGTGCCCTTCAAACCGGAACACAGCAGTGCCTGCGCACTACTACTTGCGGAATAACTGGCAAAGCGGTGGTACCTACCACCTAGTCTTCTCACCATTTTATTTTTCATCTGACGTTATTTGTGTTATGACTAGCCCGATAGCTCAGTTGGTAGTAACCCTGCCTTCTGAACTGTGGGTTGTGAGTTCGATTCCCACCTTGGACAAGCATTTGTATGATGAACATATAGGTGTTTGTTATGTGTCTGCGTGTTATATTGTATTCTATGTTATTTACAAACTAAAAGTATCTAAGTGTTGTATCAGTTATCTAGTTCACACAATACAAGCTTTGCTTAGTTTGGGGCTAGATGGCGTTGTGTGAGATGTACACACATATTTTTATTATTATTTGCGTCCTTCGTCCGTCACTTTTGACAGCTCAAAAGCGCGGGAGCGTTGATTTCAAAAGCCGCTAAATCGCTAACAATCAAAGTACAAACAAAATCAAGAAGGGAGTTTTGGCAGGAAAGCGAAAAAGATTGCGTCACCGCATTGTATTATTTTCCAAAACTTGTGTTATTTTCAGTGTAAGTGCATAAAATTGGTGGCATTCTATTCGTTAAGTGCTGGATTATGTGACATTGGCGTGATTGTGGGAAAATGGTATGATGATGGTGAAACGTTTCTTTTCGTGTTGTTTCCAAAACTCCATAGAAGCTTCAAGTAAAGTTGCCACCACTTTACTAGGAGTATGGACTTTGACTAGACTATGACTTGACTTGGTGACTTCGACTATGACTTGACACATATTTGCGTGAAATATCATTAATTTGATAAATTATCAATTACTTGACACTGGCTAAATACACAAGAGTGTGGAGCGAAATAATAAAAAAAATACTAAGAAGTATAGTATGTATCCTCAGATAAACCTCGATCTAGTGGAGCACGTCCTGCACTACATAGTGGACGGCGAGCATCGCTGGCCGCGAGAGGGCGCCATCTTGATATTCCTGCCGGGAATCGCTGAGATTATGAGCTTGCACGACCATCTTGCCGACAGCCATACTTTTAGCCCCAAGTAAGTAGATTGTGAATGATATATAGATAGACGAGCTTCTGCCCGCAGCTTCGCCCGCGGCGTGGCCTATGGGAAAATAATTCAACCACCCATTTCACCCTTAAGGGTGGAATTTCGAAAAATCCTTTCTTAGCGGATGCCTACGTCATAACATCTACCTGCATGCCAAATTTCAGCCCGATCCAACCAGTGGTTTTGTCTGTGCGTTGATAGATCACTATATCAGTCAGTCAGTCACCTTTGAGTTATATATATTTACAAAGTCTCATAAAAACTAATGTTAATTTACTTTCAGAACCGGAAAATATGTACTAGTTCCTCTACACTCGACGCTATCAAGTGAGGAACAAGCTCAAGTGTTTAGGAAGCCGAAACCGGGAGCTAGGAAGATTGTGCTGTCCACTAATATAGCGGAGACATCCGTCACTATAGACGACTGCGTGTTCGTTATAGACTGCGGACGGATGAAAGAGAAAAGGTATTTATTATTGACTTAATAAAAAAATTAATAAATAAAAAAACGAGTTTGGTTTAGATCACGACTGAAGTAAAACTCCTTCAGTCTTATTAATAAACGGGTATTAGTCTCGGATTAGTTACATCAGCTTTTGTCCTTTTTTTGCCACTGGAATATTTAGCTGAATCGAAAGAGACAAAAGATGGTGTAACTAGTCTAAAGCTAGTTCATGTTAATTAATAAGGCTGCTTTAGTTTAACACCATCTATCGGCCGTTATAACTTTTTTTTGCTGTTTAATGTTGATGTCGCCATCTTGAAAATTGTAAATAGGCATGACGACAGTATCAAAAAATGGTCGATTTAATGTTTTTAGGGTAAAATTTATATTAAATAACGTTGAAACACTGGTTTAGTTTTATTTAAAATATTGAGATTACTTAGATTTTCAATAAAATAAAACATTAAAATACTGCGATCGGCCATTTTGACTGAAACGCCAATCACAGCGCATGACGTCACACGTAGATTTTTGCTGTTGTGAATATACGCATTTGGATTGATTTTGTTATTTACTTTCTTCGCTACGCGTAGACACAATGACATAAACATGTCATTGTGTAGGTAAACACCTAGGAGTGACGTCAGAGCCGACGCCATGACACCTCGAGCTGTTTTCGCGCCGCATTTAAAAAATATTATGAAAATGGCTTTAATCTTGGTTAAAATTAAGTTTATTACCGAAATAAAGGTTTTTTCGTAAATAGTAAATGTATACCCACATTACGGAAGAGGATTTCAAAATCTTTCGTCATGCCTATTGTCATGTACCGGATAAACCAACATTATAATACAGTTTTTGTACTCTGTTATGTTAGCAATGGAGATCTACGTGAATCAACTTCCGTTTGCCTCGCTACGCATTCGTCAGCTTACTCCCCAAGACAAGCGTGCGCAAAGAAGTTTTACTTCAAAAAAACTAGTTTTTGTAATTTAAGTAGAAAAGAGAATTACATAATAAGATAGGTACAATGAGCGGTCTTATCGCTAAGAGCAATCTCTTCCAGACAACCTTTGGATGGACAGAAATATGAGACACTATGAGCATGGATGGCGGTGCAAATTAATACTATATACTTAATCTATACTCAAATAATATAATACATAAGAATAAATAATAATAAAATACTTATACCTAATTCATTTATACATAATATATACACACATATATAAGACGTTACGGTTTCAATTGATACAATTTACAATGGCGACATTATCATTAAACAAAGCAAAAACAAAGTTATACCGGCCGATAGATGGAGCTAAACTAAAGAAGTTTTACTTCAGTCTTGTGGTCTAAAGCACACTCGTTTTTTTCCATCGATCAATCATTGAAATTAAATGAAATGAAATTTATTTCAGATAAATGATCAGATTCAGATGATGATAGATGTAGGTGTCAGGTTTTTAGTAGGTAGTTCTTCCATTTAGCCATACTTGTGGGATGTGAAAATTATTTTAAAGTTTAGATCAATACTATAACACAATTTTCAAATAAACTAAATTAATTCTATTGGCATACACTTGCAAAATTCAATTACATTATATTCATGTTGTCATTCAATTAAGAACAATCATTAGTAAAACATTGCTATCATGTATTTTGTCTGTTCTGTTAATTTATGTATTCTGGTTCTTAAACAAGCTATACAACTTAAAATACTTTCCAGATTCGATTCAAACCGCAACATGGAGTCTCTGGACCTAGTGTGGGTATCTAGGGCAAACGCGAAACAGCGCTGCGGTCGCGCCGGCAGAGTGATGCCGGGAGTGTGCGTCCACCTTTACACCTCCCATCGATACGCACACCATTTCTTAGAGCAACCTGTGCCGGAGATACACAGGATACCGTTAGAACAACTTCTGTTGAAAGTCAAGATACTTCCGCTGTTTCAACATATGAGCGTACATGAGGTTTTAGGTGAGTTTTGTTTCAATTATTAAGTACTAGTTGCACTGCGGTTTCACCCGCGGATATAAAGTATTTTAATTATTTACTCGCTAACACTAACGCTAAAACTAACGCTTTTTGCACTAACACTGAAAATAACACAAGTTTGGAAAATAATACAATGCATTTTAAATTAATATATCCCCGACTGTTACTCACGAATAGTATGTCGATTTCTCGACCAGGTTTCGAGCATATCCGATGCTCTATATATATAACAGTCGGGGATATATTAATTTAAAATGGATCACACTCATGAGAATTTTAATACTAAAATAATACAATGCGGTGACGCAATCTTTTTCGCGTTCCCGCCCAAACTCTTAAGTAGCATTAATACACACTAGAAACCTACCTTTAAACATTGCCCTTTTACTAGTTGCGTTGTGAAATTGTGAAATGACAAGACATTCGTTTACAAAATTCTTGTTTTTTTTTTTTTTTTTTTTTACTTCAAACTTGTCTAGCATTTGACCGCGCTCTCACCTGATGGGAAGTGACGATGCGATCGAAGATGTAGCATGCTAGCCAAGTAAATACCTATTCACTCTTCTCTTGAACACGCCCGGGTCATATTTCGCCGGAAACACAGACGCTGGCAGGGCATTCCATTCCTTAGCCGTTCTAATTAAAAACGTTGAGTCAAATCGCTTGGTACGAATGGGTGGTATTTCGACCACGAAAGGATGGCGCTTAGCCGAGCGTCTAGTAGTCCGGTAGTGGAATGGTGATGGGAGAATGAGATCATGCAGTTCTTGAGCGCATTCACCGTGGTGTAATCTGTAGAAGACCGACAGACTTGCCACCTTACGTCGATGTGCAAGGCTCTGGAGCCTTTCACCAACCAAAGTGTCGTCGTCAATGAGCCTTTTGGCACGCCGTTCAATCGAGTCCAGAGCCTCAAGCTGGTACTTGGCAGACCCGTCCCACAGGTGGCAGCAGTACTCCATACACGATCGGACTTGTGCTTGATACAGATTTAGAAGCTGTCCAGGTGTGAAGTACCGCCTTACCTTGGACAATATGCCGAGTTTTTTTGAAGCTACTTTGGCTTTGGACTCGATGTAGGATCCAAAGTTTAGGTTTGACGTGAGATCAACACCCAAAAGCTCAAGATGGTTTCCTAAACTTACAGATACACCACGGAATGAAGGAGCCAGATGGAGTGGGCTCTTTTTAGCAGTGAATAAACACGCCTGTGTTTTTGCAGCATTGAACCTAACCAAGTTAGCATCGCCCCAATCGGACACGGCTTTCAAAGCCAGGTTCATGCGCTCAACCATAGCCTCTCTCTCAATCCGGACATCGTCACCACTGGCTCGGGCACTGGATGTGTATCTTTCAACAACAGTACTATCATCTGCATACCCAAAGGTACCGGGCTTTAGCAAATCATTGATGTGGAGTAAGAATAGTGTTGCTGAAAGAACTGACCCCTGAGGTACACCAGCATTAATAGCTAATTGATCGGAAGAGCAGCCATCAAGAACCACTCTAAGCGATCGTTCCCTCAAAAAGTCTGATATCCAAGTGCACAAACCAGCAGGTAGTCCGTAAGATGGAAGCTTATTCAGAAGACCGTCGTGCCAGACCCGATCAAATGCCTTAGAGACGTCTAGAGATACAGCAAGTGCCTCTCCATGCATCTCCAAGGCTTCGCTCAATATGTGCGTGGCGTATGCGAGAAGATCCCCAGTTGACCGGTTTCGGCGAAATCCGTATTGCCGGTCACTGAGGAGATCATTGACTTCAAGGTGTGCCAAGAGCTTGTTGTTGATTATACGCTCCATACTCTTACAGAGTATGGAGGTAATTGAGATGGGTCGGTAGTTGGCAGGATCAGCACGACTGCCCTTCTTAGGTACAGGTTGTACATTGGCTAGCTTCCAACTCTTAGGGACTATTCCGGTATCTAGAGAGAGGCGAAATAGGCGTGTTAAAATGGGAGACAACTCAGGTGCACAGCTCTTAAGTACAATTGCTGGTATACCATCGGGACCACTGGCTTTGTTCACGTCTAGACTGCATAATGTTTTTAGTACCTCCTTCTGACGTATGCGTATTTCCGGCATTAAAGCACCGCAATGTGGAAGGCAGGGAGGTACCTCATTAGCAGTATCTATACGCGAAGCTTCTGCAAAGAGAGTGGCAAACAAGTTTGCTTTTTCTTTTGCAGTGTGAGCCAGCGATCCGTCAGGTTTTAATAATGGAGGCAGTGAAGATCGACAGAAGTTCGCTTCAACCGATTTGGCTAGGGACCAAAAAGCCTTACTACCAGCTGGATAGGAAGCAAGTTTAGTCCCTATTCGACCAATATGATTGAAACGAGCCTTCCTTAATTCCTTCTTACAGGCCTTGGCGGCAACATTAAAGGCTTTCTTCTTAGCTCGAGTGTCCGATGCCTTGCGTTTTCGAGCGTCAGCCCATGCCAGATATGCCGCATGTTTCTGCGCTTCAGCGTGTGCACAGTCGGCTCCAAACCATGGGCTGGCTTTGCTGGTCATGGGTTTATCGGAAAATGGAATAAAATATTCCATAGCCCGACATACTACCTCAGTAACCGCATTCGCGCAAACCGTCGGATCTCCAGAAGAAAAACACGTTTGCCGCCAAGGATATGAGGCGAAGAAATGTCGCATCTCATCCCAGTCTGCTAAATTGTATCTCCAGACACGCCGAATGCTCTTAGGGCTTGGGTCAGGCGGGGAGTATACTGAAACGGACTTAACCAGACAGTGATCGGAGCTACCAATGGGTGAGGATACCGCCACAGAGTATCGGTCTGGTTCAGTCGTGAGCAGAAGGTCGAGGCAGTTAGCAGTGTGGCTATCAATGTCAGGCACTCGCGTTGGCTCTTGAACAATCTGCGTTAAATTGAGCGCCAAAGCGAGCTTACGCGTCTCTCTCCCAGCGTGGTCCGTGATCTGGTGTGGGACTAACCACTCCTGGTGGTGAGCATTGAAGTCCCCTAGAACAACAAGCTGAGCCGAAGGATAGCGTTGCTGAGCCACATCTGCCGTTTCACTGAGATACTCCATTAGAAGAGTTGTCTCCCGGTCACCGCTATGTGATCTGTACACACCAGCATAGAGAATTTTCTCAATGCCAGTGTCCACTAGCACCCAAATCACCGAAAAGTGGGGATGTTCAAGGTTCCGGAGACGCAAACAACAAATGTCATCACGGACGAAAACGCAGATACCAGCGCGTGGAAGGAAGCGGTTTTCCAAGATGAATCCTGGATAGTCCAGATATGCCGTGTCTGATGGACATCCTATTTGCGTCTCAGTCAAGAAGAACAAGTGTGGTTTATTGGTCTCCAGATGATGATGGACCGCTTGCAGATTTGAGTGCAGCCCACGAATATTTGTGAGGTGCACTTTAAGAGTGAGGACGTGCATCTGCCGTTTAAACTTGTTCACTTTATTAGACTTTTTCATGGTTGGGTGAGTTAGGTAGACAAGTTAGAAGTGGACGAGATATTGGGATGCTAACCCTCAGTAATAGAGAAGCTTCCGCGCCAATGGAGAACTTGCGCGGAGACTGCGGGGACGCCCGAACCCCCCTGAAATTACCCACAAGTTCCTCACTTCCAGTCGCCAACTGGCCCTGTGGGCAACCTCAGGATTTTACACAAGCGGCGGGGCAGCCTTTCGTAGTTGGCTAGACTACTACTTGGGCCCCCTACAACTTGCGGTCGGCCAGCAGAGAGCACCGTGCTTCGGATCCCGCTACCCTCCGAAGCAAGGTCTCCGACGCGAAAGCCTCTCCATCACCAATACCGGTCTGCATACCCAACACAACTGTCCACATCTACTCGTCAGAACGGCTTCATTGGACGTCACGATGGAACACGACGAGTCGCTTGGCATCGTGGTTTTGTCCAATGGGTGGTAACTAAGCCGGCGGCTAAGGCCTTCCACCAGTTATTTGGTTGCTCTTTTGGCACCACCCAGGGGTCACGTGTAGGGAAACTAGGGTTAAAGCCTACGGACGCGAGCAAACACAAACCCCCCAAAAGGTTGTGCAGGTTAATTTTATTTTAAAGAATTGTTTTGAATCATTAGCTGTATTCATAACCAAGCTATCGTGACAAGACGTCATCTCATGTCCAAAATCCGACACCCAACTTACGGAGTTGTGTTACTTCAGGGACGAATGTTGCCCGACAAATGTTTATTTTTATTTATTTACTAGTTGCGCCCCGCGGTTTCACCCGCGGATAAAAAGTATTTTTATTATTTTTCCTCCCACGGGAAAATTTCACTTTTCCTGGATAAAATGTAGCCTATATGCTAATCTACTGTATAAACTATCTTGGTACCGAATTTCATCCAAATCCATTCAGCCGTTTGAGCGTGAAAGAGTAACAAACATACGCACATACACACAAACTTTCGCCTTTATAATATTAGTGTGATGTATTAAAAACCAAAAACAAATTCACTTAAAAGCAAATGAGAATCAATGACACCTGCAGACGTACGAGATTGTGTCGCAGATGTCAACGCACTCCTCCGTAAATGGGACAGTAAAGTTCCAAACTAAAAACAATGTAACAAATATGATAAAGTTTTAAACGAAGATAACATTTTGAGAAAAATTAAAATAACAAATGCAAGTAGTGGTTTTAAAAAAGGAAAAAAATTACGATTTAAATATGGGAAATAGGCAAAAAAATGATAGGAATGTGAACGGGATTGGCGTATGGTGTGTGATGTGTTCTTCAAAGTATTTCTACTACACTTTTCACCGATACGCATCGATTGTTAAAACGATCTGTCTCGGAGATGCGCAGGACACCGGAGGCTCGTTTGAGAGCCAGTTTCGAATACAGGTATAACTTGCTACAAAATCAGGTGAAATGAGACCCAGCGCCTATCTGAGAAAGGAAAATGAGGCCCACATAATGTATGAGCTGGCGACACCCTGTCTCCAGCTCATAAGTCATGCTTAATTTTTTTATTTGTTCCTTGTTGGTAAAGAGTGAATTTATTTATACTTAGGATACAATAGGGCTGGCATAAACTTTGTTTAAAAGCCCCTTAAAAAATAGAAGAAAAAAAGAATGCTGAAGAGATGTCAACCATGTATAATATTATAATAATAACGAGCTTCTGCCCGCAGCTTCGCCCGCGGCGTGGCCTATGAGAAAATAATTCAACCACCCATTTCACCCTCTTAAGGGTGGAATTTCGAAAAATCCTTTCTTAGCGGATGCCTACGTCATAACATCTACCTGCATGCCAAATTTCAGCCCGAACCGTCCAGTGGTTTGGGCTGTGCGTTGATAGATCACTATGTCAGTCAGTCAGTCAATCAGTCACCTTTGAGTTGTATATATTTAGATTAATAATAACGCCCAACGATCACATACAATAGATCCTGGACTCTAACTAGGATTCTCTGCATCTAGGGACCCGGGAACTACGAAGACCATGTTCCTACAACAGCCAGACAGAGAACAAGTAACTGAGCTTTTTTTTTGTGCACAAATACTAGTCCTGCCGCGAGAATCGAACCCGCTGACGACTCGTTATGAGCAGACCTGCTCATCCATCACGCAGACGCTGACTGATCAATCAATATAATCTCTAGATTTCTGTTAGAAAGATGTTGATTATAATGCTAAACAAATCCTAATCATTCACAGGTAAAACAATAGAGCCACCATTAAAATCGAACATAGATGGTGCCCTAACTCGACTACAAGACGTAGGAGCGTTAGACAAACGTCATGCTCTCACAGCGTTAGGAAAGCATCTGGCTGCGTTACCGGTGGATGTAAGAATAGGCAAGCTGATGCTGTTCGGAGCTATCTTCTGCTGTGTGGACTCCGCCTTGACTGTGGCGGCTTGTTTGAGTCATAAGAGCCCGTTTGTTGCGCCGTTTGGGAAGAAGGTATGCCTTAAATGTTGCGTGGCTCCTGTTTTAATCATTCAATTATATTTATTTTGATTAATTAATTAATATTTCTGGACATTTCACACAGCGCCATCTAGCCTTAAAATAAGCAAATTTTATTATGGGAACCAGATAACTGATAGAATACTTATATACTTTTTGTTTGTAAACATATACATACAATACAATATAGGGCAGTGTCACTACCAACTTGAACTATTGGGTCACTCAATTACGTAAAACTAAAGATACATAATATATAATGAATATATAATATATATATATATATAATGAATACATAATAATATATATAATGAATACAAAGTGAAGGGAGGTTTTATGACAGCTGACGGAACATAGTTCTACAGCCAAAGATAGATGGCGCTGAGGAGACATGGCACGCTTGCCAATTGGTGTATGTAATAGAAGAACAAAAGCATAGTAACTAACTAAATACTATGACTGAAATTAGTTTTTTTTAATGCTATTTATATTGTTGAAAGAATTGAGACAAAATGTTGAAATATAGAAATGGTCTACTAAAAATTAACTTGTTTTTAGGCTGAAGCAGATGCGAAAAGGAAAGAATTCGCATGTTCCCACAGTGACCAGCTGACGACGTTAAGAGCTTACCGGGTAAATATTAATTTATTGTTGTAATAAATTTACAAATAAATAAATATTTGTGGATATTTCACACAACGCCATCTAGTACCAAACTAAGCAAAACTTGTACTATGGAAACTAGAAAACTGATAGAATACTCAGATACTTTTTGTTTGTAAATACCTACATACATAGAATACAATATAACACAGAACAAACATTTATATGTTTGTCCTGGGTTTGTATTGGTTTTAATAAAAGTTATTTGAAATATAGCACACATATTTTTTGTTCCGATTTTAATTAACATTTGTAGATTTTTTTAATGAAAGTTTGGCTATTGTGAGGTTCAATAAAGATTTTAGCTAGAAGCCAGATGTGAAAAAAATGCATTTTTTTAATGGCAGTCACTATTAAAATTGTAGGCTTTACACGTTGATTATCATAAATCTTTGCATTTAATTATTTCGTGTTTATAAATAAAAAAAAAACTGAATATAAAAATCTTATATTTTTCTATGAGCTTTTTAGAGAATAATCTAGATTTGCTTTTCGAATTATGGTACCTTCCTAAAAATGAAATGTACGCTGTACATAGCATAATGAACTTTGTGTCAAACGTACAAAAGTACGAATTTAAATGAAAAAAGTCACGTGTCTTCCAGGGAATTCGCACGCATTCTCCGGAACTATTTTTGACGTGATATCGTCTTATAAATCGATGAAAGCCGGCGCACGCATGAAAAATTGTCGCGTTCCGCATAAGCCAGCGAGCGAGAGCGCGGTACAAGCGATAGAGAGGCACGATCGGCCTGACGTTGACACGTAAAATTATCGTCCGTAACTCCGTTAACCGATTTACAGGCAACCATTTTTTTACACTAGGTAGGCCAACGTTTGACCACACTTGACTAACATCAGGATGTTAAGTGCCAATGTAGCACGCTCGCTTACAAGAAACTTGTCTGATTTTTGTTTGTTACGTTATTCAAGTGACATAAAGCTCATTATGCTATGTACAATTCCGTTAAGTGGCAATGTAAATTGAGCTTTAAGCACAACCACTCTAAATTAATCTCTCATTTACAGAAATGGCAACAAGCGATGGCGCAAAGTACACACGCAGCCTTAGTATTCGCGAACGAAAACTTCCTTTCACACAAGACATTGCTAATGCTCGCCGATATCAAGCATCAACTATTGGGGCTTTTGGCTGCGATAGGATTTGTACCAGACATGCCCGCGCTTAGGAAACGAATGAGGAAGGATTCTGTTCTCAGCTTAACTGGGGAGGAGGTTAGTGGTATAATGAACCTTATTTCATTGGGATACGATTTGTGTGCTTGATTTAAAAAGCCCTAAATTCAGAATTGTCCTCGATCTGCATTATAAACTACTGTGATCACCAAGACACTTGCCAAGCGTCGTGATTATGGCAAACCCTAATGGTAGGTCTATGTTAAGCAGTGGACGTCATCCGACGGAGTTTCTCATTATCTCTGTTTTATGAAGCAGAAGATTCAGTCCACGAAGGCAATTAATCAAATATCGATTTTTGCTACAAAGCAATAAAGTGCTATTCACCTAGTATACACTGTAAACCTAAATTTATTTGCAATTAGTCGCCTCTCTTTCTAACGTTTATCTTTTATGTTGTCTGAGAGAGTGCGAGTCCAGAGTGCATCAGGCCTATTACCAGCAGTCTGTTTGTCTCTATCTTTCTCAATATATATCTTTCTATATCTTCTGTTTCTGATTGTCTGTCTCTTACTGCCTCTCTGTCAGTTTGTTTGGGGAAAGGATTAAAAGTTAGCACCAAAAGCGATGTACATGAAAATAAATTATTAAGGTTTGTTTCTTTAAAAATGATTGTTTCAGCTGAATGTCAATGGGAACAATGACCGATTATTGGCTGCCATTTTGTGTGCCGCCTTATATCCAAACGTGGTGAAGGTAAGTCGCCCTTTAATAATATTAGCCCGCGAAAAAAGATTCTTATTAATTTGTCCGAGAGAAAAAAAATGACGCTCGCGCCTCGATTAAGCCCTAAAATAATATTCATACTGAGCATATAAGCGCCGAGCGCCTATACTTACGACAAGACGAATATATTAATGTAATGGTGAACCATAAAAGTTTTATTCTAAAACGTGACATGTTTGAAAAGGGTTTATGAGCAAAGCGTTTCTATAAAGCGCGAACGTATTATTTTCTGCTCTGTGGTATTCTACGTTTCAATGTTTGATAATCTATTTGAATTTTCAAGTATGAAGCCAAATTGTCTTCTGAACTGTAGGTTGTGGGTTCGATTCCTACCCACGAACAACGTGTGTAATGAAAATTAATGTCTGAGTGTGATATTATATTCTATATATTTATAAACAAAAGTATCTAAGTATTCTATCAGTTATCTGATTCCCATAGTACAAGCTTTGTTTAGTTTGGGGGTAGATGGCGCTGTGTAAAATATTCACCAATATTATTGTTTGACAGCCAATATTATCGTCTGTGGTGTGGTGGCTGAGCAGGTCGCCTCATAACTCGGAGGCGGCGGGTTCGATTCCCGCAGCAGGACAAGTATTTATGCTCAGAAAAAAAAGCGCAAATACATGTTCTGAGTCTGGTTGTTGTGTCCGTAGACACAGGAAATCCTAGTTAGGGTCCAGGATCTATGTATGTGATTGTTGGGCGCTATTATTATTATAAATATTAAGGCGTCTTTCAATGTTTAATAATCTAATTTAATTCCCAGGTACTAAGTCCAGAGAAATCATTCCACATGCAAGCCGGCGGTGCCATTCCCCGGCAGCCCACTGCAGACGAGCTAAAATTCAAGACGAAAACAGACGGCTACGTCGCTTTACATCCGTCGTCGGTAAACTCGTCTGTAGGGTACTATACCAGCCCGTACCTGGTATACCAGGAGAAAGTGAAAACGTCCAGGGTGTTCATTAGGGAGTGCTCTATGGTCCCGCAGTTGCCGTTGGTCTTGTTTTCTGGTGAGTAATTCAAAAATTTCAGCCAAATCAATATTCATTTAGGGCTTAAAATGTGTGAAATTTAATCAATACTTAAACGTGTCTCGTTTTATTTTACGCAAGGGAGAGGTTGAAATAATATTTTAAACATTTAAGTAAGTAGACAATACTAGATTATCGACTTAAATTTTCGCTTTTACAATGTTGAAGACAAACATCGTGATTGTTCACGGCATTCGGGCATGTTGTCCACATCACATTATCACCACAAGACGTTGTAAGGGTCGCCATGACAAGGTTGTTTAGTCATGGTGTTGTTGATGCACCATTTTGGTAATGAAAGATGGTGTTGTAGTGCATAAGTGTATTGCTCGGCTTCTACACGATGGCTGAAGTAGCTTATTACTAACATATGCTATGTCGACTGAACTATGCAGGTCGGGCATGTTCATACACTACAGCGTCCACTGCTTCCCCATAAAACGCCACGTTGCGCTTACATAATTCTTCGCTAACATGTAGAGTGTTGGCCATAACCGCCTCTAATTTAGTGTTTAGTTAGTTGTGTGTTAAGGTGCCGCTTTCAAGATGTTTACCTTCAAAAAAGGTGTGCAAATTCCACACATAAGCTTGAGTGGGATTTGTACCTAGGTGCGTCCGTTTGTCTCGTAGATTATTGCTGAGCCACACTTACTCGTAATTTAATCTTAAAATATAAGTACCAAAGGTTTGATTCGTCTAGTTTCCGCTAGTGCCATTTAACGTTAACAAAACTGTTGTCCCAATACAAAATCAAATTTCAAATTATTTGTTTTGTGTATATTTGGGTTACATGATTTCATGTGTAGGGTAATTTTATTATGAAACATAATTTATCTTTCTTATCCTACAAACCTAGACAACTTAAGTAATAAGTCCGTGTACCGTGTAGTATTAACTGTGTTACAGGATAAAAAATTAGACAATGTTTTAATTGAAATTGGGTGATAAACGTATGTTTAACACCAAAATTGAACTTTCAGGCTGCACTTTAGCTGTGGAGCTGCATAACGGCACATTCATTGTTTCACTAGAAGATGGATGGATAATGTTTCAAGTGGAAAAACATGAGGTAAGTTGATATTCAAATTGAAATTTGGCGCCCTCTTTGGTGTGTGAGCAGGCCAGGACCCAGAGTCAGCAGGTTCGATTCCCAAGACAACACAAGTATAAAAAATACGAATGTGCTTTAGACTACACGACTGAAGTAAAACATCTTTAGTTTAGCTCCATCTATCGGCTGGTATAACTTTGTTTAATGTTAATGGCGCCATTTTGACGATTGTCAATATATACCAACATAACACAAATTTTTAACTTTTGTTATATTGACAATGGAGATCTACGTGAACTAACTTCAACTTCCGTTAGCCTCGCATTCAACAGCCTACTCCCCAAGTCAAGCGTGCAGAAGAAGTTTTACTGTAAATAAAAATTTAATGATATCTTAAATGTAATATAAAGAAATTAATAACTTATTTAAAATTCGCGATGCGTGTTTATTTCTGTAAATATCCAAATAAGTACATAGTTGAATATGGGCGGAAATATTGAAGTTAGGAAATATTTTTTAAACGAAACATTGTATGTGCAAAAATTGGTCCGACCATACATATGTTCGGGCCAATTCGTGAAACTGAATTTTAAAGCAATTATCCTCAAATGATTGCGATGTAATTTTCGATAAACGTTTAATTTGGTATAAACAATACATGGTTATCTACTTAATTGGCACGGCGGACTAGTTTTTTATTTGCACTGCCATATTTTAGTTTCAAATAAAAGGGTCTGAGAAGAATACGAAAAGTTTGTTTTTAACAATTTTTTACTGTTAATTAGAAGATACAATTATATTTAGTTTTTATTTCATTGTAAATTTCAAATAGCACATTTACCAGCAAAAACTAAAAAATTATGAAAAAAAGAAAAAACTTTAAATAAGATTGGTGTTGGTAGTTGGTGGAGAGAAAATTGCCCAAAACGCTGGCAGCATTACCGCGTTGAATTTTAAGTACAAAAAATAACCAGCATTCTGGTCACCCTACGCTACCACCAAACGTTTGGCCAAGTCAATGCATTTTTCCCTTTCATATTAAATTAGTGAAAAGCCATGAACTGTTTATCAACCCTATGGTATAATATTTTTATTTTTCTTCAGGTGGCAGAAATGCTGAAAACGATTCGAGTGGAACTAATAAACCTTCTAGAAGAAAAAATCAACGATCCGAGCCTAAATCTGCTAAACTACGAAAAGGGAAACCGTATAATAAAGACTATAGTTCAAATAGTGACTAAAGACTAAACAGTGCACGTTTGAATTTGATCTTTGATCAGCCACGATAACGGTGAAATTGAATATTAGTCAATTGTACGTTTACGTATTTTTAATAGGAAAATATAATATTGAACGACGTTTTAATTTATTTATTACTAATGTGCTTATTGATGGGGATACCGAATTATGTAACTGCGATAAAGCAAGAAACTTAAATTACTGGTAATTTTTGAGTAGATTTTTTTATGTTTGATAAGATTGCACCCTATCATTTATGTTAATATGTGAAATGTGATAAAATACATATATTGTATCTGTAATATACAGAAAAAATATAAAATTTTTGGTGGTTAAAAATTAAATGGATGTCATCAAAGATATTTTATTTTTATCCACAGATATTTTACATTTAGTTGCATCTTTTAAAGTCAATAAATAGGCACACAAGTTCTCCACAGGATCCCTGTTCTGCGTGAAAGGAATAGGAACCCCTCCATAACAAAGCGTCATAACTCCGCTATTTAATTACGTATTTTATTTTATTTTTAATCTAAAGAATATTGGACTAGTAGACGTTTTAATTGTTAATAAATTGATTAACGAATGAAATTAAATGTGTAGAGGAATGCGTGCCTATTATAAGTCTACTCATTAGAGTGCGGAGTACTACAAGTAAAAGTCAACAACTGATATACTTCCTTTATTCACCGGTTGCACAATTACTTTAATCTAGTTACATTACGCAGTTGGTGGTAGAGAGACGACTGAGGAGGACAGCAGGCCTAGCACGGCCGGTGGATAACTTCTCCCCAGGGAGTAGATAACAAACTTATCCTCACTGTCACTTTATTCCACTCTGCGAGCATGGCCGCGACAGTGGAAAGCTTTATCCGGGGGATAAACGGCGGGAGTAGCGTTTTTAGATTTCTCTACCGTATTGTTGCCAGTACGAGAAAATTTAACTAAAATGACATTACATGCTTCAATATTTTGTTCAGTCCATCAAACCATCGATAATTGTTCGGCTAAATATACTGGGATTCAAGACAAAATATAAAAATTAAGAAAAAATAAGGTTTTTGAGTCTGTGTCCTTGTGTTAATCAAAGAGTATATAACGACTACTATGTATATGAGTGAGAGTAAGTGAGTATATATTAAATTATATTAAAATTTTATTTTGTTTGTAATATGAGCGGAAAAACGTGATTAATTATTGTGTAGTAGTTATATTTTAAATTTTTATATGTATATATTTTATAATAAAATATACTCAAAAAATATATGCATCATTTAAGTTAATTACGTAAATTAAATTATTTCCTTATTAAAACTAAACTAATGATTGTATTTTCACGAATATTTCGCTATGTATTTTTTTTTGTATTGAACTCATTTTCCGGGATTTAGAAGGGATTACTTGTATTCCGAATGCTTCTCCCGGTGTAACTTTCGCTCCAAAATTCGAGTTCCCGCGATTAAACATAGTTATAATAGGCACGCGACATTTTTGTGCCTATTAAAACACTTTGACTTCCTTATACCCACCTACAAGAGTCGAAGATAAATACTCTCTGCTTTATGTCAATTCAAGAGAATATTATCCACTTTCTTCCGAGTCCGTGCTCTGAAGCTGGGAGTAGCGGGATATAATGTCTACCATAATGTCAAAGGGAAATATTTCTTTCCTCTCCTCGTTGCCGTGCTACGTAAGGTGGAGAGGGGGATTATTTTCACTGACAGGTGGAAAAAACCGGGGGAAAGACAATTTCTCCACATGCCGTGCTAAGCCTGCTGGAGCGGTGCGACTGACGTACGCGATATTTGCTTCGCTTGCAATCAAAAAATTTAACATGTAACCTTAACCTGCAACTAACAACCTAAAAACTCATAAAGTTCACCTTGAAACGACACGCTCACACGGCATACAATTTTCTTTTTGTTTACACAAACGTCATTCCGATAGCTACAACTAAAACTCACGAGATACAGTTGTAGTTATGAGTACTACTCACGTCAGTTTCTATAATATTAGGTCTTTTCCTATGAAATTGCCGTTATGTTTGAAAAAAGTTGAAGTATTTTTTTTTCGAACTTATTTATTTCTTTTATTCAAAGTAATCACCCCTGCAATCAATGCATCTTTGCCAACGCTGTGGCAGTTTATGGATGCCCTTCTTGAAAAAATCAGCAGGACGGGAGACAACAAACTATTCAAAGGCGTTTTGTACTGCCTCTCTGGAATTGAATTTTTTTCCCGCTAAAAAGTTGTCCAAATTTTGGAAAAAGTAATAGTCGGTAGGCGCAAGATCTGGCGAGTATGGCGGATGAGGGAGAGCTTCCAAACCCAACTCATGCAGCTTAGAGACGGTCTGTTGTGCAGTATGCGGTCGCGCGTTGTCGTGAAGTAGCAGTGGAGACGACCGATTGACCAAAGCTGGTTGCAGACGTGCGAGCTTCGCCATCATTGTGGTCAGTTCTTCAATGTACACATCTGCAGTAATGCTCTCGCCGTTTTGTAAAAAGCTATGATGAATCACACCAGCACTAGACCACCAAACTGTGACCATCACCTTTCTAGGGGTCATTTTTCGTTTTGCACATTGCTTTGGTACCGAACCAGGATCTAACCAACTTGCTGAGCGCTTTCGATTGTCAAAAAGAATCCATTTTTCGTCGCACGTAACAATTCGGTTCAAAATTCCTTCATTTCTGTGCCTGTTAAGCAGCGCAAGGCAAGTCTCGACGCGTACGTTGCGCTGGCGATCGTTAAGTTCGTAGGGCACCCATCTATCAAGCTTTTTTATCTTGCCAATCTGTCGCAAATGGACCAATATTGTTTTGATGCTAACATCAAAAGCTGCTGCCAGCTCAGCTGTAGATTGAGATTCATCAGCTTCCACAATCGCCTTTAATTCATCATTGTTGACCAAAGTTTCCGGACGACCACGAGGTTCATTTTTCAAGTCAAAATTCCCAGAACGGAACCGAGCAAACCAATAACGGGTTGTACGTTCGTTTGTACAGTTCTCTCCGTAAACGTCGTTGATGTTACGTGTCGTTTGTGCCGTGTTGGTGCCACGACGGAACTCATATTCCATAATTACACGAAATTTCAAAGTATCCATTATGAGGAAAAATGTTGAAATGTAATGAAAATACAACGCTAATCAATAAACAAAAGACTTATATTGTAAATAGAGTGTCATATTTTTAAAACAAAATTAATTTGAATTTAGAATTCATAGCCATACAAAACTTTTTTTTGTTTGAAAAAGTCTGTACTGCAATACGGCAATTTCATAGGTAAAGACCTATTATTATGTCATTCCGATAGACTAAATGTCCTTTGATCAGCTGTGTATCTCTTGGCTGTATAATGTTATGGAATAAATATTAAATATACATATAATTACTGTTAATATAGCTATTCATTTACTGTTTATAAGCACAGACTAGGTGAATATGTTAATGATAAAAAAATCACAATGTAACGCAAAAATAGGTTTATCTTCTTGAATATATACCATTACTTGAATTAAAAAAGCAACTGAAGTAGGTACCTACTGCCTATTAAGTATTTTACTAGTAAAAAATCCTAACCTAAATATGATAAACCTTAAGGCAGCTTCCTATTTAATATAGGTTATCTTACAGCTTACTTACTATTTCTTATAGGGCGATGTGGTAGCTAAGCAACGAAACCCTCAAAAAAAAAAAAAAAACGAACGAAACCGGTGGCAATGTATATATAGTAGAAAAAAGTTGAGCATGCATTGTTAATAAAGGCGTATCAATTGTGAGATTAACGCAGTCGTTGCTTCGCTTATCTTAAAGGAACTGTTGTCCAATAATTCTCAATAATTAGTAGTAACTAATTAAAATTAATTGATTAAAACAATGCAGAAAGTACTTGTTTTGGTTCTATTCGTTTCGCTTAGCTTACTGTCTGCTGCTACTGGTAAGAACATGTAACAATTAAAAATTAAAATTCAATAATATTTATGACGTTTAGAACGTTTTGATATTATTTATTAAGTTGAAGCGTAATCTCATTTTGTTTTATTGGTAACTTTCCCTTATTTGCACTCACTAGGTGGTAGGACTTTGTTGCAAAGTTCATCTAGGTAGGTACCACCGCTTTGCCAGTTATTCTGCCGCCAAGCAGTAGTGCGCAAGCACTACTGTGTTCCGGTTTGAAGGGCACTGTAGCTAGTGAAATTACTGGGCAATTGAGATTGTATGATCTGATCTCACAGTCGAGTAATCTTATTACCAGACTGTGCTGATGTCTCAGAATGATGTGCGCAGTGCAGTGTTGCTCGAAACTCTATTTTGGGGTTCCGATTGACACTGTTCTGTTATGGGCAGCCGTGGCGCTTAACATCAGGTGAACGGCTAGCTCGTCAAATCATTCAGTAACATAAAAAAAAATATATATCTGCTTTTTTTTGTAAAATTTACTTACCATGGCGTTTAATAAACTTGTGATTACCAATTTGTTTAGTACCTATAGGTACTACAGTTTTTTTATTTAAAATGTTTGTGTGATTCCAGCTTCAAATCCTGTATGTTCTCTACCTTTGAAAAGTGGCCCATGCAGAGGTCTTTTTCCAAAGTAAGAAACCTAACTTATGAACTAGCTATGAAAGATTGTTCTTACCTAGTTATTAAAAAGTAACATTACATAACTGTATTTCATAACCAGCTACATAAACGTATTTATATTTTTTTCCTTTTTTTTTTAGCCCGGTGACAGTGACAAAAATAGCGTTAATAGCCACAAGATGGCCTGTATACATATATAGATAAAAATTTAATAATAATCAAAAACGAGTATGCTTTAGACCACACGACTGAAGTAATAAAAATTAAAAATAATATAATAAATTCAAAAAGAATAAAGTCAGTCAAAACTTAGACTTAGGATGTACGCGAAAATATTCAACGTCTGCGGTTGAAACATTGTGTTGTTACTTTTAATTTGCAGGTGGGGATACGACGGTGTGAGTTGCGTCAAGTTCTACTACGGAGGCTGCCAGGGAAATGAAAATAAATTCAACTCACCTGAAGAGTGCCAGGAAAATTGTCCTTAATTATGATGAATATATCAGTGTCGTGTTAACGTTACTTACAATGAAATAAATAACTTTTTTATATCTTTGGTCTTAGGAATCCATTCATAAGGTTTTTGGTGTTAATAATTAACTTACAGTATTTGATAAAGTCTCATAAACGCTATTAATAATATTTTAAGTAGCTGTTGGTGTCGATTCTGTGTCGCATTCTCTAAAACTAAACTTAAAGTATGGCGGCACTCTTCTGATAAAGGGGAAATTAAAAAGACGGAAGTATGTTAATTTCGTTTAGCTTTAGAGTATGTGACACAGAATCGACACCACTATAATAGGCAAGTAGAGAGAAGTATTTCGTCCTACTCACAATGAAAAACCGGTTAGAACCGTCCGAGCTGTTTATCTGAAAGAAACGCATGGACCACTTTTCCGTAGAAAATAGTTGAATACAAAACTGGATTCGTAGGACCTTCCCCAAAAGAATCCTCGTTGTCATCACCACGCCTATTGTATTGTACATTTTATAATGTAGTCTCAAAACTGATTAAATAATTAGGCTTATTACGCCGTAATCTAGAATATATACCTAATATAGATCGAAGGATGAAAACTATATATCTGACGGCGGCTACAATTTACCCTGTGGTGGCATTAAATTTATTACAGTGGCAGCACCGGCAACTGTCATGGCGCCCCTACCTGTCTGACTATATAAAGGGATCGATTGGTGTGCTACGGATCATTCTTGTTCCAGACACGGCGCGGTGCGGACATGCTGAAGGCCTATAGTTATATAGGTTGCAACCTACCTACCCACAACCCGTTTCTGCCCACATATCTATTCATTTAATGTTTATAAGCACAGACTAGGTATATATTTACTTGGCTAGCATGCTACACCTTCGATCAAATCTTCACTTCCCATCAGGTGAGAGCGTGTTCAAATGCTAGACAATTTTGAAGTAAAAAAAAAATTATAAGAAAAAATCTTGTCAATGTAACGCAAACATACGTTCATCTACTTACCATTATACTTGTATTAAAAAAACAACTTAAGTAAGGTAGGTAGTAACAACTTAGGTAATTACAAAAAATCCTAACCTAAATACGGTAAACCTTAGGCGACTTCCTATTTAATATAGGTAGCTAAGCAAGAGACGTGTTGTCCTAACGGCGTGGGAACCTTACCATCTCTTCCCGTAAAAGCCGGCTAAGGGAATGTCCAGAGAAAGTGCAACAGCATTCTCTTCAGTGCATTAAAATCTGCATTCATGAAGACGCCCACCAAACGCGGTGATTAGCGAACCCATAAGGGGTTCGCTAATCACATAAGCGTCCAAAGTGAGGAGTTGAGAGTGGAGAGTTTTGTAGGGAGGCTTACGTTCATTAGTGGACATCTTAAGGCGGCTGATGTGAAACATTCGCTTAATAACTACAATAATAAGCTATTTTATCGAAGTACTTGACCCACAATTTTATATAGGTTATCCCAACATGGATGCTTTTTTGTTTATCAGTAGTTTAACCTTAACATTTTGCAAAACAATTACTTATCGATTTTATTGTAGGTTACATACTTATACCTATACTAGTTACGTCCCGCGGTTTCACCCGCGGATAAAGGGTATTTTAATTATTTGCTAATCCCATGGGAAAATTTTATTTTTCCGGGATAAAATGTAGCCTTAATCCAGTGTATAAGCTATTTTGGTACCGAATTTCATCCAAATCCATTCAGCCGTTTGAGCGTGAAGGAGTAACAAACATACACACATACAAACTTTCGCTTTTATAATATTAGTGTGATCAACAATTGAAGGGTTGAGAATAAAAAGGATTTAACTGACAAATTGACAGTTTCGAGAAAATTGACTTTAAACGTCAACGGCGTCATTTTTATGTAGAGTGCTTATAAGGTAATAGAAAAGGTTTATGTAAGTTTCAGTTGCTTGAAAATGTTTTATTTCTATTTAAAATTACTAAATATAGTACTAATTCATACAATTACTGTAAAAATATAATATAATAAAATAAATAAAGTAATGTTTTTATGCTAAGCGTACTGTATTCCTGTGACAGATAAACCATTTTTAGACTCAAAATCTCGAGATTTAAGCCTCATTTCGGTATTTTGAGAATGTATTATTGAAGATAATTTCACGCTGAATCCAACGATACCCATAAGTCATTTGGTCAAAAAAATCAGTTAAATCCTTTTTATTCTCACCCCTTCAATTATGAAATAATAAAAGAATATTTCACCTCACAAAGTAGGAAATCTTTTTATCATGCAAAAGTGCATTTTATCCGCTAGCATGAAAACAGTTTCAAAATTTGAACCTATCTTGTCAATAATTTTCAGTAGGGAGCGAGAGTAAAGCTATAGTCTTGCTTATATGGAGAACTGCTCACTTTTGGAACGGTGCGCCAAAGTACCAGCTTCAGGCTCTGGACTCCTTACAGCGACGAGCCTTTAGACTTACAGAAGATCCTGAGTCTACCAAAGATTTGGAACAACTGAGCTTATGCCGAGATATCGCTTCCCTCTGTGAGTTCTGCAAAATCTTCAATGAAGAGCTGTTCAACTTTCACTACAAGTCCCAGCATCGTGGTTTTATAATTGCACAGCTCATCACTGCAGGCTTCTATAGGTGTTACTCCTTACCATCAGGTGGGCCGTCAGCTTGTTTGTTCGCCTATTTATGGTCAAAGGATAGTGTTTATTTTATTCTTGGTAAGAAAACAGTGTCGTTCTAATTGGCAAGAATATTTGGATGGGAGATTTAGGAAGAAGAGTATATGGCATAGAACGATTCAAAAACTGATTTCTCATTACCCATGGATGGATGCAGGAATAAACTTCTTTCCCAGTGAATTTTCTCGTGTTTCTTTTATATGAGGTCCTACATCTCATATATGGCGCCCAACTATTAAAAGGGCTGCCCGCGTAAAACCGCGTCAGAATACCTACGGTGATAGTGTGTTTTGTGAACTTTGTGAGTGACTCCTCCGTGTGGACTAAAGGACTAAACCGTAATGGAAACACGGAGTCATGTGCGTTCGCGACAGGTCGAGAACGGTCCCGGTTCGGACGCGATTCTCCCTGTCAATATCGCGTCGACCACGCCCCCCGCGCACAGCAGTCCCGAATACGCAAGTCCTGCTGCTCCCGGTCCCAACGGCGATCCAACACCGCAGCGCCCACGCCGCGTGCTGGACATCGAAGGTGCACCGATGACGTCGACTCCGATGACACCCGGAGTTACGTTTTCACAAGACAGCGTAACGGCTTTGATAACTGCTCTGCAAAAATCGCAAGCTGAAGCCTTCCGAGATATAGTCGAATCCGTGATGCGAACTAGCCCCGCCCCTCATGTTGCCAGTGACTCGCAGACATTAGCTCGCTGCAGATCTACCTTCAGCGGCTCGACGTCGGAGTCCGTAACGGCCTTCATCGACAGTGTAGACAGCTACATAGATTGCGTCGGTGTTTCAGATGTGAATATCCTAAAAGGATTATCAATGCTGCTAGTGGGACAAGCTGCTATATGGTGGCAAGGGCTGAAGAATGAAATATCCGGATGGGCCGAGGCTAAACAAAATTTAATAAGTGCATTCGGTGACCGAAGACCGCCTTATAAAATCTACCTCGATATATTTGCCAACCCACAGGGTAGTGAAAATACAGATTTATTCATATCGAAGATAAGAGCGCTTTTAGCAAAGCTACCTAAAGACGATTTATCCGAGAATGCGAGGTTAGACATAACTTACGGCCTATTAAATAAGAAAATAAAAACTAGGCTGAGAAGAGAAGAATTTTCATCTTTTAATGTTTTACTAAATCTCGCCCGAAGCATAGAAGATTCAATAAGCGAGGAGAGAAAAGGCGTGCAAAACGAATACATGCGTACACTCCCTCCGCTGCCCCCGCCGCCGCAACCGCCCGCTCCAAGTTCGTGGAACAACCCGCGAAACGGACGTGCTCCCGCGCCTTCCCTTGTTGCTAACCGCTCCACACCCGCCCCGCCCGAGCCACAGCGCGCCCGCGCTACGCCATCCGCTACGAGCGCTACGGCTGCCTCTACATACGCTACGCCAACGCCGGTCTGTGCTACGCCTCCAGCCGCTACAGCTGAGTACGCTGACGCTAAAAAGCACCGCCCACAATGTACGTACTGCAAGCGATACAATCACACCAAGGACCAATGTCGTAAGTTGGCGAGTCGAGGTGAGTCCAGCTTCTCTAACATTTCTGCTGATGTGTGTGATAGTGTTGAAACGGGCAAGGAAAGCTTTTACAGTGTTGAACTTCCGTGTTCACCTAAGGGTGTAGGTTCACTTAATAACTGCTTAGATGTGTCTAATGAGTGCTTACAATTTAATCGTGTTCTCTTGACAAATAATTATTTGAACACTATAGAAAATAATATCGATACTAAGCATATTGCTGATAATACTAACCATTATATGTGTTTATGTGGGCCTGTGGCGAATGTTGCATGTAACAATTTGCAAAATTGTTTGAGCCGCCGCAGTCAGGTCATTGCCTCGCCGCATTCGGATGCGCTTGCGTTAGAATCTAACTCACAATCGGCAAAATGTCCGACGGACATTGCTTGCAGCATTCAAAACAGTGCTAATAATAATAATATGTTGTGTTATCGAAATTGGGTTCCGCATAATACCGCATGTTCATGTACTCGCTCTGAGAAAAATTCCGATTTTGTATGTGATGTTAATCCAAAACATTTTTGCGCTCACAAAATTGATGATGCTACATGTTATAATAGTGCGAGAGCTAGTTGTTCGGATGAATCACTTCATTGTACAAATCATAGTCCGAGAGCTAGTTGTCCGGAAAAATTACTTCACTGTGCAGATTATAGTGCGAGAGCTAGCTACTCAGAAAAATTACATCAACGTACCAATTATGTTAAAACAGATGGTAATACCGAAAAATCACGTCAGTGTATGTATAGTTCAGGAGCTAGTGATACGGATAATTTACTTCATAATGAATGTTCATACGATAACTTATTTTGTAATAGGAATGTTACGGAAAAACGGTGTAATATAAACAATATTCAAAATTCTCGGAATTTTTCAACTAGTAAAAATATTGTAAATAATTTTAAAACTAATGGAATTGCTGATGATTGTATATGTAGCGGAGATGTGTTACCGTGCGGAAACAGTCGTGAGAGGCCCCGTGCATGTCGCGAAATTCGTCCTATTTTCAATATAGAAATTTTGGGCGTTAGTGGTACAGCTTTAATAGACACCGGCGCGAAGCATTGCATTGCTGGCCACACACTGTATGCTCTCCTTCTACGAAAAGGTCAACCCCTCGTTCCCTCGATGCGTCAGATCAAGCTTGCTGACGGTCACGTACGGGACATGGAAGTGCTTACTACTACTTTGGCGGTAAGTTTAGACCACACAGTCATTAAAATACCATTTCTCATTTTCCCTGATTCCGACAATAATGAAACTCTCCTGGGCATAGATTTTATAACAGCTGCAGGAGTAGTTATCGATTTCCACAAAGAGGTATGGTATTTCAGCAATAACAATAGTATTCAAAATAAACTGCTATTTGAATCTACCTCACGACAAATAAGCTGCTCTGCTGCGAATGTTCTCCGTGCTGATGAAGGTGCCCACCTCAACGTAACTGAGCGTGGTGCACTCGCAGAAGTCCGCGTCAGACGCGTGAGTGCCTTCGAAGTAGGGGGAGGTCCAACTCCATACGCCGAGTACTGCATAGATACAGGTAATCACCCACCAATAGCAGTGCCGACGTACCGTCTTACTCCAGCAAGAGAAGACCTGATGAACCGAGAAATGAGATCCCCTACTGAGATCACACATGATCTTCATGCTATGGATTCATACAAAGAAAATTTTGTCCCATCAATAACTCCTTACCTAAGGAAGTTTGTCAATTCGCTTACAACGACCCGTGAACGTGTCGAAGTACAACAGGACAAGACTAAAGAGTATGCCGATCAATTTCGCCGACCTGCAGTAACCTATCAGGTAGGTGATTTGGTACTGCTTCAATCCCACGTGCTCAGCAGCGCTCCGAAGAATGTGACTGCGAAATTTGCGCCAAAGCGTGATGGACCGTACCAAATTTCAGGCAAAGTAAGTCCAACAACTTATATCTTGTCACATGTAGAACCGCCCAATGAAGTCCTTGGCAAGTATCATATCCAAGACCTTACTGCCTACAAAAGTAAAGACGACCGTTCACCGCCTAAGCCTGTCATCCCAAAAAGAAAGCGAGGTCGCCCAGTGACAATACCTAGAATTCTAATCCAGGACAAATTGCCAGCTCCTAGAGTCCCAGTCCCGAACCAGGACCCATTGCCAGCAGCTAAAGTCCTAGTCCAGGAGCGAGGACGTTCCCCTGGACTAGAGGGGGAGCATATAATAAACCGTTCTGAGGTGTTGCCACACCGTGCCTCTCGCGGCCGTATTCCCGCGCGCTTTCTAGTTTAAGTGTAATGCGTTAGCGCCTACAAGCATTCTGCTCGCACGTACGCGCGCCCGCGTTTCTTTTCTCTATCCACGATGCGCTGTTGCCATCGTGTGTACGCCCGCGCCTCGTGCCGTCCTTTGCTTTCCGTCCACGCGCCAGTCGAAGCTCACCACTCGTTCACACTCGACGCTGGTTGCTTATACGCGCGCGCCTAATTTTCGTTACCTACGAACTTGTTGTTTATGTACCTATGTTCAGGAATAAACTTCTTTCCCAGTGAATTTTCTCGTGTTTCTTTTATATGAGGTCCTACATCTCATAATGTTGTTTATCTAGGTTTTGGTTGTGTATATAAGACAGTTGTATTCATAACTAAACATCTATTTCAATAAAACTGACGTACAGCTATTAGAATTGAAGTTATCAAACGGGAAGTAAAAACTAGCCTAATTTTGGAACAAAGTACCCCGACTTTACGGTATGGATGTTGACATATGCAACAGCATTTTGGAGAAGCATTTTTTTGAGGGGGGGAATGCCCTCGCCTCGGTATGTGGGACTTGAACCCACTAAACCCCCAACCCCCCGTGATCCGACCGCCGCCCGGATGGGCGGCCGCACTGCATTAACAATCTCGCCCCGGTGCGAGGCTGTAGGCCCTTTCGGGCCTCTGCGCCAGTGGGCAACCTTCCACCTCAGTTGCCCACTAGATGCGTGCCATGTAATTGCAGCGGATTTTGGAGAAGCCTTTTTTTTTTAGGGGGGAAATGCCCTCGCACTTCCCTGCCACCACAGGGGTGGTGGCAGGGCGTATGTGGGACTCGAACCCACTAAAACCCCCCCGTGAGCCCTCGTCCGCTATACCGGGGCGAGAAGGGGTCGCGACTGCAGTCCAGCCAACTCGCCCCCGAGATTTTGGAGAAGCCTGTTTCAACACATGCAAAAATGTTGTTTAAATTGATTACTTTAGGCTTAGTTGGGGGCTAGAAAAAAGTTCAAATTTATATTTTGTGTTTTCTTACAGTGCGGTGAGATCGCTAAGCGTCAAAGCCATCAAAAAAAAAAAAAACTTGACGAACGAAACCGGTGGCAAAGTATAGTTTAAAAAAGTTAATAGCAGACATTTGAGCCTGCCTTGTTTATAAAGTCGTATCATCGTGAGATTAACGCAGTCGTTGTTTTACTTATCTTTAAGAAACTCTTCTATATTCTCAATTAGTAGTACCTAATTAAAATTAATTAGAACAATGCAGAAAGTACTTGTTTTGGTTCTATTCGTTTCGCTTAGCTTACTGTCTGCTGCTACTGGTAAGAATACGAAACATTTACAAATTAAAATTCGTTTTAATATTATTTATTACTAGTTGCGCCCCGCGGTTTCACCCGCGGATAAAAAGTATTTTAATTATTTGCTCATCCCATGGGAACATTTCACTTTTCCGGGATAAAATGTACCCTCTATGTTAATCCAGTGTATAAGCTATCTTGATACCGAATTTCATTCAAATCCATTTAGCCGTTTGAACGTGAAGGAATAACAAACATACACACATCATACAAACTTTCACCTTTATAATATTAGTGTGATAGTGTGAAGTTAAAGCGTAATTATCTTATTTGTGTATTCCATTTATATAATTATACTACTTATAAGTATCGGTTTATTAATTACAAACATACACACAAACACACATACAACTTTCGCTTTTATAATGTTAATGTGATCTAAGTTTTACCACAGATTATAAAGGGTGGTGATTTTTTACGTATTTGGGGTACCAATAGTAGGTCTATTCTATATACTTAATTTATATTTAATATCCCAGAATTTGATTATCATTAATAAAACAATAGCCCCACATTCCTCTTAAATAACCTGGAGGACTGCTACATTATGCTATTTAGCAGTAAGTTCATCGATGTATACCTACATCTTTAGTTAAACAATTGTTAAAAACTATTAAATAAATGAAAATGATAATTCGTAAATGAAACACGGAAAATTTTGTTTGATTGAACATTCGCTGATTTGCAATGATTTCAATTTTTTTTTGTAAATTTACTTACCATGCTGTAGGTATTATAAATGTACGATGACCAAATTGTGTATTAATACTTTCTACAGTTTTTTATTTATAATGTTTGGGTGGTTCCAGCTTTAAATCCTGTATGTTCTCTACCTTTGGAAGCGGGCCCATGCAGAGCTGATATTCCAAAGTAAGAAACCTAACTATGAACTAGCTATGAAAGAAGATTTTTTTTCTGCACTGATTCCTAACTATATTTATTAAAAAGTAATATTACATAACTGTGTTTCATAAACGGTTTTTTTTTCTTATTTTAGACAGAAAAAATTGTTGCTATTTTTTAATTTTAGTTAACTAGTTACGAAAATGGCGATCATAGCCACGATATGGCCTGTATATATGTATAGACTAGATTCTGCTCGCGGCTTCGCACGCGTGGGCTATCCCTCAGAAACAATTATTTTTTTCGGGATAAAATTAACTTAACCCTCTTAAATTAATATATGGTTGGAATCTCGTGCGTGCATTGATCTCTTAGAGAGAGCTGTTTATTAGAGAGAGAGAGCTGTTTATTAGAGAGAGAGAGCTGTTAGACTAAGCATTATATGACAATATCGAAAATTCTTGCCAATGATTGCTATCTATCGGCCGGTGTAACTTTGTTTTTGCTTTGTTTAATGTTATGTCGTCAATGTTGCCATTTTGACGATTGTAAATTAATAATAAGAATAATAATGCCCAACGAGGATTCAGGAACTACGAGTACCATGGTCCTCGATGGATGGATTGTGGTGGGTGGTAAATTGTAATTTTACCGGACATAACCAACATCTAAATATATATAACTCAAAGGTGACTGACTGACATAGTGATCTATCAACGCACAGCCCAAACCACTGGACGGATCGGGCTGAAATTTGGCATGCAGGTAGATGTTATGACGTAGGCATCCGCTAAGAAAGGATTTTTCGAAATTCCACCCTTAAGAGGGTTAAATGGGTGGTTGTATTATTTTCCCATAGGCCACGCCGCGGGTGAAGCTGCGGGCAGAAACTCGTAATAATACCAATTTTTAGCTTTGTTATGTTGACAATGGAGATCTACGTGAACTAACCTCAACTTCCGTTCGCCTCCCATTCACCAGCTTAAAGCGTGCATAAAGTTTTACTTTAAAAATACTATAAGGTCCGTATTACAGAACGATGATCAGTCATCGATCGGTGCTTAAGTAGAGAGTTCATTCACTAATTGATCACCAAAACCAATTGAAACCATAGACTTAGGATGTACGCGAAAATATTCAAGGTCTGCGGTTGAAACATTGAGTTGTTACTTTTAATTTGCAGGTGGGGATACGACGGTGTGAGTTGTGTCAAGTTCTACTACGGAGGCTGCCAGGGAAATGAAAATAAATTCAACTCACCTGAAGAGTGCCAGGAAAATTGTCCTTAATTATGATGAATATATCAGTGTCGTGTTAACGTTACTTATAATGAAATAAATAACTTTTTTATCTCTTTGGTCTTAGGAATCCATTCATAAGGTTTTTGGTGTTAATAATTAACTTACAGGATTTGATAAAGTCTCGTAAACAATAATATTTTAGATAGATACTATAATTTAAAAGCCCCTTAAAAAAATAGATTTAAAAAAAAGGTACTATAAAAGGTAAGTAGAGTCTTTTGTCTCTTTTTTTTGGTTTTGGCTCCACACTTTTGTGTATTTAGCTAGTGTCAAGTAATTAATTTTTTCAAGTTGTATATATGTATGTTGTATGTGACAAGTCAAGTCGCAGTCTAAGTCATCAAGTCAAGTCATAGTCTAGTCTAGTCAAGTCATACTCCTAGTAAAGTGGTGGCAACTTTACCAGAAGTTTCTATGGAGTATTGGAAATAACACGAAAAGAAACGTTTCGCCATCATTATACCACTTTCCTACACTCATGCCTGTAATCCAGCACTAATGAATAAAATGCCACCAATTTTATGCAGTAACACTGATAATAGCACTTGTTTTGGAAAATAATACAATGCGGTAGCGCGACTTTTTTCGTTTTCCCGCCAAAAAACGAAAATACTTTGTCCTACTCAACGCACGCACAACGAACAACGAGAAATATGAGCGGCATCAATCACACCGACAAAACGGCTGTCCGACGGCGGCTAACGACCGGCGGACCGAGCTGAAAAAGGCATCTTATGGCGATTTCGACCAGCGTAGGTAAGGTACCTAACGTTCGACCTAAATCGTGCAAATGACTTTTTACAGATTTGAAGTAGGTACCTATTGAGAACTGAAATTTATGTTCATTACTGCGGAAATTTTCAAATTAGGAATTAAATTTCTTCTGTTCCATTGAATTAGAAGTTTTGTGATCACCTTATTGCCAAACACATTGACTGAGTTTTGAAAAAGATCGCGTCGGCGTTCAAATATACGGAATACGAATACTACAAATATACGGAAATATACGGAATACGTTCGGAAAATAATACAATGCATATTGTATTATTTTCCAGAACTGGTGTAATTTTCAGTGTTAGTGCATGAAATTGGTGGCGTTTTATTCGTTAAGTGCTGGATTATAGGCATGAGTGTGGGAGAGTGGTATAGGTGAAAAATTTATTTTCGTGTTGTTTCCAAAACTCCATAGAAGCTTCTAGTAAAATTGCCACCAATTTACTAGGAGTATTACTTGACTGGACTATAACTTAGCTTGACGCCTTGTACTGTGACTTGACTTGACTTTTGAAATTATCTCGAGAAATTATCAAATACTTGACACTGGCTAAATACACAAAAGTGTGGAGCCAAAACAACAACAAAAAACCAAAAAAAGCTGACTATAAATCAACTTGACCAATGATACAACCTCCCCTCATACGAAAAATAGTAGTTGATTTCCACTACTAGCCTTTGCGAGTATGTATTAAAGAAGTTTAGAATGTGATAGTACCTATAGGTGTTCAATCTATCGATATTTTATTCCACGTTACCACATCACTAAGCTCATAGCTCAGACTTTGTCATTATCGTGATCAGCCAAACGCAAGCATAGAAAATGCCTACAGAATAAGTTATAGTAGGTACTCTGCTGTTACCTCGCCCTGTGCGGACGGTGGACTCTCTCCTCTCCCTCTCAGTGGACGTCTTCCAGCTGATGATGATGATATTAAGCTTGAAAATGTATTAATTCTATTTTAAAATGCAAAATATAGTACATACTAATTCGTACCATTACTGTAAAAATACAATAAATATAATAATGTTTTTATGCTAAGCGAACTGTATTCCAGTGTCAGATAAACTGTTTTTAAACTGAAAATCTCGAGGTTTAAACCTCATTTCAATATTTTGAGAATGTATTATTGTATATAATTTCATGCTGAATCCAACGATACCCATAAGTCATTTTGTAAAAAAAAAAACAGTTAAACCTTTTTTGATCTTACCCCTTCAATTATTGTGAACTTACAGCTAAGTCAAGTTACACTGAGTTCTTACTATATGGATTAACCAAAATATATTTATAAAGCTGACTAATGGGGTCAGTATGTATGTCAGCAGTCTAAAATAAGCAGCTGATTACCGCTACAGTTTACCTATTTTGTTACAAATAGAAATAATCTTGTGACCTCAAAAAAATATTCCAAAAACAACCCAACTTTCGCAGCACTAAATCAGACCCTCGGTTATTGGAAATATTGCGACGGTCGAAAGGGTCCAAAAGGCCCCCATTCGCGGCCGATTCCAATAGTGCGGACCCGGCCGCCTCGTAAAACGCACGTGTTTTGGTCGCGCTACATGTGTACTTTAAAGGGCGAAGTTTTGGGTTAGGACCGTCCGAGCTGTTTATCTGAAAGAAACGTATGGACCACTTTTCCGTAGAAAATAGTTGAATACAAAATTGCATACGTAGGGCCTTCCTCAAAGAAAACCTCGTTGTTATCAACACGCCTATTATATTGCACTTTTTATATTGTAGAGTCTCAAAACTGATTAAGTAATTAGGCTTATTACTCCGGTATCCAGAATTCTATATAGAAGGATGAAAACTGGAAAAAAATCAGCAAAACATTCCACGCACCCTTTAATTTGTAACAGCGCCACCCTGTGTCGAGTAGCGGAGTAAACTCGTAGACCGTACTAGTTTTATTGCCATAGTACTAGAGATAGCCACTAGATGTCTTTAGTATGCATTACCAAAAACTAATAAGATTTTCTTATAGGAATAAGGAGCGCTAAAATGGAATACATTATAAAGTAAGTACTTTAGCTGAACTACCTATGAAGTTGTGACTTGGGACGCGAATTATACTTCATATATTTATGAGATAAATATATGAAACTACTACGTATTATTACTGAGGTAATAATAGTGCTTTGGTTTACAACAAAACCTACTTCGTCACTTCAATTTCAATTATAATTACATATGTTAATTATTGTGAAGTTAGTGCTTGCATGCGTACCACAATACCAGACATCCATCGTAATTAAACCTATTTGCAATAATTATGATGGTTTCTAAGTAAGTAGGTAGGTAGATAAAATACTTAAATTAAAATGAGAATTTAATATAAATCATAAATCAACCCAAGTATACAATTACTCAGATTAGTCCAGTAGGGTAATTGAAACGAAGAAGTGAAACACCCCATTGTAAACGCTAAATTATGCAATTTAGCTTTATAATATTGGTCGATAAAACAGCATCGGTAAGAAGGTTTTAATGATCTTTCACAGATGTCGCTACGATCATTTTAAAAGGTCTTATAAAAAAAGAAATGAGGAGTTTTGGCGGGAAAACGAAAAAGATCGCATCGCCGCATTGTATTATTTTCCAAAACTTGTGTTATTTTCAGTGTTAGTGCATAAAATTGGTGGCATTTTATTCGTTAAGTGCTGTTACAGGCATGAGTGTGGGAAAGTGGTATAATGATGGTGAAACGTTTCTTTTCGTGTTGTTTCCATAACTCCATAGAAACTTCTGGTAAAGTTGCCACCACTTTACTATGAGTATGACTTGACTAGACTAGACTATGACTTGACTTGATGACTTGGACTGTGACTTGACACATTATATGATATTAATTAACTTGAGATATTATCAATTACTTGACAATGGCTAAATGCACAAAAGTGTGGAGCCAAAACCAAACAAAAAAAGAAGAAATTTGCTATCTTTTAATTTGCAAAACAAGAGTTTGATCGGGTCCTATTACTATGCTAGAGGTCTACGTATATTACCTGTACAAGAGGTTTTGTAAATCGCACCTACCTGTTTGTTGTTGTTTGTTTAGGAAATAAACTCTGACAACATCATAATTTTTTTCAATTTCGGTCCAATTAAAGCTTGACTAGTTACAATACAATATAATACAAAAATTCTTTATTGTACACCAGAAGAAAAAAACAGTTTCAGATGATGAAACTCAAAGCAATGGGTATATAATGGCACAATACAAAGTACTTTTAGCGATAAGTCCGTCCATTGTACGATTCTCTTCCAGTCAGAGCCAGCTTTGATCTCTTTCATTCAACCAGTACAAACACAGTCTAACAGTAGTTAGTACTTAATCAAAATGACCACCTGTGTAATTGTCTGTCTGTCTCTGTCTCCGTCTCCTGTCCCATTTGTTTATATGACTGGTATAGTATACTAGTTTTGGAAACGGTGACTACTTTTCCGAGAAAACTACAATGACATCGTTATCGATGGTTACCTATTGGGAAATTGACCCAAGGACGAGATTGGTATATGGCTTATCCACACTATTTCACTCTACCCTTGCAGGGTATATTCGGACGCAGCGCACGTCCGCGTTGGCTCGTAATTGCCGCCATTTGCCGCTCCTGGCCGTCTTGTTACGTTTCGACCGATCCGTGCCATGGCAATAATATGTGCAGTTCCCGGTTTCTTTTAAGGCATAGAAAAAAAAAAATTTGGCAATTCCGAAATAGAGTATTCGATACTCGGTTACTCAGTAAAAGTTGTACTTGGCGTATCTTTAATGCTAGCAAATAAATTACATGTTAATAAATTAATAACTTTTGAGAAATCTTATATCTACTTTGATCCTTCAGTTTGGAAATTTGGTCCAAAAAAACTTAATTCCATTAACGAAGGTTTAATGGAAAAACACGTATTCTATTCTATTCTAATCTTCTTTTTTCTGTTCCTAGGTACTTTTCGTAAAAGTTGTACTCGGCGCAATTCTAGCTAGCACGATGATCACGGTCTAACTCAGTTCGATTGTGATTTTTTGCGCGGTCTATAATTTTCAGGCTTGGCCATCCATAAATGACCTACGATTCCTCATAAGTCATCTCTACGCTTCGATGTGCGAACTCGTTTTCTGGTGTCTCCACTACACCACAATTTCTCATGCTCAACGGTTTCAATCTATAAGTACTAAGCATCACAATTATACTTTCCTCCCGCTTTAATTTTACTTTTATACTATACCCAAACATTTACGCAACTGAGGTATTTCCACTAAGCTACAACATGGGGCAATTTACACGTCGGGTGAATAGAGTCTTAACAAGAAGGCAATGCGTTGGCAGCGGCCCTAGTATTGCAGGTGTCTATAGGCGACGGTAACTTCTTACCATCAGGCGGGCTGTCAGCTTGTTTGTCGGTCTATATTATAAAAAATAAATAAACAAGATAACAACTGCGTCATTGGCTAAATTGTGGTAACCCGCAGAAGCCACAAAAATAAGAAGTTGAAGTTGAACAACTGCGTCGGTGAATAAACCAAACACAAAAACCCACCCTCACGGTGATAAACCAAAAACATCCCGTATTATCAACCAGCCCGTTGATTCCATTCCTAATAAATCAAGGCTATTCCCAAATCCGGCGATAAATCGTCCCAATTCTGGTCATCGCACACCCGAGAGGCGTTTTAGCGCTCACCCCG
The DNA here is from genome assembly GCA_905220475.3 of Ennomos fuscantarius. Classification (NCBI taxonomy): domain Eukaryota; kingdom Metazoa; phylum Arthropoda; class Insecta; order Lepidoptera; family Geometridae; genus Ennomos; species Ennomos fuscantarius. Next base: position 11,177,033 of record HG992036.1, on the reverse strand, counting down.
GGACCATCGGGACGGACCTTTCCGCTAAATAAATCCCTTATCTGCATACGGCAACCTTCCAGGGTCCAGCTTAATAAATTCACGTTGGGTTTTGCGGAGTTTGCCTGTGGAAGTTTATGGAGTTGGTGATGGTGCTTTTTTTATGTTTTGGCTCCACACTTTTGTGTATTTAGCCAGTGTCCAGTAAATGATAATTTATCAAGTTAAAATATGTGTCAAGTCACAGTCGAAGTCATCAAGTCAAGTCATAGTCTAGTCAAAGTCATACTCCTAGTAAAGTGGTGGCAACTTTACCAGAAGCTTCTATGTAGTTTGGAAACAACACGAAAAGAAACGTTTCACCATCATTATACCACTTTCCCACACTTATGCATGTAGTCCAGCACTTAACGAATAAAATGCCACCAATTTTATGCACTAACACTGAAAATAACACAAGTTTTGGAAAATAATACGATGTGGCGAAGCGATCTTTTTCGTTTTCCTGCCAAAACTCAAGTTTTTATTTAAAGTGTAGTTTTTATGTCTAGTTAAGTTTAGTATTATGTTTGTACCATATATTTTAAAATGCTTTGGACACTGACTTACCTGATTTGGATTTTTTTGAGTACGAATAGGCTGAAACTCGCCTTATGTTAATTGACGATGCAGTCTAGGCGAAAGGTCACCTTGACTTATTAAAATAAATTACGTGCCTATATTACGCCAAAACGAGCTTTTTAATATAAAGGGTTTTTCCAACTCTAGCTATATATTAGGGTCTGCTCATTTGAAAGGCGGTCGAGCGGGCGAGCTCCCAAATCAATAGTAGGTAATTCTGTGGGTGATCCCTCGGCCTACCGAAAAATATAGATAACTTAGACCCGTTTACTCTAATAAGTTTCATTTTCAGTTGGTATAGCTGTATGGTAAATTGAATTTTAATGGAAGTTTTTAGAAATTATGGATTTGATGGGTACTACCACATGTCCTACTCAATTGGTTAGTTTGTAACGATATTATGAGTAGTACCCCCCGTAGGTTAGCTAGAACGGTCGCGACTTTCAATAGGGTCCACTCTTCCAGTGGCCGTAGTCTTCTCGACTCATCTTATCCTGGCAACGGCCCAAGAGGCTCGCACCCCAGCTAGTTGCCTCACACTTTTGACGGTTGGTTGACTTAAGCGCCTGCCCTCCCGCTTGTGACGCTGTAAAGGACGGTAGAGACCAACAGAGAGAGAGATTTCCTTGAGATTTATCATCTCAAATATTGTGTGGCTTTTAAAGCGTGTAGGTTACAGTGCCAAAAATAATCCACGGATATGATTAGGTAAATATATCACTAACATTATCTAGGACTTATACCGTACGCTACCCAAAGCACAGTCATGGTATTTCCATTGTTTAGAGTTACCGTACAAACCAAATAGCTAGTTACTGATTTGATTTCTTTACCTAGATTAAAACTTATCGGCAACTATAAGTAATGGTGTTATTTATTTTGGTTTTATTTAGCAGTCTCTGTGGAGTGATGGTTGAGCAGATCCACTCATGGCCCGGATATGGCAGGTTCGATACCCGCGTCAAGAAAAAATGCACAAATACTTGTTCTGAGTCTCGATATTGAAGGATCATGGTTCGTAGTTCCTGGATGCTTAGATACAGAATCTTAGTTAGGGTCCAGGATCTATGTATGTGATCGTTGGGCGTTATATATTTATTTATTTTATTTATTTGTCCATTCCCGCGACAGGACAACTTTTTTGTGTTTGTGTTTTTTGTTTGTGCACAGTTATAACAGCACAAATACTTGTTCTGAGTGTGGGTGATTTGGGACCGTGGTCCTCGTAGTTCCTGGGTCTCTAGATACAGGAATCCTAGTTAGAGTCCAGGATCTATGTATGTGATCTTTGGGCGTTATTATTATTATTATTAGTATGCATAACTTTATTAAATGTAAGATCAGATAGAAATGAATGTAATAATAGTAAGTACCTAACAATTTAATTTAAAAGTAATGATATACATCGCAACAAATCCATAGTAAATTGAATAGGGGACGAATGCGTCTTCATGCTTAAACGTGGGTATAGTTATCTATCTCTCTCATTCATTCTTCTACCTCAATCTTTCATCTCTTACTACCGCTGCCCGCTTGACCATTGGCTGTGTGAAAGGGTTCTCCCACACTTTATATGAAAATGATAATAATAATATTGATAAAGGGGTGGAAATTTTTTTATCTTTTATTTTATACGTCCTTATACATTTGTAAGTATTGCTTAATTTTGAAAAATATGAGAAATTTTACTTTTCTCAATTTTTTCTTTTAGATACTATCTAAATGAAAAAAAGTTTCTTCGTTACAATAAGCATCTTGTAATTTTTTTTAACATTGATGCATGGAATAATATCACCAGCATTTGTGGTGTGGTGGTTGAGTAGACGGACACATAACCCGGAGACAGCGGGTTCGATTCCCGCGTTAGGACAATTATTTATGCACAGAAAAAATGCAAATACTTTTTGAGTCTGGGTAATGTGGGACCATGGTCCTCGTAGTTCCTGGGTCTATAGATACAGGGAATCCTAGTTTGGGTCCAGGATCTATGTATGTGATTGTTGGGCGCTTACTATTGTTATTATTATTGATGTTAAAACGATTAACGTCAGCTTAGCCCCTGTTTAAGGATATTATGAACCATGGAGAGTCCAAAAACTTGACTAGCCGTTCCTATTGATATGTTCCATCACGACCATTTCCTTTTGGATTCTTGGCTAGCGTATAATCAGTCCACGTTTCTGGACCCACCATTGGATCAAACTTGAAAAAATCTATACTCTTATCGAGTGGAAAATTTTCCATGGAATAAGTAACATAGGCAATTGTTCCCACGATCGTTCCATACTGAAATCCATATCGTGTCCACTTATAAGTAATCACCCTAAGGTGTCCACAAACAAAGAGCAGACCCAGTTTATATCAAGCTGTAATATTGGCTAATGCTTTCATTGTTATCAGTAGTTAGGGACTCAGATAGGCCGTCCTTTAAGGCCGCATTCGGGTCTGCGGCCGGTCCCTAAAACTTTAGGGTGTTAAGATGGATGCTTAAAGCGATATAACAGATTTTGTCCCCAACCTACTGAATATAACTTCGTATTGCTCTGTTATGAGATTTTAATGTTTTACGAGTGGAGTTATGACCTAGATAGGAACTATGTTGGTGGGGAACTCGTTAAGCCATGCAAAAGCATACGGGCACCTTAAAAAGTAATGGCTTAATAGGTTCGCTAAAGTAATAATAGGGCTTAAATAAAAAAAATCCAAGTAAAATAATTCGTTCACTTGTGGCTCTGCGCCAAAACCCGTTGAGCCGATTTGCTCTAAAGGTCATTAAATTTATTATTCAACGAGCTTCTGCCCGCAGCTTCGCCCGCGGCGTGGCCTATAGGAAAATAATTCAACCACCCATTTCACCCTCTTAAAGGAGGAATTTCGAAAAATCCTTTCTTAGCGGATGCCTACGTCATAACATCTACCTGCATGCCAAATTTGGTGGTTTAGGCTGTGCGTTGATAGATCACTATGTCAGTCAGTCAGTCAGTCAGTGTGCTGAACGCACCTCCTTTTTATAGAAGTTTATTTTTTTACTATTTTTAAATGTTTTTGCTCTTTTTTTTGTTTTTGATACGTTTGTCAGTCAATATAGAACTACCACCAGAATACCAGCGATTTTCCTGATTTTCCTTAAAATTTAGTTAAAATAAGCTTCTGTGGCTTATATTTTGGTCCTTTCACCGTGAATTAGTAAGTATGGTGGTAGAAACCCGTTCGGGCTCAAAGATGCAGGGTAATGAAGGTAAGACCGTTTCGGTGAGGGAGGAACAACCGTCCGCGCAGTGCGGCCCTCATGCCCCGTCGGCAACCGTATTTCAGGCGCCTTCTCGTCCTGCGAGCTGCACTTCGTCAGCGTCCTCTGCCACTATGGCAGCTAGACGGTTGGCAGCGGAGGCGCAACACGCGCGCCGCCTCGCCGATCTTGAGGGCGAAGCTAACGAGGCTGTGACTCGCCGCTTACAGCTCGAACGTGATGCAACAGAACGCCGTATGCAGCTTGAACGTGAAGCTGCAGATCTAGAGCTCCGCGCGGAACTCGCCGCCATCGAGGCAGACGCGAGTCAGCACGGCTCAAATTGTAGTGGTGCTAATGTTCAGAAGTGGTTGAAAAATGAGGTCCCAATCCGTACCCACGTAAGATTTAAAGAAAATAATTATTTTTCAGCTCCCGGTTTTGTCCCTACGACGACACCTAACGACAGCGGCAATGGAGTGCCGCAACTAGTGAAGTCCCTCGAGGTTTTGATTGATAACGTGAACAGAAGTTGCCGTCCTCAGACGGGTTCCGTAAGTTTGCCTCAGTTTGATGGAAGAACACATTTAGATTGGTTAGCATTAAAAAGAATGTTCGAAGAGACACAGCATTTACACTCGCCTATAGAAAATCTAGCTCATCTAAACGTTGCACTGCGCGGCGCTGCGCGTGAATCTGTAGCAGCGCTGTTGGTGTCGGCGCGCGACCCCGGAGTTGTGGTGCGCGCGCTAGACACGCGCTTCGGTCGGCCTGAGCTGATAGTGCTCCAAGAGGTGGCAGCGCTTCGCGCGCTACCTAGAGTTGCCGCCGAAGGTAAGGACCTTGCTATTTTTTCCTCTCGCGTACGTAACTGCATTGAAATCGTTCGACTACTAAACCAACCTGACTATCTATGTTCGCCCGAGCTATTTCACGCAGTAGTCAGTAAGGTCCCGCTGATGTTACGAACGCGATGGCTAGACTATGCTGCCCGCCATGACCCTACGGGTCATTCTAAGCTAGAACTGTTCGAGTCGTTTCTAGCAAACGAAGTTGACTTGCAAGCTAGGTACGGGTTAGTCACAGAACTTTCTACAGCACCGACTACGGCACATGCCACGTACAATTCAGGACGGGCGAAGGACAGGGTCCATGCTGTTGCCGAGGACTGCGAAGCACCTGCTACTGCTATAAATAAAAATTCATCGGCGGCAGCATTAACTCGTGTTCCGTGTATTTTTTGTCAGAAAATACATACCTTATGTCAGTGTGACATATTTTCGTCATTGACGGTTGATGAAAGATGGCATATAATAAAGAAAGAAAAAATTTGTCACCGATGTTTAAAAGTAGGTTGGCATAGGCTTAATAACTGTAAGGCAAAAAATAATATAATAAAGATGGCATATAATAAAGAAAGAAAAAATTTGTCACCGATGTTTAAAAGTAGGTTGGCATAGGCTTAATAACTGTAAGGCAAAAAGTTTGTGCGGCATTGATGGTTGCACTTACCGTCATCATGCTTTGCTTCATAACCCGAACTACGAGCGTACCGCAGCTGCGCACGTCGACGTAGAAGAAGACGACGAGCTCGCAGAGGAGGAAGAGCACATGCCAGTCACGCCGAGCGTCGCGATTGCCGTGGCAACGCCACAAATCGACCAACCTAATGAAATCCTTACTCACGCTTCGACTTCTTCAAATGGTAAAAGTGACTTTATTTGTAAGCCAACATTTCTCCGTCCATTATTGAAGGTAGTAGCTGTGACGGTGTCTGGTCCTTCAGGCAGTGTTGACACTTATGCCCTTTTAGATGATGGTTCCACAGCTACCTTTATTGATGCTGAGATAACTGCCAAGTTAGGAGTTACAGGGCCCGAGAGTCGTATCCATCTTGATTGTGTAGGCGGATTAGGTAAGGAAACGAAAGTGCAGTATGTAGATTTCAATATCAAGGGCTTACACTCGAAAGAATCATTTCTGATTCGTAAAGCTAGGTCGATTAACGGTTTAGGTGTCGCGCGTCAGTCAGTTCAGAAACAAAGCGTGTGTAAGTATCCTTATCTTGCGGATATTGCTGATCAATTTATTTATGATGACGTAAAGCCAATGATTATTATAGGTATTGACAACTGGCATCTTAGCGTTTCTAAGGCTACGCGTAAGGGTACCAAAACGCAACCGGTTGCGATTCGCACAGCTTTAGGTTGGGTTCTTTTTGGTTTTGGGTGTAGCGCAACCACCCCGGTAGAAGTGGTCAATCATACCACCTTACACGAACGTGATATTTTTAGTGATCGCTCGAATCTAGAGCAATTAATAAGAGAACAATATAAATTAGACTCTATTGGTATTTCTAAATGTGAAAAACGTAGTACGGACGACGAGCGAGCCGTCCAAATACTCGAACGTACGGTACGTCGTCTGCCAAGTGGCCGATTCGAAGTAGGACTGCTCTGGAAGTCGGACAATCTTTCGTTTCCCGACAGCTATAAGCTTGCTTTATCGAGGTTTTTAAGTTTAGAGAGAAAGATGAAGCAAGATCAAACTTATGCAGCAAAATACCGTCAAAACATTGATGATATGGTTAGGAAAAATTATGCGGAACTGTGCACAGAAACTCACACCGGTTCAGCACCTATGTGGTATTTGCCACATTTCGGCGTAGTAAACCCAAACAAACCTGAGAAACTTCGTGTTGTCCATGACGCCGCTGCAAAATCACAGAACGTTTCTTTGAACTCGCTACTTTTAACAGGTCCGGACATTTTAGAACCTTTGTTAGGTATAATATTTTGTTACGTTTTCGTGAAGGCAAAGTTGCTTTTACAGCTGATATACGCGAAATGTTTCCTCAAGTCAAAGTAAGGGAGCATGATCGTGACGCTCAAAGATTTCTCTGGCGCGATCATCCCAATGAGCCTATCAAAACTTATCGCATGGCATCTATGATATTCGGTGCAGCATCAAGTCCCTTTACAGCTTTATACATTAAAAACAAAAATGCAATCGAATATCAGGATCGTTATCCGAAAGCGGTTTCTGCTATAATTACTGATCACTATATGGACGACTATATTGGATCTGTGGACACAACAGAGCAGGCGGCTCAGCTAGCTGCTGATGTGTACACCGTCCATAAGAAAGGTGGCTTTGAAATGCGCGGTTGGGTTTCAAACGATCCGAAGGCACTGTCATTGTTGCCGAAGGAGACTTTGCTAGAATCACCTGTAGTAAAACCCAACGTAGACGTAGATCTAGGTAGACTTGTAACACCTGTCCGCACATTGGGCTTAATCTGGCAGCCCGTTACAGATTCAATAAGTTTCAATACTGGTGTTAAAGGCGAACAGGTGCTACCAGTAAAATTAACCAAACGAGTAGCATTATCTCATGTAATGCGTATTTTTGACCCACTTGGGATCCTTGCGCCCATTGTTGTTAGAGGTCGGATCATGTTTCAGAATGCATGGCGTAAGGGTCTCGAATGGGATGAAGAGTTTTCTCAAAGTGACGATGTTGCGTGGAGGCTTTGGTTCGATGACTTAATTTCCGTGTCACAATTTCAGATCCCAAGGCAATATTGCTTGAGTGATTGTGAAGTAGTCGAGTGTGAGCTTCACGTTCTTTGTGATGCTAGCGAGTCTGCTTATGCCGCAGTTGCATATTGGCGTTTTATATTAAGTGGCGGTAACGTCAAGCTCGCTCTAATTTGTAGTAAAGTTCGCGTAGCTCCACTAAAGCCAGTTTCCATTCCACGGTTAGAGCTTCAAGGTGCTCTTGTAGCAGCACGTTTAGCTTCGTCAATCTGTGAAGCCCACAGACTAAAAGTCACAAGACGTTTCTTTTGGTGTGATTCGATGACTGTCCTCGGTTGGATTCGCAGTGACGCTAGATCATTCAAACCGTTCGTGTCACATAGAATAGGCGAGATATTAGAGCTATCAAGCGTTAATGAATGGCGCTGGGTCCCGAGTGATTTAAATGTAGCGGATGATGCAACACGCTTGAAGCGCTCAGTATTATCTCTGGAATCTCGCTGGTTCGTAGGACCTCATTATTTATTATCATCTGATTGGCCTTGTGAACCATGTGATACCAAAAAGAAAGGGCAAGAAGAGTTGAAACCATCTTCACGTATCGCAATTCATCTCATTCATGAAGTAGAGAAGCAAATGCCAATCTCAGCTGATCCAAAGCGCGCTCTTGGCTTAGGTTGGTGCGTGCAACAGCTATAGCACATAAGTACATCACCTTGTTGCGAACACGTAGTTTACATCGCCGGGGTTTAGATGTAGCTCACTTAGTACGTTTAGAAGGGGGTCTCTGTACTTTTATGTTTCAGCCGGTCAACGCCTTATCCCCTTTGCACCTATCATCATTAAAACGTGAGGTGGTAACCGCAGACGATCTACGCCTGGCAGAGGCGCACATACTGCGCCAATCACAGCTAGACTCATTTCAAGATGAAGTAGCGCGGCTTCGTTGTAAACAACCTCTGCAGCCTATCAGTCGCCTATACAAAATATCCCCTATCGTCGCTACTGATGGCTTGCTTCGCTTGTCCAGCCGCATTTCTTCAGCATCAGGAGTCCGAGAAGAAACGAAGCACCCCATTATACTCGATGGAAGACATTATGCAGTACGCCTCTTGGTAGAACGATATCATCAGAAAGCTGGCCACGGCTATACAGAAGCAGTAGTAAATGAACTACGGCAAGAGTACTTCATCTTGAGTCTCAGAAGCACTGTACGATCTGTTGCATTCAACTGCCAAGGATGCCGTTTACGTCGGGCCGTTGCATTTGCACCACCAACTGGTGACTTACCTGAAGCCCGTCTGGCGCACCACCATCGCCCGTTTTCCTATGTAGGCCTGGATTATTTCGGACCAGTACAAGTAGCTGTCGGCAGGAGGCGAGAAAAAAGATGGGTTGCTTTGTACACATGCCTGGTTGTCCGTGCCGTCCACTTAGAAGTCGTTGGAAATCTATCTGCTGATGCAGCCATCATGAGCCTTCGCAGATTCATAGCGCGGCGAGGCACACCTACAGAGCTGTGGTCAGATAACGGAACATCATTTGTGGGTGCCAACAGAGAACTGCGAGTCCTATACGATAGCGCCACTTCCGAATTTGCTGCGAATGAGAAGATTAATTGGAGGTTTATTCCTCCAGCGGCTCCTTTTATGGGCGGAGCGTGGGAACGCCTAGTAAGAAGTGTAAAATCTGCTCTTAAAATCACACTCAAGGAACGAGCTCCGTCGGAAGAAGTTCTGCAAACATTGCTAGCGGAAGCAGAAGCGCTCGTAAACACACGTCCACTCACGCACGTGTCAGTTGAGGCGGAAAGCGATGAGGCACTCACACCCATGCACTTTTTGATTGGTGCTTCTTCAGGCCGTCCAATCCCAGGAGATTTATGTGAGGCCGACCTTGTGAGCAGAAGCAGTTGGCGCAGAGCAGTTAGATTATCTGACCACTTCTGGCAGCGTTGGGTCAAAGAGTACCTGCCTACCCTTGTGCCGAGACGAGGTCAGGGTACTAGTCCGAATATTACCGTGGGAGATCGTGCTTATAGCTGATGGGAATCTGCCAAGAGGGTCGTGGCCCCGAGGACGTGTAAAAACAGTATTTCCTGGAAAAGATGGTATCATACGTGTCGCCGATGTTACGACTGCTACTGGGGTGCTTCGGAGGCCTGTCAAGAAGCTGGTTTCCCTGCTAAAAGGGGGAGAAATGTGCTGAACGCACCTCCTTTTTATAGAAGTTTATTTTTTTACTATTTTTAAATGTTTTTGCTCTTTTTTTTGTTTTTGATACGTTTGTCAGTCAATATAGAACTACCACCAGAATACCAGCGATTTTCCTGATTTTCCTTAAAATTTAGTTAAAATAAGCTTCTGTGGCTTATAGTCAGTCACCTTTGAGTTATATATATTTAGATACCAAAAAATCTGGAATAAAACTACTCTTTAATCGCAGAGTGTTTTTATTAAGATTTTAATTATCATTAAAATCGATTATTCAGTAAAAAAAATACTAATGATACAGACATGGTGAAATTTCAGACAGAAATAAATTCTACACAAAATATGTACAATAGTAATAATAAAAACGCCCAACGGTCACATACAAAGATCCTGAAATCTAACTAGGATTCCCTGTATCTAGGGACTCAGGAACTACGAAAACCATGGTCCCACAACACTCAGACTCAGAACAAGTATTTGCACTTTTTTTCTGTGCACAAATACTTGTCCTGCCGCCTCCGGGATATGAGCCGAGCTGGTCAACTAACACACCACAGTATAATTATTGAGAAAGACTCAAATAAAATGACGCATATTCTACACACTAGGGTTGCTTAATAAGCGATTAAACGGTAATCTGGAAGGTGCTTAGTTTAGATCAGTTTGGTAAATGTATGGCGAACATTGTCTATAAGAACAGGGAGTAGAATGGAGAGGCTCTGCTCTATTACTAAAGCAAACAATCTGTAGTATTATGACTACCGACTGCGCCATGTAGTATTATTATTTATATTATAAATAAAAGATAGTTCAATGCAGAAAATTATAACTATATTTCTTCTTAAGCTTTTTCCTCCAAGTGACAAGAGCGGGTCCCGATGCCAATTACCCATTATATGTCACTGTCAATGTGACATATACTACATTATCTATTGTATTATTATTACCTATAACTAAATTAGGTATATAAAAACAAGATTTGATAAATTTCACAATTATAATCCAGAATTATTTACGCCCGTCCGTACTAAAGTTTAACAGCTCCTAAGTTCGCACTTTTATCCCTCAGTTTCTAGTACGTTTGTCAAACACGTGCCAAGTAAATATGCCAAATACTGTGCTCTCATTGGTTGAGACAGCCGATGATCAACAGCCAACTAATGAACGCTCAGTATTTGGTCCGCCAGTTTAACACGAATTTGATAAACGTATACTAGAATACGGGGGAAAGTGTTGCTTAACTAAGTTGTATTTAAATAGACATTAGTACACACGGGCATTAGGTTTTAAGTCTTACCAATTATTATTATGCTTAGATCTCTATGTACTTGCTTGTTGTTGTCTTTAAGCAAAGCATATAATTTCTTTGTCTATATCTGCCTCCAAGCATAGAGTTATAACTATAACTAGTACACGGCTAACACTCACGAGATACAGTCGAATAACTCGACCGGTGTTCGGGCAATATAGATGCGCATCCTCAAGGAGTACGCGCGACGGCGGCGATGTATATCTCGTGAGTGTTAGCCGCTTACTAGTTGTAGTAATGAATACTACTCACGTCAGTTTCTATAATATTAAAATCATAGAGTTACGTGGTAATATTTAAATAATGGGTTGTATTAGTGATAATATTTAAATAAAAATAAAAGATTTATTATTAATGCGACTCCATAGCTTCCTCAGTCCGTTCCATTTCTTCAGGTCCGGACGCGGTGTGTTTGGTCAATGCCTGAAACATACATATGACGCGCTTAACTGAAATACACAGGGTTGCCGAAAGTGAAAACGTTACGTAGGTACCTGACATTACATACATAATACATATTATACTTAATAAAAATAAATAATATATATAAATAAATAATTGTGAGCATTTTACACAGTAAGCAAAGCTTGTACTATGGGAACTAACTGATAACTGATACAATACTTAGACACTTTTTGCTTGTAAGTGTACATAGAATACAATATAACACCCAGACACAGAATAAACATCGGTGTTCATCGCACAAATGTTAGTCCTGGGTAGGAATCGAATTCACAACCTGTAGGTCAGAAGGCAGGGTACTACTAACTGAGTTATCGGGCCAGTTAAACTAATGAAAATAGTTTTAGGCTGAACAATGTTCTACTATAGGATAAATATGTTTAGAGAAGCAAAACAATCACCCTATCTTAATTTTAGAGTTTTATCATTTTAATGGCCGATTTATTTAACCTTTGGCCGTTCACAGCATCCCTTGCTACACTTTTGATCTGAACTTTTGTGATTATAAACAGGTTTTGACCGGGTCAATCGATTACTTTTTGTGATGGCACGTGGGATTTGACCGGATGAAAATATAACAGGTTTTGTCAGCATCCCCTTGATCCAGTTTTGATCTTATGTGAGTTACACTTGTAGTATTGTTGTGGTAGTCAAAAGGTCATATTTGTTGGGATGTGTGTCGAAAGGTGCGGAGATTTTAAATAGATTGTGTAGATATAACTTTTAATATGTTATGTTATGTTATGTTATGTTGTGTAGAGTTATAGAAGTTATTTAGAAAGTGGTAAAGTTGAAAAATGCTTACGTCATAATTGCATTAGAGCTATGACTAGTTTTGACGTGCTCACCAAATCAATTAATGCTTTAAATGGTTTATATGTGTTGTAAAACTCCATTGATTGCTGAATTAGTTAAACTCTGTATTTTTTTTTATTGTTTGTTTGGCTCGCGTTTGACCACTATCGCACCTGATGGTAAATGACAATGCGGTCTAGGATGTAGCACGCTTGCCTAGAAGACACCTGTTCACTCTCGATTTGAAGACGGCAAGGTTGTAGTTTTCGGGAAATACGGATGCCGGTAAAGCGTTCCAGTCTTTAGCTGTTCGCATGATAAATGTGGAGCCAAATCTCTTTGTTCGCACATGTGGAATATTAACCATTGTATTTCTGGAGCCATGCCTTTTCCCCTTAAAATAGGTCTTTTTATAGATTATATTATTTATATCTATATAGATTATATCTATTATGTCGTGTTTGACAGATTAATTTAAAAATAATTTACTCAACAAAACTATTTAAAATAAAACACGCACTGTATTGAGGATATGTTGCTCAGAAAGAAGTAAGTAAAAAATGTGTTGGGTAGTGTATTTTTAGTTTTAGTAGTAACTTTTTGCCGACACAATACCATTATTATTTACGTAAGATAAGAAAATATTTAAGTGATTCCTTTTAAAATAAATAGGTACTTATTTTCTAGTGGCAACCCTCAATCCTATAAACTAAGCGTAGGTAGTCCTGATGTAACGCATTTGTAACGCGATGTAAACAAAGATACGGCGGGGACAATTTCCCTTTGCATATGGCCACACTCAGGACCCAGTGACGCACCGTCAGCGGCGAAGTGATGCTATTTGTTTACCTGATGATGCTTGTATGTAATCCTTGGCTGAATTAGATTGCTTTTTGACGTTGTTGAAAACAAAGACTATTTTTTGTTTATAACGAGAAAATAAGCAATTACGTACACTAATGGTTCCAAGTACCACAATGTTCAAGATGTCTTGGCTTTTCAACTGAGTGGAGTTGCATATTTTGTTAGAATTTAATGATTTCAAAACTATCGTGAGTATGACACATTTTGTAAGATAAATAACGGCTAAAACTCACGTCAATTAATAGTCGAAATTACTCCGACCAGGTTTCGGACATATTCGATGTCCTTCTTCTGGGAGCCAGTTACTAACGGAAGCCGCGGCGGCTTTCGCGAGCGTTAGCACGTAACACACATCGAATATGTCCGAAACCTGGTCGGAGTAATTTCGACTTTTAATCGACGTAAGTTTTAGCCGTTATTTATCTTACAAAAAGTATTTAATGAGTGTAAATAATGGAGCTGACATAATCGCTATGCGACTAAAGCTCCCAAAAATAATAGATTAAAAAAAAGTATCTACGCTTTCTTTTCTGTGCAGTGATATTTGTCCTGCCGCGGGAATCGGACCCGACACCTCCAGGCTATGAGCCGACTTGCTTTACCACCACCACAGAAGCTGTCATAATCATTTCAGCGTTGTAGCCAATGTGTATTAGTTTCCGATATTTCTTCTTATACATTGTATATAAGAATGATGCTCAACTATTAGGAATCCTATAAATCTTAATGTGTATTGATCCTTTTAAGATTCTTGCAGGGAACAGTATTTTTGAATAAAACTTGTTTATACACACGCTTGACTTGGGGGTAAGCTGGTGAGGTGAACGGAAGTTAATGTGAAGATAGAGAGAAAGAGTTACGTTTCGTAATATTACTGTAGGGGCAAGAGGGATTTAATATCCATTTTTAAGTCCTGTAAAATCAACTGAAGTAGATTCCAAATATAACACATATAACTTGTACGGATAAATGTATTAATATTCTTCGATAGCTACTATTATAATATTATACGTATATATATATATTATACGTCTTATTACTTTAGCTGGCAAAATCCAAGTGAGTGCAGGCCACCGGCCATGCGGACATGGCGGACGGGGTTACCGTCCGCCATGTTTATCCCATCACGATTATTGGTGGTGGATACGGTTTGTCATTTGGTCGATGGTACTATGCCAGCGTACACTTCCTACTATAATTTATTAATCAATTTTTTTTATTGCTCCACACTTTTGTGTATTTAGCCAGTGTCAAGTAATTGATAATTTTTCAAATTAATGATATTTACGCAAATATGTGTCAAGTCACAGTCGAAGTCATCAAGTCAAGTCATAGTCTGGTCAAAATCATACTCCTAGTAAAGTGATGGCAACTTTACTTGAAGCTTCTATGGAAATTTGGAAACAACACGAAGAAACACGTTTCACCAGCATTATACCACTTTCCCACACTCATGCCTGTAATCCAGCACTTAACGAATAAAATGCCACCAATTTTATACACTAACACTGAAAATAACACAAGTTTTGGAAAATAATACAATGCGGCGACGCGCTCTTTTTCGTTTTTCCGCCAAAAAATCTAATCAATATTTATGATAATATATGAATCATGTCTATTTAAATAAATAAAAAATACAAACTAACTACATAAACATATCTCAAAACAAATGGGGACAACAGTCCGCTAACAACCGGCTGAATCAAATATGAGGCCACATTTTTAGTGAGACCTAGTAACTTATACGGCACAATGATTAAGTATTAAAAGTATAAAAAATGTATTTCCCCTAATTTAAGGAAGTAAATACCGATATTAAAACATAATCGAGTGTAGGTATCCCGAGTAATCTAAGCGGGGTCTCCTCAAATTAATGGGTAAATCGCCGTAAGCCGACCGAGCTATATTTCAGGACCTCACTAACCCTGCAACCTTCGACGGAACCTATTATTTACATGTACCTAGTGAACAACGCAATATTATTGTATACAAACTGTGCATTATGGATTTGCTTGCTATCTCGTCGTTAGAAATAAATGCCAGTAGATGTGTCTAATTTCAGATCTATTATGACTTATCTGACTGAAATAATGAAATTTTATTTATGTTCAAGCGTCTTCTGAATTTTGAACAAAATACTGAATCCTTCTTTGCAAACTCCTTCTTGGTCGTGATTTGCACCGAACTGTCACTGTCATATTATGATTATAAAAAATTCTCCGTTGAGTTTTGGCGGGAAAACGAAAAAGATCGCGGCGCCGCATTGTATTATTTTCCAAAACTTGTGTTATTACAGTGTTAGTGCATAAAAACGGTGGCATTTTATTCATTAAGTGCTGAATTACAGGCATGAGTGTGGGAAAGTGGTATAATGATGGTGAAACGATTATTTTCGTGTTGTTTTCAAAACTCCATAGAAACTTCTGGTAAAGTTGCCACCACTTTACTAGGAGTATGACTTGACTAGACTAGACTATGACTTAACTTGATGACTTGGACTGTGACTTGACTTGACACATTATATGATATTAATTAACTTGGGATATTATCAATTACTTGACACTGGATAAATACACAAAAGTGTGGTGCCAAAACCAAAAAAATAAAAATTCTCCGTTCTACCTACGCGACATTGGCAAAATTGTAGTAGCCCGCAAAAGCCACAAAAATAAAAAGTTGAAGTTGAAGTTAAAAACGAATTCGTAAAACTTTCACTAAATGAAAAAAAAAAAAACATATTATTATTGTGTTATTCGTCAACCAACCTGAAACAATAATTTAAAAATATGAGCAGCAGTCAACGTTTGACTTACACACATCAGTAGCTGTAAAATGCCACTTTGGATGTTTATCATGGTTTGTGGGTGGGTGGGTTAGCCAAAAAAAAGAAACACGCTTGGCTTGGTGATCGCAGAAGATTTTAAAGTACCGACGATACGACGAATGCTGTTGCTCATTCCCTGGATATAGGGTGAATAATTATCTTGGTTCTGTAAGTTAATAGTACCTCGTAGTTTTACCCACTAGTTAACCGTTTTCACGCAGGATTTCTTAATTTTCCAGATTTTAGAATGCCCAATACCCTAAACCTACTACTAATATCAATCTTGGTATTGTAAGCACAAACAGATTGCTTACAATACCAAGATTGATATTAGTAGTAGGTTTAGGGTATTGTATTTCTGGTATCTGGTATTGTAAGCACAAACAGATTGCTTACAATACCAAGATTGATATTAGTAGTAGGTTTAGGGTATTGGGCATTCTAAATCACCTTTTTAACAAATTTGTATTTTTTTTCAGCAACATGTCTAGTTTTTATTAAAGTGATTTAAAATACCCACTAACCCACTTTAAAATTACATCCAAATCAATTCAGCTAATTGAGCGTGAAGTCAGACATTGGAACCTACTACTTCTTTTTAATCAGTACGAATTTTGATATATCAAATAATCAATCAATCAATCAATAGATAGATAGATAGAAAATGCTTTATTGCACAAATAACAAATGTAGGTACAAAGGCGAACTTAATGCTAGAGAGCATTATCTTCCAGTTAACCTGGGTGTAACATGGAAATTTTTGCAGGGCAGTGCAACGCAACTTAAATATAGATTGCCTAAATAACATATAAAAAAAAAAACTAACATAAATTTAATTTTCCTGTATCCCTATTCACATACATAGCTACTTAATAACTACTAATTTAACACGTATAAACTAGGAGTTTTATATATTATATGTATATATATATATTTGTATACACTACACATTATATATAACATAAATATTAATAATGTATATAATTTATATATTAATATCTACAATATGCATACTTATATTTTAATCGAACCAATATAATTGCTCATTTACTGTTATTATTTTGGAGTGCAAGATAATGGTTATATACCTTATTTTTAAATACACTCAATGACGATGCCTGACGAATTTCAGGAGGAAGGCTATTCCATAGACGTATAGCTGTAACAGTGAATGAATCTGAGTAACATGCAGAATTGTGTTGTGGAATTATGAGTTCAAGATGATGAAAGGAACGCTGCGGCCGACCACGTGAAGAAGAGAAAGTAAAACGTTCTTTAAGATAATTTGGGGCTAGCGGATGAAAAAGAATATTATATAGAAGACATACTGTATGGGCATTACGTCTATAGCGGATGTTTAGCCATTTGAGTTCAAATCTAAACTCAGACACATGATCATACTTGCGCAGATCATAAATGTAGCGGATGCACAAATTAAGAAGACGTTCCAGCTTGTTGAGTTGTTCTTCAGTAGCATCAGTGTAGCACACATCAGCATAATCAAGAAAAGGGAGTAGCAAAGCAGTGACAAGAGCTACCCTGGCATGTTGTGGTAGAAAATTCTTCAACCGCTTCAAACCGTGTAAAGATCCATACATCTTCCTGCTAATCTCTGTGATATGATTGTCCCAGGAAAGATTATGTGGGATAATAAGACCAAGATCTTTAACTTCCTTACAATATTCAAGGGATATACCATTGTATTTGGCGGTGGGAATAGACCGAAGATCTATCTTAGATAGGAGACTACTACTACCAACTATCGTGACCTGCGTTTTACTGGCATTTATGAGCAGACCATACTTCTGCGTCCAAGCAAACACAGCTTTAAGATCTTTATTAAGCTCGTCAATGGCTTCTGCAATGTTATCAGGTCTAAAGGAAAGATAGAGTTGGACATCGTCAGCATATAGATGGAAGGAGGAATAACGTAAATGGGAGACTAAGGTGTTTATAAAAATCGAGAAGAGAAGAGGTGAGAGTACGCCACCCTGTGGTACGCCAGCATCAACATTACTCCAATCAGAGAACACGTCATCTACTTGTATGCGCTGCTGCCGTCCACCGAGATACGAAAGAAACCATTCCAAAGCAGATTCTGATAAATTTTGAGAGCGCATGACAGCTAAAAGAATGTCATGGTCCACACAGTTAAAAGCGTTGCTAAAATCTAGTAGAAGCAGTAAAGTAAGTTTACGTTGATCGATACTTGATCTTATATCATCAGTTATTTTTATTAGAGCAGTGCAGGTACTGTGAGCTGTACGGAAACCTGACTGATATGGGGTAAGTAGGTTATACGTTTGGAGATATTGTGAAAGCTGACGATGTATAACTCGTTCCAGAACCTTAGAAAGAAAAGGGAGAATTGATATCGGACGATAGTCTTTTAGATCGGGAGAGGCAGCTTTTTTAGGAATCGGAATTATATGAGCGTACTTCCATGCATTAGGAAAACTATTGGAAATAATGGAAAAGTTAATAATATGCGTGATGTAAGGGAGAATAACTGGAAGCAGGGGAATTATTAGTTCACGTCCAATGCCATCATGTCCAACAGCCTTACTAGAAATGCTATTGACAATACGATGCACTTCGTTTTCGTCTACTGTTTTGAAGCAGAGACTTTCAGAACTCGCGCAAGGAGACATATTATTTAGTTGTGCAATAGATTGAACTTTGGTATCTGCCTGGACACGGCATGGTACTACTGAAAAATGTTTATTTAATGCATTAACATCTACTGATGGAGTTATGAGATGTTTACTTTTGCCAAATCCTAGATTGCGAAGAACTTTCCAGATATTATTAGCGGAGCTGTTATTAATGGCACTAAATATATGACGACTTTTTGCATTTCTAACTGCCTGATTGCAGCGATTTCTAGCTTTTTTAAAGTAGTGTAGATTTTCGTCACTTTTATTTTTCCTATATTTGCGATAGAGATAATCCCGCCTAGCCATTAATTTCTTGATCTCGTCTGTAAGCCATGGCGCGGGCGGCCTTTTCATGCGAACAGGTTTTTTAGGTGCCTGAGCGTCATAGATGTCGTTGATAAAAGAAGTAAACACCTGTACCTTTTGATTTATATCAGTGGCTTTGACTACTAAATCCCAATCCAATGCGCTAGCTACAGTACAGAGTTTTTCCCAATCCACAGCAGCTAGATTTCGCTGATTTATAATCTTGGGCTTGCATCTAGGAGCCTTTATTTTGTAAGAGGCGTATATGAGATCGTGATGTGAAAAACCTGGAGCAGGAAATTGACCAAATGTTGAGACCAGATCAGATTTTCGCGTGAGGATAAGGTCGAGCTTGGTCTGACTGTCATTTAGGTGATATGTTGGTTTCAGATCTAAGAACGAAAGATCAAGAGAAGATACAATTGTATTTAGTTTATTAGTCCTTTTATCATTGCGCAGTAAACAAGTATTGAAGTCTCCCATTATCATAAAGTTGTCGTATTGAGGTACGTACAAGTCAAGAAGTTGCTCCAACGTGTCAATCATTTGTTTATTTGCAAGGATACACAATATACAATTGCTGATGCTGAAAAAGCTGATGATGTCGCTCTGCTAGCGACATCATCAGCTTCGCAATTGCTTTAAAAGTCTATGCACCAAATTAATGTCTTTTAAGTTTTCATCATCAGATCTTTATAGAATACTTATTCAAGTTTCAAGCAGCATTAGATCTTTCTAGAATACTTATTGCAAACAAGAAAATAAGATATCTAGGTATCTACCCACAATGTGAGTCCACAGAGGGCCTCCTCGTATATTTATCGATGTTTTCATAATTCAACGCAAGGGACACACACGACACTTTTTATTTGCCTCGCCCTGTTTTAAGATTCATGATCTTGTGAGATATTGGTAACTCTATGGATGGAAATTTATTGGATTCGTCAGTTTTTTTTTGGGAATAAATAAAAAATGAAGAGGATATTGGACATGGGATGGAATCAGGTGTGGCGGGGTGGAAAATAGTTTGATATTCGATTATTTAGTTTTACGGTAAAAAATGGATTTTACTAAAGAATGTAGTCAAAATGTGTGCATTATTTGTTTTATTATTTGTGGTTTTGATAATTTGTTGTTTTAAACTTACCAAGCGATTTGACTCAACGTTCTTCATTAGAACGGCTAAGGAATGGAATGCCCAGCCAGCGTCTGTGTTTCCGGCGAAATATGACCCGGGCGTGTTCAAGAGAAGAGTGAATAGGTATTTACTTGGCTAGCATGCTACACCTTCGATCGTATCGTCACTTCCCATCAGGTGAGAGCGTGGTCAAATGCTAGACAAGCTTAAAGTAAAAAAAAAAATGTCGCCATCTTGTAAATTGTCATTTTACCGGACATACCGATATAATAATAAATATTTTTAACTTTGTTATGTTGACAATGGAGATCTACGTGAACCAATTTTAACATCCGTTTGCCTCGCATTCACCAGCTTACTCCCCAAGTCAAGCGTGCGTAAAGAATTTTTACTTAAAAAATGGTTAAAAACCATTTTCTACAGTACATTACAGTAATACAACATAATACCATATGAGAGCATAGTCAAAGGGGTTTGAATCAAGAAATATCATAATAGGGGCGACACGGGCGAAGGATTTGCCCGGCTGAGACCCGCTGCTTCTATTTTTATTTCCGTGAAGTATGAACTGTGAGCTGGAAGGCTGGTAGAAATAGTGTAAGTCTACAAAATCACATTTTCAGGATGCTTATCTTTTAGGTGCATCTTGCAATAATACCGATACCTAATAGTAATTTGAAAACACATAAAAGATATCAGAGCAGATTTTCAGCCAAGCCATATGTATTGTTTTCCGCATAGCTGACAGAACCACAATGCTATAAAACAATACAAAACTCAAAGTTCACTTTCTCCCACGTGGTTCTCCCCTTAGTGGGTCAGAACAGAACAAGCTAAAACTATCAATCGCACCACCAAGATCCGAGGTGGTGGCTGCCATCATACAACACGAAATCATTCCATCCCACTTTGATTTAGGTTTTTTCAATTTAACAGAAAATTATCTGCGTTGATGTACCTAATTATAATTAAAACTTAAAGAAATACATTCATCATCGTCACCAACCATAAGATGTCCTCTCCTGAGCGTAGGCCTCCTCCCCTCCCCTATAGAGCGCCACTTTGAGTTGTTGTTTGCATGCATCCTACTGGGACTCCCAGAGTTTTACCCAGATCGCTAGTTCACCTTAGAGGGTCGGAGAAGAACATTGCTTTTACGAAATAATTGTCGAAGATATCAGAAGTAAGATAAATAATAAAATAATAATTTTCCCGTTACCCGACTTTCAACCAGGTACGGAGAGAGCATTATTACCGATAAGTATATGGGACGCTGAGCGCGTGGATTTTGAATAATATATTATTTTCTTATGTAAAATGCCCGATTACTGCCATTTCAGAAATCTTTGCGGGCGCGGTGAAGCTCTTTTATAGTATTTTATACGTTTTTGTCCATAAGTACCCGTTTTGTTGTTGAGAAACATCAGTTTTTTTTACTTACTAGTCACAGCGACGATGTCTGAGATCAGGAGGTAATAATGTCAACATGAGATACGTTGATCGTAGGTTCGAACCTTGCAACTTAAGCCCGAGTTAATGAAGGAAAATATTGTGATAAAATAAAAATTGTTTTTTCTATAGTTTTCGACTGGTTTTAGGCATTTTCAATCCAAGCGCTGCAGCTAGATCGCAACAACTTTGGCCACATCAGTTGAGTGAACATCAAACATTTGAAATGTAAAATCAACCCTGATGCTGCTGGAAGTTAAATTCACCTGACTGGATGCCGAAACTGTATTAGAATTTCATTCCCGAAACCAACTTACGCCGTGAAGCATTGGCCCGATGACGTCATAAAACAAATGTAAGCCCACAAGAAGCATAGAGAACAGAGCATCGTAAACTGGTTCCCAATAATCCGACGTCGGCGGAAAAAATAGCCATAGTAAAAACTCCTATCCGTACCTAATAACCCGAGAATATTATCAGTGAGTCGTCGGGTCATAACCCGAAATTGGTTTCGGGGTCCGTAAGTCCCCAGTTTTATATGTAGCATTATGAAGGCCGTCAAACGAATTCACGTAGAAAATCGAATCTATATACGGTGATATTACGGGAGCACAGTGCTGGCTGGCTCCAGATAATAAAATAATATACCTCTTTTTACGCCACCTCCATGCGAACGGTTTTGTTTGCCCGAGCCGCGGTGACCTGTGATCTTTTATGGGTACTGGTTCTAATTTTATGAGAAAATTAATTGTATTATCTTCTAGAATGGCTTAAGGGAACTCACAGAGTAAGAAGTTTTGAAAACTCAAATATAAACACATGAAAACTCTAGTGTCATCTATTTATACTTTATACTAAGAAATCTTACTAGATATAGAAATATTACTGAAAATCTTTAACGATAAAGTTAAAAACTTTTGCTTATTGCAAGTCGGTATGAAGTAGTTTACTAGTAGTTGGTACTATAACTCCAATCAATTTATTTATTTTATTTTTTATTAAAGTAGGTATATATAAATATGTTTTTCGATTGGTATATATTGTATATGGTATATTTATATTATGTATGAATATTTTTTGTATGTTTAGATATTATTTGTATATATATTTTACCTAATATTGTAGGACAACTTATTGTGATTGTTTTAGTTCATTTTGATTTACCTGTAAACCGAAGCCCAAAACTCAACTACAGATTCCTCCAATACAAAAGTTGTTTGGAAGAGATCGCTTTAAGCGATAAGACCATCTATTGTACTAGTAATAGTTAATTATATAAGTTTTTCTTTTTGTAAAATTGTTTTTTTTACGGTGTACAATAAAGCGTTGATATCTTAGATCAATTTTTTCTACCATAAAATACCATATGTTCTACCATATATATTTAGGGTAAACTTCAATGCATTAATCATATGTCTACAGATTTAGCTCCAGTCCACTACCAGGTAGGTAACGTATCTAACATGCTGGCAGCGTACTGGAATTGCAATGCTGATTCGTTGTGTCGTAGAAAATATCTAAAATATGCAAACTTACAAACTTTTTCAGCATAACATTCACCGCATATCCGATTCCCATTCCGCTCTGATTCCCATACATTCCGTATCATCCGAGAAAGAAAATAAACAGGAGCACCTCAATAATCATCAGGGTCATTTGCCACCAGGTCACGTTCCAGTTATACTACTAAAAGCTTATATTCTTTACGACATATCGGCGATCAGTTCAATGTATACTTGGTGTGTTACGTGACCAGGACAACAATATAATAGGTCTTTACCTATGAAATTGCCGTATTGCAGTACAGACTTTTACAAACAAAAAAAAGTTTTGATTGGCTATGAATTCTAAATTCAAATTAATTTTGTTTTAAAAATATGACATTCTATTTACAATATAAGTCTTTTGTTTATTGATTAGCGTTGTATTTTCATTACATTTCAACATTTTTCCTCATAATGGATACTTTGAAATTTCGTGTAATTATGGAATATGAGTTCCGTCGTGGCACCAACGCGGCACAAACGACACGTAACATCAACGACGTTTACGGAGAGAACTGTACAAACGAACGTACAACCCGTTATTGGTTTGCTCGGTTCCGTTCTGGGAATTTTGACTTGAAAAATGAACCTCGTGGTCGTCCGGAAACTTTGGTCAACAATGATGAATTAAAGGCGATTGTGAAAGCTGATGAATCTCAATCTACAGCTGAGCTGGCAGCAGCTTTTGATGTTAGCATCAAAACAATATTGGACCATTTGCGACAGATTGGCAAGATAAAAAAGCTTGATAGATGGGTGCCCCACGAACTTAACGATCGCCAGCGCAACGTACGCGTCGAGACTTGCCTTGCGCTGCTTAACAGGCACAGAAATGAAGGAATTTTGAACCGAATTGTTACGTGCGACGGAAAATGGATTCTTTTTGACAATCGAAAGCGCTCAGCAAGTTGGTTAGATCCTGGTTCGGTACCAAAGCAATGTGCAAAACGAAAAATGACCCCTAGAAAGGTGATGGTTACAGTTTGGTGGTCTAGTGCTGGTGTGATTCATCATAGCTTTTTACAAAACGGCGAGAGCATTACTGCAGATGTGTACATTGTAGAACTGACCACAATGATGGCGAAACTCGCACGTCTGCAACCATCTTTGGTCAATCGTTCGTCTCCACTGCTACTTCACGACAACGCGCGACCCCATACTGCACAACAGACCGTCTCTAAGCTGCATGAGTTGGGTTTGGAAGCTCTCCCTCATCCGCCATACTCACCAGATCTTGCGCCTACCGACTATTACTTTTTCCAAAATTTGGACAACTTTTTAGCGGGAAAAAAATTCAATTCCCGAGAGGCAGTACAAAACGCCTTTGAAGAGTTTGTTGTCTCCCGTCCTGTTGATTTTTTCAAGAAGGGCATCCATAAACTGCCACAACGTTGGCAAAGATGCATTGATTGCAGGGGTGATTACTTTGAATAAAAGAAATAAATAAGTTCGAAAAAAAAAATACTTTAACTTTTTTCAAACAAAACGGCAATTTCATAGGTAAAGGCCTAATAAGATGGGTATTTGAAAAGCTTTGCGGTATATTTGTTGTATAGAATGTTCTAGAATTAAGATTAGGTACCAAAACATTTCAAAAATGTTTGAAGTGTTTTGGGACACTTTTATGATAAGTTATTTGCATTATATTTCACTAGGTGGTAGGACTTTGTTGCAAAGTTCGTCTAGGTAGGTACCACCGCTTTGCCAGTTATTCTGCCGCCAAGCAGTAGTGTGCAAGCACTACTGTGTTCCGGTTTGAAGGGCACTGTAGCTAGTGAAATTACTGGGCAATTGTTACTTATGATCTGATCTCACAGTCGAGTAATCTTATTACCAGACTGTGCTGATGTCTCAGGATGATGTGCGCAGTGCAGTGTCGCTTGAAACTCTATGTTTGGCTTCCAAGTGACACTGTTCTGTTATGGGTGGCCGTGGCGCTTAACATCAGGTGAACGACTAGCTCGTCACATCATTGAATAACATAAAAAAAAATTATATATGTCAAAATGCTCCAATATTAACTTTTATGTAAACATTATAGATGAAATTGCAGTTGAACAACGAGGTATTTTTAATAGTTAGTACATTAATAGTTATCCTTATCCCTAGTATATAAAAATAAAACCTTGTTTATTTGTTTGTGTGGATTTAAGCCAAAATGGGTGAACTGATTTCTATGAAATGCACAAAGGTTGCAAATACTACTGAAATTGTGATAGAGTACTTTTATCCCGTGAATTTTTTTCCTGAGAAAACGGGTAAGGTGCTTGCGACATTATGCCCTTGCATAGTTATTTTTATATCAAATCAGTTAATTATCTAACCGCCTACATGTCAACACGAAACCTCAAAAAGAAATACAAAAACAGGATCCATAGAACTACTTTATTAAAAATCTCTCTATATTCATAACGCATCAGCAACATACACTATCACAAATAATATCTCCCCCGAAGATGCATTCAGAAAGAAATGTATCAGAAAATATATAAAAAGCCAGCACTGAATAGAGTACACCATGGATTAGGCTTGGCTAGATGTGGCAGACGATTTTAGAATTACCAAAGCTCAATATATATCATACTGCATACATACATACATATATAACATAAAAATAATTAGGAAAAGGATTTTACCTTTTGACTAAATTGTCTGATTAATTTACCAATTAAAGTTACGGGATCATCGAGATACGATGTGGTCTAACATTGTTTCTGTTCTTTTATATATTACTGTATCAGTCTACTTTATTCCCATACGGGGAATCGGAAAGACCTCAGGTGTACGTCACTTTTCCTCATCATAATCATCAGCCAGACAGCGAAATAGGTACTAGTAACTCGTCGCTCAGTTGGTAGTAACTCAGCCTTCTGAGCTGAGTTACTACCTACTGGCGAGTGGGTTGTGGGTTCGATTTCCACCCAAGACAAAACATTTGTGTGATGAACATCGATGTTTGTCCTGTGTCTGCATGTTACATTCCATTCTATGTATACTATATTTACAAACAAAAAGTATCTCAGTATTGTATCAGTTATCTGGTTCCCATAGTGCAAGTTTTGCTTAGTTTGGTGCTAGATGGCGCTGTGTGAAATGTACACACATACATAACTATTTGTCATCACTTTTCAAAAATGAGTACGTGCATCATACTATTATTAATTAAGCCTCCCGTCTCACAAACCAGATGAGATGAAAATATGCTTTTACTCTCTTATGAGAGTAAAAGTGTTTTTACCAAAAGAGCAGCAACTTCTAGTGCACTCATGAAAATAATATTAGGTCTTTACCTATGAAATTGCCGTTTTGTTTGAAAAAAGTTAAAGTATTTTTTTTTTCGAACTTATTTATTTCTTTTATTCAAAGTAATCACCCCTGCAATCAATGCATCTTTGCCAACGCTGTGGCAGTTTATGGATGCCCTTCTTGAAAAAATCAGCAGGACGGGAGACAACAAACTCTTCAAAGGCGTTTTGTACTGCCTCTCGGGAATTAAATTTTTTTCCCGCTAAAAAGTTGTCCGAATTTTGGAAAAAGTAATAGTCGGTAGGCGCAAGATCTGGTGAGTATGGCGGATGAGGGAGAGCTTCCAAACCCAACTCATGCAGCTTAGAGACGGTCTGTTGTGCAGTATGGGGTCGCGCGTTGTCGTGAAGTAGCAGTGGAGACGACCGATTGACCAAAGCTGGTTGCAGACGTGCGAGTTTCGCCATCATTGTGGTCAGTTCTTCAATGTACACATCTGCAGTAATGCTCTCGCCGTTTTGTAAAAAGCTATGATGAATCACACCAGCACTAGACCACCAAACTGTGACCATCACCTTTCTAGGGGTCACTTTTCGTTTTGCACATTGCTTTGGTACCGAACCAGGATCTAACCAACTAGCTGAGCGCTTTCGATTGTCCAAAAGAATCTATTTTTCGTCGCACGTAACAATTCGGTTCAAAATTCCTTCATTTCTGTGCCTGTTAAGCAGCGCAAGGCAAGTCTCGACGCGTACGTTGCGCTGGCGATCGTTAAGTTCGTGGGGCACTCATCTATCAAGCTTTTTTATCTTGCCAATCTGTTGCAAATGGACCAATATTGTTTTGATGCTAACATCAAAAGCTGCTGCCAGCTCAGCTGTAGATTGAGATTCATCAGCTTCCACAA
The DNA here is from genome assembly GCA_905220475.3 of Ennomos fuscantarius. Classification (NCBI taxonomy): domain Eukaryota; kingdom Metazoa; phylum Arthropoda; class Insecta; order Lepidoptera; family Geometridae; genus Ennomos; species Ennomos fuscantarius. Next base: position 11,149,951 of record HG992036.1, on the reverse strand, counting down.
TCGCCTTTAATTCATCATTGTTGACCAAAGTTTCCGGACGACCACGAGGTTCATTTTTCAAGTCAAAATTCCCAGAACGGAACCGAGCAAACCAATAACGGGTTGTACGTTCGTTTGTACAGTTCTCTCCGTAAACGTCGTTGATGTTACGTGTCGTTTGTGCCGCGTTGGTGCCACGACGGAACTCATATTCCATAATTACACGAAATTTCAAAGTATCCATTATGAGGAAAATTTTTGAAATGTAATGAAAATACAACGCTAATCAATAAACAAAAGACTTATATTGTAAATAGAATGTCATATTTTTAAAACAAAATTAATTTGAATTTGGAATTCATAGGCAATCAAAACTTTTTTTTGTTTGAAAAAGTCTGTACTGCAATACGGCAATTTCATAGGTAAAGACCTATTATTACATAAATATTGCGCTTCTGTGGTGCAAGTGGGTGAGTAGGTCGGCTCATAACCAGGAGACGGCGGGTTCGATTCCCGCGGCAGGACAAGAATTAGTGCACCGAAAAAAAGTGCAAATACTTGTTCTATGTCTGGGTATTGTAAGACCATGGTCCTCGTAGTTTCTGAGTACATAGATACAGGGAACTGCTTATCAGGGTCTAGGATCTATTTATGTGATCGTTGGGCATTTATTAATATTATTATTATAATTTTCGTGCTTCTTAGCTCAGTTTTGCCGCATCTAGAAGCTTCTATAAACCTATTATATTTATGCTATATAGGCGTGTGCGGGCGTCCATGTGATTTTTGCAGGGAGATATGGGATTTTTCAAAGTTATAAACTGGCCTGACTAGACTTGTCCAAGAAGGGGTGACTTGGGACGGCATTCAGCAAAATAATTCAAGCGTTGTAATCGTATACGATAGGTACCTAATATATCACTGTGCGCAGTGATATTAGTATCAATTGGAGCGTGTATATGAACTACGTATTTTTCTTTGCATTGCTAAAATGTGTATGTTGGTGACGACCAGGCTTAGGTGTTTCCAGAAAATAATACAATTGTGCGAAATATAAAGGAGCGGCAGAGTTGGCGAAAAATATATTAAAAAATTAAAAAATTTACATAGAACTAAAACGACATTTATTCTCACGTCAAAAAAACAAGGTTCTAAAAAACTAAATATAACAAAAAAAGCAACCAAAAGAGGCCTTATGCTTTTTTTCTCCGTGTCGCTTACAGTATGTATGCTATGTATGTCAACTTTAGGCGCTATTTTTGTTTGTTTTTATTTAATATGTATATCCTACTTCCTACTAATTTTTCCTACCAAGTGTGAGTATGGAAGCGTGGGTGAATGTTTGTTACTCTTTCACACAAAAAATACTGAACGGATTTGCATGAAATTTGGAACACAGATAGCTTATAACCTGGATTAACACATTGAATACTTTTTATCTCGATCGTATATTCCTGTGGGTCAATTATCGAACACCACTAGGGTGACGCCGCGGACGTTTTACGCAAAATCTTGACCGATTTTTAGAAATTTTTAGCCCTTCATACCAAAATGGTAAGTAGGAATCTTTGCAATATAGACAGCTTATACAGTGGATTAACACGTAGGTTAATTTTTATTCACGGGTGAAACCACAGGGTGCAGCTAGTGTTGTCGATTCTGTGTCGCATTCTCTAAAACTAAAATAAACTTAAAGTATGGCGGTACCCTTCTGATGAAGGGGAAATGAAAAAGACGGAAATATGTTAATTTCGTTTAGCTTTAGAGAATGCGACACAGAATCGACATCATTATATAATTAAAAAACAAATAAAAAACAGCCATATTATATATAGTAATTTAACCAGATAAGCGCGATCTAACTGACTTAATAATTGTATTCTCGGAAATCTACGTATTTCCTGGAAACAGTTCTGGCTGAGTCAAGATAAAATGTACCTTAAGTAAAAAGAATAAAGACTAGAAATTATTTGCAGGTTAATTTGTAAAAAAAAAAAAACAATCACGAATGAGATTTGAACCCGCATCCATCCATCCATCCCTAAAGCCAGGACATGCTTTACTTAAGCTAATGTGGTCAAGTGGTTTCAACAAGTGGTATCATGTATCTCATATGTGTCACTTGCAACAAAAATCATAAATGTAGAAATTATTATTAGACAGCTTCATTTTTTAACCTCATTGCCTCTGTGGTGTGGTGATTGAGTAGGTCGGTTTATAACCGGAGGCGGCGGGTTTGATCCCCGCGACAGGACAAGTAGTTGTCACAGAAAAAAAGCGCAAATACTTGTTTTCTGTCTGGGTGTTGTGGGATGGTCCTCGTAGTTCCTGGGTCTCTAGACACAGGAATCCTAGTTAGGGTCCCCAGGATCTATATATGTGATCGTTGGACATTATTATTATTAATAAAATTCAAGCACAAACATTCGCATCCTTAGTGTTACTTATAATATTATCCCACGTACGTGTAATTTCGTGTTGTTACAAAATCTGCATTCATATTACGTTAACATTATCCCTACCTTGTTTTACTACATATTGGCTACATTCGACATAACACCGTCGCGGTATCCAATTCGCAGCGCAAAGGTTATACAGCTTTGCGGGGTCGAGGCTTGCGACTTGATACCGCGTGTGTAAATATAAATACTGGACCTGCGGTGCAAGGAGTAGTGTATATAACATTTTCAGTATATCGAATGAGTATACTGGATGATGGCAATTCGTTTAACTGAGGGTCTCAGGCAAGAAGTGATGATGAGAATGTAAACTCACGTAATACTTAAACTTAAGCAATGAAAAGAAAAGAGAGAAAGAAAAATGTTTTTATTCATGGCAACAAATAATACTCTATACTAAGTATTCGTAACAAATACAATTGGCAGTTGCCACGAACCGGTGCCAACTCAGCATAATGCTGGTCGTACGACCAGCGCTGATCTTCCGTTGGGGCCGTTTCGGTGTCGTCGCGGGTCCGCTTACAATATTAAAAGTAACAAAATAACAAAGAAAATAAAAATAAAATAAGAATATAATAGTTAAGTAACTAACCAAATAAGTGATAAGACAAGTAAAGGTACGTACACAATATTAAAGTAAGTAACCAAAATATATAAATATATATATGTATTAAACAAATAAATTGCAAGTAGTACATAACACACAAAATAAAATAATAATAAAAGCCATGTAGCAACATGAACACAATCGGTAAAGTTTTTAGAGAAAGAAGGACAATGAGCAATGAGTGGACAATATAAAAGGGAATGTAGGCCATGACTGGGTGGCCAAGGCAAAAGACTATGTCTAGAAATTGACCAAAAAGGGTAGTATCCAGCTCAAGATAATGCACGTGAAGCTAGGTATGATTTTGCGATTTCGTATTCCTTTTTTGCTGCACTTTTTACTTTTGCGCGCTCTATATTGTACTTTTAGTCTTAGTTGGGTAAAAGTTTGGTCAAATTCTTAACTGTGAGCGTTAGTTATAGCAAAAAAGACCAAATGCATAATCAGCATAGGGTTATAGAATTCAGTAGTCTAGTTTTGGTCCCTTTCCTATATTCCCACTTTCCTGACCAAACCATTCCTAAAAGTTTTTTTTTACGTTTAATTAAATTTATATTACTAATAAATTCAAAATGGTATTTCTCATTTAGTCAAGTCAAAGAAATAATATAAAATTAATATGGTAATTTTATAGGACATAAAAAATAAAGCAATATGTATGTACGGACATAAAAACAAATGAGCTACATTAAAATTGAGCGTATGCTGCACGTCATTTAATATTAAAATTATATGGCCGTGTCGTCTTCACCCTATGTCTCCCGCGTTGGGCGCCAAAAGTATGATCTGCCCCACGTTGGGTGGCAAACGGACTATTTTTTACATTCAATTATAAGTGACCCTCCTTTTATATAAATTGGTCTGTCGCTCCTTTATAAATGGTATTTGGAGCCCAACATCGTGTGGGAGGTACTAGTGATGGATGATGGAGAGGTAAAATGTGATTGGTGAATTGGATTGTTCGTTTTTTGAATGAAATTTAAAAAAAGTTAGGTATAGACGAAACTAGACTTTCGTAATCGAAAGTGTTAGATAACTTTTAAAAAATTACATAATCCTCGTTATTGTTAGTGACAATGAAATAATCAGTTATTCTCCAAAGTTAAGCGCTGCGCCTCTCGATATAAAATATTTTATCGCCCATATATTGGAAAATTCGGAGCAAATAAAATGCTGTAGTCATCTATTACTTGCAGGCAATTTTTTTATATTATCGTCTATGTTTAAAAACGTGATTCGATTTCAGTAAATTCTATACTAAATAGTTTCCATAAAATGCTATTTATTATACATTTATAATTGATCAAATTGTTATTATTATGATACAGTACCTATATCGCATGTAAATACCTCGCGCTTGCTTCCACCAAAAACCAAGTGACTCCATCAACTGGCTTCCTAAATCCTCCCCGAGGGTTGCCAGGGTCCTAACTCGATCTCCAGCAGGGAGGGATTACAGTATCGAGGAGACATCACACCGTTATTGTCGACAGACCTCGCATGGCGTCAATATTAAATATTCATACCGAATGGATTCCAAGAATGGCGGTTACATAGTTATTGGATATGGCATCCAAATCAAAAGTGCTGACTGCATTGTGTAGTGTAAAGCCTTTTACTTTTGTTAGATGTAAAGTTACCTTTTCACATGTTTCATTTTTTTTTTGTATTTCGTAAATATGAGAAACTTAAAGAACATATGCTGGTTGAAAATGAATATTTAATATTTTTGTGATATAAATCCCTATTGATTTATCGTCTTCTTATATATTATTTTTTATAAAAGCATTTAACCATCACCTTACCTGATGGTAATTAATGACGTAGTCTTTTATGGTACATTCCTGAACAGTAAATTGATGTATAATCAATTAATCACGCACGTTTATTTTACGGTTAATAATCTTGCAGGCACAGTTATAAAATATCATCAAGTTGAATTTAAAATAATTTTTTTATACCAATATTTATAAATACATTATTTTCGTGACCAGAATTGAAGTTAAAGTCTTGAAAACTAATAGGTAAATGCAAAGCCCTTTAGCGATCGCTCAACAGATCACAGACCACACAGTCGCCCCGCATCCTAACGGGTGTTTTCAATAGCATTTTTTTTTCATTCAAAATAGGTCCTTAAAAAAGCGAACCACCCCAGAAGCCAAATGGCTCAGAATTTGTTTAAATTGTCACGTACAGATACCGCGTGGTTACACAATCCGTGTGCAACGGTTCTCAATGTTTAATGATTTGCGCATGCGGAAGGATGTTTTAACGGGAATTCGAAGTAACAGTTAAATAATTTATTGCAATTAGGTTAAATTTTAGTACTTTTACAAGTCAAACGCTGCTTACGTGTCGAAATATAGCAATGTTGTAAGAGGTCAGAAATATGACTGGCCTGATAGCTCAGTTGGTAGTCTCTGCCATCTGAACTGTAGGTTGTTCAACCAAACCAACCAACAGGACAAACATTTGTGTGATGGATGAACATAGGTGTTGGTTCTGAACATAGTGTGTCTGGGTGTGGGGTCATATATTGTATTTCATGTGTGTATTTACAAACAAAAAGTATATAAGTATTGTATCAGTTATCTGGTATCCATAGAACAAGCTTTGCTTAGTTTGAGACTAGATGGCGTTGTGTGAAATGTCGACACATATTTATTTATTTATATAAGGTTACGTAACCTGTAACTTGTAAATGATAAATTTTTTGATGTAATAAAAAAAATTGATGTTTATCAATGACTTGGGCTTATCTTAATTTAGTGACTCAGAGAAAGGTAAATGACTTAAAAGGAGTTCTCAAAACAAAAGAATAAGTACCTAACCAAAATCTTCATAACATTACATGTGCTTAAGTCGATAAAGTCGAAAGTAGGTACAGTTTGAGAACCATATAATATACAGACATACGGTGAAGGGTTAAAAACGCATCGTAGTCTCACAAAAAACGCCATACAGATATCGGATTTTAAATTTTAAAATGTGCATTGTATTGAACGCGTTCGGAAATCGATTGGTAGCAGGGACAAAAGGGTTACCATTAATAATATAACCCCATTGATTTTGGATGCGACAGCTTGCGTATACGGGTTTTGATGTTAATGGACAAAGAAGATGATACTTTGGTAATTAAATTTGAATAAAGTGTAAATGGATTTTTTTGATGTCTAACCGGGTAATTTTCAATATGTTTTGGGTGTTCTAACCGTTGCTTCAAGACCACGATAAAAACTTTTTTAAGCTGTGTGTATAATTGTATCATTAAAGGCACATCACAATAAAACTGGCAAGAGCAGCAACATCAGTGTAGTAGCAACAAGTAATGGCAGATATTTGATTAGTTGGTTACCAGAAGGCAGCAAGCGAGGCAAAAATCGACACACCTCTTCTCTCGAGAAAGCGTTTCATTAATGTAAATGCATACGGCCGCCGATGACAGTTGCAGTGTCACTCTGAATTTAAATACAGAATTTCACGAGACAGTGCACTGCACATCATCCTGAGACATCAACACAGAGAAGCAATAAGATTACTAGACTGTGAGATCAGGTAATAAAATCTCAGGTGCCTTTAATTATTATTTCACTAGCTAACAGTGACCTTCAAACTGGAACACAGTAGTGCTGGCTACAGCTTGGCGTCAGAATAACTGGCAAAGCGTTGGTACCTACATAAACGAAGTTCGTAGAAAAGTCCTACCATCCAGTAAAAGTAGTTTATGACGTGATCAGCGTGGAAGTTCATTGGTCAAGCGTTTTCACAAGAGATTTATGTTGATTGAAACAGTCCGTGCTGGGCCTGCAGGGTTGTTTAACAAATCATTAAATTAACATTGAACAAAGCTTACACGCACGTGGCGTATTTTTCTATGCCCACTGTGCAGTAATTTTGGCACTGCGGGTCGGTGATGGACTCCTACGGAGACGGACAGAAACACAATTAAATATAAAAACTACTACAAATAAATAAAAATACAATATTTATATAATAATTATACTTCTGGCTGTCTATGCGATTGCTTCGCTTATTTGCCTTCGCAGCCTCTGTGGTGTGGTGGTTGAACAGTTCGGCTCATAACCCGGAGGTGGCGGGTTCGATTCTCGCGGCAGGACAAGTATTTGTGCACAGAAAAAAAAGGGCAAATACTTGACTGTGATTGTGCTTGACTCTGAGTCTGGGTGTTGTAGGACCATGGTCCTCGTAGTTCCTGGGTCCCTAGACACAGGAAGTCCTAATTAGGGTACAGGATCTATATGTGATCATTGGGCGTTATTATTATTATTATGTATTTATAAATGTAGACCACTAGAAAGACAGGTTTTTACTGAGTTAAAAGTTATTAGATGTATTTATATCCGACAAGGTATATTTGACTATAAATCACATATGATTTATTGTCACAAACTGTTTAGTGAATAAAATATTAGATGTTTTTGTGATATTTTTTATGAAATACCATAGTACACTATACTATGGTATTTCATAAAAAATATCACAAAAACAGTATAGTATATATATATAAAAACACTATACTATGGTATTTCATAAAAAATATCACAAAAACATCTAATATTTTATTCACTAAACAGTTTGTGACGATGCCGATACAAGTATAAGCATGGTAAAGTTCCCAATTTCTTTTTACAAGACATTATTTACTACATAAAGAACCAACACTGAGTCCACTTTTTAGCCCCAGTACATTTTTTCGACACAATATAACACACGCGCAAAATTACAAGTCACCGTTCTGGCGACAACCCTATATTCCACCTTTGTAATACTACCACATACAACTACGTAATTACAGAATAAGTCGCAATCTATTGACGTTTTATTACACAGCCTTAACGCACCGCTTGAACAGAGGCAGAAATGTACTATGTGCAGTTCGTTAGAATGGGAATTTTTTAACCCTTAAATATGCAGGGTCATGAGTCTTCATTGTATCCAACATTGGGTAACCATTAATCAGTCTGTGCCAGTATCATCAATATAGCATTATTGAGGATACGTCCAAGTATTCGATTCTATATTCTGTATATCGATTATGTATCGATAATTCGATTATGCCAACTCGCTTTGAGATGAGTCTAGTTTATCATATCAAAGTGCTGCTGTCATTATGGTAACGATCCTCAGAACTAAGATTTAGGCAAGAAGGAGTGGGAAAGATAGCCTAAAAATTTATTGCGATACTCAAGGAATATCGGGTGTACGACAACCATAGGTTTTTATCATTACATTATATACGTATTTTAATTCATCATCATCATCAGCCTATATTAGTCTAATGTTGGGCATAGGCCTCTCCCAAGGCACGCCACTGAGTCCGGCCTTCGGCTCTACTCTTTCAGTTGCTACCTTGCGTATGTCATAGCTGCATCTTGCCGCAGGTCGTCCTACACTACGTCTGCCGTTTCGCGGTCTCCACTTTAGAATACGTCTACCCCAACGGTTATCGGTTCTTCGACAGATATGTCCAGCCCACTGCCACTTCAGCTTGCTAATTCGCTGAACTGTGTCGGTATTTTAATTATTTTTAATCCATCGTTTTTAATGCAAAACGTTAGAATTTGACCGGCTCAGTATAATATAATGAATATTATATAAAATATAATTGCTGAATTGTAAAAAACTTTTTGCAGGGTAAGTGATTTTATTCAACTTAATACTACAATAATATAAAAAAAACTAATATAAGCTACACTAAATACCACAAAAAAAAATTTAACTGTATACTAGCCTCAATGACCTATTTGTAGTACAAATGCTGAAGCTCACTACCAGTAGGTAGCGTACCCAACATGCTGGCAGCATTGCCCCGTTGAATTGTAATGCTGAATGCTATTTGTTGGATAGTTTGAGATCATTTATGCTATTATTAGAATATTCACCACATATTAATATTTACCTAATAATCCTGAAAAAAACCTAACAATATAATCTACACAAAAGTTGGTAGGGTTTAACAGAATTATCGCAATAAAAACAATGATAAATATTTTTGAAACTAGGACTAATTTTGTGTAATTTTATTATTACTTAAGGTAGGTTACAATACCCTTTGCTTTATTTACGATCGTTTCAATAACTACACTTATAACTAAATGAAACCAAGAGAAAACTGGAACATAACCTTCTTTGGTAGTCGCGACCCGGCTGTAATTTCCCATAGGATGTCTCTCAACAAGGATGAGTGATGCGCGGACGGACCACATTTCCACCACCGGTTCAGATGAGCTTCTTTTGTTTTACTCCTGCTGTATTGGAATCTTGTATGTAATTCTGAAGTCTTTTCTGATCTAAGTAATTGAGCATATTTGGTCAACTTTGATAAATAATTACCTTTTTTGTTTTTGTTTTGGCTCCACACTTTTGTGTATTTAGCCAGTGTCAAGTATTTAATAATTTCTTAAGTTAAGTCAAGTCACAGTCCAAGTCATCAAGCTAAGTCATAGTCTATTTAAGTCATACTCCTAGTAAAATGATGACAATTTTACTAGAAGCTTTTATGTTTTGGAAACAACAAGAAAATAAACGTTTCACCATCATTATGCCACTTTCCCACACTCGTGTCTGTAATTCAGCACTTAACGAATAAATTATAATTTTATCTTTTTCTTTGTTCTTTTAGATTGGTCCCATAGAAATTTTATCAAAATCGATTTAGTAGTTTTCTAATCAAAATAACTGAAAAAAGAATATATACCATTATATACAATTCAAGTATTTCTCAGTATGGAATTAAATCGATCAAAGTCAGTAAAGGATTATGTCGAAAGTTTTGATCAAAAGTTCAAGGTCTGTCTATTAAAGTTGATTTCAGGGAATTTAGTTCTTGATGTTTTAGTGCAACATAAGTATTAAGGTGAAAAAACTTTAACCGCAAATTACTAGTATTAATGGGTATTAATAGTTTAATTTACTAACGGTTACCATTACTATATATACCATACCACCTACTTTGTTTAACGGTAAACTAATAGGTCTTTACCTATGAAATTGCCGTATTGCAGTACAGACTTTTTCAAACAAAAAAAAGGTTTGATTGGCTATGAATTCTAAATTCAAATTAATTTTGTTTTAAAAATATGACATTCTATTTACAATATAAGACTTTTGTTTATTGATTAGCGTTGTATTTTCATACCATTTCAACATTTTTCTTCATAATGGATACTATGAAATTTCGTGTAATTATGGAATATGAGTTCCGTCGTGGTACCAACGCGGCCCAAACGACACGTAACATCAACGACATTTACGGAGAGAACTGTACAAACGAACGTACAACCCGTTATTGGTTTGCTCGGTTCCGTTCTGGGAATTTTGACTTGAAAAATGAACCTCGTGGTCGTCCGGAAACTTTGGTCAACAATGATGAATTAAAGGCGATTGTGGAAGCTGATGAATCTCAATCTACAGCTGAGCTGGCAGCAGCTTTTGATGTTAGCATCAAAACAATATTGGTCCATTTGCGACAGATTGGCAAGATAAAAAAGCTTGATAGATGGGTGCCCCACGAACTTAACGATCGCCAGCGCCACGTACGCGTCGAGACTTGCCTTGCGCTGCTTAACAGACACAGAAATGAAGGAATTTTGAACCGAATTGTTACGTGCGACGAGTAATGGATTCTTTTTGACAATCGAAAGCGCTCAGCAAGTTGGTTAGATCCTGGTTCGGTACCAAAGCAATGTGCAAAACGAAAAATGACCCCTAGAAAGGTGATGGTCACAGTTTGGTGGTCTAGTGCTGGTGTGATTCATCATAGCTTTTTACAAAACGGCGAGAGCATTACTGCAGATGTGTACATTGAAGAACTGACCACAATGATGGCGAAACTTGCACGTCTGCAACCAGCTTTGGTCAATCGGTCGTCTCCACTGCTACTTCACGACAACGCGCGACCCCATACTGCATAACAGACCGTCTCTAAGCTGCATGAGTTGGGTTTGGAAGCTCTCCCTCATCCGCCATACTCACCAGATCTTGCGCCTACCGACTATTACTATTTCCAAAATTTGGACAACTTTTTAGCGGGAAAAAAATTCAATTCCCGAGAGGCAGTACAAAACGCCTTTGAAGAGTTTGTTGTCTCCCGTCCTGCTGAATTTTTCAAGAAGGGCATCCATAAACTGCCACAGCGTTGGCAAAGATGCATTAATTGCAGAGGTGATTACTTTGAATAAAAGAAATAAATAAGTTCGAAAAAAAAATACTTTAACTTTTTTCAAACAAAACGGCAATTTCATAGGTAAAGACCTAATATTAACCCGTTAAAATCTCACAGATGTCAAGCAGGTGATAAAGCAGAAACATTCTCGTACAAGATACCGTGATGCAATTTCCCACACATGCACAAAGGGTTAAACACCGACTCTATTGTAAAAGAATATCTAATTTCCTTGGAAGCAAAATTGGCGTAACATTGTTTTTTTGTACTGGCAACCCTTTTATGGTGCTTTTGTGTTTTTTTAAAGCGTAAAGAAAAGGCGGTTAGTTTATATCCGGCCTCTTTGACATTTGGAGGGTTACCCGATGCGTTCTCAATGAGCTTTAATTTATTGAAGTGGGTTTTAATTCTTGAGAGATTGATGTGAATAGTGGGTGGTTGTAAAACCAATGCGAAAGACTTTTTAAAGAATAATCTAGTGATTAATTTATAAATGAAATACATAATAATATAACAAATATGAATACAATCACAATTTTGAAATAAAACAAATAAAGTTTAGTTTAAAAATTAATTTACTTAGTTTTTGTGGAAAAGTGGAATTTTTTTATGTGCTTAAAAACGTGGCTAATGATTAGGATCAGTAAAAGTAAAGTATCAGTAAAACTCATAAACAAAACTTTTTGACGATTTTAAATAGAACCTATTTACCATTGCGATATATATATTACAGGCATATACTGAGATATAAATCTAACGATCGACGAAGGACAAGGTATTAGGCAACAATTTTAACGGTTCCCATTCAGATATTAAATAGATAAGTAAAAAGGTTTCTTATTATAAACAAAAAAATAATTTAAGATGGTGTAAGGGTCGCTTCGCTATAAATTTCAAAATAAATCGCCTCCAAAATTGAATAGAAAACTATTAACTTTCACACATCATCGGACAACGTGGGATAAGATCACAAATATGGCGCCTTTTATAAAAAAGATAATTTCACGCGAATCAGGAAGCAACTGGCAACACCTGCCATTTGTCTAAAAGTTGATTACCCTTTTGATTTTTGGGGTCTCTTGGACCCAAGACGGATATCAAAGGGTTTTTTCTTTTGTCTGTGAACAGTTATATTACGGGTTAAGCCCAGGTGGAAGGTTTAGGGTTAATTCTTCTGAGTTCTCACGGAGACTGCAATTTTTTTATGAGCAGTTTTTTATCAATGATGCAACTGTTGTTGAGAAGGGTTTAATCCATTTTTGTTTGCTTGTCTGGGGTCAAATACCTCTTAGCGTATATTTTTGACAAGCATTTCGAAAATTATTTAACGTTAACTTCAAAAGCACGATGTATTTAAAAGCCTTGTTAAAAATGAAAATACATTTTTCCTTTCCCTTCATGAAATAATGATAACATTTTTGTCTCAAAAACATATCACTACTATTGTTTAATAAGCCAAAACTAAAAATAAGAAAATCTAAGTTAAAATGTACCAAAGACAAAACATGTATTGACAGATAGCACATTCTGATTTAGGATTTTTTTGTAAAATACGTTTTATGCCTACGTTAAAAGTTTCTGTGTGCAGGTCATGCAAACCATTTATTCCGGTAGACGGAGCGAGGTAGGAATTCGACGGGCGTGTGTGATTGACTATCTACTCTGGACGGCAACTTTTCTTTGTTCGTACTTATGGTACCTAAGTCCAAGCCGCTTCTTAGAGGCGAATGATACCTATTGAGAAATGTACGAGTCTGTAAATAAAACTAACCATTTGATGAATCAAATTTTATTTAACAGTGTAATAGTTATGTAAACTATTTTTTTATGCAACTGAAATAAAGTAATAGCAGGTATTTTTAAAATATTGAGTGACAATTTTTTCTTGTTTATGCATATTGCCAGTATGCTATCCAAATTCTTAAGCTGCTCGGAGGTTTTATTACCACAGAGTACGGAAACAATGACGATAAGCACCCGTGCGCTGCGATAAATACGCCTAACGACTGTCGTCCTGCAACTACAGGCAAAACCGAAGGTTTAGTGTTCAGAAAACGCTCAGCTCAGTAAGTACCAACTTAAATAATATTTATGGTGCGTGGTGGTCGTATAAATATAATAAACTCTCTGTAAATAAATTTGAATATAGAATAAAACAAAAATATCTGTAACCGTAGCTGTGACTCCGAGTTATGTGTTTTGCCTTTGGACGAGGCATCGTCAGGACCGCGTCGACTTGACAAAGGCTCGTAAGAAACGCTAACGTTAATCACAGTAATGGAGAAGCACCATAAAAAATTAACAACATTGATTAATATTTGAATTAAGAATTTGAGACTAAAACCTTGTTTTCGGAAACTGAACGCCACTTACGTTTTTAGCTGTCCCATCTGTTGAGCAACTATTCTTTGCCACTAGTTCAGTTTGAGGGCGAACAAACACGAGCATATTTTTTCTTCAGCTACGTTATAACAAGTTATGATAACTTATTTGTGATGCTCCAACAAACTGGATTCGGCAAATAATATTGATACACCAATTTACTTCGAAAAATGTTCGGTAAATACGAATTTACTGGCGTTTCTTAGAAAAATATTGTTTGTTGCTTATTTTGACGTTGACTTTTAAAAATGTTTTTCTCTAAGTAAGAAATGTTAAGTTGTTGAAACTTTCATAATATATTGAGTAGATACATACAGTTATATGGGTATTTGAAGCACGTAACGCGATAGCCAAAGCAAGTTGTTTGCGTTACCGCAAATGCTATTTACTGTGCCGAATCCAGCGACCAACTGCGGTGTCGCATTGCTTCCGCGCAGGGTTGCCACAATCAAAAATAAAATAGCGCAAAAATGCGTTATAGATAAATAGATAAACACTTTATTGTACACCGTAAAAAAGAAAACAATTTACAAAAAGAAAAACTTACATAATAAACTAGTACTAGTACAACAGGCGGTATTATCGCTTAGAGCGATCTCTTCCAGACAACCTTATATTTAACTAACAATGTCAAATGTTACATGCAATGTCGTCGTCGCAATCATGCGACAAAAAAACGCATAAGAAACTTGAGAAAATCCTGATTATAGCTAGGAAGGAGAATTAATTACAAAAAAAACCAGTATCCTACTTAATACTATTAATGATATTTGTATTTTTATTACCTCAGTGCTGAACGGATTTTAATGATGTTTGGATGACGTTGAATCCTGGGTAGAGAGTACTTCTATCAAGGATTTTTTGGTTCTTGTTGGATAGTGGGTTCATTAGAGAAAAATCTCGGGACACAGCTAGTAATATATAATTTTAACATTCTGTAGGTACACGTCATTTATGCAATATTCAGTGGCCTGTATTATAGTAAAAGTGGAGACTGGAACGATTTCTACGGTTTCTGTTGCAAAAAAATTAGCAAGTAGCAACCCTATATAAATAAACCTAAATGTTGTGAAAACCTATATCTGTTGGCGACAGTCGAATGAGAGTAAGTAATAGATAAGATTTTTGGGAATGCAGAGTTCTTTTTGAAAGCACTTATTGTAAATACAAAATTTACTTATATCACAGATAACAGGGATAACTAATTTTTTTTCAATAGGTACCAATAAATGAACAAAATATAATGACTAAAACCAATATAAACTAGGTATAAAATCTAAAACTATATCTTTACTAGGTGATAGGACTTTTCTGCAAAGTTCGTCTAGGTAGGTACTACCGCTTTGCCAGTTATTCTGCCGCCAAGCAATAGTGTGCAAGCACTACTGTGTTCCGGTTTGAAAGGTGAAATTACTGGGCAAATGAGACTTTTTGATCTGATCTCACAATCGAGTAATCTTATTACGACTGTGCTGATGTCTCAGGATGATGTGCGCACTTTACATTTTGGAGTTCCGAGTGACAGTGTTCTGTTATGGGCATCCGTGTTGCTTAACATCAGGTGAATGACTAGCTCGTCACATCATTCACTAAAATAAAAAAATGAAAACTTATAAATAAAAAGATAGTATCAAATAATTGTAAGTTAATTCTTAATATTATAATAGAGGTTTTAAGTTTCACTGACTATCACAAATCAAAAAGTACCAAAAGAACAGAAACATACTCGGATAGGAAGCCATATTTTCTACCGATACCCACTGTATGTATACGCGTCCGAAAAATAGTAGATAATCTTACTTTTTCCAACTCCCCCAAAAACCATAACACCCAGAACTTTAGCACCAAACAAAATACTTAAAAACGCAGGCCTAGTCTACTGGTAGTAATCCCCAGGTCATCATGAACCTAGTTTTATACTGAAATGTACAAGTACAGAGGTCACACAGCAGTGGTTGATAGTTGGGGGCGTTAGTAAAGGAAAAGGCAGCAAATCATTACTGACAGTTGACCAAACGGGGTCTGCGCCCCCTAAAATATGTATGAGGCTTTGCCAACCCTGTTATGGTGTCCGAATGCTGATAAGCCAAGTATTGGGGCAGCGAGATTGGATGCAAGGGGATCCATGATTAGGATTGTCGTTTTTATGTCGGATTGCTTTGAATTTTTTATGGTGCTGGTGTTTTTATGTTAGATATTGTGACCTTTTTGTATTTTGCAACTAAAATATAAGCAGTTTTTAGTAGCTAATATTATCTATATATAAATAGTATTTGCATAATAATAGGAAAATGGTTTGTTTTCCTGTCAGTGACTGACATACAGTTTACAGCCCGAACTGCTTCACCTAGAAACTTCATATTTAGAGGACGTCTTGTGATAGTTTAGGTGAGTAAATACTAGGTGGTTTTAGAAAATTCTGTCCCTAATTTGATAGTTTTACAATATCGGTTAAAACAGGCAAGACCTGACATATTGAATTCAATTGTCCATAAATTTGACAAACTTGACTTCTTGATTATGGCCTCTGCGACTAACAGACTTCACAATTTTGCCAGTGTCATGTACTATACTAAATACAATCACAAGTGATGGAGAATAATCTTGGTTTGTAGGTAGTAGGTATGGTGGATAATATGGGAGATTCAAACTACGGCCTTCAGATTCAAGGGGTTTTTATCTACAACAAATTAATAAGACAAGATGTTTAAAATAAAATATTTTTAAATAAAAAAAAAGATAAAATCTTTTTATGACACAAACACCGTGGGAAAGTAAACATAACCAAACTAGCTCACTACTGCACTAAATCAAAACAAATATCTATCTCCACAAACCTCATTGTTACGACAACAAAGTGTCTAAATCCTTTTAAATCCGAGAAATGGGATTTGATAAAAAAAGTCACACAAAAAGTTTCGAAAAATCGCACTCGTTGACTCTTGCGAAACGATACAATAGCCAACTATTAAAAAAAAAAATGAGTTCGAAGTGTCGGTAGTTGGTAAGCTACCAAAATACTAAACACAATTGAATGTGATTCTTTTTTTTATTAAAAAATGTGTGAAAGGATTTGAAGTGTTGTGTAGGGTGTATATTTGACAGTAAAACATTTTTTGGTGTCTAAAATCACTTTTCCGTTTATAACTACGCTTCGGAATTTGGGCTTTAGCTTAACTGTGTAAGAGTCACGAAAAATCTAAGCAATAATTAAGTATGTCGTCAATGTATATATCGATCGAAGTTTTTCAAAATATCATTAAAGCTTTTGATCACTGTCTTACCTGATAGAAAGTGATGACGCAGTCTACCATGGTGCATGCTTCCCTAGAAGATATCTGTTCACTCTTAACTTGAAGACTCCCAGATTGTAGTTAGGTGGAAATAAGGACGCCGGCAAGTTGTTCCACTCATTGGCTGTTCGCACTATAAAGTACGTAGCAAAGCGCTTAGTGCGGGTTGATGGAATTTCAACCATATACGGCTACTATATTTCTATAGGATTAGTTATGATCCGAGTCAAACTTAGGAGTACCTAACATACCTAACATTTTACAATACGTTCCTTGAAATAATCACATGCATTTAAGTGCAGTTCAATAATCAGCTAAAAGCAAATAGAGTGAAAATAAAGAGTGAATTTTCAAAAACATATATGAAAAAAGAGCTTTTTTTTGTTTTACTTGAAGTAATTTTTGGATCAAATATTGTTAAAATATTTGCTTAATACTTTAAATCGGTTACATTTTCCCACAATACATGACAAGGTAATAAATCCATCATAAACGTTTCAAAAACACCAAAATACGGAAACCCCAATCCAAAACCAACCCAAAAACTAACAAATGACCCTATCCGAGATCCATACAAATATAATTAGTATTGTACTATATATCACTCGACTTTTTTATCCACTTTTACCAAAAATAAGTGGATTTAACCCCGTTTCCCTGTTTGGGGTATTTTTTGTCAGCGATTGGCGAAATAACAATGTTTTATGGTGTCAAGAGGCAACACGGTGATTTTTTTTAAACGGGTTATAGATAGTTCCCATAACCCCGTACGAATGATTTTAGGGTCATTTTACTAATTTTATGGGTGTTTTTTGAAAAACATTTCCGATAATAACAATTTTTTTAAGAAAATTTTTCAAATAAAATAAAATATATTAAAAGTTTTGAATTGTACAAACCTTATTGAATTTCTTTTACGCTTCTTAATGTTTAATTACTAAGTGAGTCACACGGTTTGAACTGAAGATTATACGTTCTATAAAACTTATGTAACGGGTTTTATTATAAATAACTCAAAGTGTACTCACGGAGAATATAACAGTACTAACTTAGTATACCATAGATTCGCAATATGCCCAACGAAGACCGTTATACAAATCCATAGACAAGCCCTTTTTAACCAAACAATACGGCTTAACCCTTCCATAGATCACGAACTAGTTTTTTTATTAATTTGAATGTTGCAATTTTAGCGTATACCTGGACTATAACAATAGGGTTTCCTATTGAATTTTGCATAAGGGTCGTATTATGCAGTATATTGAAATGACTGTGGTGGCAGATGCTTTAAATCGATACGCTTTGAGTGCAAAATGTTGAATTAGTTGCGTGAAAAAAATATTATTTATATTTACTATTTATAATCTAAATTTTAATAATATATGTGTATGGAAATCTTGATAAACTCTGTTCGTTGATGAGCACAACACTAAATAATGGATGTATTAATTTGGTTACGTTTCAGTTTCAAAAGTTTTGTAATAGTCCAAAATGTGTTTTTAAGTAAAAAACGTTGACAAAATTTTCAGACGTTTTTTTTTAAATTAGAGAAAGACTGAGCGTCCTTTCACTGTGATACTTTCACGCTGTAAAAACTCAAGAGCATACCATATTTTTTTGCTAGGACATTGATGTTGACGACTGAAAAAAAAACACAAATTTCATTTAAGTTGCCCCAAATCTAAAGCCGTTGCAATTACTTTGCTACTAAAGTGATATTATCTCAAATAGTACTTGACTCTAGAATAAAGCAGTTGCCACGCGAAGCTAATAAAAATAACTCCAATAGTCGTACCTCTTCGCTTATCTACTAAATCTGCATAACAAAGGGAAATTAGTCGGTCTGTTTAAACACTATAGATGGCGGCACATGTCAAGTACAGAATTAGCTTTGAATCTTATCTAAGATCTTTGAATTCAAGTACTTACAAGTACATGTTAGTTGTACAAAAAACTTGAGTATTGGAACCCAAACACGATAATTTTGTACTGTTTTTTTTTATAAGTAAACCTATGACTTTTTACAATTGATTTATAACTACATCATTTATTATTGGTTATTAGTTTAGTGTCACTATTTGATCATTGAAACAATGATTGCTTTTATTTAATTACTTACCCAATGAATTGAACTAATATCCAAGTAACGGTAAAATTACTGCATGAACTTTTTTGTTTCGAACGTTTACGCTTCATTTCAAATATCGAATATATAACTGCAACTATTATTTCACAACTGATTTATGGCCAGAGACAAAGTTTAAAAGCGAAACTTTTTTCAAATATTTGGGTTCAGAACGGGTGTTTTATTTGTGTCAAAAAATTCGCAAGGGTCGCACAGACAACGGGACTTTGAAAGGGTTATTACTATTAGCAAAAAAAGAGAAAAAGTTAGTGTTGCCATTGTGCCGTAATGAATTATTGGGTCGGAAAGTTTCAGGTACATTAGCTAACATGTGAAGGGTAATTTTTGATGTCGTGGAAGAGGACAGTCTATGGTTTCACACGTGAAAGTGCAGTCAGGTATGTAGTTGCAAAATTTTGTACTATAACTTTTTAAATAAATTTTTCTGTGTAACACTATGATGTAACTAAAAATGTAGAGACACATTATCAATATTCCTTTTTTCAATAATTTTATTTAAAACAAGTAAGTACTCGGAGTATTGGTGAGAAAACGAAGAAGCGTCACCGCATTGTATTATTTTCCAAAACTTGTGTTATTTTCAGTGTTAGTGCATACAATTGGTGGCATTTTATTCCTTAAGTGCTGGATTACAGGCACGCGCGTGGGAAAGTGGTATAATGATGGTGAAACGTTTCTTCTAGTGTTGTTTCCAAGACTACATAGAAGCCCTGGTAAAGTTGTCACCACTTTACTAGGAGTATGACTTAACTTGACTTGACTAGACTATGACTTGACTTGATGACTTGGACTGTGAGTTGACTTAAAACACACACACAAACACACATATATATATTAATGACCTTGAGAAATTAATTACTTGACACTGACTAAAAATACAAAAGTGTGGAGCCAAAACAAAAGAAAAAAAAGTAAGTACTCATTCAATGAGTTCGAAAGTTCTCGGAACGAAATTGTATATTAGTAGTTAAAGTTTGTTACCAAAATGTCAGTTAATACTCTATGTAAGGGTTATAAAAGTCGCCGTGACGTTGAAAAAGAGTCTTAAAGTAAATTAATTATTCACTCACATAACACACCACGCGTGTAACCTCAACGTAACCCAAAACCCGTCTTAGGAGCCGGGAGCTTCTTTTGTGTACCCCTTAACCCTGCAATAATAATTACACCTTTTGTTAGTTAACCCTTTAACGCGCGCTTTATTCTTAAGGCCCGCTACCTGACCTCCGGGTCTACCTTCACTTCACTTCCTGATCCATTCCTTGTTCGAACTTCGAGGTGCGTGTGCGCAAGTTTAGTGAGAAACATTCCATTTAGTATTCTTTTTGAATTTCGGCTTAAGTATTCCGTTTTAAAAGTGAGAAATATTTGAGTGCGTTATCTACAATTCGGTGATTGTGTTTTGTTTTCATTTTGATTTTAGGTAAGTAATATAAGCGACTTTATTTCAGCGCTGTAGGTAGTAATATAAATACAGAATTTACTCTCGTAATGATCGCAGAAAGCTTACAATTTTCCTTATTACTCCCCGTATCGTAATAAAGCCATAACATAATTTTATTCATGCGTCGAAATAACAAACATGAAGTCGTTACGCACGTCAGCAGTTTCTTCGAGACAATAAAAAGAGGCCGGACTCGTCAAGAACGAATGTCCTCGTATGAAGGCGGCAGTCGCCCGGTATCCACGAAGGATGATACGCTGTTATTTCCAACATATTCCAATATATTATTTTTTATTGCCTCCCTCGAAGGGGGAGCCGCGTCATGCGTGATATTTGATATAAAGTCGGAACTCAAGTTCGTTATGTGATATCCTTTTTTCAAAGGACAATGGTACGGAGACGTAACATATTTTTGAGGAGACGGCTTGGTATTTTTCTTCGTAGCATGGATGGGTCCAATTATTCCAACATGAGAATGTTTGTTGTTACTAACTGGAGCTGTACAAAGCGTAGCTTCGTTGAAAATGTTATCTTGTTAAAAGACATTGTTAATACTGGTTTTCAGATTCGCCACATTAGTTTTCTGAGAAAAGGTTTTTAGGATAATTTTAAATAATTTCTAATCTATGTATTTGTATCTGTATTATATTAAATATTAGCTATAGCTAGGTTACACCCACTCAATGAAAATTTTCTAACCTTCAAAATTTTTCTTTCATAAGAATCTTCTCTTGACATAATAAACACAAAAAAAAAATAGCGAATATATTCCAACCATTCAAGCGTGATGCGATGACCAAGAGAACTAGAGGTTAATTTTTATATCTATAAACTAGACGATTAGAAAAATAAAATGTATTTATATATTTTAATTTAAATTACCGTACAATGTCGAGTAGGTATTACAAAATAATAATTATGAAAGTTTTAAAGTAATTTTCGGCGTATCTGTCTGTTTGAATGGTTTATGTGCATAAAGTTATTTTAATTAATTTAGTTTTGTTTATTAATGATGTACCAGTTGGATTCTTACTACCACTTAATAAGTAAAACAAAACGTTCCTCAGTTTCTTCAATTTACCCGTTATGGATATTGTGATCATGAAGTTTTTTTATGCCTTTTTATCCAAATTGGTTCAGCCGTTTTGGTGTAAAACTTATACAAACAAAAGAAAATATCGCTTATTTACTTATAGTAATCATGAAAATATATATTAATCATGAATAAGATATACTTGACTGAATAATTGTACAATAATAAAAATTAAAATGTATCTAGTCCAAAAATGTACGTAACTAATAAAATACAATGAATAATTTTACTGTAACAGTCTAAAAAATCCTTTTCAAACGTAACAAGGTTTCTGCCATCGGTATCTCGTGCAAATAAAATCGCAGTAAATAGCCAGAGGGGGTGGGGTGGCGGTCAGTCGCCCCTCACCCACCACCCCTTTGTCCACCCCTGGCTTACGTCGTACCCGCCTATGGGACCATTGGTCGAATGTACCCCGCGTTGGGAAGTGAGGTTAGGGCGTGGATAAAACGGTTTTTCGGACACCAATATAATATTGTCCGTTTCGAGTACGAATACTGCTTGTTACAGAACAATTTTTTTTTTGTTTCATAGTAGCTTGTATTTGATAGGGTGACAAGAGCCACTGCGTCTTAAAGTGAAATATAGTGAGTTTGATGAATTTATCAAAAACTTAAGATACATAGTTGATAGGTACTATCTACGCCCCGTGGTTTCACCCGCATGGTAAAAATTTTCTAATTTTCCGCTCGAATTTCTTAACTTTTTCTTTCATATGAAACTTTTCCTGACAATAATAAACACAACAAAAAAAAAAGAATTATTGGAAATGTTTAATCCGTTCACGCGTGATGCGGTGACCAAAGGAAATAAGGCTTTTTTTAATATACAGATTTATTTTAAATCAGATAACAAATGGCAGAATTTTGATTTTTTTGCCAAAACAAAAACTCTTACGCACACTAGAAAATTAGTTGCTTACGTAGTGAGTATCATCCGCAACTACTACGTGATTGTTAGTTTTAATAAGATGCTACTAATAAAGCTGCTTGCATTAATGAGTAATACTTGATTACTGGGGCCTTACCGTCACCTATAAACGCCATTCAAATGAAGACCTACCAGTAAATCGATACGGTAAAAACTGTATTGCGTTAGCTCTTCAAAAAAAAGTTGATGATAATAAGCCCCAAAAATTTGTGTTTTTGATGCAAATAAAATGTTATACAAATAAAAAGTACAAATTGGTACTGTAGGTAGTGTTTAGTATTAGTTATTATACAATATCATTGTATATATGTTGAAAATAAAAGTTTTATTCCCAACTTAAAAATGTAAAAAAAGCTGACTTTTAAAAAACTAGTACTTAGGTCTTATTTAGAAATGTTCGATGCATGACGTCTGTACATGTTCCATTTTTGATTGTAGTATAAAAAACCTTTTTGTATCATAGTAGTAATACTTAATAGATAATAATTAATACATTACTAATAAGATCGTTTAGAAATTTTAGTGTCGTAACACCCTCGTGTTTTTTCGTGCAGAAGTACAATACAAATAATTAATAATAATAATTAAAAAAAATAACGCCCACACACATTTATCATTCTAAATAAAATCCGCTGTTAACCTTCACTAATATCACCTCGAATTAAGAACACATACACATAAAACACACACATATACAGTAAGCACATTAAATCGCCCACCACGGGGTGGACGGGCAACAAATGTCGCGGTCAGTACCACCCTACACCCAGCTACGACGTAGCCGCTACGACGCTACGGAGCTACGAATAAGCTGGGTAATTTTATGTCGGATTTAAATTCAACTTAGATGTTTTGTAGTACATTTTCTTTGTTATGAAACTTAACTAAGCCTGAATTGCACTATATAGTTAAAGTGAACCTTAGCCGTAACCAGCATTATGTTGTACAATAATATTCGTCATTAAATGTAAAATAAAGTTAATCTATCTAATTTTCTTTAAAATTTTAACTTTTTTCAATAGTCTTATTTTATTTAGTCTGTTTTATTAGTTGAAAGTTACCGTTGAGTTAATACGACATTATAATAAGGGTTAATTTGCAACACATTTCTGCTTAACGATTTAATTGCATATTGGACTGTCGTAAAGTGCTGGTGTAATTAAACCTGATTATAAGTCAGTAGATTTTTTATCTCATATTGTTTACTCATAGTTCATAGCTAAATAGTGTTTTCAGTAAGTCATTCAATTCTAAATACCATGGTTTGAATCTCGCTTGGCTCTCATCTGTTAAAATATAGTGTGAGCCAAATTCGTACTCTTACTAACTGGAAATTGTGATAAAACTGACATGTTTGAGCATGTTAGTTGTATCACAATCAGAATTTCCTTCCTTCCTTCCAGAATTTTTTCCTTCCTGCTTGGCATGGTGGATTTTATCCATGTCCCAGCCGTGGGAACGTATACTTATGCCAATTATATTTTACGTTATTATATATTTACTAATTAACAATACACCATTGTATTAAAAATATTGTAAAATGAACATACTAATATTAAATATAATATTATTAATTAACAATATTATAATATTAATAACAATATTAATTCCTGTGTCTAAGGACCCAGAAACTACGAGGACCATGGTCCCACAACACCCAGACACAGAAAAAGTATTTGCGTTTTATTTTTCTGTGCACAAAGACATGTCCTGTCGCGGAAATCGAACCCACTGCCTCCGTGTTATGAGCTGACATGCTCAACCATCACACCACAGAGGCTGTGAATAATTTGATAAGTAGTTACACATTTCTATAATATTTAGTTGTGTCATCTAATAAGCTAATATTGCACTAGCTCTTACATACGCTCGTCTACATTTACTGCTAAAATAAATCTATTATAATCTTCAATAACGATGCTTACCCTTTCAGATCGAAGTATCCAATTTGTTAGAAAGAGGGAGAAATCAATTAGAGCGTACACAGATATCGACGGACTGGCCAAATGGCTAATAAAAGCAAATGGCGCGAAGTTATGTTTCGTATCTAGTGACTATAACCAATTTGACCTAAAGCCAATTTTTCGAATGGAATAAAAATGTGTTTAGAAAGTAGGT
Organism: Ennomos fuscantarius; assembly: GCA_905220475.3. Taxonomy (NCBI): domain Eukaryota; kingdom Metazoa; phylum Arthropoda; class Insecta; order Lepidoptera; family Geometridae; genus Ennomos; species Ennomos fuscantarius. Next base: position 11,125,315 of record HG992036.1, on the reverse strand, counting down.
GGTTACATTGCATTAATTATGATATTACTGTTTTAATAAATACCGAAATACCGAAACCGAAATATGTCATGTAGACATCATCATTATTATTATGCTATCATTGATCCATGGCTGGGCAGCAATTCATGATCCAACTAGCTGCGTTTCGCGGTTTTGCGTGCGTTGACATTATCCCACGAAATGCGCACTCGTTTTCCAGTATAAAATGTATCCTTTATCTATTCCAGAATTTGTAGTGGGTATAACAAAAATGTCATTTATTGCCTTTTTTTAACATAAATTAACATCACAAAGATCACAATTATTTTAGAAGCAAAAGGATGACTTCAGCATTGTTCTCATTTTATCTGCCGTTTTGTTGTTCATGTGGTAATAATATAAAATTACGCTTTTATAATATTTGGTAGGATTTGTAAGTTTAATATACAGGCATACGTATCGCTAGTAAATTATATTTATAAGCTTCTTGTCTTAAAAACTAAATAAAGCATATTAGATTTGAAAAAAAAAAAACATTTATTCTATTTAATAAGTATGAATTATAATTTAATTAGCCTGCTAAGATAGTGATTAACAACTGAAAAATTTACATGTGTAAATATGTATAGAATATGTATGTCAATCGATAGATAGATAGATAAAAAAAAAACAGACAGATTATCTGCTTTTTTATGAGGCACAGTGCCTTTAGTTGTGTAACTTAATACTACTACAATAATATAACAACCACTACTATATACTACCAGCTACATTACCTACAAAAAAAACATTATGACTATTGTTCTAGCCACGATGGCTTAAAGACAGTCCTAATGCTCCAGCCCACTACCAGTAGGTAGCGTACCCAACATGATGGCAGCATTGCCCCGGAAGCTTCTAAAATTCAGACATCTAATTGATAAAGCGACGAAAAATTGTTTTTTTGGATATAGGTACCTATATCTACAACGACTGCTCTATATAAATTTAGTTCAATGGCATCAAATTCATATGGGCAGACTTAGTGATATTATTAAGGTCTATTTAAATATATTTACCATTAACAATGAAAATGAGAAATCATAATATAGCTCGAGTTCAAGATACGCTGGTCATATATACGCAACTTTAGGATACCATTAGCCTGCTTGTTCACTGTCTGGCTGGTTTTTGTTGGAAACGGCGATGTACAAGAAATGCTATTGGAGAAATGTCATATGTATATTAGCCTTATTTATAATGTGTTTGAAACTTTAATATAAAGCAGACATGTAGATTAAAAAGATATCTCCATCAAAATTATTTCGCTTAAAAATTACTGTTCTGGGTATCAGTTTTTAGCTGACATGTATAAAAAAAAACATGTACATTGAACATAAAAACCATAAAAAATATTCCATGAAAAGAGGTGCAATGCGTTCAGTACAACTAAATATAATATTTTTTGAAACAAAGTAAAAAAGAAAAACTTTATTTTTATATTGAAATGTTATTGGATGATATCATTGGCGAAATTGTGGTAGCCCACAAAAACCACAAAAATAAGAAGTTGAAGATGACATTTATTTCCAGTAAATTAATTTAAAAAAAATTAAAATTTTTGGGTCAAAGCATTTGATCACTGTATCATCCGATGGAAAGTGATGACGTAGTCTAATATAGTGCATGCTTGCTTAGATGATACCTGTTCACTCTTGACTGAACAGATTTTTGATAAAATTTCTGTAGGACCAATTTGAAGGTATTAAATATAAAAATAAAAACATTTGTGAATCACTGTCACAACCATTACAACCACACAAGCGAATCGAAAAGCTCCTCAATATTTTTAAGTCAGTATATAAAAGTATTTTTTCTAGTAGAGAAAATAATTTAGGTCTTTAGTTATATTAGTAAACGCAATAGTAACATGTGAAAGCAGAGCAAAACAAATTTTAGTTTAGTTAATTAAGACATCAAAAACCAGCTTTTTTGGTGTGGTGGTTGAGTCGGACGGCTTATAGACCAGAGGTTCGATTCGCGCCACAGGACAAGTTTGTACACAGGGAAAAAAAGGTGCAATTGCTTGTTGTATATCTGGGTGTCGTGGAACCATGACCATTGTAGTTCCTGGGTCCCTACATACAGGGAATCCTAGTTAGGGTCCAGGATCTATGCATGTGATCGTTGGGTGTTATTATAACTACGAGCTTCTGCCCGTGGCGTGCGGCGTGGCCTATGGAAAAATAATTCAACCACCCATTTCACCCTCTTAAGAGTAATTTCGAAAAATCCTTTCTTAGCGAATGCCTACGTCATAACATCTACCTGCATGCCAAATTTCAGCCCGATCCGTCCATTGATTTGGGCTGTGCGTTGATAGATCACTATATCAGTCAGTAACATTTGAGTTATATATATTTAGATTATTGAAACATGAATAAGGATGAATATTGAATAATAAATTCAATATAAATTGTACAGAAACTTGGTCCAAGTAAACAAGCTGGCCACTGGATTGTTAAGGCAAGTCTGCAAGGCGACATTTGTCTTCCACGGGTCATTGATGTTCCAAACTCTGTGCGGAGACCGAATCTGGGTTACTTGTTTATTGGAGCCAAATATCTATTTTGGAGATAATATTCACTAGATACAGTTATTTATTTTACTTTACACCATATCGCATAAATAAACAACATCGCCATACATCATATGTCTTTTTACTTATTTGAATTTGCTTATCTTATAAGGTTGGTAAATTTTTTACACCAGCTTAGATGTGTAAGTGTATGTGTAGTGCCTTTATTTTTTTAACTGACTAATTACTACAATAATATAACTAGTTAAACTACCAATTACAGTGAAAAAGAAACTAATTGCTCAGGCTAAATGCCCTGAACATTTGTACTGTTTGTTGTGTTGCCCGGTACCGGTAGGTAGCGTACCCAACAAATTGGCAGCATTGCCCTGTTGAATTGCAATGCTGATTCATTGTGCCAAATAAGTGCCAGCATTATTGTCACGCACATTGGCCAGGCGCTCTGTAAATCACACTAATATTATAAAGGCGAAAGTTTGTATGTGTTTGTGTGTATGTTTTTTACTCCTTCACGCTCAAACGGCTGAATGGATTTGGATGAAATTCGGTACCAAAATAGCTTATACACTGGATTAACGTTTAGGCTACATTTTATCACGGAAAAGTGAAATTTTCCCGTGAAAGTGAAATCGCGGGGCGCAACTAGTTGTTGATATTTTTTAGTCGAACAGTCAAGATTTATTGCTATATGGTAATCGTATGACTGATAGTTAGACTTTTTTTTGGCTTTACACTTTTTTATTTAGCCAGTGTCAAGTAATTGATAATTTCTCAAGTTAATGAATATTATTTAATAAATAAATAGCCAGAAGTTTTGTATATATATATATATATATATATACACATGTCAAGTTAAGTCACAGTCCAAGTCATCAAGTATACCAGTCATAGTCTAGTCTAGTCAAGTCATACTCTCAGTAAAGTTGTGGCAACTTTACCAGAAGCTATTATGTAGTTTTGAAAAGAAACGTTTCACCTTCATTATACCACTTTCACTTCATACTCATGCCTGTAATCCAGCACTGAACGAATAAAATTCCAACAATTTAATGCACTAACACTGAAAATAATACATGTTTTGGAAAATAATACAATGCGGTGACGCGATCTTTTCATTTTTCCACCAAAACTACAATATGGTTAGAATTCTCAAAAAAAAAACGTAGACAGTAAAATTAAATTAACTAGTGTGTAACTTAAGTGTTTTAACGACACGACTATAAAAATTATTATATCTCTATATTAGCTCTATTGATCAATATCGTAATGCAAAGATGAAATAGTAAATATTTATAAATACATCTATTTTATTAACCTTTCCGGTATCCATCGATAGCCTGTTTCCATCGTTACCATGGCTTAGCAACGGTTAAGCTATGTAACTATACGAATAAGGCATGATTTCCCCTGACAAAAGTGCGTTGAGTATAAATAGCCAGACGTTTTGTGGATTTAGTTGACTGGAAAAGACAGCTCTATTTTCAAATTTATAACTTGACCCGAAGTGTTTTAGTCGCAATATCTCTTTTACTATTTTAGTGTTTTCAAGTTTGAGTGAAGTGTAAAAGTTTTATAGAATATTTTCAGTATTTTTTTTTCTGATTAGCACTTAATGCAAGAAGTAGAAACTTCGTAATATGAACAGCAAGTGAAATAGTGTGTGAGTGAAACAGTGAAACTTCTTTAAGCACGTTTGACTTGGGAGTAAGCTGGTGAGGCGAACGGAAGTCTTATATCTCTCTCTACGTGAAGATAGAAAGAGTTACGTTTCATATACTACTGTGGGGGTAAGAGAGATGTTGATATTGCTTACGTTTCACCTGATTTAAGCAGACAACTTTCAAGAGGCATTGTACATAGTAATATTAGTAGAGTGCTCAAAAAAGGCATTCCAAAAAAAGGAATAAAAAACTACAGTAAATAAATAAAAAACTAATTAATTAGCCGATCTTCTCTTTTTTATTTACATCAACGAAAGACTGTAGTTTTTCCCCCTTTTTAAGAATGCTTTTTTTGAGCACTACTACCAATCTAGCCTTCGCGGACTGTAATATAGTTTTCTTCTGTTATACCTCTGGTATAATAAAGTAAATGTAAATGTTCAGGACGTCCCAAGGATAACGATTGTTGTTATTCTCTTGTTGATTGTTTCTCTTGATTGTTGACTCAACGTTCTTAATTAGAACGGCTAAGGAATGGAATGCCCTGCCAGCGTCTGTGTTTCCGGCGAAATATGACCCGGGCGTGTTCAAGAGAAGAGTGAATAGGTATTTACTTGGCTAGCATGCTACACCTTCGATCGCATCGTCACTTCCCATCAGGTGAGAGCGTGGTCAAATGCTAGACAAGTTTGAAGTAAAAAAAAAAAAAAAAAAAATTCTACGATAGCTAAAAACACCGGCAGCTTGTTGCGCTCTTTACGGATGCTTCATAATGATCACACATCTAAGTACTACCCGCCAAAAAATGTTTGATTTCCCCAAATCGTTAAGTAAGTTAGGCTACACTTAGCTCACTGCATTCCTAGAAAACTTTGGAAAAACTAAGATTTACATATGCACTATGGACTGTAACCTTTTAGTGCTTATATATAGTCATATTCAGTTATATACAGTCCTTAGTGCTTATATAAGGTTAAGGCCAGTCCTTAGTTAAGGCCACATCTAGCAAAAGTAGCATCACAGTTGCGAAGGTAGCGGGACAGTTAATATATTTGAAGTAAGGTAGAAAAAGGGTTTCTTGTACCACCTTTGTGTGGGGATGCCCTTTAGTGGGATCTAATAAAACCTTGTTACGGCCAAAGGGATACCAATCCCGATATTGAAAGTGTTCTTTTACATGATACGGAATTTAGGGACTTCTTTCTGATATTAAATCGGGGGAATCTTTTTACTGTAATGTTGTATGATGAGATCACGGTGTTTCGTATCTTGTTCGTTTCGAAGACATCGATGATATTTTTTGGTCTAGCTACATCTTAAGATAATACTATTATGGAAGCCTTCTCGGCTTTCTCGGCCTTCGCGGCTAGGATTACTTACTCTAGGAGCCTATCGAGAGAATAAATTGTGTAAATATTGTGTAATAAATATATCATGACTCTTAGTAAAAATAAAGTAATGAATCGTATTTTTTTGTATGTTTCGTGTAATACTGTGTAATAGTAATACATAGTGATGGAATTTTGCATACCGATCCAAAGTCATCAATTTGGTAATTTTTTATCCCGGAAAAATTAAATGTTGCCGTAAAAAAACTAAAAAGTTTTTAATGCTAATATTCCATGCTTGAAAGTGTCAGTGAATCTTAATCTTTAATAAGTTACAGGTATAATATCATAGAAACTGACGTGAGTCGTATTCATAACTACAACTAGTACTCGGTAAGCGCTGAGCCACCACAGCCACCGCGCGTACTTCATGAGGATCTCATCTATATTGCCCAAACACCGGTCGAGTTATTCGACTGTATCTCGTGAGTGTTAGCCGTGTACTAGTTGTAGTTAACTTACATTCATGTTAGTAGTGACATTGCAAACTGAATTGTATTTAAAGAAATATTTAAGACTATTCTTATTTCTAATATCACCCATGTCCTTTTTACCACCGCAACACGATGCACGGAAACACGACATCTGTAATGACAATTCCTCCAATCCGCATAACGCGTTTGGTTTCAACATTTATTGCGCGGACAGCAAACGAATAGAACAACTTACCAGCATCTATGTTTCCTGAAAAACATAATCTGAAGATGTTCAGGGCAAGAGTAAAGCTGTATTTTCTAGACAAATATGCTCCATGGTCGACCGCGTCGTCACTTACAATCAGGTAAGACAGTGGTCAAATACAAACCTATCATTGAATGAGACTTTACGATGTGATTTCACAGTAAAGTAATTTTATTACGACTGTGCTGATGTCTCAGGATGATGTGCGCAGGCAGTGTCACGCGAAACTTTATATTTTGGTGTTCCAAGTGACAGTGTTCTGTTATGGGCAGCCGTGTTGCTTAACATCAGGTGAACGACTAGCTCGTCACAGCATTCACTAACATAAATAAAATTTTATAAAAAAAATACTTCATTTTTGTATAGGTTTTATTTTGATTCATCTTCTCGTGTAGGTCAAATATAACAGTGTCGAAAATTTTAAGGCCTCTTAAATGCTTCTGACTTGGCTAACAACTACTGCCGCGACGTGCTGTCTAAAGCACGGTAACACTCAGATGTAAATACCACTTTTTGAAACGGTCACCTATCTAAGTAACTTGCGCAATGAAAGTTACTAAGTTAGTAAGTTACTTTACCTTTAATTTAATAGAGCTCGAGTGCTACGTTGATAATAATTTAATTCAATATTGATTGCAATAATTTAATATTACTTAGTAGATATAAATAACATTTAGACCAAATTGTTTGCTATAGATTCGTAATCGTCCGTTACCTTCATTATTGGACATAAGTTTTTCAACATTTCGTATAAGATAAATTGCGTTAAGTTTTATAGTAGATGGTAGTTCTTTTGCAGTGTTTACCTATGTAGGTACCAGTGCTTTGTCAGTTTTTAATATTGTGTAAACTGTTGTGTGGGGTGATAACAAAACTTTGATAGCAATGCAACAAGAGAAATTTCATTTCTCATTTGAAATTTTTTTTACTAACAAGGTATGCACATAAGCTGCGTATGAAAACTGTTACATACATAAAATGTTGTGTATCTGTATACATGATCACCTAGCTATTCTAGCTATTCTCACTGGATGACGTGTGCGGTGCGGTACCACATGAAACTTTATATTTAAGAGTTTCGAGTAACGCTGCAACCATTATGGGCGGCAGACACGTTTAACATTAATTGAATGACTAGCTTGTCAGGGTAACTCATTTACATTAATAATCAGTTCATTAAAGTTTGATTATCATCCGAGCATTTTAATACGCAGTTTATCTGCATATACACGGTGGAATTTAATTCACTCTTTTCCTTAAATTTATGTACTTAGACCATGCTATAGAATGTTCATATTAGGTCCAATTTAAAAAAAAAGGTTCTGTTTTAGTATTAAGTGCCTCCCAAAATAACTGCATGATAGCCGAATTGTCTATTTAACGCGCGGGCACCGGCTGAGTGCTTTGCAAATGTTTCATAGGTAAAACACCTGCTTTGTTCAATATCGCAAGGCTTTTCTTTAGAATTTAAATTCGATAATACCTAGATTTCAGTTTTATTCACGAGTACTTTTTTTATTTAGTTATATGGGAGGGTTCTATAACATGGACTGAATGCCTACATTAAAGTAAAAGAACGAATTAAATTCCACCTTGTATATATATACTATACTATATACTATAGACATTTTCAAATTTGGAAATAAATTTGTTCTGTTACATTGCAATCAAATTTCATCTCGCTGGACATAGAAACAAAGTTCATTTATCAACTTTACTATCTTGTAGCTACATATCCACACATTGCAACAGTAAGGGCATGTACGCATGCGCCCGTGGCCGAGACTACCTGACCGCGACCGGACACTGATCAATATTAAAGTCCGAGGGAGGATGCTGGGGGATGTCTGTTTGTCTGTAGTAATTGTATAGAGTTGATAAAACCTCTGAAGAAAATCAAGTATTTTTGCATTTTTCTTGTCACACAGCGCCATCTAACCCCAAACGAAGCAAAACTTGTACTAAGGGAACCAGATAACTGATAGAATACTAAGATACTTTTGTGTGTAAATGCATACATGGAATACAATATAACGCCCAGACACAGAACAAACATCGATGTTTATCACACAAATATTTGTCCTGGGTGGTAATCGAACCCACAAACTGCAGTTCAGAAGGCAGGGTTTATTACCAAGTAAGCTATTGGGCCAATCAAAACCAATCAAATCAAACTGTCTACAAGTCATCGCGGCCAGTGTAATAGTCGAAATGTTTTTTTTTTTGTAATGCTAGATGGTGTTTAATATTAGTTATTATATCATTGTAGTAGTTGAAAGAATAAAGGCCTGTTAAACTAACAGAAACTGTGTGTTTTAGAGCCAGTTTAACAGGTGTGACCTTTTTGACTAATCGTAACTAAACAGTGTAACCAAAAAATAATAATTAAAAGTAAAGTCCAATCAATTTTTTTTATATTTAACTTTAAATTTTTTAGTGTGATGTTTAATTTCCTTATTCATATTAAAGTTAGAAAACGAAAGCGTAACTTTAAGTATAAGCACACACACACACAAACGCAACGAATACTATGTACTAACATAGTACATAAGTAAAATGTGTATAAGTAAAAAAATATAATAGGTCTTTACCTATGAAATTGCCGTATTGCAGTACAGACTTTTTCAAACAAAAAAAAGTTTTGATTGGCTATGAATTCTAAATTCAAATTAATTTTGTTTTAAAAATATGACATTCTATTTACAATATAAGTCTTTTGTTTATTGATTAGCGTTGTATTTTCATTACATTTCAACATTTTTCCTCATAATGGATACTTTGAAATTTCGTGTAATTATGGAATATGAGTTCCGTCGTGGCACCAACGCGGCACAAACGACACGTAACATCAACGACGTTTACGGAGAGAACTGTACAAACGAACGTACAACCCGTTATTGGTTTGTTCGGTTCCGTTCTGAGAATTTTGACTTGAAAAATGAACCTCGTGGTCGTCCGGAAACTTTGGTCAACAATGATGAATTAAAGGCGATTGTGGAAGCTGATGAATTTCAATCTACAGCTGAGCAGGCAGCAGCTTTTGATGTTAGCATCAAAACAATATTGGTCCATTTGCGACAGATTGGCAAGATAAAAAAGCTCGATAGATGGGTGCCCCACGAACTTAACGATCGCCAGCGCAACGTACGCGTCGAGACTTGCCTTGCGCTGCTTAACACGCACAGAAATTAAGGAATTTTGAACCGAATTGTTACGTGCGACGAAAAATGGATTCTTTTTGACAATCGAAAGCGCTCAGCAAGTTGGTTAGATCCTGGTTCGGTACCAAAGCAATGTGCAAAACGAAAAATGACCCCTAGAAAGGTGATGGTCACAGTTTGGTGGTCTAGTGCTGGTGTGATTCATCATAGCTTTTTACAAAACGGCGAGAGCATTAGTGCAGATGTGTACATTGAAGAACTGACCACAATGATGGCGAAACTCGCACGTCTGCAACCAGCTTTGGTCAATCGGTCGTCTCCACTGCTACTTCACGACAACGCGCGACCCCATACTGCACAACAGACCGTCTCTAAGCTGCATGAGTTGGGTTTGGAAGCTCTCCCTCATCCACCATACTCACCAGATCTTGCCCCTACCGACTATTACTTTTTCCAAAATTTGGACAACTTTTTAGCGGGAAAAAAATTCAATTCGCGAGAGGCAGTACAAAACGCCTTTGAAGAGTTTGTTGTCTCCCGTCCCGCTTGTTTTTTTTAAGAAGGGCATCCATAAACTGCCACAGCGTTGGCAAAGATGCATTGATTGCAGGGGTGATTACTTTGAATAAAAGAAATAAATAAGTTCGAAAAAAAAATACTTTAACTTTTTTCAAACAAAACGGCAATTTCATAGGTAAAGACCTACCCGATGCTAAACAATAACCGCTACAGGCTGTCCAATGATCATGGATAATAATTGAAGGGTTGAGAATAAAAAGGGTTTAACTGTCAAATTGATAGTTTCGAGAAAATCGACTTTAAACTTCAACGGCGTCATTTCAATGTAAAGTGCTTATAAGGTAAGAGAAAAGGTTTTTGTAAATTTCAGTTGCTTGAAAATGTTTTGATTTTTTTTTAAATACCAAATATAGTACTAATTCATACAATTACTGTAAAAATATAATATAATAAAATAAATATAATAAATTAAAATAATGTTTTTATGTTAAGCGAACTGTATTCCTGTGACAGATAAACCGTTTTTAGATTCAAAATCTTGAGATTTAAACCTCATTTCTGTATTTTAGAATGTGTTATTGTAGATAATTTTACGCTGAAACCCCTAAGTCATTTGGTGAAAAAAATCAGTTAAACCCTTTTTGTTCTCACCCCTTCAATTAGTGGAAACAAGGTAGTATTTATTAGTCATCTGACGGTCTTTGTTGAGAAAGGTTATTCTCGAATTTTAGAGGCATTATATTTTCTACCAATAACAAAATGTTATATCATCGGTGCTCTCTACTCTATATATTGTATTCTATGTATGTATTTACAAAAAAAAAAAAAAAAAAAAAGTATCTAAGTATTGTATCAGTTATCCGGTTCCCATAGCACAAGCTTTGCTTAGTTTGGGGCTAGATGGCGCTGTGTGAGATGTCCACACATATTATTATTATTATTATTATACAAATCCATCTTAACTCACCTTTCTGCGGACACTACGGGGGAGGGTCCAAGAGAAATGACGACCCTTAACTAAAACACACACATATACACGCACGGCGATTCCACCCACACACACAAATCCTCTTTTAACTTTACACCATTTATGTATGTGGTAGTGTGTCTGTGAATGTAGAATGAGGGTGTTTTGGGTGTGTGTGCGTGTCCAGTTTCCGCGCTCCTGGGTTTTGTTAATTTAATTAGAGGTACAAAAAGATTAAGGTTTTGGAGGACGCGAGCATTAGGAAACTGCTTTTGTTGGTTACTCTTTGTTACTTTGTTATGTGTTTTGGGATATTTTATACATAAAAGTAACCACATAATATATATCTAGTAGATAGGCATGCCTACTTGTTTTGTGTTGTGGAGAGTTCAGAGGTTTGGGATGTTTTTTAGTAATATAATAACGTAGTGGGGCTAATTTATAGTACTGTATTAATTTAGATGTCTACTGATGTTTACTTAGAAAAGTAGTAAGTAACGTTGTAACTTGTAATTTGTTGTATGTGTGTTGTGTAAAAGTTGTAACTTGACGTTTTAGAGTTTTAGCCCAGAAAAATTTCATCCATAATTTGAATTCTATTAGAAGTAAAAAAAAGGTTGAGTTTGGCATCGTAATACTATTTCCACGAGAGAAAAAAAAACGTCGTATAATCTTAGGGTTGGATTTAGAATCAATGTTTTACATATATTATAAGAATCCTACTCGTAGTTAGGGTCCAGGGTTCATGCATGTGATCGTTGAGTGTTATTATTATTATTATTGCTATATACGTGAATGAAATCCACGGAATAACAAGTAAATTACAGATCCAATGTTTGTCTTCAAAACAGTGGGCCATTTCGACACCACGATTCCTTTCGAATATAAAAAGTAAGTCGATAGCTTACCGACGAAATTTATACTTTTGGATATTCGAAATATGTTCGAGCTACCACCTAAGCCAGGCCTCCTTTGCCGGTTCTTTGTTCTAAGATGTTCGTGACGTAGGTGTTTTTGTATGGCATATGAGGGGTCGCGCTACGGTGGCAAACTGAATGCAGAGTATATCGTATAAATTCAGCCCACGGGCGAATATAACCGTGGTACTATCTGGGTTGTTTTCACATAATAGAGCCGTTTTCTTTTGTTTTTGTTACTTCGCCTCCCGTCTCTCGTTATAGGTACGCAGACAATGAAAACAAAAGGCGGTGTCTTATTTCGGGTTTTTACTTTCGCCTTTTGATAGTATATTTTATGATATTGTGTGTGTGGTGTTTTTGGAATGTGAAGGTATGTTTTTTGTGCGAGTAAAGCGCGCATAGCTCGCGGCGAGCGCGAGGTACTCCGTTTTACATAGAAATGCTTAGAAAATATCCTACCTGCGTAGAAAATACTTATAGAAGTTCTGATACTTGGAAAACATTTTTAATGTAAAATAATTTTATAAACCCATACGTTTTAACTGGTGGGATACGCACAAGCTGAAGTAAAACTTCTCTACGCACGCTTGGCTTGGGTTTTAAGCTGGTGAATGCGAGGCGAAGGGAAGTTAGAGTTGGTTCAAAGTTAAAAACTCGTATAATTATGTTGGTTTGTCCAGTAAAATGACAATTTACAATTGTCAAGATGGCGACATTGACAGTAAACAAAGCAAAAACAAAGTTATACCGGCCGATAGATGGAGCTAAACTAAAGAAGTTTTACTTCAGTCGTGTGGTCTAAAGCACATGTCCTAAAGTAAGTGCATGCTGTAATCCACCATCCTGGCTAAGCGCCGGTTAGTGGATGACACACGTCTTCGGATTTTGTAATTGGACTGAAAAAAAAAATGTCTGGTGACAACAATTATAGTACTTAAACCTACCTCAGAATTGCACAATCATTGACCATATTCATATTATAGCATTATCTAGTACTAGGTACTCTATATGCTATCACGAGCTCACCATAATCCACCATCATGGCCAAGCGCCAGTTAGTGGATGACACATGTCCTTGGATTTTGTGATTGGACTGGAAAAAAAATGTCTGGAGACAAAAATATGCATACTAAAAGCTACATCAGAACTACAAAATCATAGATCATAACATTATCTAGCATTAGGTATCCTATACGCCATCACAAGCGCAAACATTCCAGTGGGTCCAGCTCGTGAAACGGTCTCGCCTGTGCCGTTGGTAACGTTTGGAATTTAGTTCCATTCAGTTACCGCTTCCTCTAGCCTTTGGCAGCTGGCTCTGTAGGGTGACCATACGTTTCACAAGTAATAAAAAAGTAATAATACCATAGTTACAGAGCAATGAAACAAATGACAAAAGCAGCTAATGAATGTTCTCTGGTTAAGTTGAGCGCTGAATAATGACACGGTTGATGCAAAAAAGTTTAGGATTTGATCATTTCGAAGTTCAACTAAACCACGTTTTCTAATTAGACGGAAAAATGACATTACAGGTGTTGCAATTTTTCCACGAAAAATAAATAGTGCCGGGTAAAAAACATACAGTTCACTGATTCATTTCAATTTAGCGATTTATTTTTCATTCTTTTAGATACTAAAAATTTCCTAGAAATCGTAACTCCTGTCTGATTTGTGATTACATTAGTTAGCAGCCTATGAAAAATGCAATATATTTAAATGAAAATAACAAGTTCAACAGAATAAAACAAGTTATTATTTTAATTTTATTAACTAATAGTTTATTCATTGTCGCAAGAATCGTCATCACTGTCCTCTACATTTTAGCAAAAACTATAGTAACTAAAACTAATAGGTTTTCGAAGTATTTTTATTTATATAATATTTTTTTAAATAGTTCCGCTCTTTTAAACTACGAAGAGCTGATACAGATCAACCACTATGGTTTAGAAGCTGGCAGCATTATTACGACAAGTGACATTACGATATGTCATTTTAATCCGTCTAATTAAAAATTATACTGTAGGGACTGATTGGATCTAGACGAAAACGGTTATGGATAAGTGATATCTAAATATATATAACTCAAAGGTGATTGACTGACTGACTGACATAGTGATCTATCAACGCACAACCCAAACCACTGGATGGATCGAGCTGAAATTTAGAATGCAGGTAGATGTTATGACGTAGGCATCCGCTAAGAAAGGATTTTTTGAAATTTCATCCTTAAGAGAGTGAAATGGGTGGTTGAATTATTTTCCCACAGGCCACGCCGCGGGCGAAGCTGCGGGCAGAAGCTCGTGTAGGATATACGTCATCGAAATTGATGAGGAGCAAAATAATAATTGCTTGCATCATTTCGATGACGGCGACTCTAAATTACGTTTTTTATATTTTTCCAGTGTACACTTGGTACTTCAGATACTAACCAGATAAATTAGTGCATAGCGTTAGTCTGTCATATCAGTGAGTCAGTCTGATAATAATGTTTAGCTTTAATCTGTATTTATTGAATTTTTATTGACAAATGTCTCAACATAGTTATATAAATGTGGTTATAGTGGCGATCGAGAACTTGCTAAAGTACAGCGCAACTTGTTACCGGTTTCACTACAAATTCGTAATACGGAGCTCTATACCGAACAAATTGTAAGCCTGTGTGTAATTTCTTTTGAATCGTCTCAGTCGAAGACTATCCTATTAGTTCTCAGACTTGGAAGATGCACGGACCGAAACTACTTTGGTACACTGGCAATGCATTTCCGTTTGATGATAGTATAGTTTGAAGTCAGTGTAATACTTGTTTTATTTAAATTGGGCTTAGGTCCATTTTTCAATTGCATAGATGAAGATTATAAAACGACTAAAATAAAAAACATTATTTTGTTCAATATTCGAGCTTACAAAGTTCACTTTGTATTTTTATATGATTACGACTTAAGTTAGGTATACAAAGTTCACTTTATATATTATATGATTATTGAATGAGCACGATTTAAGTCAGATGAATATTTTTTTGTTTATTTAATTATTAGTGATTTGTTTATTTATTTATTACTTACATAGATTTGGTACTTCAGTATATATACTCATAGTAAACTAAAATATATCCTTTGACAAGAGTGTAGCAATTGTTTGTTACGGCAAAAATATCTTTGCCGTAACAAACAATTGCTACACTCGTTCGTACGAACGAGTTGTCTTTATCTCAATTTAGTTTTAGTAACTTTGTGATGATTTGTGGCTACTTACTGATAGTTCCACGAACGATTAAACTTGCGAACATAAAAGTTTTTGCAACAATTGTGTTCAATTTGTGCATAATTATGACGTCATAAATTACAGTAGTACGTCCCAAACTCAGACCTCACTGACTTATATCTGGACTACTTCTTGACCAATTAGCTCATATTTAAAAAACTTGTTTAGAGTTGAAAAAAAATGTTTCTGAATATTATCATAATTGACTCATAAATGGCACCGCAGCAGACTTTCTCCGTTTTTTAGGGGAATCACCTACACCTCTAATCAAAAATATCCAGCAATAGAAACTGTATATCAATATTCGTCAAGATTTGTTGTAAAATGTGAACTAAGCGTGAGTATGTACATCCAGACAGGTGAAAGAAAACTTCGTGAGTTAAAACGAGAGAGACTTTGGCTGAATTCGTTTGCTCAGTCAACTACCTACTAAGTACGTAATTAGAACCAAGCAACAAGATCTTTTTAATTCCTGATTTGAAATATTCCATAGCCACTATACACATAAATTGCGTATTGACACAGTCTACTCCATACAAATTTGTACTTTGCAATCAAGTTACGCGATTGCCTATATAGCAAAAAAAAGTTAATCACGCCATCATGACGTGACGTCATCCGATTTTATTGGTTATTTCTTAATACATTTGGCTTAAGTTTAGGCTTAAGAATATGGTAACAAAATGTTTTATATATTTTCGCTCTATGTTTTCACTAAGCATAAATACTCAACTTTACTGTCATCCCAAGCCAAACCTGTCCACTTGATTTAGGTAAAGACCGTCTTCAAACTCGGTAACATTTAAAAGCAAAATAATAACTTTCTTTCGAGTGTTCTGACCCTCTTCACGCGCTATCGTTTGGGTACGTCCTAGCGTGACAGCGGTCCGCCCGCGGTCATGACTTGAGGATGCTCTGGAGATTCTCTTATCTTGTGCTGCAGATTTTTTCACTTATGTAGGAACTGGGCAATTTGACTTCCCAGGAAAGAAAAAATACGAAAGGCTTGTTTGTTCAGCAATCGCTGCAGTAAAGGGCTTGTACCTGTGAGGCGATTAATGAATTTTGTTCAGATGTTAGATAGGATATCCCCGAAGTGGCTTTTGTTTGATTTGTCATATGTAGGGTAGATAGAGTTTGTGTTAACTTTGACGGTCATACTAGTACTTATTTCGTATTAACCAAAAGTGATATTTAAATAAAAATAAATCAATATTTGTGGAGATTTCACACAGCGTCAACTAGTCTAAAACTTAAGCAAAGCTTGTACTATGGGAACCAGATAACTCATACAATACTTAGATACTTTTTGTTTGTAAATACATTCATAGAATACTATATAACACCCAGACACAGAACAAACATCGATATTCATCACACAAAATTAGCCCTGGATGGGGAATCGAATCCACAACCCACAGTTCAGAAGGTAGGGTTACTGCCAACTGAGCTATCGGGCCAGAAAATTAAAAAATGTAATGTTGACTGTTTGTTTATTTTTAGCCAAAACGGCTAAACCAATGTTGATGAATATTTGGACATTTTTTTATTTCCAGTTCTCTCCAGAAGACGGATAAATTATGGCTTGGTTAGTTAGTTTTATATTTAAAACCAAACAAAGTTATATTTAAAACCAAGCAAACAGAATTGTTTGTGTTATTTCCCAACAGACAAAAATATAAAGTCCAATATAGCTTTACCTATGCAGTCCGAACGTAGCACGCGCTCACGCAAAAAATGCAACAAAAAATAACAAAAAGGGGTGTGGGATGGACCCCCTGCCACCTTCCACCCACCATTCTTTCCCCCTGTATCTGTGCACTCGCCAACGCTAATCTATGTATTTAATAAACGTAACTTCTACACCAGTACCTCAGATAAACTTCAACTCTATACACAAAAACATAGGATTCAGTTTAGGAAGGTGGATCCATAGATTTGCCCATAAAGGACTTTTCCAAAACACCAGACACGGAGGGGAGTGAGGCCCACCTAAAAACGTGGAAACACTGATGAATGTCCTCCATTAGATGTTATTTATTTAGAATGTGGCCGAGAAAGGGACTCAGCGTTTAAGTTTACCTAAAGTTTACTTAGGACTGTATTGGGTTAAGTTGAAGACGTTTCACCGCGTTAGATAAATTGCAGGCAGTTATAAGGGTCCAGTTTTTTGGGTTTTGGCTTATGATGGCGTTTTATCATGACTATGTGGGAATGAGGTTTGCTGGGATCGCGTTTGTTTACTGACTTGCGAGTGATGACAGTGATTTGTCTAGTCTATGTAGGTAAGGTATTGGAGGCAAAAATGGGCCTTATGAGAAATTTTTTTCAGCCAATTTCTTGTCGCGTTTAGTGTAAATTCACCCTAGAGTTGGTCAGGTTGAAACGCTGCGGATAATACCTAAAGCATGAATTTATTTTACATTATTTCTTTAAACGCAATGATGTAAAACAAATGCATTGCTTAAAACGCAATAATGTAAAACAAATGCATTGCTTAAAACGCCATAATGTAAAACAAATGCATTGCTTAAAACGCAATAATGTAAAACAAATGCATTGCTTAAAACGCAATAATGTAAAAAAATGCATTGCTTAAAACGCCATAATGTAAAACAAATGCATTGCTTAAAACGCAATAATGTCAAACAAATGCATTGCTTAAAACGCAATAATGTAAAACAAGTGCATTGCTTAAAACGCAATAATGTCAAACAAATGCATGCTTTATCATGCCTATGTGGGAATGAAGTATGCTAGTTACGGAGGCTACAGCCGGAGGATGTAGAATAAAACTGAAGTTGGATTTTATGGTAAAATAATCTATAATATGTAATTAAAATATTACATGAAGTAATAAATCTGCCTAAAATCTAGGTGGCTTCCGGTACCAAGGTCGGGACCGGAGTGCTCTATATATTTCTAATAATAAAGTAAAAATGATACAAGACACATATGCAACGTCGGCGCATTGCTCAGCCGACGCCGGCCGCGGCATGCGATGGTGACGTCACACGGCAGCGCGCGTAACATCTCCCTCCCAAAGATCGGCAACTATTGGCGGGTCTTGGCTGCCAGAGTTGTCGGGATGACGTTGGTATCAGCTCTCACGAGGCTGGGATCAGTTATTCGGTCCGCGATCTCTGCATAAGTATCTCTTGTCGTTTCTATATCTGAAGATTCCGATTATTCAAACGGTTTATTCGCAGGTGTCGGTACAAAAATACAATTGCGAGTACACTTGCACCGATTAAAATCGTATAGACAGGGATTGTAGTATGGTATAGGGCGTAACCGCTGACGGCTTGATTCAATTCCATAGGGGCCTGGAGATATATTTTCGTGTTGAGGCCGTGAAGATTTTCTAGTTTTATTGAATTAAGTTTGATAGTCGGTGCCTTTTTAAGCTGGATTTTAATGGTTGCATTGGTGATGGTTCAAGAAACTTCCTCAGAGGGTTCGATATTGGTCTTGTCCACAGGATATCTTGACTTTCATTGGTATTGGAAAGCTGATGGTGTAGTCTTTATCGTCAAGCTGCTCTAGGGATCCTTTAATCAGGGTGATGAGAGTCAATGTGCAGGATGGATTGAGTTTCTACTTCATTATTAGCTGGTCATGGCTGGAACTTTTTTGCATAGATACCAGAAACTGGTCTTCGGACATTCAGTCTCTATGTACATAGAACCCCTACTAGCGGTTGCACATGCTATGTATGGACGGATAGGTAACAAGGCTAGGTTATTCTTATTAGGGAATACTGACAATCAATAGAAATCGTATGTTAATGGTATGGCAATCGGGATCTCCAAAAACTAATACTAAATCATCGTCCACATAGAAATACCCTAATTTTGTTCTATCATAATACTCTCTAAATTCTAAGTCTATATTTATATATTTTTTTTTTTTTAGGATATAAGACCCTAAGCTTATCTAACATAGACCTAAGAATATATCTTAATAAGCGAATAAGGGGTGCTCGATGCACGAATAAGCTCTAATAAGGCAATCTCAATTCGTATCTAAGTATTCAGTTTATAAGATTCTCAACTATACCATCTATGTGAGAATTATGAGTCATCCATTCTTTAGTTAAACTTGTGTGTTGATTAAATTCAGTGTCTAAGTGGTTTTGGTTTTCATAGAGAACTTTGATAGCATTGTTATATTTAATTGCATCAGATTACTAGATATACTATTTATAACTGAACTGTCGATGAAGCCTCGTCTTTTGGGATTTTTCTCAATAGTTTTTAACTTTTGGATAAAGTTTCTATTTTATTATGTAATGGGAGTATACAAAGTCCATGTTCCAGGAGCTCACATATTATGTCTTGTCTGAGAGTCGTGTGAGTCAGTTGGATTAAGGGTTATCACAAATAGTAGTGTCGTGAAACATAATGGAATTTTCAGGGACACGCTTGAGTCGTGATTTAGCTACCGGACCTCGTTTCCTTTTAGTATAGATATGTATAGGAAGGTCTGCTAAAACAGTATCTTGGGTAAAACGGGGTGCTAGTTTTTGGCGATCTGCTGCAGGATTTCTTATAAAAACCTGTTGGTCAGGCTCATAATGTTGTTCTGGTTCGCGATTCCTATTTCTGTTTTCTGTAATGCTTGTGCGATTCTGAAGGGAAGAGTCATTAATAATGTCGTAAACTTTTAACATTCGGTTTTTGTGGTCCTGCAGATAATGTTGTAATAAATGTTCAGTTAAATTAACGTCTATGGGGTCTCGTGGGTCAAAATGTCCTGTTATCAGTTCTAATGGTCGACATTTAGTAAAGCTATGGATTGAGCTGTTATAGGCCAAAACTGCATAGGGCATAAGGTTAACGACAGGTTCATTTCGTTGTTCCAGCTTTAAAATTCTCAAGTGTTCAAGAATAGTGGAATGAAAACGTTCTACCATTCCGTTTTCATTGGGAGAATGGGCGAGAATTTTGTGATGTTGAATTTTATGAAGCTTTGTGAACTCTGAAAATACTTGATTTGTGAATTCTGGTCCTTGGTCAGTTACTATAGTCAAAGGTACGCCATGGTGAGTAAAAAATAGAAGTAGAGCTTGAACTACGCTTAGTGCTGTTCCATCTCTTAATAAATATGCCTGTGCATATTTGGAGAAAGCATCAATTATAGTCAGATATTTTTCAGTTTGAGCTGTGAAAAGATCTATATGAACAATTTCAAAAGGCTTTGTGGGAGGTGGCACGACATTGAATCTTTGCCTAATTGGGTTACGGTCGTATTTGGCTTGGCCACAAATACTACATGCATGAATATATTTTGCAATTTGATCTTTCATCTTGGGCCAATAGAATTTCCGAGAAAGAGCTAAATAAGTTTCATTGATACCACGGTGGTTGGTTTTACCCTCATGATACTTTTTGATAGTTTCCTGTTGATGTAAAAACTCTTTGACATTTTCTACTTCAGTTTTTGTTAATACTAGATTCATGGCAGTACTTTTGAAGTGTTCCTGAATTATTGGAATAATTTTGTACATAGCCAACGGTGGATTTATAATTAAACCTGTTTTCACCCTTGGGTTAACATGATCTTTTATGGCATTTACTACGTCGGTTTCCAGGGATGTTTGAGACACTTGAATGATAGTTTTAGTGTGAGTTTGAAATGGTTTTGTCACAACTGGCCCTTTTTTAATGTCATTAACTACAACAAAACAAATTTGTCTATTAAATATATTGAGAGGATGGTCGGATATTGGAATTTCTAGTACGGGATTTTCCTCACTTGTATGCACTGTTTCAGTTGCACTAGAATGAACTTCTTCGCTAGTGTGAGCTGTAATAGTTGAACTAGAGTCTGCTGTGAGCGTTGAGTTAGAATGAGCTGAAAGCGTAGAAGAACCTGAAGGGTATTCTTCTGAAACGTTAACTGCAAGAGAATTCACGTCTTCGGCATTGATTTGGATTCTTGAAAGAGCATCAGCATTTGTGTTACTAGTCCCTCGCTTATAAACCACGGTGAAATTATATTCGCTGAGCTTTAGTCTCCATCTTGTTAACCTCGAACTTGGATCTTTTAAGTTCATTACCCATTGAAGAGGTTTGTGGTCAGTTATTATCTGAAATTTTCGGCCAAAGAGGTATGGACGGAAGTACTTAGTTGCCCATACTATAGCCAAAAGTTCTTTCTCAATAGTACTGTAGTTAATTTCGCTACTATTTAGAGTTCTAGACGCATATGCAATAGGCTTATCTGATCCTGAAATTCCTTGGGATAGAACAGCACCAATTGCCAAGTTGGAGGCATCTGTAGTCAGAATGAAATCTTTGGAAAAGTCAGGATATTGCAAAATAGGGTCATTTGTCAGTAAAGTTTTACATTGCTCGAAGCAAGCTATGTAGTTTTTATCATTATGATTAATTTTTGATCCCTTTTTTAAGCATTGGGTCATGGGTTTCGCGATACGGGCAAAATCAGGTATGAACTTTCTGTAGTAGCCTAATAAACCGAGAAAACGCTTTATTTCTGTTGCAGTTTTTGGAATAGGAAATTGCTGGATTGCTGATATTTTGTCAGGATTAGGCTTGATACCATCCTTGCTTATTATATGGCCTAAATACGCTGTTTCTAATTTTAAGAATTCCGACTTGTCCATTTGAATTTTAAAGTTGGAATCTCTAAGTCTTTTGAAAACTTTTTCAAGGTTAACCATATGTTCTTGTAACGAGACACTGAAAACAATGATATCATCAAGATATACTAGACACACCTGATTTTGAAAGTCCTTAAGCACATTGTCCATCACACGTTGAAAAGTTGATGGAGAATTCTTCAGTCCCATTGGCATTCGCAAAAACTCAAAGTGCCCGTGCTCTACGTTGAATGCTGTCTTCGGAATATCCTCGGAGGACATTTCCACCTGATGGAAGCCGCTGGCAAGGTCTAAGGTTGTGAAATAATGACAGTTCCCTAACTTGTCTAGTACGTCAGTAATGTTGGGAATAGGGTACTTATCGTCAATCGTCTTTTGGTTGAGTTTCCTAAAATCAACCACTAGACGCCACTTTTGTCGTCCTGATGCATCTCGCTTCTTCGGAACTACCCAGATTGGAGAGCTCCATGCAGACTCCGAAGGGCGAACAATACCTTGTTCCAGCATTTTTGAAATCTGATCCTGAACTTCTTGCCGGTGAACGTATGGATATCTATAGCTCTTTGTATAAATTGGATTTTCATCTGTTGTACGTATTCTGTGCTTAATTTTATTTGTAAAAGTCAATGGTTCACCTTCTATATAAAAAACGTCCGAATATTTTGCACAAAGTGATTTTAAGTTAGCCCGTTCTTCAGCATTCAAATGATCAGTGCGCAATCGCGATAATACTTCGTTAATACGCTCCCGGTTGCGTAATGTATTTTGCTGTTCAGTACCCGTGCACTCAAGGCTAAACACTTCGGCATTAACAGGTCGGTCCATTGAAAAAACTACATCATTTTCAGTTAAATTGCTTATTTCTACAATACCGCGACTGTTTTCAACATCAGTAATGCATTCGTGGATAATGCAATTTGATATTATCTGTTCCGGAATATAGACATTTCCGCGTTGGAAGTTGATAGGTGCATGAATCAATTTTGATGAATTTGCCAGAATGATCTCTTCATAAAGATTGCAATTACGTGAGTTGTACAAATGAATGGCATTAGTTGAGTTTCTAGTTACTAATGTTTTATCTTTCAAGTTGATATTTGATTCCCATTGTTTCAACAAGTCATATCCGATTAAACCATCGAAGAAGTCATGAAACTTATACACAAAGAATGTCGAGTTACCGTGTTCGCTGAATTCCGAGAAAGTTGGTAGGTCAATTGAATAGTTATGACGGCTCGTACCATGGTAATTTGATATTTCAAAAGGCTGATAATTGCATGGAATGTGATAGAAAAATTGTTTCACTGCATCAGGGCTTATCAAACTTTGATTTGAGCCGGTGTCGATTAATAATTTTAGTGGAGGGTCTGAAATAACTATATAAGGTAACTGTCTCTGTGTCTGAAGGTTTACTTCTATTTTAATTTTTTTGATTGGACTTCTTTCCGAAAATCCTCTGAAGTGGATTGCGGAGCATCATCACGGTTGTCTTCGATCACTTCTGGGGTGCGTACCTCGTAACACGGATAAATGGTTTGGTCATAATACTCATGAGAAAAGTCGGGGTATTCGCCACAGTCAAAGTCATATGGGTTATAGTCATAGGTGCAACCTTCAAAGTACGGATCATAAAACTCATTTGTATTTATTTCTCTTGTCTTAAAATAATTTGAAGGTGGTGGATTTCCTTGACGCGACCAGTCATGACCTCTCATCGTCATAGGCAACGGCTTTGTTACGTAATGGCTGACGCCGCTCATCGGCTGTGGCTTGTAAGGAGACCCATTCTGCAAGGTGTTTTGGGATGACATTCTAAATGCATTACTATCAGGTCTGTAATTTGGAGGGGGTGCCCTAAACATTTGTTGGGTGCGAGTGGGTCCTCTGAATTGAAGTGCTGGTTGATTTGGTCTCCATAGAGGACGTACCATGCCCTGCGAAAAATGCTGGGAAGGCAATAATGGACGTGATGGAAATCTATATCCACCAAATCCTGAACTTCGTGGTGAATCTGTGGTGACATTAGGTCCTAATGAAAATCTGGGCGTTTGAGTCTGCGAATGAGGAACAAAATGTTTCTTTTCTAAATTTTCATTTCTATGTTGAAGGTACAAAGTATTCGTCTCCTCATGTACAAACTCCAACGCTTTCTCTATAGTATCCGGCCGCATACAGCGGATGCGAGAACCTATGGGGTCTTTTAAGCCTCGTACATAAGCCTGAAGTGTAAGTTTTTGATACAGGGACCTCTTCGACTCAATTGTACTTTGTGTTGTTTCATGAAGGCTGATGTATGTCATAATTGTGCTAAATAAGTTCTGGCACCTTTCATAAAACTCCTGTGGAGACCCTGAACCTTGAGTTAAAAGAGCTAAATCATTATAAAGCGAGGTTTCATCGCGCTGATCGGCAAAATTGTTGATTAGTGATTTTTTTATGCCATCCCAGTTCTCAGGAATTCCATTTGAATTTATGAAACGCGCGGCATGTCCTGTGATCTTATTCAGGATCCCATTCAAAAGAGCTAAATTTGATAGCTCATGACCCGGTAGGTCCTTTATAAATTGAGCCACAAGTTGATCGCATAGTTTTATAAATCGTGTAAGAACGTTTGCGTTCCCATCAAATTCGGGTAAAAGACGTAGTGCCTTGTAAATATCATCTAAGTTTGCCATACTACTATCTAAATCTAAATGTATACTATCACTATCACTTAAATCGCTTTCATTTAATTCTAAGTTTCGATTTAAATCAGCAAAAATGTGCCTATTATTGCTATCTAACCTAGGGGACCGTGATTCCTGTGGATGGAAAATCTTGGAAAGTTAACGATAACTCGTTAAAATAATTATACTTAAAAGGGAGAGCAACCGTTAGTAAGAATCTAAAGTACTCACTTGTTCATTTTCAGTTCCTTCGCCGTGCCGTATCGATTTCTGGATACTCCTCCTATCCTGTAGCACTCGTAGGTTCTTTTCTTGATATTATGTGACGCCTAGTCACTTTTAAATATCCTACCGTCTGCGCCAGTTACGGAGGCTACAGCCGGAGGATGTAGAATAAAACTGAAGTTGGATTTTATGGTAAAATAATCTATAATATGTAATTAAAATATTACATGAAGTAATAAATCTGCCTAAAATCTAGGTGGCTTCCGGTACCAAGGTCGGGACCGGAGTGCTCTATATATTTCTAATAATAAAGTAAAAATGATACAAGACACATATGCAACGTCGGCGCATTGCTCAGCCGACGCCGGCCGCGGCATGCGATGGTGACGTCACACGGCAGCGCGCGTAACATGCTGGGATGGCGTTTGTTTACTGACTTGCGAGTGATGACAAACACTGGATTTGTCTAGTCTATGTATGTAAGGTATTGTGGAGGCAAAAATGGGCCTTATGAGAAATTTTTTTCAGCCAATTTCTTGTCGCGTTTAGTGTAAATTCACCCTAGAGTTGGTCAGGTTGAAACGCTGCGGATAATACCTAAAGCATGAATTTATATTACATTATTGCTTTAAACGCAATGATGTAAAACAAATGCATTGCTTAAAACGCTATAGTGTAAAACAATGCATTGCTTAAAACGCAATAATGTAAAACAAATGCATTGCTTAAAACGCCATAATGTAAAACAAATGCATTGCTTAAAACGAAATAATGTAAAAAAATGCATTGCTTAAAACGCCATAATGTAAAACAAATGCATTGCTTAAAACGCAATAATGTAAAACAAATGCATTGCTTAAAACGCAATAATGTAAAACAAGTGCATTGCTTAAAACGCCATAATGTAAAACAAATGCATTGCTTAAAACGCAATAATGTAAAAAAAATGCATTGCTTAAAACGCCATAATGTAAAACAAATGCATTGCTTAAAACGCAATAATGTAAAACAAATGCATTGCTTAAAACGCAATAATGTAAAACAAGTGCATTGCTTAAAACGCAATGATGTCAAACAAATGCATGCTTTATCATGCCTATGTGGGAATGAAGTATGCTGGGATGGCGTTTGTTTACTGACTTGCGAGTGATGACAAACACTGGATTTGTCTAGTCTATGTATGTAAGGTATTGGAGGCAAAAATGGGCCTTATGAGAAATTTTTTTCAGCCAATTTCTTGTCGCGTTTAGTGTAAATTCACCCTAGAGTTGGTCAGGTTGAAACGCTGCGGATAATACCTAAAGCATGAATTTATATTACATTATTGCTTTAAACGCAATGATGTAAAACAAATGCATTGCTTAAAACGCTATAGTGTAAAACAAATGCATTGCTTAAAACGCAATAATGTTAAACAAATGCATTGCTTCAAACGCCATAATGTAAAACAAATGCATTGCTTAAAACGCAATAATGTAAAACAAATGCATTGCTTAAAACGCCATAATGTAAAACAAATGCATTGCTTAAAACGCAATAATGTAAAACAAATGCATTGCTTAAAACGCAATAATGTAAAAAAATGCATTGTTTAAAACGCAATAATGTCAAACAAATGCATGCTTTATCATGCCTATGTGGGAATGAAGAATACTGGGATGGTGTTTGTTTACTGACTTGCGAGTGATGACAAACACTGAATTTGTCTAGTCTATGTATGTAAGGTATTGGAGGCAAAAGTGAGCCTTATGAGAGATTTTTTTCAGCCAATTTCATGTCGCTCTCAGTGTAAATTCACCTTTAAGTTGGTCAGATTGAAACGCTGCGGATAATACCTAAAGCATGCATTTATTTTACACGAGCTACTGCCCGCAGCTTCGCCCGCGGCGCGGCCTATGGGAAAATAATTCAACCACCCATTTCACCCTCTTGAGGATGGAATTTCGAAAAATCGTTTCTGAGCGGATGCCTACGTCATAACATTTACTTGCATGACAAATTTCAGCCTGATCTGTCCAGTGGTTTGGGCTGTGCGTTGATAGATCACTATGTCAGTCAGTCAATCAGTCAGTCACCTTTGAGTTATACATATTTAGATTATTGCTTAAAACGCAATAATGTAAAACAAATGCATTCTTTAAAACGCAATAATGTAAAAAAAGCATGCTTTAGGTATTTTCCGCAGAATAGTTTTTGGAAGCTCAAAAATCGAATGTTCCTATTTCCTCCAATGCAAATGTTGCCTGGAAGAGATCGCCACTACTACTTGTTATAGTTAATTCAGTAAGTTTTTTTTTGTAATTTTTTAAATGTTAATAAACTGTGGATCTATCTATATATAGATTAAATAACCAGAAGGCGATTATATTTATTCAAATTTGAATAGACATTTTCTCTGCTATCTCAGTCTAAGTTCCACTGAAATTCTAAGCCACATTTATCTTATCAACTGTCCGTGTCAGCCGTCTACTGATGGAACTCATTCTTAACTCACTTTGGTAACATTTTTTTTCTAATATAATAGACATCTAAATAAATACACAAACCAATAACCGGTATTTTTTTTTTATTTGCGGGAACGTCGGTAATTGTTCTCCCATAAACTAGTAATGCGTACAGCACCATAGCTTGATATATATTTCAATGTACTGAATGATTGACGTTATTGTTATAGCGGAAATATGATAAAATTGTAGATTTATGCTAATATTGATGGATCCTCAATTTTCTAATTTTCGTGAATTGAAATTGATTTAGACCTAGAACAAAAAAGCTAAATAGTCAAGAAGAACACATATATATAAAACACATACAATACATATAAAATTCAAAGTTCTGACTGACTGAATGACTGACTTATATATCAACACACAGCCTAATCCGCTGATCCTAGAGACTTGAAATTTGGAGGGTGTGTTCTTTGTGAAGTGTATACGTACACTTTAGAAAGAACACACCACTAAGAAAGTGTTTTTCAAAATTTTACCCCTAAGAGGGTGCAATGGGTGAACTATTTTCCTATAGGCTACGCGGGTAAGCTAGTTCGAAACATAACTGTCGCCAATTTATCGGTGCATCGAAGCACTATCGAGTATCATTTTTTTTGGCTTCAGTATCGATTTAATATAGAGTTTAGGCAGTAGTAGCTCGGACATAGGACACGCGGCACGTAGCTATCTGTCTCTCGGTGTGTCAATAGGTGACTAATGGAGCTGATGGATCTTGCTTTAAAAATCCCACCTTTTGGGAAAAATCAAACAATTTTTAGCACAAGGCAAAATGAGATTATGTACTTAAAATTAAGTTATTGTACTAAGCATACAAAATTACAAAGCACTTAATTTCAAATAGTATATAGCAAGCTTATTAGGTACAATATGTGAGTTTGAAAAAAGAGAATTTCTCTTTTCCACTACTGGTGCAAGCAATCCAGCACAATGCAGAACAGAAAATTCCAATCCAAAATTTAGTTACACCTGCAAAAAAGCAGCTACAAGAAACTTTAAAGTAATGTATTTTTTTTCTACAGTTTTTATTATATTTATAATTTATTACATTTGAGACATCATAACGAAATATTTTCAACATTTTTAAATAGGTATACCCTAGATTCTCCGCAATTCCTGCCCGATAATGAGGTATTCACCGATAATGATAATGAAACAGTATTAACACATATACAAAAATGTGAAACTTTGTATTTTACTTACTTATACTTTGTATTGCATCAATGTTTGTTCTGTGTCTGGGTGTTTATATTGTATTCTATGTATGTATTTACAAACAAAAAGTATATAAGTATTGTATCTTGTCTGGTTCCCATAGTACAAACTTTACTTAGTTTGAGACTAGATGGCGCTGTGTGAAAAGACCACACATATTTATTTATTTATTTATTCTAAGCAAGTTCCAGATACTATTTTGATTCGAGATTTTTACTTTTTTTAAAAATGTATGTGGTACAATAGACAATGTTTATTCTATTTTATGTACAATATACAGAGCTACACACACATACACACAGTCATCCACGTGTATGATATTATGTCGTATTCCAGTCTAATGTATACTATTTTTTAATACATCTACCTATCAACTCGCATTATGGACGAGTGAACGAATACAGTTCGCAAAAAAATGAGAGCGTTTTTGCTATTATTTTTAATATTTCACGTTCAATATTCGATATGTATAACAGCTGGTAGTTATCGCTCTATTCGACACTATCATCTATCCCTTTTGTTCATAATCCAAAATCTGTTTAGACGTAAGGACTTTAAATTTGTCGAATCTTGATTAGTTCAGTAAATTAATTTTATAAATATTTGTTTTTCATAATATTTGGCTATTACTTGGCCTCTTTTTATCTCTACTTTTCTTTTTCTTTCAGGCTGTTTTAAAGGTTTTTGAGTCATTTATTGTAAAATAGCAAGTAGGTATATATAAATGAATTCTAAATATAATTTAAGTTTATACAAATACACTTTTGTTCAAATAATGACTGACCCTTAGGCAAAAGCGTGGTCGAACGGTCAAAAATCTGATGTATCAGTCATATTTAAATTATTATAATATGTGACACAAATTACCATTTAGAATAATATAATATAATATAATATAATAATAATGTTATATTGAGTGTCTAGATAGAATCATAATCATCAGTCGGCCTGCCCCACGAAAAGTTAAAGATTTGAGATTTAAAAAGTTTATTTACTGATGGAAAATGTTATTCAGTTTCTTCAATTTACATATTATCATAATACTAAACTAGACCAATATACCAACTATTAATAAATTACTTCATATTTGGTGCAGAGAAAGTGCCCAGAATGGTGGCAGCATTACCACATCATAATCATCCTCTATGAGGCCACTGCTGGACATAGGCCTTTCCTAAAGAATGCCACTGGACCCGGTCTTCAGCCCTTCCCAATCACCATTACCACCATTACCGCGTTGAATGGCAAAATTTGGTCAAATTTAAGCCAGCATTATTGTCACCTGTTGGGCGATCACGTAACTCAATTGCAACCAATAGAAACAAAAATTTGTATATATTTAACAGTTTGAATACGCAGTTCATGTGTATAGTTAGTACAGAAATTTCACTTGTGGCAAGGTTTCTTAATCACCCCCCAGATGCCTCCACCAAAACGTTTGGCCAAGCCCCTGTATATTTGTTTTTATTTTCAACTCACTTTCATTGCTAACGCTACCGACCTCCCGTCCCCAGCAAATGTTGTGGTGAATTTCATATTTTTGTAAGTATCTACTCCGTCTGTTTATTCCACATGTGTTTCGGTTCACATGAAATTTTCTTGATTTTTTACGCTTTTGTGGGCTTTATGAGAGCGCAAGAGAGCTTTTTGCGTACGAAATATCATATTATGCCACTTTGAGCTGAGTCATTTAGTTATTTATTTTATTATCTGCATTTTCTTTCTAGAATACATAAAATATACAAGATATACAAACATGTAAACTTGGCATATTTCTATTGAGTTTGTTGCAACTGGAACCCAGAATTCTAACAAATAAAGCTCAAATTCAGCAGACAAAGTAAAAATGTGTGGGAAAGATAATTTAAATGGTTTATCTATTCAAACGGTTTAACTAGAAGCTTTCGTAAACTATTTGGTTAAAACTTCAGCAATTTATGACAAAAAAAATGACGGTGAGTAGAAGATCAACTTAAAAAAACATTTGAAGATAGGGACCAAATTGTAAAGGATTAAAATTAAATAATATAACGCGAGTTAAAATAAAAATAAATATAGCATCTGTGAATTTCATTTTTAAAATGTTTTGAAGTATCGATCGTATAGAGCATCTAAATTTTATCCCAGGAGGATATTTGTACTAAATGTGAATTTCATATGTCCGATTAGTTATTTTGAAAAATGACCTCCAAACCCCTGGATGTACCATTCCAAATGTCATTTCACCCCTTCTTAAACAAAACCTGGCTTTGAAACGTACGGATTGCCCCGTACATTGTCTAAACAATTCTCAAAGTGATCAACTAATCTTACAAAACGTCTTAACAAATTGTAAACGCCAAACTAAATTAAACCTTTTGTCATACTTGTTAAACCTCAAATTAGCCATTCTGTTTCTCTACTCCAGTTTTAAAATTTGACGAAGAAAAGATTTAAACGCGTTTTCGTGTTTCCATCAAAACGCAACACTATATGCAACGAGAAAAGCTGAAAATTGCCTGTCGTTCACTCTTTGAAATGTCCGATGAAGCATTTTTTTCTAGTAATTCAAATACGGTTTATACGTCATATCCTTATCAATGAATTTTAGAATCTCATACTTGAGTCGGTAGGATTAAAATTGGTTGACAAAGAGAAGTATGTAAGCCTTTCAGTGTCGAGTGAAGTTTCCAGTTGTCGGTCCATAACAAAACACATAAATTAAGTGCTCAATAATAAATGGAAATGTCCCTAGCAGAGGACAGGGCATTAGGGCGGGATTATGAGGAATGCGGCCCTCCCGCACTCTCCTTTCTATGGCCAAGAGGTTGATTCTAAGCAAATGTATTCAATTTACGTACTTAAATTTAGTTTTATCATTAAATAAAGTAAGTAGTAGGCCGTCGTTACTTTTAAAAATATAAGTGAACTGAAAATATTTAGAAATGTAGTAAAATTTCTAAACATTTGGTCGAAGCATCATGTGACAAATTCCGGCGTCTGAGCCAAAAGTTGAGCAATGCTATTTAACGTGGCAATGCTGCCAGCATTTTGGGCACGTTGCCTACTGATAGTGGAGTAGATACTGGTGGTGGAGTGATACATTGAAATTCAAATTTAAATTCTTTATTGCAAAACACTTAATTAGATTACATGATAAAGTGAGCGCTGCCTTTTGCTTTAGTACTCGTAATTAAACTGTGTCGCAAAAGGCCGGGTCTTCCCGTTAATGATTAGATAAACATTAGGTTTTGTATTATATTGTATATTTTATAGTATACTTATATTATGTAGATGTGATTTGATTTGTTATAATTATTTATTGTGTGTAAATAAAATTACTTCAGTTTTAATTACGTATTACAAAACATTTCTTAAGCTTGACTTAATATTTGATATTCGTTCCATGAAAATAGAATAACAAGTAATGTTTCTACAACAAACAAATAAAAGGTATTTTACACTAACAATAAATGTGGTTTCATAGTCACCAACGAAAATAACAATAAATCTTTCGATATCGCTCTCATCCCATTATTTACAAACCACTATCATCCCAAAACAGGTCTAACACGCGACCAAAAATCAACACGAAATAAACGTTTAATAGGGAGAGAAATCTGTAAAAAACATCATCCCTCTGTCAAAAACTGGCCACTAAGTGGTCAAATAAATAGCCCGTGTCAAACTCCTGTTTGTATCCCGAGTACCTGTCTTGATATACAAAAGGCAAATGTTTACTCGATCCTTTGAAAGTCACACCAACATCCGAGGTCCATCGTCAATTTATACGCTATGAAAAAGTTACAATATTCTCCTTTATCGATATTACGCGTGTCGGTCTTAGGGGAGCTTATCCCTATTCCCGTCGTACTGGTCAAACCGGATCGAACACGCGCCGTGGGGACCCTACAAAACTGGTCAGCGAATGGTTATCAATAGAAGAAGTTACAGCACCGGTCATTGGCTAGCAAGAAATCGGCAGCTGCGAATTTGTCGTTAGAAATTAAAAGAAAACTAATCAAATGCATTAGAATATTCAAATTCAAAAACAGAACGCTCTTTTCTTCAACCTTGATATTGTAATTGCTAGGGGTGAATACAGATAGGCGTGCGTCAAATGGGAATAAATCCGTTTGAAATTTAATATGTTGCAAACAACACTCTCGGATATGCATGCATGGGTGCACTGCCTGGCGTGCGGAGATATTGATTGATTTTACAAGCGCAGCCGATAACGGATTTAATAAATTATTTTGAATATGGAACGTGTTTTTTAAGTTTTAAAGTAACGTAGCAATGTGAAGTAGTGAAGTACTACGTTTTTCTCAATTATCTACCAGATTTCGTTAATACATTAATAATATTTGTAATTAGTAGCACAAAAAGAAACATTCTAGCAATCCCACTAAACAAACCAAACTACTGTAAGAAGCTGTAAATAGCCAAACAAAAAGAATCTTTATTTTGACAAAAACGTGCTGCTAATTATTATGAAGCACTTATAAATATTTAAATTAAACAAGCTTTTTAAAGAGATTTTCAATGTTTGCACTTATCGATATACATTTGTCTTATTGGTCAAAATACTGGCGGTCAAGCAAAACTCTGACCTAATCTAACTTAACGAGGCTATCACACCTATTCGAAACATTGAAATACCTTTATCTTTGCAATACGTTACATCACCTCTCTCTCGCAGCATCCAATAACATTCTAAAACACCATCTCATCTGCTCACTAAATTACAATTCCTGGTGCTTTGGGAAAACAAAAAACATTTATATCAATGGCGGCTCGGTTCTAAATTTTACTAGTCATTGACAGGCCGTAAAGGCGGGGATGCCCCCTGGAGACTCGTTGGCTATAGCTTTGGAGTAAGTAGATAAGAAAACTGGAGGAACGCTGCCCTCGGTTTCCATGTGACCATGGGTGGAAGTGACACAGAGTTGTTCAAGCAATAATCTTTATATCTGTAGGAATTATTTATTTATCTTATTGGTTTATTTGTTAATTATAATTGTGAACTTACAGCTGTGCGAAAAACATTCACATTGTTATACTAAGTTCTTGTATGGACTAAACAATATATATTTACAAACCTGACTCATAATATAATAAAAATAGCACCGAACAAGGATTTTCTGTGTCTAGGGACCCAGGAACTATGAGGACCATGTTCCCACAACAAAATAAATCAAAGTTGTGCTGCGAATTCAGTGTTTTTCCTAGCACCAACGCAAAATAATCCAACATATCTCATATTTAAAAACTGACCTTCCTTAACTCACTTATTTTGATCTATCAACATCATTTAATAGTGATTGCGAAATTATATTAAAAACAAGTGGCAAGCCATTTATAATAATAATAACAAAGTTTATTCAAAAACATTTAAATAGATTTCACCCACTACTTTATCGTTTTTTCGCGGCCACTATTAAATTAATAAACTTGTAAGTATTACTAGAATAATACTTACAAGCTATCAGTGCACAAAGTTTAATCTAAATTAGTTAAGCTGCTACAACTAGACGTCCCCAGAGTTACACCTGCATGGTAGCGGTAATTTTTCACACATTTTACTTAATATATGTGTGAAAAATGTCATTTAAATGTTTCAACTTTTTTGGCTCTTTAATAAACACACAGCGTTTCACTTTTAGATATTAACAGGGAATGAATGAAGTCCAAACACATTTGTAAAATAGTAGAATAGTGAGACGGGAACCGAAAATAATAGAGCATAATAAATCTGCGACAAACGTGAGCGTAGCTAATAAATATGGAAAAAGAAAATATTTATCAAAATATATAATAAAATAGTGTTTTATCATCTCTAAAAACTTCCAATCTTATAGGGTCAGAGGTAAAGTTTTCGGACGGTGGTTGCCCAAGGGACGACCCGGGTTCGAAACCCGGATAAAACTCCGGGTAATTCTCACGTACTACCCCGCATTTGTCAGTTGAACCGCCCCAGTTGCCGGTAATATGTTTTTACTAACATATTAAAATAAACGACGCTTTTATAATAACTTTAAAGTTTCGTTCATTTTTCAGTGTATCTCTTTACAAAACACCATGTAACTAACACGAATACGGGTTCCGACTGAAAATCAGTTATTAAGGTCTTACGATCTTAATTGCATGCTGACTCAAGACAAGAATATTATATTTATAGTTTCTCTCTTTGTGTGATTTGTCTTGTATAAGTTCCTATTTGTAAAAATGTAATGTTGTGTGATGTCTTCAATAAATGCATTTTCCTTCTTTCTTAATTATTTGGCTGGAATTTGATCGAATTAGTATTTTACTATTTATTAGACGTGCGTCTTTTGCCGCATTATTATCATCGATAACCAATAGAAGCTAGTTCTAATTTAGCTCAGAATTATTTAGTTGAAATAGCAATGCGTACGCCACTTTGCTTGCAGAACCGACAACCAATGAGGAGGAAAGGTTCTCGAGTGCTGACCACGAGACGGGAGAAAGAAATAAGGAAAGAAAACATCATACAACAATATATTTTTACAAATAGGCACTTATACAAGACAAATCACACAGAGATAATCAATAAATATAATATGGTGTGACGTCATGATATAGGTCCCGACTCAGCATGCAATTAATGGTCGTAAGATCTTAATAACTAACAGGAAGTCGCAGCTCAGTATAGGCTGGCTGCTGACTGCGTGGAGTCAATAAATGCAAAAGGCAATCAACCGCTCAAAAAGGCACTCTTGGGGAGGCCTATATGTCCAGCAGCGGAAGTCTTCCAGCTGATTTTTTTTTATGGGTTAATAGGCTCACGTTTGACCACTATCACACCTGATGGTAAGTGACGATGCGGTCTAGGATGTAACACGCTTGCCTAGAAGATACCTGATAATAACCAATAAACGAGCCACTTGTAAAGCTTCTGGCTGGTGTGATATAAACCAATACATTATTGACTAAGCTAAGTTAACTTTTGGACAAGTCATATAATGTCGTGCTGCTTACAGCTGAATTTATAATACTAGTTGCGCCCCGCGGTTTCACTCGCGGATAAAAAGTATTTTAATTATTTACTGATCCCAATGAAAATTTCACTTTTGCGAGAATAAAATTTAGCCTATATGTTTATGCAGTGTATAAGCTATCTTGGTACCAAGTTACATCCAAATCCATTCAGTCGTTTGAGCGTGAAGGAATTACAAACATACACACAAACACATATACAAACTTTTGCCTTTATTATATTAGTGTGATATATAATATTCAGTGCTCTGCATAAAGATATTAAGCTGATATTTGAATAGTTAAATTGCTATTACGTACAGAATCGCTACTTTTTAATTCTATTAATTAGTCTCAAAATAGACAAGGTACAATTATAAATACTTTGTGACTTTACATCATTGCAATATTTTCACTTAAAAAAATGGCACCTTAAAACATAAAAACTTTTAAATCTATGAGTTCCAGCGTAAAACGAAACGCGCGGCCTCGTCAAATATTTACGTTGACTTAGGTTAACCCTTGCATACGGCGTCCGTCAGACCGGGCGGTCTCGCGGGACCGGCCAGGTAACCCAGTCTTAGAAATATGAAGAAGTGTCTGGGCTAGAAAAATATATGCGTCAATTATTGTTAATGGCAAGCTGACCGGCTCTAAAAAGAGGAGCTTGCTCTAAAAAGAAGAGCACAAGCTCCTCTTTTTAGAGCCGGTCAGCTTGGTATTCATCATCATCAAAATTTATGCATCCACTGCTGAACATAAGGTGGTACGACTTTTGGCAAAGTTCGTCTTTGTAGGTGCCAGTTATTCTGTCTTTCGGTTTGAAGGGTACTGTAGCTAGTGTACTAATCCCTAATCTAACAGTCTATTTATGTTATTACTTATAATGATGATCTCTCAGGATGACGTGCGCAGTGCATATCAGAGTCATGCAAAAAATATTTTAGAGTCTCTATACTTACTCTACTCTATACTTTAGAGTTTCGAGTGAAATTGTATTGATCAGGCGAACGACTACCTCATCATCTCATTCTTTAATATCAAAAACAAATTATCACGCTTGGCAGACGACTTGGTAATCGTAGTAGATGATAATGCATACCGAGGAAAACTCTGTTGCAATTGCACCGATTTTGGTATTAATTTACATCTTAAAATCAGCACTGCACTAGCCTGGATTATATAAAATGTATCATTTAATCCAGTTTACTTTACCTACATATTTTCTATTGTTACAGATGACCAATAAATGGTCATTAAATTCTCACAAGACCAATATAAAGATGACACCAACAAGTAAAAAAAATTGTAATCGGAAGACACGTAAAAAAAATTAAATCAATTCAATGAGCAGCAAAAGAGATGGAAGACATGAAGAAGATGGAGAAGAGAAGTTCAAAAGTCAAGTACTTAAAATAAAGTATACAAGATAACCGCATGAAGAAAAAAACTTTTAAAAGGTATTTCAAACACTTCTGAATTCTTCCTAAGTCTAGTAAAAGAGATCCAAGGGTCATCCGGGGTACCAGCAATAAAATATGCGCAGCGGACGGCGCGATGTAAAAATGTTGTTTTTAGGGCTCTCCTCAATAATGTATCCTTTAGGAAATGTTAAGTGCTCTTACCTATGTATATTTGTAGGGGGCTACAGTTTTATAGGGAGAGGGAAAAAGGTAGGGAAACTATTTAAAATTCAAATGGTCTTATACCAATCGCACGACAAGTATTGTGCACAGGAAAAAAGCGCAAATACTTGTTTAGGTCCTCGTAGTTCCTAGATCTCTAGGTACAGGGAAGCCTAGGCAGGCTCCAGTATCTATGTATGTGATTCTTTGGCGTTATTATTACTGAAAAGTAAAGTATATGTGCCATAAAAGTCTATTAATAGGTGTGATACTCTAAAGTCAACAGAAATATCTTCAACCTCAAAAAAACGTGTTATAGCAGCGTTTATCATTTGTTTTACGTTCAAAATTTTAACCAGATTTTTGATTGAAGTAAAATAATAATTTTTGGTATCAGTTGCAAAAAATATAAGGTAGAATTGATTTGGTGGGATCCATTGAGATATGCCCATCATAGAAAGATACGTGCTCATCATTAAATGAAATATGACCATGTCACGATTAAGAAACGCAAATTTCAACCTATCAACATTTAAAAATCTCTTTTAAAAGATAATAAATTCTGGAATCCGAGTTTCAAAGACTACATTACGTAACTCAGTGAACTATCGGCTAACATTCACTATCAATAAACTACGAGCCGATGGGCAAAGGGCGTCCGTGATCGATGGTACTTCTAATTTATACTCAAAGCCCTAAGGCCGTATCGATTACGATGGAACTTCAGCCTTAGTACCGGAGCGGTGGTTTTTGCAAATTTTAGACGATTGTCTCTTGAGGGTTAAGTTTTGTGTTAGATTATTGTAATTTGAAAGCGTGAGAAATGGTTGGTAAAAATAATTTGATGAATTTTAAATTTGAAAAATCAATTGACTGGCTTGATAGCTCATTTGGAAGTGACCCTGCTTTCGGAACTATATTGCGGTACATTTGTGTGATGAAAATCAGTGTTTGTTGTGTATCTGAGTGTTATATTCTATGTGTGTGACGGCGGCAACGTCCAGTTGTAAACTCTATGCACAGCGGGCAGTACCGTTTACCCTGTGGTAGAATTTAAATTTATTACAGTGGCAACACCGACATCGCTCTCCCACCCATCTAGCTATAAAAAAGGAGCGCTGGTGTACTACGGATCGTTCTTGCTCCGGACACGACCCGGTGCGCATGCTGAAGGCCTATAGTTATATAGGTTGCAACATACGCACAACCCGTCAGCCTATATGTGTATTTACAAAAAAAAGTATATAAGTATTATATCAGTTATTATTAATTACCTGTGGCTGGTTACGTACTACAACTGGTAGTTTAGAGCATTATAAAAATGTTTCAACGCCGTACAATACGAAAATGGAATGAATAGCTTCACTAGATTTGTTTCCTATTTTCCAGTCGTCATTACTCAGAATAAGAATAAAAGTACCTTTATTGCTCAGAAAAGACAAACAGAACCTTAAATATACAAAAGGTAGGTACATTAAAAGTTAGACATTTAAGCCAAGCGGGGGGGAAGGGTGGATCACGAAACTTTGATTGCAATGCAACAGGAGAAATTTCCATACTAACTATGCATATAAGCTGGGTATTCAAACTGTCAAATCCATACAAATTTGTGTTTCTATCGGTTGCAATTGAGTTACATGATCACCCAGCATATCACCGGTCCACCTAGTAGAGGAGACTTAGTTACTTTACTTGGATGGTATAGCCATAATTAATGCATTGAAGTAGTTACGAAAGCTCTTTTTAGCACGTTATGTGGCTGAGCCAGAAAACTTGGATATACATATAACTATTTTGTCATTATAGAATAACAGATCAATATTTTTCATAATTGAAACAAACAACCACGCTACATACGAGATCATACTCAATATATTAACTCAATAATAAACTCATTCTTTCTTTGTTACCTTTTAAAAACAAACGACTTTGAATCTTGATAATATTGGTATAAGCGACGTCGGGATATGGCTCAGGGAATCTAAAATTTTATAATTATGTAGACATATTCGGTAAAACCATTTAATATTGACAATTGTCCGTCACAATTTTTCTTCACATGAATTAAAAAACAAATATTATGCCAAAGAGGCGCGTCGTCTACATTTCTCCCCCTCAGTGCTTCAGCACTCTCCATCAGGGTCCATCGGTAGCGGTGCGACGCGTGTCACCGGCCGCCGAAAGGTTCCTCGACTGGTTTTCACGTCGACCACGCGAACCCGCCCGTCGCCGCCGGGATATGTCTTCTCCACGACTCCCATCGGCCATGTGTTCTTGGGTAGAGTGTTGTCAACGATAACAACGAGGTCTCCTTCATGCAGCGTCCTCTCATCCCGATTCCATCTCTGTCGGGGCAACATCATAGGCAGAACTTCCTTCAGCCAGCGTTGCCAATACATCTCACTCAGTCTCTGTGCGATCCGCCACTGCTTTCGAGAACAAAGATCGGCATCACAGAAATCCCCTGGTGTAGGCATACCTGAGGAAGAACCTAAAAGAAAATGGTTAGGTGTTAAGGCTTCTTTGCTCGTCGGGTCAACCGAAACATGAGTTAGAGGTCGACTGTTGACCATGTTTTCTATTTCCGTCAACAGCGTCGTGAGAACTTCTTCCCTTGGAGCTCTTTCTTTTAGAATAACTCGGAGAGCTGTTTTTACGCTTCTTATTAGCCTTTCCCAAGCTCCGCCCATATGAGGACTTGCTGGCGGAATAAAGTACCAATCTACTCCTCTATTCACGACTTCAGATTGAACGGCCCCAGTCTGTAGTATCGCTTGGTAGGCTTTTTTCAGCTCGGTCTCCGCACCTCTTAGATTCGTCCCGTTGTCGGAATAAAAACGTCGTGGCCATCCCCGTCGCGCTGCCATTCTTCTTAATGACATAATTAAGGAGTCTGTTGTGAGCGACGACACGACTTCGATATGTACAGCACGAACAGTCATGTACAGGAACAGGTAAATAAAACTCCATATCGTTTTACTCTTTGTCTTCCAACAGCGACATCTATAGGCCCGAATAAATCTATTCCACAATGAGAAAAAGGTCTTTCATGATGGGCTAACCTGGCTAGCGGTAAGTCTCCTAGTCTCGTAGGTATTGGTGTAGTCTTTCTCTTTCTGCACATCAAACATTGAGAAGCTACTCTCCGGACGGTGGGTCTCAAATTAACTATCCAGTACTTCTGTCTGAGTTCATTTATCACCATCTCATTACCAGCATGCGCAGCTCGTTCGTGGTAATGCTTTACAATCAAGCGTGCTATGTAACAGTGTCCATCCAAAATGATTGGATTTTTCATCTGTGTGTCAACATTCTCATCTGCATCAATGCGTCCATCGACATGTAATAATCCATCTTCACCTATAAATGGCGTCAGTGTTTTCAGTCGGCTGTTTCGCTCTATCTGGTTTCTTTGACTTAGGCGAGAAATTTCATTCTGAAATGTTTCATTCTGAGCGTGTTTCATTAGTAAGCGTTCAGCGCATTCAAGTAACTGACAATTGATTGCCTTGAAATCCGCGATCTTTTGACACTTCTTTGTGAACAATAAAACAGCTGCCGTGCTTCGCAGTAGTCGCAACCACGATGAAAAGCGTTTAGGATCTGGAACAGGTAGCTCTATTTTTTCAATATTGTATACCGTACAAATTTCTAAAATATCTTTATTAATTTTTTGTTCACTAGTAGGATCCAAGGGCCAGTGTTCGTTGGCTTTTAGTAAAAACTCAGGTCCTGTAAACCATCCGCAGTCGTAGCTGAGCTCGTAGCTGTTTATTTTTGTGGCTTTATCTGCTGGGTTCATCGACGTCGGTACGTAATGCCACTCTTTTATTTCTGTCAAACTGTCAATCTCCCCTAGCCGATTCGCAACGAATGTTTTGTAGCTTCTGGTGTCGTTGCGGATCCAATGCAAAACTGTCGTCGAATCTGTCCAAAAATATCTTTTCAACACACTCAATCTGTGTGCAGTTTGGATTGTTTCAGCTAGTCGGCAACCAAGAAGAGCAGCCTGTAACTCTAGGCGCGGTATCGATACAGGTTTGAGAGGTGTGACTCTACATTTGCTCGCTATAAAAGAGGTAAGAATAGGCGAGAACATATCTGTGTGCGAATGCTTCATTATAACGCACCAATAAGCAACTGCGGCATAAGCAGTTGGGGATGCGTCGCAAAAAATGTGAAGCTCGTACGCTTTGTCTTCTACAGTCGTTAATTCAAATCTAGTTTCTGCCGAACGTAAGTACCATCTCGGTATGCGTAGATCACGAAGTCTCATTAGTTGTGACATCCAGTCCTTGAATGACTCAAATGAGTTATCTGGAATTCTGTCATCCCAGTGAGTGTTGGTTTTCCATATTGATTGTAGAATTATCTTGCCTTTAATCGTAAATGGCGCCAGAAAACCGTATACATCAAAAATTGACATGACAATTCGTAGCAACTCTCGCTTAGTCGGTTTTTGTTTTAGTTCCAGTAGATCCTTAGATATTCGCTTAAATGACAAATCAAAGCCAAATGTATCGCTTGCAGGATACCATAGCAACCCCAGAGTGCGTTCCGACAAGCTTTCTTTAAATATGTCAACAGCTTTATCGTTCAGAGCCTGTTCAGATATTCCTTGTAGTACACTCTGGTTGTTACTTAGAAAACCTCTGATTTCAAAACCTCCTTGTGCATAGATGTAAGTTATGTCTTTAATTAACTTTTTAGCGTCGTTTTCTCGTTGACTATCGACATAGTCATCCATATAATGGCTTTTTAGAATTGCGTTAACTGCTTCCGGCATTTCAGATTTGAACCGCAGTGCGTTTTTGTTTTTAATGTATTGCGCAATAAAAGGAGAACTGTTCGCTCCAAAAATAAGTGAAGTCATTGCGTATTTTTTAATGGGAACATTTTGATTTTCACGCCAAAGGAATCTTAATGCATGTTGATCTTGTTCAACAATTTTCACTCTTAAAAACATGTCTTTTATGTCGCCGATAATTCCGACAGGCTCTTCTCTAAATCTCATCATTATGCCTAGAAGCGATTGAAGAAGGTCGGCTCCTTGTAGCAAATAATCATTCAAACAGTGCCCTCCGGATACAGCAGCGGCGTCAAACACTAGTCTAAGTTTTTTCTTATTTGGGTTATCGACACCGAAGTGCGGCAGATACCAAACACGTGGTTTATCAGAACTGACATCAGTAAGTTCCCGGGCGTAGTCATTAACTAAAAGGTGATCAACTCGTTCCTTATAGCGTGAAGCAAACTCGTTATTCATAAGCATCTTTTTCTCTACAGTTCGCAACCGTTTATACGCATTCATGTAAGAATCTGGTAATTTCGCGTCTGACTTCCATGGGAGACCAACTTCCCAACGACCACCAATGAGTTTTGCAGTATTGTCTAAGATCGATATTGCTCTCTGGTCATCGGCATTTTGTCGTGGTATTTTTGTTACACCAATCGCATCAAAGGCAAACGATCGTTTAACTTCTTTATGCAGTAAGATGTCATTATCTTTGTTGGCACTTACATGCAGCATAGAGTCTTCGTTCTCAGCAGGTAGCGTCGTCAGTTCAGAAGAGATTAGGTGGCAGTTGTTATTAATTTGTCCGTTTACTACGCCCACGAAACCATGCACGCACCAGCCCAGTGACGTTTTAGTAGCGTATGGTTCATTGACGAGACCAGAAATACAGTTTTGTGGCGCCAACAGGTGATAATGATCGTGTCCGATAAGAATCTTTGGTTTTACGTTACCGGTGTAAGTCAGTAGCTGATCATTGTCTCGAAGGTGTTGGTATTTTACTATATCTGAATGCGATATGGTTTGCGTAGCTAAGTCCAGTTCTTTCATTTTTCGAGCGTACAAGGTATACCGATCTCCTTGGCTGTTGGATATAATGCAGCTGATGTTTTCTACCTCACACGTAATTTTGCTGGAAGTCCATGCGCTCTTCGCGTTCAGTGTGTCTATGGTACCTCGCAGCCCAGCTTCCTCGGCGATATCTGCTGATATAAGACTTAAGGCGGCACCACCATCTAACAGGGCATAAGTCTTGACATCTCCTTTCGGTCCATGTACGGTTACCGGTACAACCTTTAGTAGTAGTCGTGAACTGGTCTTTACTATTGCGTGAGCAACTATGTCAGATGGAAGTTCATCGTCATCAGCTTTCTTCTCATTGTCATCCTTTTTTAACGGCCAGTGTAGCAAGCGGTGATGATTTCGGTTGCAGCCATCGACGTCACACTCCTTTGCAGGACACGTGTCTTTGCTGTGTCGACTCTCAAGGCATTTGAAACAGAGCTTGTGTATACGAACATAATGCCAGCGATCGCGACGTAACGCTCGTTTGAACTGCGGGCAAAATGCTAGACTGTGTTTATGTTTTTTGCAAAACTTACATTTGTCAGAATCGTCGGTAATTTTTGAAGTTGACGGCATTGTGTGTAAAATTTCATTTACAGGATGCAGGTTGTATGGCGATCGGTAGTCATCCGGCCTCTTTCTTATAACCTGTTCAGTATGAGTCATAATGTGGCTTACTCCAGCCACCGCAGTCTTTGAAGCTTCGATATGTAAAAACTTCCCGAGTATTTCGAGTTTCGACCTCTTTTTATCGGAGCAAGTGAAAAAGTAGTCAGTCCACTTACTTATGAGGGTGCTCGGACACTTCGAAATAACAACTGTTAGAAGTTCTGGGCTTCGTAAATAATCTTCTTGTTGTATTGCTTTTACTGCAGCTACGTAGTTCATGATCTTAATCGCGAAAGGAACTATGTTAGCTTGATAAGCTAAAGGCAGTGGGGTCGTCTTTTTCAACTGCTGAACCAACTTTAAAATTATCGCTTCGGGGCGTCCATACCTTAGTTGTAGCGCATCTATGATAGTAGCGGGCGTCGTGTTTCCCATTAGAAGTGACGTAACAGTTTCTTTAGCTTCACCGCGCAGACATTTACGAAGTCGCCATAAATTCTCTACATCTGTAAAGTTACAAGTTTCTGTCGACTCTATGTAAGACTGCTTGAATTGAAGCCACTCCAAGCAGTCACCGTCAAAAATTGGCAAATCTTTGCATGAACTTATCCTTGATAAGAGAGCTTTGTTTCTTACATCGGCTGCCACGGAGTTGAAGGCATCTTTCAGTGCATAGACCAGTTGTTGAATGTCAGTT
The DNA here is from genome assembly GCA_905220475.3 of Ennomos fuscantarius. Lineage (NCBI taxonomy): Eukaryota > Metazoa > Arthropoda > Insecta > Lepidoptera > Geometridae > Ennomos > Ennomos fuscantarius. Next base: position 11,081,193 of record HG992036.1, on the reverse strand, counting down.
GACGCCACTCGTGTTGCTTCTACCGGTAGTTTACTGCCGTCATAGTGCATGTGCGGGCCCTCACCATTCAGGTTACTGCGCTCTATCCAATCTTCTACCTTCTCATGTGTGCTCGTGGTAGCTACCGAGTGAGTTCTGTGACTCCTGTGAGAATGCTCCTCTTCAAGTGCGGCTACTTCAGCAGCCAGTCTCATGTCTATGAGTTCTGCTTCGCGTCGTGCGGCTTCGTTCGCGCGTTGGGCGGCTTCATTCTCGAGTCGGGCTTTTGCTTCGGCAGCTTCCAACTCGAGTCGCTTTATCCGTGCCGCTACGCTGGACTGATTAGATCTCCTACTGACCTTCTCAGACCTGGCAGCTTCTTTATCCACCTGCTCTGATGGAACCTCGCATACTTTAGACTGTTCAGCCTCCCGTCTAGTAACGCTTCGCGTTCTTATTCCTGGTGGTGGAGTATTGAACATTTTCCCTGGCCTCGATGTTCCGGCTTATGGCGTGTACGAAGTCTGGTTTTTACAAAATCCGGCTTTTGAAGGACCAACAATATAAGCGACGTCGGGATATGGCTCAGGGAATCTAAAATTTTATAATTATGTAGACATATTCGGTAAAACCATTTAATATTGACAATTGTCCGTCACAATTTTTCTTCACATGAATTAAAAAACAAATATTATGCCAAAGAGGCGCGTCGTCTACAATTGGCTATGAAAATATTTTGAACCCTAGAGACGTACCTTATATAGTTTTTATCGCAATAAATTGTAGTGCACACGTGGAAAACCGTTGGTCTAATTTCCCACGAGTTCCTAAATAATTCACCGCTCATCAAAGTAAATGGAATAACAAATATAGGTACCAGCTCAACTTAATACTTAGCTAATATATCGGAAGAGTCCCACCCGGCCCGAGGGATGACCTTTGCTTAACGAACTGTTAGGTTTCCCGTTAATAGATGCCTTTGGGTATGCGGAAAAGGTACGAAGGATTATGTGTACATAACCTAGTGGGTTTAAAACTATAATGATTTCTTATATGGTTACATTCACGGTTGTTCAGTACAATGTTATTCATATATTCATAAGCCCAACGATCACATACATAGATCCTGGACTCTAGCTAGGATTCCCTGTGCCTAGGGACCCAGGAACTACGAGGACCATGATCCCACAATACCCAGACTAAGAATAAGTATTTGCGCTTTTTCCTGTGCACAAATACTTGTCCTGCCGCGAGAATTGAACCCACCGCCTCCGAGTTATGAGCCGACCTGCTTAATCATCATACCAGGGACTGTCTAACATTGTGTGATCTTCTTGTGTAAGTAAGTTAGGCTTTGTGTTAGCATGTTAGAAGCCGCACGGCAGCTTTTAACTAGGCTTAACTGCTCTTGTCTTATAAACGACAACAACAAATACCGACGGCTTACCGTGCCCTCCGAAGCACGGTAGAATGTTCTGATGTACATACTATTTTTTTTCAATGAACACCCATCCAAGTAATGACCGTAGCGAATGTTGAAACTGTAATGATAAAAGTCAGATATCTTACATAGTGTATGCTACAGCTAAACAAAATAGCATCTAATCACATATGCGATGTTCTTTGACAATTTGACTTCAAAGTTAAGGTAAGCAAACACCGTTGCCCAAATAAACGAGTTAAGGTGGGGTCATCCTACGGGAGCAAAACTCCGGAGGTTCCGTGCGATACTGGATTAATTAGGGAATAGGGGGCGAGTGGTCGGTGTTCCGACAGGTATAGAGGAGTACGTAAGCGCTATATAAAAAAAAAAGATGTACATACTAAAGAAAATATGTACTTATGCGATAAGACCGCCCATTGTTACACTTTGGTTAAGTTTGTTCACTTTTTTTAATTATTCAAGATGTGGTGTTTTAGTAAAGAGTTGATTTATCTATCTATCTACTTACATATCACACTTCACACTAATATTATAAAGGCGAAAGTTTGTATGTGTGTATGTTTGTTACTCCTTCACGCTCAAACAGCTGAATGGATTTGGATGAAATTCGGTACCAAGATAGCTTATACACTGGATTAATATATAGGCTACATATTATGCCGGAAAAGTGAAATGTTCCCGTTGGATGAGCAAATAATTAAAATACTTTTTATCCGCGGGTGAAACTGCGGGGCGCAACTTAGTTTAAAATAATTCGCAACTGGTGTTTATTATTACCATCAGTGTAAAGAATTGCTTAACATAAATAGAGTGCCGCTTTGATCGGCTACTAAATATATAAATATTAGGTCTTTACCTATGAAATTGCCGTTTTGTTTAAAAAAAGTTAAAGTATTTTTTTTTCGAACTTATTTATTTCTTTTATTCAAAGTAATCACCCCTGCAATCAATGCATCTTTGCCAACGCTGTGGCAGTTTATGGATGCCCTTCTTGAAAAAATCAGCAGGACGGGAGACAACAAACTCTTCAAAGGCGTTTTGTACTGCCTCTCGGGAATTGAATTTTTTTCCCGCTAAAAAGTTGTCCAAATTTTGCAAAAAGTAATAGTCGGTAGGCGCAAGATCTGGTGAGTATGGCGGATGAGGGAGAGCTTCCAAACCCAACTCATGCAGCTTAGAGACGGTCTGTTGTGCAGTATGGGGTCGCGCGTTGTCGTGAAGTAGCAGTGGAGACGACCGATTGACCAAAGCTGGTTGCAGACGTGCGAATTTCGCCATCATTGTGGTCAGTTCTTCAATGTACACATCTGCAGTAATGCTCTCGCCGTTTTGTAAAAAGCTATGATGAATCACACCAGCACTAGACCACCAAACTGTGACCATCACCTTTCTAAGGCCATTTTTCGTTTTGCACATTGCTTTGGTACCGAACCAGGATCTAACCAACTTGCTGAGCGCTTTCGATTGTCAAAAAGAATCCATTTTTCGTCGCACGTAACAATTCGATTCAAAATTCCTTCATTTCTGTGCCTGTTAAGCAGCGCAAGGCAAGTCTCGACGCGTACGTTGCGCTGGCGATCGTTAAGTTCGTGGGGCACCCAACTATCAAGCTTTTTTATCTTGCCAATCTGTCGCAAATGGACCAATATTGTTTTGATGGTAACATCAAAAGCTGCTGCCAGCTCAGCTGTAGATTGAGATTCATCAGCTTCCACAATCGCCTTTAATTCATCATTGTTGACCAAAGTTTCCGGACGACCACGAGGTTCATTTTTCAAGTCAAAATTCCCAGAACGGAACCAAGCAAACCAATAACGGGTTGTACGTTCGTTTGTACAGTTCTCTCCGTAAACGTCGTTGATGTTACGTGTCGTTTGTGCCGCGTTGGTGCCACGACGGAACTCATATTCCATAATTACACGAAATTTCAAAGTATCCATTATGAGGAAAAATGTTGAAATGTAATGAAAATACAACGCTAATCAATAAAAAAAAAGACTTATATTGTAAATAGAATGTCATATTTTTAAAACAAAATTAATTTGAATTTAGAATTCATAGCCAATCAAAACTTTTTTTTGTTTGAAAAAGTCTGTACTGCAATACGGCAATTTCATAGGTAAAGACCTATTATTTGTGGACATTTCACACAGCGCCATCTAGCCCCTAAGCAAAGCTTGTACTATGGGAACCAGATAACTGATACAATACTTATATGCTTTTGTCAATACATACATAAAATACAATATAACATCCAGACACAGAACAAACACCGATGATCATCACAAAAATGTTTGTCCTGAATGGGAATCGAACCCACAACCTACAGCTCAGAAGGCACGGTTACTACCAATAGATCTATCGGGCTAGTGAGTACTTGCATTTTCCTAGCAGATTTGACCAAATCCATTAAGCGGAACGCCAGCCTACGCCGTGATCACCACTCGCCAATCTTGTAGGTTCCGCGAGCAATAAGGTCTATCCATTGCAATCTAAGAGCTATACCGATGACGTTAGTTATCTTATTGACTGCGTAGTGTATTTATGCAACCGATTAGTTTCACCGTAGATAAAAAATTTAAATCTCGAACAGTATTTAAGCCCGCATCCATCCATTCGAAATTCAAATTTTCCTTAACGTTTTTTTGCTCACCAGTCCGAGACAGGGCGGTATTCGTCCAGCGGTTGTCTAACTGAATTACCTATCATTTTGATTGAACGTTTGAGAGCCTCTGGAGGTCCTATTAGATAGGTCTGCTATTTACCTGGCGTGTTAAGGGGACTGTTAAAGACTACGAGATACCTTTAACAGACGTAGCTTTGACTGCTATTACAGAAAAAAAAAATGTCTTCGTCATCATTGACTGGCCTGATGGTTTAGTTAGTAGTAACACTGCATTCTGAACTGTGGGTTTTGGGTTCGATTCCCACCCAGGACAAACACTTGTGTAATGGATATAAGTGTTTGTTCTGTGTCTGGGTGTTATATTGTATTCTATGTATGTATTTACAAACCATCAAATTCTCAGTTATCTGGTCCCCATAATACAAACTTTGCTTAGTGGGACTAGATGGTGTGAGGTGTCTACATATATTATTATTATTATATATTATCATTCGTTTCAAGACGTCTACTGTTAAACATAGGGCTCTCCAGCATAGTGCCACTTTGAGCACTTTCTTGCTTCTTGCATCTAACGGCCCCTCACGGTTTTGACCGTAGGTTGTCGGACCACTTAGTAGAGGTTAACCTTTTTTTTTTTTTTTTTTTTTACTTCAAACTTGGCTAGCATTTGACCACGCTCTCACCTGATGGGAAGTGACGATGCGATCGAAGGTGTAGCATGCTAGCCAAGTAAATACCTATTCACTCTTCTCTTGAACACGCCCGGGTCATATTTCGCTGGAAACACAGACGCTGGCAGGGCATTCCATTCCTTAGCCGTTCTAATTAAGAACGTTGAGTCAAATCGCTTGGTACGAATGGGTGGTATTTCGACCACGAAAGGATGGCGCTTAGCCGAGCGTCTAGTAGTCCGGTAGTGGAATGGTGATGGGAGAATGAGATCATGCAGTTCTTGAGCGCATTCACCGTGGTGTATTCTGTAAAAGACCGACAGACTTGCCACCTTACGTCGATGTGCAAGGCTCAGGAGCCTTTTACCAACCAAAGTGTCGTCGTCAATGAGCCTTTTGGCACGCCGTTCAATCGAGTCCAGAGCCTCAAGCTGGTACTTGGCAGACCCGTCCCATAGGTGGCAGCAGTACTCCATACACGATCGGACCTGTGCTTGATACAGATTAAGAAGCTGTCCAGGTGTGAAGTACCGCCTTACCTTGGACAATATGCTGAGTTTTTTTGAAGCTACTTTGGCTTTGGACTCGATGTAGGATCCAAAGTTTAGGTTTGACGTGAGATCAACACCCAAAAGCTCAAGATGGTTTCCTAAACTTACAGATACACCACGGAATGAAGGAGCCCGATGGAGTGGGCTCTTTTTAGCAGTGAATAAACACGCCTGTGTTTTTGCAGCATTGAACCTAACCAAGTTAGCATCGCCCCAATCGGACACGGCTTTCAAAGCCAGGTTCATGCGCTCAACCATAGCCTCTCTCTCAATCCGGACTTCGTCACCACTGGCTCGGGCACTGGATGTGTATCTTTCAACAACAGTACTATCATCTGCATACCCAAAGGTACCGGGCTTTAGCAGATCATTGATGTGGAGTAAGAATAGTGTTGCTGAAAGAACTGACCCCTGAGGTACACCAGCATTAATAGCTAATTGATCGGAGGAGCAGCCATCAAGAACTACTCTTAGCGATCGTTCCCTCAAAAAGTCTGATATCCAAGTGCACAGACCAACAGGTAGTCCGTAAGATGGAAGCTTATTCAGAAGTCCATCATGCCAGACCCGATCAAATGCCTTAGAGACGTCTAGAGATACAGCAAGTGCCTCTCCATGCATCTCTAAGGCTTCGCTCAATATGTGAGTGGCATACGCAAGAAGATCCCCAGTGGACCGGTTTCGGCGAAATCCGTATTGCCGGTCACTGAGGAGATCATTGTCTTCAAGGTATGCCAAGAGCTTGTTGTTAATTATACGCTCCATACTCTTACAGAGGATGGAGGTAATTGAGATAGGTCGATAGTTGGCAGGATCAGCACGACTGCCCTTCTTAGGTACAGGTTCTACGTTGGCTAGCTTCCAACTCATAGGGACTAATCCGGTGTCTAGAGAGAGGCGAAATAGGCGTGTTAGAATGGGAGACAACTCGGGTGCACAGCTCTTAAGTACAATTGCTGGTATACCATCGGGACCACTGGCTTTGTTCACGTCTAGACTGCGTAATGTTTTTAGTACTTCCTTCTGACGTATGCGTATTTCCGGCATGAAAACACCGCATTGTGGAAGGCAGGGAGGTACCTCATTAGCAGTATCTAGACGCGAAGCTTCTGCAAAGAGAGTGGCAAACAAGTTTGCTTTTTCTTTTGCAGTGTGAGCCAGCGATCCGTCTGGTTTCAATAATGGAGGCAGTGAGGATCGACAGAAGTTCGCTTCAACCGATTTGGCTAGGGACCAAAAAGCCTTACTACCAGCTGGGTAGGAAGCAAGTTTAGACCCTATTCGACCAATATGATTGAAACGAGCCTTCCTTAATTCCTTCTTACAGGCCTTGGCGGCAACGTTAAAGGCTTTCTTCTTAGCTCGAGTGTCCGAGGCCTTGCGTTTTCGAGCGTCAGCCCATGCCAGATATGCCGCATGCTTCTGCGCTTCAGCGCGTGCACAGTCGGCTCCAAACCATGGGCTGGCTTTGCTGGTCACGGGCTTATCGGAAAATGGAATAAAATATTCCATAGCCCGACATACTACCTCAGTAACCGCATTCGCGCAGACCGTCGGATCTCCAGAAGAAAAACACGTTTGCCGCCAAGGATATGAAGCGAAGAAATGTCGCATCTCGTCCCAGTCTGCTAAGTTGTATCTCCAGACACGCCGATTGCTCTTAGGGCTTGGGTCAGGCGGGGAGTATACTGAAACGGACTTGACCAGACAGTGATCGGAGCTACCAATGGGTGAGGATACCGCCACAGAGTATCGGTCTGGTTCAGTCGTGAGCAGAAGGTCGAGGCAGTTAGCAGTGTGGCTATCAATGTCAGGCACTCGCGTTGGCTCTTTAACAATCTGCGTTAAATTGAGCCTAAGATGTCTCTTCCGGTTTGTAGTAAGTAATCACCCAAAAACCTCCCAAGCTCTACGCAATACAAAAATAGAGGTTATTTAGTTTTAGTTTAGTGTTCAATGTGAACTAATGCCGTTAAGATAAATAACGGCTAAACTCACGTCAATTAAAAGTCAAAATTATTCCGACCAGGTTTCGGACATATTCGATGTCCCTCTTCTGGGAGCCAGTTAGTAATGCAAGCCGCGGCGGCTTTCGCAAGCGTCAGCACGTAACTGTGTCATACACTCGATAGTTTTCAAACTAAAATAATGTCATCACAGAATAACTTATATTGGGTAATACGATGGGAGATCTTATCACTAAGCGATCTCTTCCAGGCAACCTTTGGATGGTCGTATTGGACGATAGTAGGAGTAGACAGTGGTATACAATATGGTCACATTTTATTTTATTTCAAATTTTCAAATTAATTTAGCAACTGATACATATAAAATTTAATGTATTTACACAAACGCCCAAATGCAGGTTACAGGAAGAAACAACAAAACCTATTTTTCCGGGTATAATCCAATATACAAACGTGCAGTAAAATAAGGGGCACAATACACGTCTTAAACAAATATAAGAAGGCTGTGGCCGGTGACCTTTGTCCCTTGCACAGTGGTGTGGGTAAGGGACAGCGAAGAACACACTAACACTTTGAAGAAGGTTGTATTTGCAAATGTGACTTTGTAGATGGTGAAAGCTTCTAGACCTGTATGGAAGAAAACACAATTTGAATGCACAATAATTAAGTAAGGTTTGAATCACAAAACACAACTTCCAGTAACACACAAACACTTTGAATACTTAGAAACAGTGACTAAAACAGTGGCTGTATTGTCCTCCCTGTATTATATATATGTTCATGTTAAATTAATAAATATAAAAAATAATGTAACAAAAAGCACGGACCCAGGTGTCTGTGGAAATGCAGTATAATTAAAAAAAAAAAAAAAAAACTTAGAAACACTTGGAACACTTTGAAAGCCTCTGTGGTGTGGTGGTTGAGCATGTGGGCTTATAACCCGGAGGTTCAATTCCCTTTACAGGACAAGTATTTGTGTAGTGAAAAAAAGCACAGATACTGGTTCTGTGTCTGTGTTTTGTGGGACCATGGTCCTCGTAGTTCTTAGGTACCTAGATACCAGGAATCCTAGTTAGGGTCTAGGATCTATGTATTTGATTGTTGGGCGTGTTATTAAAAGCAGGAGTTTTTTTGCACGCATAAACATAATAATTGGAGTAATAAAGCAGTTAGTTCACTTATCTATCTATAATGAGTTCTACAAATAAAAGAAAATAAGGAATTCAAAGAAGAAACGCGTCACTGCTGGAAGTACCCAAGACTCGGACACAACGATAAATAAGGACGCTATGGAAAATAATAATAAAAATAATAATAATAATGTATATTTCCAAAAAAAAATACAAAAATTCTGAAAACAAAAATGTTTCATCGATTCTAAAACAACCAGTGAGCAGTGATTGCGCGAAACCTGATTCAGGAGAGAATAGTAGGTGAAATAAATTGAATAAAAAATCTTTGGTGACTACCGATAGCAGGGAAAAATAAGTAACTTGTGACATAGCTCATAGGAAGCGTAAGGTGACGATGACGCGAGTTTCACACTTTTCGTTCACCCAAAAAGAACACAGTATACATATAGTTCATCGAAAGCGTTCGGTGGTGATGACGTGAGTTTCTTGCTTTTCGTTCACTCAAAAAGTCCTCAATGTGCCTAAAGATTTTTTCACTTCAATAAATGATTTCAGTGCGTATTAAAGTCTTATATTGAACGCAGGTTCTGGATCTCTTTGGTACAAAAAAAAGCGATCAGCTTCTGAAAGAAGAAGAATGCTTCATCAGAGATATTAGCAATGGAATCGAGAACGTTTTATAGAGTTAGTATTAATTAGAAAAACAAAGACGTATCTATAAGTTCCTAGCCCTCCGCAGTGTAAGGCCGTTAAGGCCCGGCCACCTTCCGAATTCCGATACAATAACAGCAGTAACCCTTTCTTCGGGTCCGACCCACCGCTTATAAATTGCGGTGTCCAACGGTGCCAGAATGCCTTGTTTGTTTGCCATATTGTATACTTTGTTTTGAATCGTTGTTTGAAAATTGTCAATCTATACTTATCTATGTAAATAACGCAACGTTGCTGAATCATCATAACCATCAAACTAATATGATCATTGTGTGTATGGTGGAGTGGTGTGGGTTTGAATTTTTTACTTTTTTTATGTATCATCTCACATAACTACTACACAACTAGGTGGTAGGACTTTACTGCAAAGTTCGTCTAGGTAGGTACCACCGCTTTGCCATTTATTCTTCCGCAAAGCTACTGCTTTGCAGCAGAATAATTGCACTACTGCACTACTGTGCGCAAGCACTGCTGTGTTCCGGTTTGAAGGGCACTGTAGCTAGTGAAATTACTGGGCAAATGAGACTTTATGATCTGATCTCACAGTTTAGTAATCTTATTACTAAATTGTGCTGATGTCTCTGGATGACGTGCGCAGTGCAGTGTCACGCGGAACTCTATTCTTTAGAGTTCCGAGTGACACTGCAGCTGATATGGGCGGCCGTGTCGTTTATAATCAGGCGAACGACTAGCTCATACATAGTTTAACATAAAAAAAAAAACAACGCCATCTAGCCCCAAACTAACTAACTTTTGTTTTGTCACTTTAAATACTTACAATTGGGTTTTTTAATTGATATTATGAACTAGCTGACCCAGCGAACTACGTTCCGCCGAACAGTTTATTGATTAACATCAATTTTGTTACTTGGCCTAAATACTGGCACTTATTTGGAACAAGGAATTGCAATTCACCGGGGCAATGCTGCCAGCATGTTGGATACGCTGGAGCATTTGGATTGTTGCGGCCAATATTAGTCCAAATGTTTTTTAGTAGTAGGTAGTGTTTAGTATTAGTTATAATATCATTTTAGTATTTAGTCGAAAATAAAAGAAAATTGCAAAAAAAAAAATTACTTATTACGAAAGAAGATAAATTCAAAAACACAAAAATTGATCGAGCTGTTCTTGAGTTATAAGTGGTGTGACTAACACGACTTCATTTTATCTTTATTATAACAATGAATCTCTATTTCCCTTGGTCATCGCATCACGGAACGATGGAACATTTTCGTTAATTCTTTTTTGTTGTGTTTATTATTGTCAGGAGAAGGTTCTTGTGAAAGAAAAAATTAAGAAAGTGTAGAAATGTTTCACTACGTGAGTGTAACCGCGGGGCGTAGCTAGTGTTAGATAGATTTAATGCATTTTTTAATTTCGTGTCTCTTCAAAATTCGACTGGACAAATACATCACCTTTAGTGAAACATGACATGAACTAGCCCGTAACTTTAACTCAAATGTAATATTATATGCAATAATTATATAGAATACTGGTAACCAACCACACGGCTGTGCGCCAGTTTGTATCGATTTGGGATAACCTTGATTGATTTAATTCATGTAATAAATTGTCATTACGTATATTAATTACTAGTTGCGCCCCGCGGTTACACCCGCGGATTAAAAGTATTTTAATTATTTGCTCATCCTACGGGAAAAATTCACTTTTCCGGGATAAAAGGTATCTTGAAACCGAATTTCATTCAAATCCATTCAACCGTTTGAGCGTGAAAGAGTAACAAACATACACACATACACACATACAAAATTTCGTATTTATAATATTAGTGTGATTTTTAAATAGATTTATTTTTGACTCATCTAACGATGATGGCCTTAGGTTATAAGTTTCAGGAAACACAGGATGGCAACAAATTCCATTGCTTAATGTACCTACAGCTGTTTTATTGAGTTTTATAGTAAAAGTCATATATTTTACTTGTGTCTAAGGAAAAAATCGTCAAAGATCTATACAGGGAAGTTGCAATGGCAATATCTACGGTTTGGTATTTTCTAAAATGCACGTACGCCAGGTCTGGTATGCGGCACATTCCTTTCTACGGAAGGCAATGTTATCTACGTATTCTAGATTTCAATTTAGAAATATTCTAAAGTGCAAGTGCACAATATTTTTTATAGTTTTTGTAATCTTTGTTTGGCGCACTCTGTACTAATCTGTACTCTGCTACAGTATTTTCAAATGTTTTTAAACAAACAAACAAACAACTTTACATTTTACAAAAAAATGTCAGGCAGTATTTTATAATAATAATAATAATGCCCAACGATTACATACATAGATCTGGGACCCGAACTAGGATTCCCTATATCTAGGGACCCATGAACTACGAAGACATGGTTGCACAACACTCAGACTCAGGAAATGTATTTGTCGCTTTTTTCTTCGCACAAATACTTGTCCTGCAGCAGGAATCGAATCCACCGCCTCCGAGTTATGAGCCGACCTGCTCAATCAACACACCACAGAGGCTGTCAAACTAACCTAAAAGTTTGTTTTACGTAAAAGTTTTTGATATTTACCGCACTGATAGGTATACTACTATCGTCTAGGTTTTAAAACGTCCACTTGTCATAATGTTTACCAAACAAACAATAATATGTAAAGCAATTGTAAAAATATCATATTTTATTCATTTGGTCCTAATTTAATAGTCTCATGGTATAATAACAGTACAAATGTATAGTTTGGATCAAAAACAATATGTTTCTTGTCCGGATATTGTAATATTGCTCGACCTCTACCTCAAATGGTAATAAAAAATCCCTGCGTCTGGCCCCAACTACATTGGGGTTATTTACTGTAACGGTCTATCCGGTATCCATCGGTACACTCAAACCGTATTGGGGCATTTTGTGAATATATTGTTTTCATTATGAACTTGACTAACAGCTTCTGTGGTTGAGTACGTCGGCTCATAGCCTGGAGTTCGACGTCCGGCGGGTTCGATTCCCACGACAGAACAAGTATATGTGCACAAGAAAAAAAAGCGGCAAATACATGTTCTGAGTCTGGGTGTTTTGGGACCATGCTCCTAGTATTTCCTAGTCCTAGTAAGGGTCCAGGATCTATGTATGTGATTGTTGGGCGTTATTATTATTATTAATAAAATAGTGTTAAGGAGTAGTGTAAAATGGCAATCAGCATGTATAAAAGTGAATCTAACATACGTCGACATAAATATTGTATTATGATCAATCAAAAATAATAATATTTAATTGGTTCTTGCCCTTCCAAACTTATTATTATCACTAAAAGCACCTAAACTCACTAAGACGTGGGCGATTTCACTAAATGCAAATCGAGTTTTGAGTGCCCCACAGTTCTGCCCAAGTTTGCCCAACTCGGGGCAACAAAACTGGGCAAATGCCTAAGTTAACTAATTTAATCCCGCCGAAAAGCTTTGCGATATCTGGGACTAATGTATGCGAAACGGATACACCCTTAGTGCTTCGTTGTAATAGCCTAGCTCACTTGAACTTGACCTACAATCGTTTAAGTATATGACTGTAAATTTAAAAAAGCTATTGGACCATACTAAATTTATTTTCTATATTTAACGCATTTTATTTGACAGTTCACTAGGTGGTAGAACTTTACTGCAAATTTCGTCTAGGTAGGTACCACCGCTTTGCCAGTTATTCTGCCGCCAAGCAGTAGTGTGCAAGCACTACTGTGTTCCGGTTTGAAGGGCACTGTAGCTAGTGTATATGGTAGAGTGGTGTGGGTTTGGATTTTTTACTTTTTTTATGTATGGACATCTCATATAACTACTACACAACTAGGTGGTAGGACTTTACTGCAAAGTTCATCTAGGTAGGTACCATCGCTTTGCCATTTATTCTTCCGCAAAGCTACTGTTTTGCAGCAGAATAATTGCACTACTGCACTACTGAGCGCAAGCACTGCTGTGTTCCGGTTTGAAGGGCACTGTAGCTAGTGAAATTACTGGGCAAATGAGACTATGATCTGATCTCACAGTTTAGTAATCTTATTACTAGATTGTGCTGATGTCTCAGGATGACATGCGCAATGCAGTGTCACGCGAACCTCTATACTTTAGAGTTCCGAGTGACACTGCAGCTGGTATGGGCAGCCGTGTCGTTTAACATCAGGCGAACGGCTAGCTCGTCACGTCATTCCTTAACATAAAAAAAAATAGTTATAATTGCTTGAATTTTAGTACTTAGAGAAAGAAACCAGCAACGAAGTATTTCAAAATATTTAATCGCAAACTTTAAATGCTCCACCAAACCAAAACCTTGAATGCTCTAGATTCAAGATTAAACGATAACAAGTTTTAGTGTTATCATTTACTAATAAGCAATATACAAATTGATTTCATAAAAAATATTTATAAAGAAAATAAATACTTACTTGCGTTTTCACATTCATGAAACACATAACTTTAAAAGTAATTAATTTAATTTAATTTTATAATAAATATTTTTGCGCAGTTGTACTGGAACACATACCACTAGAACGAAACCAGTTCAAACGCAGCACGGACCGGCCGACCCTTTGCGGGCAGTCTCCCCTCGGCGACCACTACACCCCACCTCCACCCTTGGACAACAAAAAACACTACAGCCACTGCCATCTATACCTTAAAACCAGCCTTAAAGTGTATTTCATAAGGTAGAGTTTAGAGTAAACGTGTTTTTGTGGGCAGTTTGGGACAAGTAAGGGGGGACGGACAAAGATCGACCCGTGGCTACTGCGATTGTGTAGTTGTGATTTCTATATTGGGCTTATCTTTATGTCTGAATATATTTGGGATGATATTGGGTTTGGTTATTTAATAGGTTTCTATTGGAAATATTGTTTTGGAAATAGAATGGTATTGGTTTGATTGTGTACTCGTACGCATAGCTACAAATACTTCGAGCTATCCCATCTACGCAATTAATAATAATAATAATAATAATAATATGTGTGGACATCTCACACAACGCCATCTAGCCCCAAACTAAGCAAAGCTTGTACTATGGGAACCAGATAACTGATACAATACTTAGATACTTTTTGTTTGTAATTACATACATAGAATACAATATAACACCCAGACACAGAACAAACATCGATGTTCATCACACAAATGTTTGTCCTGGGTGGGAATCGAACCCACAACCCGCAGTTCAGAAGGCAGGGTCACTACCAACTGAGCTATCGGGCCAGTCAAATTAATCAGTTATAAAGGAATTATACTTAAGGAAAAATGTAAAATCATTTAAAGTAAAATTCTTTACGCACGCTTGACTTGGGGAGTAAGTTGGCAAATGCGAGGCGAACGAAAGTTGAAGTTGGTTTACGTAGATCTCCATTGTCAACATAACAAAGTTAACAATTCGTATTATTATGTTGGTATGTCCGGTAAAATGACAATTAACATTAAACAAAGCAAAAACAAAGTTATACTGGCCGATAGATGGAGCTAAACTAAAGAAGTTTTACTTCAGTCGTGTGGTCTAAAAAGCACACTCGTTTTTGTTTCATAATTAGCCCAATATAATCCCACTACTGGGACTTGGGCTTTCTATCACAGGACGAAGAACCTTCTCTAAGCCACGGTCTGCTACACTGGCTAAGTGCGGGTTGGTGGATTACACAAACATCAACGAATTTCGTGATACCTTAACGTGCTGGTTTCCTCACGCTGTTTTACTTTCTACGCCGCTGTAAGACCGAATTATAATTACGCAATTATAATTATAATTACTAATGTTGGTTTTTGTCACTACGACTATCTATATATATAAAATAAAGTCGTGTTAGTTACACTATTTATAACTCAAGAACGGCTGAACCGATTTGGCTGAAAATTGGTGGGGAGGTAGCTTAAAACCAGGAGACAGTTATAGAATACATTTTATCCCATTCGACCACGTTTTACTATTTCACCCGTGCGAAGTTTTCCTCTTTTGTATTACGTCATCTTAGTGTCAATCAAGAGTTTTATATTTATCTACATTTGTGAAAACAAATAAACATTTATTATTATTAATATATATTAGCAATTTATATTTATTTTTGCATATAAATATAACCAACTCGTTTAACCATGAATAGTTTCTGTCACACATTTAAGCAAAATTACAAGAACATGAAACTTGGGATTGCTTTGTGTTTTACCCTTTTTCCAAACATGACAGCGGCAGTGTTTGCGCGGTCCTGCGTCTCGACTTGAAGAAACACCCCTAACGTGTAGACGTTAACTTAGCTACATAAGTGAGTGGTGCAAGGGAAAAGCACCTAGCGACTTTATGATACCAGCTACGTAAAAAAATTTTGAAACGTGTTTTAACTTAATCGGTGTCTATTTTGATAAAACAAAACATCTACATCTTTAGAACGTTTGTTGGTTAGATTTTTTTTTATAATTTTAATAATGTGAAAGTCAAAGTCCAAAAATTTTATTCCATGCGGGCAATTTTTAGCACTTTTACAAGTCAAAATTTTATTAGGTACTTAAAATTATACAATAATAAAATTTGAGAAAAATACATGAAAAATTTACGATTTGTAGCAGTATAGCCTAATTTACCGCTTCATCCCGTTTAGGATAAAATTTTTACTTTTACATTGAAATTGATCTGCATATAAGTTAAATTATATTTCTTATGTTATTATGAGCAGAAACGGAAAAAAATATACTGTGGTCCCTTACATTATGTATGAATCTATTAGCAATTTTTTTTATAAATCTACTATGCTAACGTATCATAAATGCATTGTAATGTAAATGCTATATAATAGGTCTTTACCTATGAAATTGCCGTATTGCAGTACAGACTTTTTCAAACAAAAAAAAGTTTTGATTGGCTATGAATTCTAAATTCAAATTAATTTTGTTTTAAAAATATGACATTCTATTTACAATATAAGTCTTTTGTTTATTGATTAGCGTTGTATTTTCATTACATTTCAACATTTTTCCTCATAATGGATACTTTGAAATTTCGTGTAATTATGGAATATGAGTTCCGTCGTGGCACCAACGCGGCACAAACGACACGTAACATCAACGACGTTTACGGAGAGAACTGTACAAACGAACGTACAACCCGTTATTGGTTTGCTCGGTTCCGTTCTGGGAATTTTGACTTGAAAAATGAACCTCGTGGTCGTCCGGAAACTTTGGTCAACAATGATGAATTAAAGGCGATTGTGGAAGCTGATGAATCTCAATCTACAGCTGAGCTGGCAGCAGCTTTTGATGTTAGCATCAAAACAATATTGGTCCATTTGCGACAGATTGGCAAGATAAAAAAGCTTGATAGATGGGTGCCCCACGAACTTAACGATCGCCAGCGCAACGTACGCGTCGAGACTTGCCTTGCGCTGCTTAACAGGCACAGAAATGAAGGAATTTTGAACCGAATTGTTACGTGCGACGAAAAATGGATTCTTTTTGACAATCGAAAGCGCTCAGCAAGTTGGTTAGATCCTGGTTCGGTACCAAAGCAATGTGCAAAACGAAAAATGACCCCTAGAAAGGTGATGGTCACAGTTTGGTGGTCTAGTGCTGGTGTGATTCATCATAGCTTTTTACAAAACGGCGAGAGCATTACTGCAGATGTGTACATTGAAGAACTGACCACAATGATGGCGAAACTCGCACGTCTGCAACCAGCTTTGGTCAATCGGTCGTCTCCACTGCTACTTCACGACAACGCGCGACCCCATACTGCACAACAGACCGTCTCTAAGCTGCATGAGTTGGGTTTGGAAGCTCTCCCTCATCCGCCATACTCACCAGATCTTGCGCCTACCGACTATTACTTTTTTCAAAATTTGGACAACTTTCTAGCGGGAAAAAAATTCAATTCCCGAGAGGCAGTACAAAACGCCTTTGAAGAGTTTGTTGTCTCCCGTCCTGCTGATTTTTTCAAGAAGGGCATCCATAAACTGCCACAGCATTGGCAAAGATGCATTGATTGCAGGGGTGATTACTTTGAATAAAAGAAATAAATAAGTTCGAAAAAAAAATACTTTAACTTTTTTCAAACAAAACGGCAATTTCATAGGTAAAGACCTAATATGTGATCTTTGGTCGTTTTTATTATTATTTTGAGCCTCAATTCAAAACGCTACCGCTGCCGCTTATGACAAACAGTGGCCGGCCTCCAAGGCGCCCGTGACAGGCTGACGCGGGTCCAGCCACGCGGTCCGAAATAGATATTTCACCGGGTGTCATGCAAGACGCTACAAACAAATTTCGTTACATGACGAGTTGATTTCGTTGTTTCACTCCGCATTTTGTTTTACCATAATATATAGTTAGTGATACATTACCAGCACGCTCTTATCAAATATATTCGTAGTAAATTTATATACTTTTAGTAACTTTAAAACTTTGTTGAATTTAATTTTTTGTGGTATCTATGCATCATATTTTGTTTTATTTCACAGGAAAATAAAAACTCTCAGAATCAATAAATCAGGTTGGAGCGGCAATTTTACTGTTTGCAACAAACCCCAATTAGATCGAAAATTCTTTGCTTCTTTTGTAAGCACAAATATGTATCACCTACACAGAATAAAGAAAAATAAACAATTTACTAAAATTAAGTACTTATCAATCACCAATTAAAAGATATTAAATATAATGAATTCTATAGCATTCTTTTACAAACGATTCCAATAAGAAAATAGGATAGTTTTATCTTTTTGGCGCCATCTAGCGTTGAGTAGCTCGGCGGCAGACTCGGAAAAGCCTTATTGCGCATTTTCGCCACAGAGAGCGCTAGTTGATGGTACATATTGTAGTTTTATGTCAAGATTATCTCAATTCGAAGGATTTTGCTTCGATTTGGTTTTGATAAGTTTAATGCACAGAAAGGTGTAATATTTTATAGATATTATTTGGCTTCATGTTTTATGCTGTATTTGCGTTAAACTCTGAGTAAGCTGCAGCTTGCAGTTCAGTTTTATAAAATCATAGTCATAGGTATAAATTTACCCACAGGTACTTTTTTTAATGTTTTGGCTTCACACTTTTGTGTATTTAGCCAGTGTCAAGTAATTGATAATTCATCAAGTTAATAATATTTCACGCAAATATGTCTCAAGTCACAGTCGAAGTCATCAAGTCAAGTCATAGTCTAGTCAAAGTCATACTCCTAGTAAAGTGGTGGCAACTTTACTTGAAGCTTCTATGGAGTTTTGGAAACAACACGAAAATAAACTTTTCACCATCATTATACCATTTTCCCACACTCACGCCTGTAATCCAGCACTTAACGAATAGAATGCCACCAATTTTATGCACTAACACTGAAAATAACACAAGTTTTGGAAAATAATACAATGCGGTGACGCAATCTTTTTCGCTTTCCCGCCAAAAAACTCCACAGGTACTTTTTTTTTTTTTTTCTTTATGTTTTGGCTGCACACCTCCGTGTATTTAGCCAGTATCAAGTAATTGATAATTTATCAAGTTAATGATATTTCACGCATATATGTGTCAAGTCACAGTCGAAGTCATCAAGTCAAGTCATAGTAAAGTCATAGTCTAGTCAAAGTCATACTCCTAGTAAAGTGGTGGCAACTTTACTTGAAGCTTCTATGGAGTTTGGAAACAACACGAAAATAAACTTTTCACCATCATTATACCATTTTCCCACACTCACACCTGTAATCCAGCACTTAACGAATAGAATGCCACCAAGTTTATGCACTAACACTGAAAATAACACAAGTTTTGGAAAATAATACAATTCGGTGACGCAATCTTTTTCGCGTTCCCGCCAAAACCCACAGGTACTTAATTTATGAAAACATGTTTTAGATCAAAGAGGTTTACTTGTTTAGGTTTGATTGCTGAAGAATACAAACATTTTGATAATATCTTTTCTTATAAGAAACATTGCAGTTATTTTTACTCTCGTTTTTCATATGATTTTTTATATATATTTCAAGTACATGCTTTAATCGTATTTAGCCAGTCTTTTCTTATTAGAATTCAAATTACAGAGATTAGAAATCGTCTAAAAATGTCCAATAGGTCTGGGAAATTACAAATAATAATAATAATAATTTAATTGAGACTTTATGATCTAATCTCACAGTCGAGTAATCTTATTACCAGACTGTGCTGATGTCTCAGGATGATGTGCGCGGTGCAGTGTTGCTCGAAATTCTATTTTGGTGTTCCGATTGACACTATTCTGTTATGGGCAGCCGTGGCGCTTAACATCTGGTGAACGGCTAGCTCGTCAAATCATTCAGTAACATAAAAAAAAATGCGATCATAAATAATCTTTAACAGGTAAATAAAAGCTTAATTTATGCAATGTTTTGTTTTTAACTTCATTAGAAGTAGTTAACGAAAAAAAAAGAAACAGAATTAAATCATGATGAATTATCGTTTTGTGTGATACCCACCTAGCTTATACTGCCCACAGCTATATTGCCCATAGCTTGCACACGCTCACTGCAGTTTGACGTGATAAAAATCAAGGTTCAAACTTGAATGAAGATTTTTTTGCAGTATATAGACATAAAACAGCAAGGAAACAAAGTATCAAATAAGAACCTAATAATTTAGATTTCCACTTCATTAACACTTTTAAAATCAAAGCGTGAAAGTTACAATTTGAAAATAATATCACGAGAAGTTATCAAAACCGTTATCTGAAACTTCGTGGAAAGTTGGCGCCGAGTGAAAAATGCAATGAACTTCCGTTAGAGAGTGAAAGTGAAAGACTTCAGGACTTGGCTGAAAGCTTGTTTATATAAAACTTGATGCTGGGCATAGTAAGCTATAGCAAGTTTTAAATATCGTTTTTTAGTGCTATAATAAAACAAAAATATAAAAAACGCTTTTTAATAAAAAAAAGAGGCCATCTAGCACTTTATACACTATACATTTACTTTCATCATCAAAATTACTGGTATAATCTTTATTCATCATCACTTCATCAAACCTTTTTGGTTGTATCGTTAAAATTTTCCTTTTAGAAGGTATACCTTTAAAAACAAACTGAAGCCATTCTTGTTGGATAAATGCTATATTATTCTGGGAATACTCGGATGACCGTTGCAGCAGCAGCATGTTATGACTCATTTGACAGCCTCTGTGGTGGTAGTTAGGCAGGTCGCTCATAACTCCGAGGCGGCGGATTCGATTGCCGCGGATGGACAAGCATTTGCGCACGAAAAAAAAAATCGTTAACACTTGTTCTGAGTCCAGGTGTTGTGGGATCATGGTCCTCGTAGTTCCTGGGTCCCTAGATACAGAGAATGCTAGTTAAAGTCCAGGGTCTATGTGTGTGATCGTTGGGCGTTATTATTATTATTTGATGTAAAATGTATAAGTAATTTTAATGCAAATAGGCTATTTTTTTTGCATTATGTAAGTCCAAATCAGAACACTAATATATTTTTTTCCCTAAAGTAACCCAAGTTTTACAACCACATTTATCAACACAATTACACACAAACACACTTCACCCCAATTCATTACACTATTCATACACATACATACATTTTATTCACTTCACACATCACAATTTTTATTGCATGCAATGTATCATTCGGCTATAAATATATATATATAAAAAGTAGTTAAATTACACAGAAACAATTATCCATGCTAAAAACATAATGAACTGTATCTTCAAAATACGGAGGGCAATGACATCTGTAACACAGTTTTATTACTAGCTCAGATGCCATTAGTCTTAACTGCAATTTTGCAACATGGCACTTATCGTCGATGAATTATAGTTAACTAAGTGCGCCCCGCGGTTTCACCCGCGGATAAGAAGTGTTTTAATTATTTGCTCATCCCACGGGAAAATTTTCTGAGATAAAATGTAGCCTATATGTTAATCCAGTGTATAAGCTATCTTGGTACTGAATTTCATCTAAATCCATTCAGCCGTTTGAGCGTGAAAGCGTAACAAACATACACATATACACACAAATACATACAAACCTTTATAATATTAGTGCGAAGTGTGATTTGTGATTAAAATCATTTCTGAGTTCTCGACTCGTTGTAACTATAAGTTACAATAAGTACTCGTTGTTCCAATAAGTACCAACAAAATTTTAACTATAATGCATCTAACGGTCAGTTTTTAATGTGCGAAAGTCAATATTTTATTTATCTATGCTTGTTATGGCGGTGCATATTATAATATTTAGACTAAATCACTTTAAAAATGACACATTTAAATTAAAAACATTATTTTTTAACATAAAAATCGAATTTCGATTAATTTAGGGTGGTAGGACTTTTTGGAAAAGTTAATCTAGGTAGATACCACCGCTTTGCCAGTTAGTCTGCCGCCAAGCAGTAGTGTGCAAGCACTCCTGTGTTTCCGTTCAAAAGGCACTGTAGCTAGTGAAATTACTGAGCAATTGAGATTTTGTGATCTGATCTCACAGTCGAGTAATCTTATTACCAGACTGTGCTGATGTCTCAGGATGATGTGCGCAGTGCAGTGTCACGCGAAACTTTATATTTTGGAGTTCCGCGTGACACTGCTCTATCATGGGTGGCCGTGTCATTTAATATCAGGGGTACAACTAGTTCGGCACATAATTCATAATTTTAAAAATAGTATTATAAAAAATGTTAGTGTTTTAAAATCTTTACAATTTTACCTAACATAAATAATCTATTATATTACAATAAAACCAGTACAGATTTTTCTTATTAGAATCAAGCTTTAGCCTTTCTGAGTTGATTCTTACTTTTGGCGTCCTTGTTTTCAGTTAACTATAAACCTGGCAGTTTTTAAGTCAAGAGTGAACAAAGAACTTCTAGGCAAGCGTGCCCTATCTCAGACCACGTCATTGATTACCATTAGGCTAATCAGTGGTCAAATTATTGGCCCCAAAAAAAAACAACACAGTTCAGCTTAATTACGAGTATATACATACAGTGAATTTCGAATAGAGACTATCGAGTTCTGACAGTGTTAGAAAACAAAATCTAGTGATTGCAAAATAATAATAAAAAAAAACGAAAATAACGCGTATAAAACAATCCCTGAAATAATTAATAAAAAATTATATTATAAAGTTATCTTTTTTTACTCAACAA
Organism: Ennomos fuscantarius; assembly: GCA_905220475.3. Classification (NCBI taxonomy): domain Eukaryota; kingdom Metazoa; phylum Arthropoda; class Insecta; order Lepidoptera; family Geometridae; genus Ennomos; species Ennomos fuscantarius. The sequence goes on along the minus strand of HG992036.1, from coordinate 11,059,033 downwards.
CATAATTACCAATCTTATAAGAATTTAAACCAAAATATCTATCTAAATATACTGTTTAAGTCTGTTAGTACTGTTTAAGTAGATACAAAAAGCGCCAACGTTTTCCTACCGCTAAATTTTATTAGATTTAAAAAAAATCAAACTTAATAATCTATACAAATGATTAACTCAAAAACCACGTTTTGTTAATTTTTAGAGCGTGAAAACCATTTTCCTCCGAAACTCTAAAATGTAGGTAATTTCATTCACGGGCTTCCTTGTCTCTATCATACATGTAGATAGCAGTGCGACGGCAATAATATTTTCAGCCTTAAAACAAAAAAATTAAAACTCGCTCTCTCCCATGACCAGCGCAGCCAGACCCCTCAACGAAACTCAATTCTATACTCAATCTCAGACCCAACCTAATCCGTTCGACCGTCCAATTTCCCGGCAAAAACTGGTTTGCGCCAGTTAAAATGGGCGGGATAGTGCGGCGGCGGTCATATCCGATTGATCGGGGCGAATCAGTCGGCTGATCAATCAGACTGATTGAGTTCTGAGTATGTTGGAAGTTAGATTGATTGAGTGAGTTGGACGCGAAGTGTGGATGCTGCAAATGAGACATTATTAGATATAATAAGTATTTGTATTTTACATAAATATCCATATAATAGGTCTTTACCTATGAAATTGCCGTATTGCAGTACAGACTTTTTCAAACAAAAAAAAGTTTTGATTGGCTATGAATTCTAAATTCAAATTAATTTTGTTTTAAAAATATGACATTCTATTTACAATATAAGTCTTTTGTTTATTGATTAGCGTTGTATTTTGATTACATTTCAACATTTTTCCTCATAATGGATACTTTGAAATTTCGTGTAATTATGGAATATGAGTTCCGTCGTGGCACCAACGCGGCACAAACGACACGTAACATCAACGACGTTTACGGAGAGAACTGTACAAACGAACCCGTTATTGGTTTGCTCGGTTCCGTTCTGGGAATTTTGACTTGAAAAATGAACCTCGTGGTCGTCCGGAAACTTTGGTCAACAATGATGAATTAAAGGCGATTGTGGAAGCTGATGAATCTCAATCTACAGCTGAGCTGGCAGCAGCTTTTGATGTTAGCATCAAAACAATATTGGTCCATTTGCGACAGATTGGCAAGATAAAAAAGCTTGATAGATGGGTGCCCCACGAACTTAACGATCGCCAGCGCAACGTACGCGTCGAGACTTGCCTTGCGCTGCTTAACAGGCACAGAAATGAAGGAATTTTGAACCGAATTGTTACGTGCGACGAAAAATGGATTCTTTTTGACAATCGAAAGCGCTCAGCAAGTTGGTTAGATCCTGGTTCGGTACCAAAGCAATGTGCAAAACGAAAAATGACCCCTAGAAAGGTGATGGTCACAGTTTGGTGGTCTAGTGCTGGTGTGATTCATCATAGCTTTTTACAAAACGGCGAGAGCATTACTGCAGATGTGTACATTGAAGAACTGACCACAATGGTGGCGAAACTCGCACGTCTGCAACCAGCTTTGGTCAATCGGTCGTCTCCACTGCTACCTCACGACAACGCGCGACCCCATACTGCACAACAGACCGTCTCTAAGCTGCATGAGTTGGGTTTGGAAGCTCTCCCTCATCCGCCATACTCACCAGATCTTGCGCCTACTGACTATTACTTTTTCCAAAATTTGGACAACTTTTTAGCGGGAAAAAAATTTAATTCCCGAGAGGCAGTACAAAACGCCTTTGAAGAGTTTGTTGTGACCCGTCCTGCTGATTTTTTCAAGAAGGGCATCCATAAACTGCCACGGCGTTGGCAAAGATGCATTGATTGAAGGGGTGATTACTTTGAATAAAAGAAATAAATAAGTTCGAAAAAAAAATACTTTAACTTTTTTCAAACAAAACGGCAATTTCATAGGTAAAGACCTAATATTTTAAGTAATAATAACAACGCCCTACGATCACATACACAGATTCTGGACTCTAAATAGGATTCCCTGTGTCTAGGGACCTACTACGAGGACCATGGCCCACAGCACCCAGACTCAGCACAAGTAATTGCGCTTTTGTTTGTGCACAAATACTTGTGCAGTCGCGGGAACCGAAGCCGCCGCCACCGGGCTATGAACCAACCTGCTCAACCACCACACCACAGAGGCTTTTAGGTATTTGATTTAAATACCAAACAACGAAATTTTTTGATAATATTTCTACGGGACTAATATATAACCATGTGGGCCCATGGTCCTCGTAGTTCCTGAGTACAGGATGTATGTGATCATTTGGCGTTATTGGTATTATATAAGTACATCAATTCCATTATATAAGAATTTTCAAAATCCGTTGATAAAGTGACAGATGGAGTTTTGGCGAGAAAACGAAAAAGGTCGCGTCACCGCATTATATTATTTTCCAAAACTTGTGTTATTTTCAGAGTTAGTGCATAAAATTGGTAGTATTTTATTCGTTAAGTGCTAGATTACAGGCGTGAGTGTGGGAAAGTTGTATAATGATAGTGAACAGTTTATTTTCGTGTTGTTTCCAAAACTCCATATAAGCGTCTAGTAAAGTTGCCACCACTTTACTCGAAGTATGACTTGACTAGACTAGAATGTGACTTGACTTGATGACTTGGACTGTGACTTGACTTGACACAAATATACATAACATTAATTAACTAGACAAATTATCAATTACTTGACACTGGCTAAATACACAAAAGTGTGGAGCCAAAACAAAAACAAAAAAAAAGACAGATTCCGAGATAACAAAGGCGGTAAAGGTTACAGATTCCGAGGTGTTAAAAGAACATGCGATTCAACTGAAAATACTACTCCTGTTTTTGAAGTCGGTCTAAAACCAAATTGAATTTAGGTATATAAATCTAATTATTTTCTCGTTAAAATAGTGTCATTCTTCACGCCTACGGGCTAAGAGTTTCACTCGCGCAGGAAACAAGGGGATGTATTTGCGAAATTGCTTCCTACGAAACATCCTACGAAATAATTTAAATTGCAACGCAAATCTTATTAGAAATGCTCTTTTTTACCGTATTCTAAAATAAGGAGATTCTCTGTTCGATTGTTGCCTCAGAACGCCAACATTTATAAACCGCATTATCAAATCCTTTTTTTATTTGAAAGTATTTACTTTCAAATGGTCCCATATATTCAGTATGTTGGTTCTTAATCAATATGACGGGAAAATACAGGTCCGTCTTAAATCTAAATATATATATATATATATATAGCTCAAAGGTGACTGCATAACTGACTGACATAGTGATATATTTATCTATGCGCAACGCACAGCCCAAACCACTGGACGGATCGGGCTGAAATTTGGGATGCAACTAGATGTTATGACGTAGGCATCCGCTAAGAAATAATTTTTCGTAATTCCACCCTTATAAGGGTGAAATGGGTGGTTGAAATATTTTCCCATAGGCCACGCCGTGGGCGAAGCTGCGGGCAGAAGCTCGTTTATCAATAAAATATTACTTTGTTCCCCGTGTTACCCATATTCATGTTAAGTTTGTCCTACGTGGAAATCGAACCCGTAACACTACAATTCAGAAAGTAGAGCTACTACCAAGTAAGCTATGAGGTAGTAAATTTTATTAGAAATACATTAAATAAAACGTAAAATATAAATTAAAATAGCGCGTTCTAGCCCACGTCCTTTGTCGAATAAGTAGTTCCCTCATTATTCTTGCCCCCTCGCGTGTAAGGAATTCACTTTCAAGTCGCCTATGCTTGTGAAAAACTTTTCCTTGCTAGAACATAGTTCTTTGTGACCGTTTTATTTCATTTCTTTGATTCTCATAATTTGTATATGAAGATAATTATTTACAAAAAATATCGTAGATATTTACTGATAATTATATCAATAAATACCGCAGATATTTATTGATAATTATATCAATAAATATTTACGGTATTAACTTTAAAATTAAAAACAATGCAGTAAAACTTAATAATAATATAAAATAAAGCTTATATAAGACTATTATATTATTATTATTATCTATCTCTTATCGCTTCGTTTTTAGCAAAACTTAATCTTGGAAGCCGCTACTAGTAGGACAAAGTACCCAAAATGCTGGCGGCATTGCCCCGTTGAATGGCAATGCTTAGTTTTTGGGGTAAACAGAGATCAGCATTTTGGTCACGTGTTACAAATTAATTTTTAATTTGATGGAAAAATATGAATTACGAACGGGTTTTGTACCTGCATTTATCCGCCTTTAAGGCCGACAAATTCTTTACCTACCTAACCTACCGTGACTAGTGATTTCACGTCCAAAATCCTCCACTTTTTTTAAATAACTTTTATTAAAATTAAATAGTAACATATAAATATTTATGGGTATAATTTACATATAAACGTGATACTATACTAGACATAAAAACTAAACTACACCTAAAACCTTAAAATAGAAAAACTTATAATAAACCGGTGGTGGAGGAAAAAGTAGCCAGAATACTGGCAGCATTACCACGTTGAATGGCAATAAATCTTTTATAGGTATTTATTATAGATAGCAGTTGAAATAATACTTTTGCAATACAAACTTTTTTTTTTGGGGCCATCTTTGCACCGGACCTTTAGATTTAGGGTTGGCGAAAGGACCATATTGCAGTCAACTAATGCAACTTGTAATAGCTCTTTTTGTCCCCTGTGCTATTAACAAAAGAGGTGGGTGGAGTGAGCGAGACGGTTGAAAAAGAGACAGCAAATATTAACGGGTGGACACTAATGGCGTAGCGTGGACCTTTGTTAAAATCCGAAGAAGTGTGGGGGTGTAGATTATTACCTATGTATATTGTAAGCTTCATTTAATATGAGCTTGTGTTACTACAATCATTTTAAATTTGTGAATAAATAAGTTAAAATTAAATAGTACAAGGGTCTTTTCTTAGGCGTTTTTTGGGCATACGTTTTGTGTAAGTGTCAGTTGTCAATTGTTTTTTTAACCTTCAATACAAATAGAAGGGTATTTTTATGTAAAAACGGGAATAAATGATATAAGTTAAATGTATCTGTTTATTTGCATATTTTTATTATGTACTTATGTGGTAAGACTTTTCGTCGTTCGCCTAGGTGCTGCTTTGCCAATTAGTCTGCCTAGCAGTAGTGTGCAAATACTATGTGCTCCAGTTTGAAAGGCCACTGTAAGTATGTAGTAAAATAACTGAAAGTATTTTTGCACAGAAAAATAGGCGCAAATACTTGATATATGTCTGGGTGTTATGGGGTCTTCATAGTTCCAGAATCTGACTGCGCGTTAATATTATTGATCTTCTCTCTTCTTCTTTTTAGAGAATTAGCATTTTTTTTAATTTAAGTTAATTTTTTTTTATTATTTTGGCATGCGAATGTTAGAAATAAATTAAAGATATAAAGTGTATAATATAAGACAATTAAAAGCTCTAAGTGCTCCACTTTGGCCAAGGAATGTGCCTAAAATCATTTTGTTCCACCTTTATTCACCTTTTGCCTTAAATAACGATTTTACTGAACAACATACACCGGTGATAAATTTCTACATCTACCTTATTATTCCCTCATCATAAAACCCCACATACCTCTACCTACTAATACAATAAATAATCCTGTCTGTGTCTACATGATTAATGTAGGGTCTGCGCATGATGGAGGTGTTATGCGCACATAATTTTATTTCCGTTGAAGAAAACTTGACTGATGGGCCAACCCTGCGTGTTTGCTTTCTCGGTGTTATAGCTTAATTACACGCGTGAACTTATGTGTGATATTTTGGAGCATATTCAAGCTGGCCCGGTGGCCCTGTTGGTAGTATCCCTGCCATCTGAACTTGAGGTCGTGGGTTCGATTCCCACCCAGGACAAACTGTGATGAACAATCGATGTTTGTTCTGTGTCTGGGTGTGTTATATTGTATTCTATATATGTATTCACAAATAAAAATATATAAGTATTATTTCAGTTATCTGGTTCCCATAGTTACAAGCTTGGTTGGTTTGGGGCTAGATGGCGATGGTGAAATGTCCACCTATATTTATTTATTATGTATTTTGATTATTACTTCATATTGAGAATGTATTAATCTGTTTTTTGATTATTTTTTCTGGTTGGCAACTCTGATTGGCGCTTGCTGAGACCGACGCGTGAGTCAGGCGCTGAGGAAGAAAAACGTTTTCTTAAGTTTTGGTGTACTAATGAAAAATTACGGTGTATATTGAGGAAAGAACAGCATCAGGTGCCCCTGATTTTATTTAGAATACTAATATTAGAACGATTACGGTTAGTTATTTGTTAGTTGTTGGTTAGTTAGGTCTGTAAAGTTCGTATACGTAGATGACCTACTACAAAAATGTCCTACATTAATCCCTACGTTGATCTTGATCAAAAAGAAAATATCAGGAGCATTCAAAGCAAAATACTTGTTTACATTTGAGTGCGCTTTTCTTGCGTTTTTCTAATTAGAAAACGAAATAAGTAGGCATATTGAAATCGCTAAAAATTGCCTTTTGTTATGTAGGTATACATCAGACTAATCAGACTAATATTATAAAGGCAAAAGTTTTTATGTGTGTGACGGCGGCAACGTCCAGTTGTAAACTTTATGCTCAGCGGGCAGTACCGTAATTTACCCTGTGGCAGCATTTAAATTTATTACAGTGGCAACACCGGCTGGCATCTGTCATCGCTCCCCTACCCATCTGGCTATAAAAAGGGAACGCTCGGTGTACTACGGATCATTCTTGTTCCAGACACGGCTCGGTGCACTTGCTGAAGGCCTATAGTTGTATAGGTTGCAACCTACGCACAACCCCTTCTGCCCACATGTGTATGTATGTTTGTGTGTATGTTTGTTACTCCTTCACGCTCAAACGGCTGAATGGATTTGTATAAAATTCGGTACCAAGATAGCTTATACATTTGATTAACATATAGCTTACATTTCATCCCGGAAAAAAGAAATGTTCCCGTGGGATGAGTAAATAATTAAAATACTTTTTATCCACGGGTGAAACCGCGGGGCGCAACTAGTATTTGACACAATCTTATAAAATATAGGCCTTTCTTGTTACTAACAATTCTACTACCAAATTATACTACTACGATATGAGTAATTTTTTGCCTTTGTTACTATTGGAGTAGTATAGGTTTGTTACAAGGGAAATAAAAGACGAAAATTTTGAAAAGTGGCGGAACAATCTTTTTTGGCCTTGGGAGTAGATTAAACCCCCTTAATTGATCAAACTGACGGAGACGTTTTTAAATACCAAAACATACATAAGCGTAGATTAATTAACAAAAAGGGTGTGTACACACGCCGCGTCCGGATTGCGGGCGGGCCGACCACCAATGATTAACGAGCGACCGTTCCGGCGTATCGCATGATTAATACGTCGCATTGTGCGTGCCGCACTGTTCTGGCGTTTTGTTTATCTATGTATATGTGGAAAATTGGGAAATGGGCTATGTGTTTAATGGAATTATTATAAACGATATATAAATAATAATAATAACAATAAACGCCCAACAATCTCATATATAGGCATGGTGGGCAAACTATAAAACTATAGGCCTTCAGCATACGCACCGGGCCGTGTCCGGAGCAAGAATGATCATAGTACACCGAGCGCTCCCTTTATATAGCCAGATGGGTATATAAAGGGAGCGATGACAGTTGCCGGTGTTGCCTCTGTAATAAATTGAAATGCTACCACCGGGTAAATACGGTACTGCCCGCTGCGCATATAGTTTTAAGCTGGACGTTGTCGCCGTCACATACATACATCCTGGACCTTAGCTCGTCCCACAACAACCAGACTCAGAATAAGTATTTGGGCTTTTTTTTCTGTGCACAAATACTTGTCCTACGGGAATCGAACCCACCGCCTCCGGGTTATGAGCTGACCTCTCAACCATTACACCACAGAGGCTGTCGAATAAATAAACTAAAAAAATACTAGGAGAACCTAAGTATGGAAATCTGAAACAAATTCTGGATGGCAACATTTTGTATTACATAGCTGACATATTCGGTTTAGTTGTGTCGGTTAACATAACTTTTTTATAGTTACTTCATTATCAACGTCTAACGTCCATTATCTACGTCCACTGCTTAACATAGGCTACTTCATAGAGCGTCACTTTGTGCAGCTACTTGTCTTTTGGCATCCATCGGTCTCCACGGATTTGACAAGATCATCGATCCACTTATTTTGGGGGCGGATGGTCTACGCTGCATCTTTTCGACTCAAAAATCTTTCTTTCCCACCAAGAAAGCTACTAATAAGTTACCGGTTAGCTATTTACATAAATATCACATTTAAAAATAATTCAATGTTTCCAACAAAAAAATCTAGAACCATGAAACTGAATACCAACTATGATTGCATTCCTAATTCGTCCACGTGCCTTTCTCGGCAGCTGCCTTGGGGGTAAACTCCCCGTTACCGCCCCCTGGAATTTTGGCGGTTGACATTCCGCTTGGTCATTCTTGGAGTCATAATTTCAGACGGCACATGGCTTGGTATGAATGTGTAATTGTTTTTGTTGTTATTTAACTGTAACATCATTTGACGATTTCTTGGTTCTTTCTTGGTTCTAGAGAACCAAGAAATCGTCGAAACCAAATTAGTTCATGAAATGAATTAGTTCATGACGATCACTTGAACAAAAAACTTGAAAATGATGAAACGCTTGCTCCTGAAACATTTTTAATTCCAACGGATGCATGAAAACAAAGCAAGAAGAAAGAAGAAGAGAAGCAAGTTAGTCTGGCAGCAGCGTATACAATTTCAGTACCACGCAATGTTTTTTAATCTATAATGACTTTAATTATTGCACTCCTGCATCATCAACTACGGTTTGTCCTGATTATTATGGGTGATCGTAAGGCTCAGCTTGCATTTGCGGCTCGACTAAGAATTTTATAAAATTTTGCAAAATTTTGCAACTACACTGTGCCCTTCACGTTATCCCGAGACATCAGCACGATTTGGATACGTAAAGGAAAAAGGATAACGTGGGAGACATTGATTAAATTACTAAACGCATGTCTTATTAGATTTTATTTATATAACGATTTTTTTTTATCGATTGAAATAAGAAACTCAAAACAGACAAAATTCAGTAAATAAATTAACTAACAAATAAGAATAAAACAGTTGTAATTATAATTTTTTTTTGATGAAAATCGCGTAATCAATTATGCAGGATTGACCAATAAGGTTTTACTCCACCCCTGTTAAAAGGATTAATGTTAAATGTAGCAAAAGATACCACCCTTTTGTTGCAACTACTAACGTGCAGTAGTTAATCTTACGTCGTTTTTTGGTACCTACAAAACATTTTGTAAGTAACCATTTTTAGTAAAATTAAATCAGGCTAAAACTCACGAGATACAGTCGAATAACTCGACCGGTGTTCGGGCAATATAGATGCCCATCCTCAACGAGTACGCGCGGCGGCGGCGGCGGCTCGGCGCTGACTCGCCACTCGGAGTAGGTACTACTCACGTCAGTTTCTATAATATTATAAAATTAAATCATGATTGGTCACGATATTCACGACCTTAAAAGCAAACTCCGATTAGACTCTTTCCGTGTAAAACGCATTTATTTTTTACTGATGTGACCCAACGAATCAACCAACTAACGTGTTAATGGGCTGGCTATAATAGCTATAGATGTGTTCTTAATGGAGATCGAGGCTTAGCAAATGTGGTGTAGGGCGCCCTGTGCCTAGAGTGGCGACTGACGCCACCGGTGAATGAGAAGACCCAAAAAAACCAGCTCAATAGCGTTCCTTTGGAGAGGAAATGAAAAATAAAATGGACTAATACAAGTTGAAGTCATCTTCAGATGATGATGAATGATAACATTATCATTGCAGCAGGAAATGATTATTGTCTGTTATAAATTTACGGATTTACTCACTTGAATTTTATTTCGTTTACTACGAACTTTAATATAATATGTAGGTCTAATTTTTTGAACTAAATTAGACATAAAAACTAAACTGTACCTGATAATTTAAAAAAGATTAAATTAAAATGTAAAATTTGAATTAACTAGTTGGTGGAGAAAAACTTGCCCAGAATGCTGGAATTACCACGTTGAATGGCAATGCTTATTCATTGATTGCATCCTGAAAGGCATTCTACAAGGCAGGACAAGTATTTGTCTATTCGTAGTCCCTCAGTCCCTAGACGCAGGGAATCCTAGTTAGGTTTCAGGATCTATTTATGGGATCTTTGGGTGTTAAGTATTATTATTATTCTGGTCACCTGCCAACTTGTTGGAAACATAACAACTGTTTTATACTGTTCTTTTGTTCTATGCTAATGGTACTTCGCCGGTGGAATTTTGATGTTCACTATTCCGCATGGTCATTGCCCGTTTTCACAATTTCACTCGTAGACTCCACTCGGTGTCCCTGGTATGTTGGCAAGGGTGGAAAAGCCTTCTTTTTGAGCCACTTCTAAAAGGAGATCGTTAGCAATTCGTATGATCTTGAATTGGAATCTGTTTATGTAAGCTTGACTTAGGAATAAGCTAGTGAATGCGAAGTGAACAGAAGTTGATTCACAAAGATCTACATTGCCAACATAACAAAAGAAAAATTAGTATTTTTATGTTGGTGTATATAAAATGACAATTTACAATTGAGTTATAGAGGGGCTGCAGCGGGAGTATTAAAGTTAAACGATAACTATATACTTATATCTTTTTATTAAGTCTAATTTATAACACGTAAAGTTCGTCCTTAAAATTAATTATGTAATACAGGTGACAGGTCTCGGCGATCGAGAACGAGTGACGGGGGAGAGGTCATGACAGCCACGCGGGGCTAAGAGGGACACGCGGGGCGCGGGCGCTGCGCGGACGGTGGTCGTGATCCCAGTCTCACGCAGGCGCTGGTCAGCATTTTCTCTGTGTGTTGGTGACTTCTAGATGTGTGTGAATGTAGCTGACGCGGCGACGACGATGTCTAGACGGTGCGATAAGCGGCGCGTCCGGTGCTATGTAACACCTCCCGTCGCAGATCAGCAACTATTTCAGTACTTTCAGTCTAAATGTTGCTGAATGATCTGGATTTACGCAGCTGGGTGCTAAATTCTCATCATTGGTTTCTCTTATTGGTTGAACGTTAGTCGTGGAGGCAGCGTTGTTGATCTTTCTTCGATTTAACAAAAATCTTCTTAGAATTATAAAGATGACCAATACTCCTGTACTGGTGAATACGATGTAAAATGGTATAGTTGTGTGATAAACTGAGTTGGATTGATTTTCAAGAGTAAGGATAGGCTGCGCTGCCATCTTTTCTTGAATTTTGTAGAGTCCGTTTAAATTTATCGAGTTGAGTTTCATGGCAGGATATGATTCATGTCCAGGTTCTCCATATTCAGGTATATTAATGAACTTCATTGGCTGTCCTTTGATTTCATTATTAATATTCATAACTGTTAGTTCATCGGTGCGCAGTAAACAGTTTTGCGGGATTGTAACAAAGTAGCTTCCGTGCAAGGTAGTGGTGTCTTCTCTTTTGCAATGCATCGTCACCTTGGTGGCTTTCGGGAATATGATGATGTAGTGTTGATCGTCCAATCTTTCCATTACTTCTTTAGAAAATGTTATAAGTATTCTTGTGCATGAGCTTCCAGTTGTATGTTCTAGTAATAAATCTCGAATGCAGTCAGGTTTTGTTCGTATTTGATGATTGAGATTCGCTTCACATATGAACCGGTCTGCTACCTTCGGGCATTCAGCCTCTATGTACACATAGAATTTCTCGTTGGTTGCTATATACTGATAAGGGGGTAGGATGACCAAGTTATATTTGTTAGGTATAATAGTCAGTCGGTAAAGGTCGTATGTACTAGGGGAACAAATAGGAATTTTAAAAACTACAACTACCTTATTTTCATAGAAATATGATCCAGACCTTATAATACTATAATATTCTCTAAGTTCTATACCTAAAATTTGATTCTTATCATATAAAGTATAAAGTTTTTGAATCATCTTACGCAATATATCTAACCCTAACATAGAATGATGAGTGCGAGAGGCACGTGTGAATACTAACATATCTTCTAGTCTACGCAATTCATATGTAATTTCGTCTATATTACCATTTATAATATTTAATAATTGTGCTATTTTTGCATAATTAATTAACGAATTATCCCGGTTGAAGCGATCTTTTAAAAGTTCATTTAAAGTTGAATTAATTTGTTTTTGGTTTACAATAATTTGAGATGTTATATTTGTGTGATGATTCATCCAATCGTTGCTGAGAGTAATACGGTTTTCTAATTCAGATACTATTTTATTCTGATTAACATTAATAGCTGCTATGGCATCATTGTATTTAAGGGCATCTGTATAGTCCAAGTTGCCAGTCAGACTTTTTACGACTGAACCAAGACCATCTATAAGACCTCGTTTCGCACGACTTGGCTCTAAACCTTTTAATTGAATTGAAGCTTTGTCTAACTTGCTGATCAAATAATCGAATTGCGTTTCGTAGGATGAAATAAAAGTACTATTTATCATATAGAATCTTGCTTGTAAAATCTGGTTTTTAACTGTCTTAATTTTGTCCTCAATATCTGTCAGTTCAACGTACTGGATGAAAGAGTGGTAATGGGATACTAATGTCATGGGTCCAAGCTTAAAAGGTAATAATCCTGGTCCATTCTCCATATTCTCAACGGTTACTTCTTGACCTTGAGTCTTGGTTAGGTGGAGTATCAGGATCAGCGTTATCCTGCAACAATTTTGCGCTTTTAGGAACACGTTTTAATCGTGACTTGGCAACAGGACCGCGTTTTTTTGACGTGTATATATGAATAGGCAAGTCAGCAATGACAGAATCACGCGTGTAACGGGGTGCTAGCTTCTGCCTTGTGGCAGCTGGGTTTCTAATATATACTTCCTGATAGGGTTCGTACTCTTGTTCAGGTTCTCGTGATTTATTCCTATTCTCTATTATATGTCTTCGTTCAGCAAGTGAAGACTCATTTATTAAGTTATAAACTGTTTTCATTTGTTCTCTATGTGTCTGTGTATATTGTTGTAATAGATGTTCTGTTGGATTAAAATCGAATGGATCTCTAGGGTCAAAGTGTCCTGTAATTATTTCATAAGGTCTACATTTAGTGAAACTATGAATTGAACTGTTGTAAGCTACTATGGCATATGGCATTAAATTTCTAACGGGTGTATTTCGATGTTGTAATTTCAGTAGACGCAAGTGTTCTAATAATGTCAAATGTAGTCGTTCTATGTTACCGTTTTCATTAGGTGCATGAGCTAAGGTTTTATGATGAGTTATTTTATGTGTTCTAACAAATTCCAAAAATATTTGGTTTGTGAATTTGGTACCTTGGTCCGATATAATGGTAAATGGAAAACCATGATGGGTAGCAAATTGTAACAAAGCCTGTACAATACTGATTGCTGTACAATCGGGTAAATGATATGCTTGACCATATTTCGAGAAAACGTCGACCAGGGTCAGATATTTTTCGTTTTGTACTGTAAATGTGTCTATGTGAATGGTCTCTAAAGGCTTAGTAGCGGGTGGTACTACGCGTAATTGCTGGTGTATTGGGTTTCTATCATATTTGGCTTGGCCACATACAGAACATTCATTGATAAATTTTGAAATGCTATCTCTTAATTTCGGCCAAAAATACCTATGTGAGAGTGCCAAATATGTCTCATTAATACCGCGATGGTTGGTTTTTCCGTTATGATAATTTCGAATAATATCTTGTTGCTTAATATAATCTGGTACATTTTCTATTTCATTTTTGCATAGTTCTAAATTCATTGCTGAGCTTCTAAAATTATTTTGGAGTATAGTAATGATAGAGTACATTTTTTCACGTGGATTCACTAGAATTCCCGTTTTGTTCTTAGGATTGACGTTTTCCACAACAGCATTAATTAATTCCGCTTCCAGATCTGATTCAGAAATTTGAATGGAAATTCGTGAATAGTTTTCAAAAGGTTTACTGATTGATGGTCGTTTTTTGATATCAGAAACCACATTTATTACTAGTTGTTTATAAAACTTATTTAAAGGTTTTTCAGTAATCGGAATATCTAATATTGGGTTTTCGTTTGCCGTATGTGCGGTGAGAGTTTCTGAGCTATCTGATAATGCTCTATTGCTCGGCACCGAATCGGTGGAAGATTTTGAGTGAACAGGACTTTCACTTGGTGCTGTATCTGTTGAAGATGACCTTGCAACAGATCGGTCTGAAAAGTTTACTACTAATGACGTAGTTTCCTCATTATGTAGTTCTATCCGGGACAAGGCATCCGCATTCGTATTATATTTTCCTTTTTTATATATCACTGTAAAATCGTACTCAGTCAGTCTTAGTCTCCACCTAGTAAGTCGTGAATTTGGTTCCTTAATATTCATTATCCATTGCAGTGGCTTATGGTCAGTCAGAATTTTGAACTTGCGTCCAAATAAGTATGGACGAAAGTACTTTGTAGCCCAAACAATTGCAAGTAATTCTTTCTCTATTGTACTATAATTCATCTCACTGTCGTTAAGTGTCCTTGAAGCATATGAAACAGGTTTATCAGATCCTATTGGACCTTGTGATAAAACCGCTCCAATGGCAACATTTGAAGCATCGGTCGTTAGTAGGAATTCGTTGCTAAAGTCAGGATAAATTAAAATCGGGTCATTAGTCAACAGGTTTTTACATTTTTCGAAACAGTTCAAATATTCATTGTCTAACTTGATAGTCGCACCCTTTTTTAGGCATTTTGTCAGTGGTTTTGTCACGTTAGCGAAATCGGGGATAAATTTTCGATAGTAGCCAACGAGTCCCAAAAATTGCTTGATTTCTTTAGTAGTTTTAGGTGTTGGATAATTTTGTACAGCCAAAATTTTATCTGGGTTAGGCTTAATGCCGTGTTCTGTTATAATATGCCCAAGATATGCTGTTTCACGTTTCAAAAATTCAGACTTATCCATTTGTATTTTAAAATTTGACTCCCTTAGTCTCTGAAATACTTTTTCAAGGTTATTTATATGTTCTTGGAGGGATGAGCTGAAAACTATGATGTCGTCTAAGTAAACTAGGCATATTACATTTTGAAGGCCCCTTAACACATTGTCCATAACTCTCTGAAATGTTGAGGGCGAGTTTTTTAATCCCATTGGCATTCTTAAAAATTCGAAATGCCCATGCTCAACATTAAAGGCAGTCTTGGGAATATCTGTGGGGTTCATTTCGACTTGATAAAATCCACTGGCTAAATCGAGAGTACTGAAATATTGACACCTACCTAATTTGTCAAGGACATCTGTTATATTGGGTATTGGATACTTATCATCAATGGTTTTTTCGTTTAATTTTCTGAAGTCTACTACAAGGCGCCATTTTTGTCGACCTGAAGCATCAGCCTTCTTTGCTACTACCCAAATAGGCGAGCTCCATGCAGAGTCGGATGGTCTTATAATGCCTTGCTCTAACATATTCCCAATTTGATCACTCACCTCTTTTTTGTGAACAAAGGGATATCTGTAGCTCTTCGTATATACAGGGTTTTCATCGGTAGTTCTAATACAGTGTTTTATTTTATTAGTAAAGGTCAAAGGTTCACCGTCAATATAAAATATGTCAGAATATTTTGAGCAAAGATGGGTCAAATTAGCTTTCTCTTCTTTGTTCAAGTGGTCAGTTCTTAACTTAGTGATAACATTTCGACTTCTTGGCTTTAGTTGTTCAAATGGTATGCAGTCCGTATTAAAGATAGATGCCTGAGCTGGACTATCGAAGGAAATAATAATGTCATTCTGAGTTGGGTTAGAAATTTCAATAAAACCTCGGTTATTTCTAACTTTTGTTAAGCACTCGCTTATAATACAGTTGCAAATAATTTGTTCTTCAACTATTGCGTCACCATCAGGTACACTAATCGGCACTTTAATTAATTTGGAACTATTTGCTGGGATAATGTCTTCATATAAATTTATATTCGTAGAGTTATACACCATCATGTTATTCACAGCAAATTTAGTTGTCAGCGTCATTTCCTTATAGTCTATTTTAGACTCCCATTGTCTCAATAGTTCAGATCCTATCAGTCCATCAAATTTATCGTGAAAGCGATAAACGTAAAGTTTTATATTGTCTTTGTCATTGAATTCAGGAAAGCATGGAATTGATATAGAATAGTCGTGTCTACTTTTTTGGTGCACTGTAGTTACCTCGAATGGATCATAGTCAAGAGGAATTTCAGGGTAAAATTTTTGTAGTGCTTCCGGACTGATAAACGATTCATTTGCCCCTGTATCAATTAAAAACTTTAATGGTGGGTTCTAAATTTGTATATATGGCAACTGTCTTTGCGTGTGTGAATTAATTTCTATTTTATAACGTCTAACTTCATGTTCTTCTGAAAATCCGAATCCTTACTAGTTGAAGGTTGTGGTTCTTCGTGAGTCAGTGTGTCTTGAATTTCAATTTGTTGCAAGTCATTTTCATAGTCTGTATAATATTCAGTTTCATATTCAGTCCCATTATAGTCATAATAGTCATAGTCTGGGTAATAATATTCACTGGAAGCGTCATAAGCCATACAGTCATGAACGTTTACGTCTTTGGTCTTAAAATAATTAGACGGAGGGGGATTACCAAATCTTCGCCAATCATGCCCAGTTGGTGGTAATTGCTTAGGGACGTAATGACTTACGCCACTCATAGGCCGTGGCGCAACACTATGCTGCATGGGTAGTTGGTGTCTGGGTTGAATTTTAAATGAATTATTATTTGCGTTATAGTTTGGTGGACGTGCTCGGAATATTTGCTGAGTCCGAGTGGGGAATCTATTGATAGGTCTTAATTGAGGATTGAAAAGTGGAGGTCCTTGACGCAAAAAGGGAGGCAAAGTTTGAGGCATAAGCGCGGTGTGTTTCACTACAGGTGTAAAAGAGGATGGTGTGAGCGCTTTAAACGGTTGCTGCAATTTACGCTCCGAAACGCAATCGCTTCTTTGTTGCAAGTATGCTACATTGATTTCCTCTTGTACATACTCCAAAGCATTCTCTATACTAGCAGGTCTCATGCATCTAATACGAGAACCAAGTGGCTCTTTTAATCCACGAACAAAAGCCTGCAATGTTAATTTTTTATATAAGTCTCGTTTTGCTTCGATTGTTGTATTAATACTTTCATGTAAAGTAACATACGTCATTATAGTAGAGAAAAGGCTTTGGCAGTGATCAAAGAATTGTTGAGGGGTGCTACTTCCCTGTGTGCTCAGGGAGAGGTCGTTGTAGAGGGCTGTTTCGTCTCGTTGGTCCGAGAAATTATTGATTAACACATCTTTGATGCCAGCCCAGCTCTCAGGAATGCCATTAGAATTTATTGTACGAGCCGCTGAGCCTGTTATTTTATTTAATATTCCATTTAATACTGAAATATTGCTTAGTTCGAATCCCGGCTCAGTTTTAATATAAAATTCGACAAGTTGATCACAAATTTTTATAAACCTTGTTAATACATTCGGGTTTCCGTCAAATTCAGGAACAAAGCGAAGCGCTTTAAATATTGGGTCTGGATCGAATGACGTCATATCTAAATCTCTATTTAAATCAACTGCAATATGTCTACGGTGTTTTACAATATTTATTTTAACTTCCGCAATTTTTGATTTTTTTTATATGTAATTTTTTTTTTTTATTTATTATAATTTTTTTTTTTTTATTAAATTGAATCCGTTTCAATTATTTTTTTCTTATTTACTCTATTTATTATTTTAATATAAAAAAAATAAATTTATTGAATTTAATTAAATGTAATTATATCATTTAAATAAATTTTACCACAAATTAATTGCATTTCAATTAAAATTTATTATATTTATTCACTGCATTTAATTCTGAAATTAATTAAAAATTAATTAAACTTACAATTAATCATTCATTCAAAATTCTTTTTTTTTTTATTATTATTTAATTTAGTTTTAAACTGTTAATCATTTTTTCCTATTTACTCTATATTTATTAATTTCATATAAAAAAATAAATTTACTGAATCCAATTTAATATTATTATTTCATTAAAATAAATTTTACCACAAATTAATTGTATTTCAATTAAAATTCATTAAATTTATTCACTGCATTTAATTCTGTAATTAATTAATGAATTAAACTTACAATTAATCAATTTTTCAAAAATATTTTTTTTTTATTTCAATTAATTTTGAATTGTTATTTTTTTTTTTATTTTTTTTTTCTAATTGTACATTAATTAATTATTTCTTTACCTAAACTTAATTTGTCGTAATTATTAAAATTCCTTTTCAAATTAATTTAACATAACAATATATAATATGAATTAATGATTAAAATTAAATTTACTTGATACCTTACCAGTACGATACTAGAAAAGGTATGGTCAGGTAAAATACTGACGGAATTACTACTAAAAGGGGGAAGCAACACCAGAGAAAATTCTAGCGTACTTACTGTATATTCATCATCTTTGGTTCACTTTAATATCCTTCGATTTCTTGAAAGCTCCAGCCGCAGTCCTTCAGAGATGTCCGAATCCTTGGTCAAGGCTCAATAGCCAGTCACATACGCGCACAGTTCAAAGTTCACTGAGTTCACAGGGTTCCCAGAGTTCCACTCAGAAGTCCAAAAAGATGTCAAAATTTCCCGAGGGTCGTACGCGCACTTGACCCAAAGATCATACCGTCTGCGCCAGTTATAGAGGGGCTGCAGCGGGAGTATTAAAGTTAAACGATAACTATATACTTATATCTTTTTATTAAGTCTAATTTATAACACGTAAAGTTCGTCCTTAAAATTAATTATGTAATACAGGTGACAGGTCTCGGCGATCGAGAACGAGTGACGGGGGAGGGGTCATGACAGCCACGCGGGGCTAAGAGGGACACGCGGGGCGCGGGCGCTGCGCGGACGGTGGTCGTGATCCCAGTCTCACGCAGGCGCTGGTCAGCATTTTCTCTGTGTGTTGGTGACTTCTAGATGTGTGTGAATGTAGCTGACGCGGCGACGACGAT
The DNA here is from genome assembly GCA_905220475.3 of Ennomos fuscantarius. Lineage (NCBI taxonomy): Eukaryota > Metazoa > Arthropoda > Insecta > Lepidoptera > Geometridae > Ennomos > Ennomos fuscantarius. The sequence goes on along the minus strand of HG992036.1, from coordinate 11,039,963 downwards.
GTCTAGACGGTGCGATAAGCGGCGCGTCCGGTGCTATGTAACAATTGTCAAGATGGCGACATCAACATTAAACAAAGCAATAACAAAGTTATACCGGCCAAAAGATGGAGCTATACTAAAGAAGTTTTACTTAAGTCGTGTGGTCTAAAGCACGCTCGTATTTTTTGTATAGTACTCCAGAAGAAATTGTTAACTCCCCAATGCATGTTTTGCAATTTTGTTATGGTAGGTATTAGAGATCATTAACTTTTTTTAAATTATATAACACCAATTTGTATCTAAAATTATTGAGAAATTATTTGAATTTAAATTCAAATAAGGAATATCTATTTTAGAAATTTATTGGTGGCTAGCTGACCTCCTGAATCTGCCGCTCAACTGCTGTCAAAGTTAATACAATTTTGATAGTTGCAGTAGCGCTACATTCATCGTAATAGGGCTCCTGATCATTGGACTTGTATCCTGGAACAGTTTATGTATCCCAATTAGAGCATTGTGTTGGAAATTACAGGCAAATATCTGTTGTCAGTAGTACAGAGCATAAAGGCTATACGCAAGTAAGTCCGTCTCCATACTTATAAATAAAGATATTTGCAGAATGTGGGTCTACACTTGATATTTTACGCGACTTGTTTTAATAGGCACTAACACTAAAATGAATAATTATGTAATGTTATTTTGCAAGTTTCTATGCATTGTAGGAAATGAAATTCAAAATTCACTGTTATGTTGTTTTGGAAGATGTGGTAATTATTTAAAATTATGTTATTGTCAAATTTAGTGAATGTATAACATTTGTCATTATTTTGATAGGTGAGCGCTATAAAAAGTGGTATTTACTACTGAGCGCTACTGTACTTCGGAGGCACGTTAAGACATCGGTCCCACTTTTTGTCGTAAGACAGGATATTGTACATACAATATCTATCTACATAGATAGGATATTAAAAACGCTTATCATCGACGAAGTAGATTTTGCAGCCACCTCCCGTTCTATCATCATCTATCTAAAAATATCAAATGCAACTGTTAATTTTAGCCATTACATTTTAATATGCAAAGAATTAAGGGATCATGGACAGTACGTCAACTTTGTAATTACAGTTATGTGAAGCAATATCACATTTTGCGAACCACTATCCCAACGAATATTCATTTGCGTTTTCCCCACACAATCAAAATGGCGGTAACACTCACCCAGACTAATTACATTAAAATCACCGGCACAGCACCGTACTAAATCACTGTACCTATTATGTACCAGAGAGGCCTCATCCGTACCGCGGACAAATGTATAAATATTCCAAATATACCGAAATTTTGCGACTACCTACTCTTCACTTATATCCACCATTTTGTTTCTCAAACCAATTACGTCACTAGGACTGAATCTCCAAGATTGTTTTTTGTTTGCATTGGTAATTTAGTTAGATCATTCTAGTGAAAATAAAGGTAGTCCTTACAATCCTTTCTGTTAAACTATTCTCTTTGAATAATTGTCGCGTGGTCCTGATGGGTTAGACCGTATTCATGCGCTGTCCCCCTTTATTGTGGTCGGTTGTGTTTGTGTGCGTACCAGACAATGTGTGTGTGATAGTTTAGACTGGACAATGTGCATGTAATGAATGTTCTTTAGGTAGTAGTTTTATATTAAGTTTGTCTGTTGAATATGAGATCTGTTGTTATAGAGTAAAAATAGCACCTTACTATGGTTGCCGTGTCTGTTTAAAATTATCGTTTATTTCGTAGTTTGAACTTGTTTTTTTAACGATGTAAAGCACATTCATATTCCATTCCTGCTAGTTGTTTAAGATATTAAAATTGGCTTAAAACTTTTTAAAGCTTTTATTCAGAGGAAAAATAATTACTTTTAATTTTTGTAAATAATGAAATCATCAATGTATAACATAGTTACTAATGTAAAAAACTAATGCTGTAAAAATATAATATTATTTGAATTAAAAAATTTAAAAAAATCGAAGCCTTTTCACAATAACAATACACTCTATCGATTATAATAGAATTCAACGTATTAATATCCCATATCTCCGACAGTTCGTAACTTGCCAAAAGGCTAGAGGCGGCTCTACGTAGCCAAACAAACTTGCCCAACATTTGTTACATTTATTGCTTTAAGCTTAGTTGGGTTGGGCAATTTATATCGGTGGCACACGTGATTACTTGAGTGTATTGGTGTCTACTTGGACCAAACTTAAACATTTACAAGTATTTTCGAAAGAAAAGTCTTAGAGATCATAATTTGTTTACCAGATCATGAAAGCATCACGAAGAACCATGAAATGACATTTACCAACCCGCTAGCCATACTGATTCAAAAGGAAAGATAACATATATTTCATAAGCCATTATGATTTTCAGCTCATTTCATTTAAAACGCTTGTGTCAATTCATTAAAAACGTACAACATACAAATACAACTAGCAGTGAGTATTTAACATAACTTCATTCAGGTAACCTCCCCTACACTGTTAAAATGTAAAACATCAATTGACTCATCTTTAACCTTTGAAAAAAAATTAGACTTGACAGTCAAAAAATAACATTACCATCTCATTGAGATGAACGCAAACCGGATTGGTTCATAATCCTATTATCAGGTGGATCATACAACAGGTCACAGGTTAGACCATGGCCAAAACTATTAAAGAGATGGGGATGCTGTGTTATGTAAATTGGTCAATTGCAGGTCAAATGTCATATTAAGAGCAAGGGTTGGAACATTGGTAATGCATGATTTATTTATTAGAAGTTAAATTTGGGTGTTTACATTCCTTCGGTATCAAATTAAAGCTAATAAAACTTATTTAAAGTTGTTGGAAGTTTGTTAAGGGTTCGTTCGGATGGTATTGTTTTGTACAGTACACTGATTTTGTGATTGATTGGTTTCTGGGTGAATAACAATTATTTTTGGGTTCTTAATCTTACTTAATAATTAAGACAATTGCGTACCTCATAAAAGAAACGTGCTTTTTCATTGTTTTTTTTTTTTGTATTTGAAAAACGGTACTTAGTTCTTGCTACATACAAGCCTCAAACTTGGTATGATTATTGTGCATACTTTGTAGCCTAACAAAAGATACTAATAATTGGTTAAATGCAAGTTGGACTTACGTAATAAGTTTTCAAACACTATTCAATTTGGGGAGCTATTTAATGTGATCTTATCACAAATTTAAGTACACGTACATACGGAATCCTTGTTGCGTGATTCCAACCCACACACGGCTAGTTATTTTTGCTTCATAACAATCCTATTATCATATTACACCACCAAACTGACCACTTCTCTACACGAAAAGAAGCACCATGCTTTATACCACGAATCATGTATGAAGTTGCCCAATATTACTTACTCGATTTATGAACACATGTACATCTCTCAGTTTTGTATGTGACCACGGCGGAGCACGTAGCTTATAAATATGACAGTAAGAAACTTGTTGATTGCATGAAGAGCTCTAATTCGTTTGCCGGCAAACGTTATACTACCTATAGAATTATTACTTTCTATGGATTTCCATAAGGTTCAAATTTGCAGTCTAACAAGAAAATTAGAAATACAACTACGGTAAGGAGTATGGAGAAGAGAACGCCGCATAACGTTAGCAAAATTATGAAATGCACGTTTAGTTTTTGTTGCTAATTGGTCCTTTTGTCTATAAGAAATATTTGATACTTCTCATAAAACACCAAGATCAATTCAAATGTATTGTTAACAAAAATTTTTAGTTGAGTTACTGTTGTTATTGTGTTTAATTTAACTCTTGCTATAAGTGAGCTTATTTAATTTGCTTCGAAGCAAAATCTGTCGTAATACAAAAATAATTCTTGATGACAAAATATTAAGCAGAAGCACGGTTTCAGTTCAATTATCTAAATATTTTCGGCAGTTGCCGGGAGTTTCGTCTCATAATTTTCCGAGAAAAAAGTTAGGTAAACATCATATTATGTAAGCACGTATACAAGAGTTAAACGTTAACTTTTACATAATTAATATTATATATATATATATATATATATATATATATATATATATTATAATTATACATAATTAAGAGTTAAACGTTAACTTTTACATAATAATAACACCAAACGGGCACATACATAGATTTTGAATCCATGGACCATTGGTCCCACAACACTCAGACAAGTATTTGCGTAAGCGTCTAAAATGGCCGGAAGCCTGTGTTCAGCGGTAAACATCTTCCAGTTTATGATGTGAGTGATAGCTATTTGCGATTAGCAGTATTTAAAATGTCTATAGGAGTTAGTTTAATATTAATAAAAAATAAATGCACCATAAGCTATGTGAATAGAGATACTGATATAGGCTGAGTTGGTGACTTGGTGTCTATTGAAGTGAAATTTCTTTAGGCAAGTTGAGCACCTTCTGGCTGCACAAATATCATGGACCTATCTCGTCACTGAACGCTTTCTATGAGCTGTATATGTGTATTGTTTGGGTAAAAAAAGAGTAAAACTCACGTCACCGTGTCACCTCATGCTTCCAATGAGCTATATTCAAAAATAATATTTTCCGCAAGTTTTTCATCTTAATAGCGCTTGAGATAAGAAAGTGTTTTTAATAAAATTTTAATATCTATATGCAATAATTAAATAAAAACTAGCATTAGTTTTACAAAAATAAATGATTACCACTGCAATATCATCGCCAGTATATACATAAAGCCTCAGGTAGATATTAAAAAATACAGGGCAGTTAATTGCAAATGTTTGGAGCGGTTTTCCAGCTGGTTGCGAGTTTTAAAAATGTGGAGATATTTCTACTGAGTACTTACACAACAGCGGGCTAGATCAGTGGAAACTCAGAGTCGGATTAGTGGATTCAGGAGTCATTTAAAGGTAGCCGGTATGTATTGTTATTGAAAATTTGGTGTTATTTGATTTGTCTTTAGATTTATTTTTGTTTGTACTATGATAATTTACTGAACCTAAGTACGCATCTATATCCCTATAGGTCTCGGTATATCGTACGTTTGTCGAAATTGTGTCCCGTCTACATGCCATTGATTGAAACAGCCTATGATCGACAGGCAACCAATGAGCGCTCAGTATTTCAACTGTCAAGTTGACACGAATTTAACTAACGTTTACGAAATCCCGGGAAAGTGTTGCTAAATAAGTGGTATTTTAATAGATTAAGACATATCTCTTCTATAATAATCTTGCCAAGGTATTCCTAACAAAGCACTGAATATTTTTTGTTCAGAAAATTAACTTTGCAGTAAGTCTTCTAAAATGATATAAAGCCTAGTTTTTTTTTTAATTGCCCTTATTTTCATTTAAATACTACAATTATATGATAAAACTAATTACCTATTACTAACCTAGTTTTTATTTATTTTACAACTGACCTGACAAATATTATTTATTATGATGATGTAAATTAAAAAAACTCACAAGCAACGAGTTTTCATTGTAACTACGCAGTTAGCAAATTATACTCAGAAAACAATCGGAACGTAACTTCAAAACACTAACGACCAAGCGAAGTTGCCAACTAGAACAATGCCCCAAGTTCGGCCCTGCGTATTGGCCGAACCGCGACGAACCCTTCCTCCACCACCCCCTGCTCCCCTCCGAATTAATTGCAATCAAAAGGAAGGACACGAGTGTAGTCCACCCCTAACTTCGTGTGCCATGTTGAAAATTTGCCCGACTATTTGTGCTTGTGTGAGTAGGGTGTCCTGCTTTACTTGTGTGGCAATGGCGTACGTACAATGTAGTTTATAGTTAGGCATCTTTGGTCTAGAATTAGTTTGATTTAGTATCGTCTGGATAGGTGATTGTGATTTATAATTCATAGTGAGCTTAAAAAATGTGAAATAAACGGAGTTGGTGGTCAACTGTGAAATAAAACTATTTGAATAAGGAATTTGAAAGTGTGCTTTAGATCACACGGCTAAAGTAAAACATCTTTAGTTTAGCTCCATCTGTCGGCCGGTATAACTTTGTTTTTGCTTTGTTTAATGAAATGTCGTGACCTTGATAATTGTAAATTGTAATTATACCGGATACACCAACATAATAATACAAATTTTAAGTAATTTTTAACTTTGTTATTTTGACAATAGAGATCTAAGTGAATCAGCAACTTTCAATTTCCATTTGCCTGGTTACGCATTCACCAAGCCACCAGCTTACTCCTTAACTCAAACGTGCGTAAAGAAGTTTTACTTCAAAAAATCGGGATACTTTTGACTATTTGAAGTAAAAGTACTTTTAGTACAATTTCGTAATGCTACATCTTCGACCGTATTATCACTTCCCAGGTGAGAGCGTGGTCAAACGGTAGACAAGTTTGAAGTAAAAAAAAATGTCACTGAGAAATGTCACCTACAAACAGTATCTTTATAGATATACCTTCTTGACTGTAATATTAATTCATGCGTATTCGTGAAACTCCGGCTGTTATTTCGATAGTCCGATGGCACAAGTTTCGGTCAGACCACCCTTCTCTCAAGTTTGTTGCGTCTTTGTTGTCACGTCTTGTTTCCTGTTGTCTTCTGTTACATTTGACACGAAGTTAGATCTACTGGATCGAGTATCTGCAGAAGTTGCACTACTTAAATTTTTGTTTGGTTTTTCATATGCCGATCGTGCGTTCGCTACTGTGGCTCGCGTATAGGGTTTTTTTTGTAGTCATGAGCAAAACTGTCGCTTCAACTCTTGACATTGCTTTAATCATCTGAAATGGGTGTATAGGATCGACATTTTTTTTCTTTCTGCATTTTCACAGACACCTGGGTCTGTGCTTTTTGTTAAATTATTTTTATATTTATGAATTTAGCTTATTATTAACATAAATATATATAACGAACTTCTGCCCGCAGCTTCGCCCACAGTGTGGCCTATGAGAAAATAATTTAACCACCCATTTCACCCTCTTAAGGGTGGAATTTCGAAAAATTATTTCTTAGCGGATGCCTACGTCATAACATCTACCTGCATGCCAAATATCAGGCGGATCCGTCCAGTGGTTTGGGCTGTGCGTTGATAGATCACTTTGTCAGTCAGTCAATCAGTCACCTTTGAGTTATATATATTTAGATAGATACAGGAAGGACAATACAGCCAATAACAAAAACATAAGTACTTATTTCTAATTGTGCATACACCACGAGCTGAGATGGAGAATGAGATAGAGAGGGATGGGAATGACATTACTCCGCATAAGCCCACCTTAGCCATACAAACTATTTATGAATCTATGTACAGCACCGAATTAGATTGGACACTTTTTAAAATTTAATTATCTGTGTGCCGAATGAGGATCGTGCTGAGTAGGGACGTCGCCATATCTAACTCTACACGTCTTTTGTAGCAAGTCATGTATTTGATTTTGTAAGTTAATTTAATGCGCTCATATTATATTTTTGCGTTCAATACTAACTAGTTACATCATAGTGACTATGAGCAAGACTATATTTCTGTTTTTACAATATAAAATAAAATAAAATAACCGCTCAATAATCACATACATAGATCCTGGATCCTAACTAGGATTCCCTGTTTCAAGGACCCAAGAACTACGAGAAGCATGGTTCCACAACATCCAGACACAGAGCAAGGACCAGACATAACATACTTGTCCTGTCGCGGGAATCAAACCTGCCGCCTCCAGGTTATGAGCCAACCAGCTCAACCACCACACCACAGACACTGTCGGTAGAATTCTATTGTCGTTTGATTAACACCGTAATTGGCTTAATTTGCTGTCACATAAACGAGAAATAACTTCATAGTAATGAGCATATAAAACATACCCAAATGTATTGCATTAGTTATGTCATAAAGGTATAAGTGCGATCTTTTGAGCTGTCATACTTTAGTGCAGACAAGCAATGGAAATCCACGCTCATTGTTAGGTAATACAATTGTATGATAGACATTCCAATACCTTTCCGAACAAGATCACCCAAATAAGGTATCGGTATCCAATAAGTACATACCTCCACCGAAACCGACCGAATCCGACCATTAGCAAATATCTAGAAAGCATACACCTCTCATATACGATCCTACGAAACTACATTAATATTTCAGAGTTTGGCTCAACTTGGGGTCCTTTCTAAACAGCCCTTGGTCTTCTAAAGTTATTCCAAGTTTGGGCCTGCTTGCCTGCTCTGGGGGCAGGGTAAAGATTACTTTGTAAGGGATGGGGGCGCCTTATCTTTAAGTTTGCTCTTAGTTTGTGCTTTTTGATAATAAATGGTGTTTGTGTTGTGTCCAAAATCTGCGGAATAGCCCGCTTGGGACGGCGGTGTTTGTGATTGTTCTGCTTAGTCAGATGAGATTATTAAGTGTTTCGTTTTAATGAAACTGCTTTAATTTATGCGGAAATAATTCGAAAAGCATAACTGTGATATATTATATAGATTATATAGATCGGGTTTCTAGCCTAGTGTGGGAGCCACGTGTTCTGATCTCCACCATTATGTATTTTTTCCTTTTGTCAAATAAATGTTTTTTTTTTTTTCGTTTTTTTTTCATTGATAATTTAATAGTGCCTAACAATTTGTAGTGTTGATCCTTGGATATACTTACCTACTTAAATAATAACTAAATAAATTGAATTGAATTGGTACTTTAGGCTGTCTTTTTGTTATTTTTAGGGGTGTTTTCATGAACCTGTCATCATTCAGTACTGGATTTTTTTTATGTTATTAAAAATTTCTGAAGTTAATGATATTTCATGATATTTAATGATACGTGTCAAGTCACAGTCCAAGTCATAAAATCAAGTCAAGTCATAGTTTAGTCTAAGTCATACTCTTAATAAAGTGGTGCTAACTTTACTAGTAAAGTTACTTACTAAAGAAACTTCTAGAAGTTTCTATGGAGTTTTGGAAATAAAACAAAAAGAAACGTTTCACCATCATTATACCACTTTCCCACACTCATGCCTGTAATCCCTCACTCAACGAAAAAAACACCACCAATTTTATGCACTAACACTGAATATAACACAAGTTTTGCGAAAAAATGTATGCTGAATATAACACAATTTGTTTTCCCGCCAAAACTCCTCCTGAAACTGACTGGCCCGATAGCTCAGTTGGTAGTAACGCTGCCTTCTGAACTGTAGGTTGTGGGTTCGATTCCCGCCCAGGACAAACATTTGTGTGTTGAACATCGATGTTGGATTAAAATATTTGTAGACTAGTTGCGCCCCGCGGTTTCGCCCGCAGATAAAAAGTATTTTAATTATTTGCTCATCCTACAGGAAAAAATTACTGTTTCGGGATAAAATGTAGCCTATATGTTAATCAAGGGTATAAGCTATCTTGGTATCGAATTTCATCCAAATCCATTCAGCCGCCAACACACACACATACAGATTTTCGTCTTTATAATATTAGTGTGAAGTGTGATTACACTTGATACACATTATGACAAGTGAGCCAATATGCACAAACTTTTTATATAGTTATAACGTTCATATTTATTTTATTGATTTTATATAAGTTTAATAATATAATAGTCACAATTAATTATTACAATTAGTAATTATAATTAATGTAAAACCAGTATACATATTAATAATTATTATAACCTCTCTAATACTCAAACCTTATCAAGCATATCTATCAGAATGAAGCCCCCAAGTACACTCGACGTCAAATACAATAAATCTAACGTACAGTCAAGTACATAACGCTTAATCTCGTTTGTGAGCATATTGTTAGTTGCCGATATTATCTTTCTGCCGAATGAGCATTGAGAGTCGTTGATACCAGTTACTAATACATACTTGGTTTCATAGAACGGTGACCATACTATTCAAGGAATAGTAGGATATAATTTCAACCAGAATATACCTATAAACCTAAACTACAGAGTATGCCTACAAAAAAGTAAAGTTTTCATCGAAGACAGCAATATGTATTTTTTTTTATAACATAGAAAGACAAACAAGCAAACGGCCCGCCTGATGGTAAGCAGTTACCGTCGCCTATAGACACCTGCAACACCGGGGGCGCTGCCAGTGCGTTGCCTACCTTTCAAGACTCTATTTACCCGACGTTTGAAGTGCCCCATGTTGTAGCTCAGCGGGAATACCTCAGATGGTAGCTCATTCCACAACTTGCAGGTGTGTGGCAGAAACGATCTCGAAAAACGGACTGTGCGAGATTTCCACGGGTCTACAAGGTGTGGATGAGCTTTCTCACGGTGACGAGCTGTGCGATATATTTATATGACTTGATCTAGTGTTGAGGGCTATGAAAATGTAAAATTTATTCGGAGATGAATCTTTAAATCTTGATTTAAAAGAAATGAATTATGTAATTTTAAACAATATCTGTCAAGCTCGTGTCTTGTCAAATGCCTACATATCATGTTATTAATATTTTATTTTTTTAACTAATTGCCTTTATTTTCTAAATACTACAATGATTTAATAACTAATACTAAAAACTACCTACTACTACTACAAAAAAAAAAAACATTTTGACTATACAATCTTTTATAATTAATTTTGTTCCATTTGATGTGAATACCAATTTGAAAAATGTAACCTTGACGATATTCATACCAATAAATAGTATTAGTAGTTACCAATAATAATAAAAATGCGCAAACGTCAAATAGGATTAAATAGTATTAAAACACACACACACACACACACACACACACAAACATACACACACACACACACACACACACACAATTGATTTCATTTTTCTTTTCATCATAATAATTTTTCATGCATATTTTTATATTTTATATTATTTCATAAAAAGCTGTTTTGGATATTGCGGTTAATGTACACTAAGGTATTGGCGATGATACCCGCTTGTACCGGTTTTTTCTTCTCGGCGATCATCAGTCCGAGCAAGGGGTGGCTTGAAAAACAGCGCAGCGTGCACGTGCATACGTACATGCTGCACAACGCTGAAGTCATCCCTTTTGCTTCCAATAATAATAATTGTGATCTTTATGTTGTTATTTTATGTTTAAAAAAAGCAATAAAGTACATTTTTATTTTTTTTTATTTATTTATTTAAAAAAGAAGTAACAAAAAAATCACCTATCAATTTGCTGCCAATTCACAATATAAAGTATTTCTACTAGTATAATATTAAATTATTTAATAAACAATTAATATAATAACAATTAACTATTTTCGCACAGTTCATGCAAGAAACCAAACACATTTTTTTATAAAAACAATATGTCCAAATTGTCCGCCTCATCGTCATACTACCACTTAGCGTGTACGTGGCAAAGTCGAGGAGCTAGCGAGATTTTGACCAATTTATAGCGTGCCAAGTGGAAAGATAAGCCAATACGAATATGGCTTAAGACAAGGGTGTATTGCCGAACTAATTATGCATAATCTGAACCCTCGTGTGCATGATGCAGGTAGAAGCTTTGAAGACAGGGTGACACGTCATTTACTTTGATTTATGTCAGATTTGGATGACTGGTTTATTTGGATTACGCACAGAATATTACACAAATAATAATACTATTATTCCTAGTCTTAAATTTCGTGAAATGAGAATTATATTTTTTTTTTTTTTTTAGTATGAGTATGAATATTGACAGCCTCTGTGGTGTGGTGGTTGACTAGGTCGGCTCATAGCCGGGAGGCCGCGGGTTCGATTCCCGCGGCAGAAAAAGTATTTATGCACAGAAAAAAAAACGCATAAACTTGTTCTGAGTCTGGGTGTTGTGGGACCATGGTCCTCGTCCTCGTAGTTCCAGGGTCCTTAGACACAGATAATCCTAGTTAGAGTCCAGGATCTGTATACGTGATATCAGACACATACGTATTAATACTTTAATGAGCTATTTGCAGTATTCACTGCAAGTAAAACGGGTTTGAGTGTGTTTTTCAAACTCTTTACTTCTAGCAGTTTTCTTGCTCCGCTAAAACTACGCACTTGATTAGATTTGCGTTTTCTAAGCATATTAGAATAAAAACAACGTGATGAAACAGAAAAAATCTGCTACCTAACGTACACGATTGGAAATTTTACTAAATTTAGTAATAAGGTTGTCTGGAAGTGACCCCTCTGAGCAATAAGACCGCCCATTGCAGTTTTGTTAAGTGTGTTGCACTTTTTAATATTTAAAAATATTATAAATATATTTTTAACCTTTAAATTATTTGTGATGTAGTGTTTCAATAAAGAGTTTATCTATCTAATGAACACTATACAGAGATTAATAAACAGTTTATATATATTTAATGCTAGGCGAAGATGACATGCAAAACACAATCATTCATATTTACATTAAAAAAAACCATAAATAAAATTGAATGAGATGAAAAAAAAAAATTAAATTAAATAATTAAGATATTGTAAATTATTCACAATAAGCATTTTAAATGACGTATTTAATTAATTTTACTAGGTATATAAAATTTCATAAAATTATATTATAAATGTTCATGCGAGAGTATTTAGTATGTACGTTCTTTTTTCATAATCCATGGTAAAGTCTCTTATTATATTTTAATGGATTATAAAAAGGAAAACTCCACTTTTTAATATGCTTGTAGAAAAATAATCTCTTCTCAGAATTTTAGCTACTTTCTAATTGCTAATCTTACTAACAAATACGAGTAAATGTTTTGTTAGTAAGATTAGCAATTTTATTTTAAAGTTTCAAAGTCCTCGGTAAATATTTTGTAAGGACATACTATTAAAACTGTAGTTATTTTGTGGTTTGCATCTATCAATTTGAAAATATGTAAAGATAAAACAAAAGAAAACAGTAGCTATTCTACTGTTATTATAGAGTATTTATAAAAATGTGCCTAAGCTAATTTTTTTATGCTCATGAATAACGTGACGAGCTAACCGTTCGTCTGATGTTAAGCGACACGGCTGCCAATATCAGTAGCTGTGTTACTCGGAACTCTAAAGTATAGAGTTTCGCGTGACACTGCACTGCGTATGTCATCCTGAGACATCAGCACAATCTAGTGAGATTACTGTGAGATCAGGTCAGAAAGTCTCATTTGCCCAGTAATTTCACTAGATACAGTGCCTTTCAAACCGGAACACAGCAGTGCTTTCGGACTACTGCTTGGCGGCAGAATAACTGGCAAAGCGGTGGTACCTACCTAGACGAACTTTGCAGAAGTAAACCTAACACCTAGTAAACTACATAAATAATTAATTGTTAAAAATAGTCATAAGTACAAATCCTGTTTGATTCTGCGTTGATTTGTTCTATGCTACTGGATATATAAAATCATTATTTTAATTATCTTACAAACGAATCAAAAACCTAACCAGATTTAAGCTTATTCAAATCACCCAAATACCTTTCACATTTCCATAAGACATTACCAAATATCGCGTCCGTAATTAAAGGAACCTTTTCACCATACCTGTTTATATAGCATGCTAATGACTCCAGGCACGCGTCGGCCGAGGGGTGACCAGCAAGGGACGAAAATTTCCTAAAGGGTTTACCCTAAAACGGGCCCGAAGAGCGATAATTAATGCCTTAAAACGACTGTACTCTAACACTACCAAATGATCAAAGTTAAACTCTATATCGAACACAATAGAGTTGAAAATTTCCGATTTAGAAACGTCACGTTTGGTTCAATTTTATAGTCAGGGTGGGAAATAATAAGAGGACCGTACATACAAAGTTGGTAGCTGATGAATGACACTCAGAGGGCCCATTGCCCTTCGGATGTTTTAAGTAGGTTGGGATAAGAAATGTCGGATATCTAGTGAAATATTTCACTCCGTTTGTTATGTTTGTTTGTTTATGGTGATTGTTGGTAATTAATATGTTAGTTTGTAATTTGGAAGTATGGGCGGCTAGAGAGTTTATAAGTAAACAGAAAATGTAAATCAGAGCAAACTATTGAAATAGGTAATTTCTTGTTATTAATTGCCTGTCGACTGACGGTAAATTTCCAATAATGTAGTTGTGTTATGGCCGATTTCGACCGTGCGCCACAAAACTGTTAATATGGGATCAGAAAAGGTTAGAAATGCTCTGCGTTTGGTGCCCTTTTTATTTATATCTACGAAGGTTTAGTTTTATTAAGTTATCAATATCACTGATATATTCTGGCTCAAAACGCGGTAACTTTTTCTTTTGCATGGAAATTTTGCATCTAAATTAGGTAGATCACATTAGAATAAATAGTGTCTTAATTTGCCTCGTTTAACTAATATCTATCAGCCTTATTAATAAACGGGTATTAGTTTCGGGTTAGTTACTTCAGCTTTTGTCCTTTTTTGCTACTGGAATATTTAGCTGGATCGAAAGAGACAAAAGATGGTGTGACTAATCTAAAGCTAGTTCGTAATAAGGCTGTATGCTTTTAGTAGTCTTCGGCATTTTATGACGAATATTATTTCGTTTATTTCGACTTAATTATGCAAAATTCTAATGACAGGAGGTTTATTTTAAGGTTTTGAGAAATTCCTGATAATTGGTCATAAACAATGCAACTAGATTTTACCAAATTTTTTGTGCTTTTGTTTATTTTTTTTCTGTCTGACACAGTTTATATTTATTTTCAAAGTAAGGGCACACAACTCATTCAACACTTTTTATTGTTGTTAATTAAATTAAGTTATTAATAGTTGATTTGTGTAATCCTGTTTGGCCTTCTTTAAAGTATGTAAATTTGTTACTGTATACTATGTTATTCAGGCTGTTGGATTGCCTAAATAAAAAAATAAAATAAAACTCTTTCTCAATTGTTTTTCGGATTTATCTAGTTTCAACAAATTAAAACTTCTCTAGTTACCTTCTCACTTTACATACACCATTACCGAGCATATTATTATGCCAAAGAATAACTAATTCATGATTTCGTCACCGACCCCCATCAAGGCAGATGACTTGCAAGTGTTATATCACCACACCATGTGCCAAGGGTGCGGATTAGAGACGCTAATTATCTTACTTTAGAACAGCCTCTACAGAGAGGTATACAGTAAGGGCGTTTAGAAAAATCGAGTTTGACTTACTTTGCACGCGTTATTGACGTAAAATTTATTTACGCAGGTGAATGTGTAACGGGGCGAATGGAAGTCGAAAGTTGGTGAATGTAGATATCCATTGCGAACATAAAAAACTTAAAAATTACTTAAAATTTGTTTTGTTATGTTGGTATGTCCGGTAAAATGATAATTTACAATTGTCAAAATGGCGACTTTAAACAAAGCGAAATAAAGTTATGCCGGTCAATAAATGGAGCTAAAGAAGTTTTACTTCAGTGTTTGATCTAGCACACTCGTTTTTTTAAAACAACTTTTTACAGATTAAATATTGAACAAATTGAATTTGTTTGAAATGACTTTGGTTTACACTCGCTTTTTCAAATCGCGAATTTATCCTTATATATAAATAAAACACAATGAAAAGAAAGAATTACGATTACACGTAAAAATGTTTGTTCCGTCATGGTGTCCTTAGTCCGAAGTCATAACTCTATGTTAACCAAACCACTATACCAAAGAAGTTATTAAAAAAGTTCAACAAGCATAAAGAGAGAGATATAAATACATAGACTGGTCCGATAGCTCAGTTGGTAGTAGCCCTGCCTTCTGAACTGTGGGTTGTGGGTTCGATTCCCACCCAGGACAAACATTTGTGTGATGAACATAGGTGTTTGTTCTGTTTCTGGGTGTTATATTGTATTATATGTATATATTTACAAACAAAAAGTATCAAAGTATTGTATCAGTTATCTGGTTCCTATAATACGAGTTTTGCTTAGTTTGGGCCTATATGGCGTTGTGTGAGATGTCCGTACATATTATATTATTATTATATTATAGCAAACATTTTTTGGGTGTCAATACCATTCAACAAACAATGTTTTCCTATTTTCAATCATTTTCAATTACGTTATACTCATGTAAAATTCCTTTTATAAAGAAGTAGGTACTTACTAAAGCAATTTTTTAAAACACCCATACTGTTGTTACTTACTGTTGTAACCCTTTCATTATTATGATGTAAGTTTCACTAATGATTCGTTAGTGAAACACGAAACTGGACTAATTATTTTTTCGGGATTATCTTTTAATAATGTTTTTGATATTTTAATTTACTTTTATATAAATTTGAAAATATGAAACAATGGTTAAATAAGCTATTATTTTGTACTAAGCGTTGTGATTTCATCATCTTCATCATCTGGAAGACGTCTGAACTTATAAGGCTGTCAGATAAAGCACCACTTTGAATGGATGCTTGCCTTTTACCTCCTCGCGGACCAGCACCCCTACCGCGTAACCGTTCTGGGAATCGGCTTCGCCTGCCATCCTGCACGCGCCAATTAACAAGTCCACGAGTGCGAGCAAGAGAGAACACGATTACGATCTCCACCAGACTTACGCTGTAAGACCCCAGGTCGTCGGTCCACGTAGTAGATAGTCAGCCTTCGCTGTCTTCGGTTTGTGTCCGCTACTCAAAAACCTTCCTTCCCCATTGGTTGTCAGTACTTACTGCAAGCGATGTCCCATTACTATTTCAACTTTCTACTTCTACGAACTTTATCGGTGAATTGAGTGCATGACGCGAACAAGCAGACAGAGGTTTTTTTTTCGTAACTAGTATGGATAGGTTTATTGAAGTCATATTTTATTACACACACTTGACTTGGGAAGTAAGCTGGTGAATGCGTCACGAGGCGAATGGAAGTTGGAAGTAGTCGGTTGACGTAGTTTTTAATATAACAGAGATAAAAAATATATCGGCAGAACGGGTTGTGGGTAGGTTGCAACCTATATAACTATAGGCCTTCAGCGTGTCCACACCGCGCCGTGTTTGGAACAAGAATGTTCCGTAGTACACCGGGCGGTCCCTTTTTATAGCCAGATGGGTGGGGCAGCGACGACAGTTGCCGGTGTTGCCACTGTAATAAATTTAAATGCTGCCACAGAGTAAATTACGGTACAGTCCGTTGCGCATAGAGTTTATAACAGGACGTTGCCGCCGACAAATACTTAAAATTCGTATTATTATGTCGGTATGTTCGGTGCAATTTAGAATTGTCAAGATGACGACATTAACGTTAGACAAAGTTATACCGACCGATAGATAGAGGTAAAAAAGTTTTACTTCAGTCGTGTGGTCTAAACACTCTCGTTTTTTTTTCGTAATAATGTATAATTTTAAAATTGATTACAGATTGGATCTGAAGTGAAGTAACATTCTTTTTGAGCTTGGCTGATGCTTTAATAATAAACTTCCTCTTTTGGACGACATTTATGTACAAATTATGCAACAACGCTGGCACAAGAATATTCAATATCAAAGTCGCTACCTCATTACCGACCGGTAACACACTAGCAAATGATTTTCACGTGTTTTAAGATTATGTAATGAAGATGCTATATTATGTATATTTATAGAGCAGACGTACCCATGGTTTTACTCGTTCGTATTTCTTCACACAATTTTTAAAATCTCATATAACAAGATTCGAATATACGTCCAAAATATTTTCATTATAACGGTATACAGTTATATGTTGATGCCAACGAACGCCGCCGTGGCTTGTGTTAGTAACTATCCAACCTGGTCGAAGCCTTTACTAGGTGGTAGGACTTTGTTGCAAAGTTCGTCTAGGTAGGTACCACCGCTTTGCCAGTTATTTTGCCACCAAGCAGTAGTGCGCAAGCACTACTGTGTTCCGGTTTGAAGGGCACTGTAGCTAGTGAAATTACTGGGCAATTGAGACTTTATGATCTGATCTCACAGTCGAGTAATCTTATTACCAGACTGTGCTGGATATCTCAGGATGATGAGCGCAGTGCAGTGTCACGCGAAAGTTTATAGTTTAGAGTTCCGAGTGACACTGCTCTGTTATGGGCAGCCGTGCCGCTTAACATCAGGTGATCGACTAGTGTATCAACTGTTGATGAAACAAAAAAAAACAATTATCTGGCAAAGCGATGGTAACGACTCAGACGAACTTAGCAGAAAAATCCTACCACTTAGTAACATTTATATTTTTATTTTATTTATTTGATTTGATTAAATTGGTGTTGATATAGATACAATTAGGATGGATGGAGTGTTGTTATTTTTTTTTTCATAGCCCTCAGCTTTAGCTCAATGGGCCGTTACATGTATTTTCTTGGAGCTACTTACCTATTTATAATATGTCAACATTGTCAACTCATCCTAGTTACGGTTAAGGATGTATGTATGCGATCGTTGTGCGTTATTATTATTATTATTAACTATAAATAATATTTGTTTCAGATTTATTTTTATATTAGTAATATTAAGGTTGCCACTTTAAATATATTGATGTGCTCAGTAAATATTTTTTTCTTTCTTTATTTATTTCAATATGCGGTAACCGCTTTTACAAAAAGTTTTCTTATTCGTAATCTTGAAACGTAGATACGTATTTAATAGATAATCTAGACGTCGAAACAAAAGAGCAGTTACAAAAACATACCTACACATTAAACACAAATCACCGCCTGCTTTATACACCGATCATTAAACGCACAAAGGCTTACGAGCCTCTCAGATGCCTCTTTATGAAACTATGAAAACGTAATGACCATACGTCACATCGTAAAATACATAACAAAACAATGGGAGTCGGCGACAGAAATTAATATATCATTATGTCAGGCCCACACACAAACCCTCCCGAGCCATCCCTTTCGCACTTCCAGCTTAGCAGACTGCTTTGTCCCGTTCTTCCGCGGAAAGTTTAGAATGAATGCGCGAATCTCTTGTGATTGGGATTTGTTAATCTACCCGCAATGCTGAAACGGCTGAAGTTAAAATTCTAATGTGTTACAGCGCCTTTGGGTGGTGTTTGTGGAATTTATGCTCGGGTTGTGGTAAAAATGATTTATATGTTAGTTGAAGTTGTTTGTAAAGAGTATACATGCTTTTGTATGTAATGTACGAGTATCGTTAGATAACGTGATTTGAACATGTTTAGATTTGCGATTGTAGCATTTCGTAGCTATCGTAGCTCGTAGCCTGTAGCACTTGTGCTATGCTACAGACGTATTATTTTATTGAAACATTTACAAAATCACATCACACTATCACACTAATATTATAAAGGCGAAAGTTTGTATGAGTGTATGTTTGTAACTTCTTCACGCTCAAATGGCTGAATGGATTTAGATGAAATTCAGTACCAAGACAGCTTATACACTGGATTAACATATAGGCTACATTTTATCCCGGAAAAATGAAATGTTCCCGAGGGATGAGCATAATTAAAATACTTTTTATCCACTGGTGGAACCGCGGGGCGCAACTAGTTAAATATAAAAATAATAGGTCTTTACCTATGAAATTGCCGTATTGCAGTACAGACTTTTTCAAACAAAAAAAGTTTTGATTGGCTATGAATTCTAAATTCAAATTAATTTTGTTTTAAAAATATGACATTCTCTTTACAATAAAAGTCTTTTGTTTATTGATTAGCGTTGTATTTTCATTACATTTCAACATTTTTCCTCAGAATGGATACTTTGAAATTTCGTGTAATTATGGAATATGAGTTCCGTCGTGGCACCAACGCGGCACAAACGACACGTAACATCAACGACGTTTACGGAGAGAACTGTACAAACGAACGTACAACCCGTTATTGGTTTGCTCGGTTCCGTTCTGGGAATTTTGACTTGAAAAATGAACCTCGTGGTCGTCCGGAAACTTTGGTCAACAATGATGAATTAAAGGCGATTGTGGAAGCTGATAAATCTTAATCTACAGCTGAGCTGGCAGCAGCTTTTGATGTTAACATCAAAACAATATTGGTCCATTTGCGACAGATTGGCAAGATAAAAAAGCTTGATAGATGGGTGTCCCACGAACTTAACGATCGCCAGCGCAACGTACGCGTCGAGACTTGCCTTACGCTGCTTAACAGGCACAGAAATGAAGGAATTTTGAACCGAATTGTTACGTGCGACGAAAAATGGATTCTTTTTGACAATCGAAAGCGCTCAGCAAGTTGGTTAGATCCTGGTTCGGTACAAAAGCAATGTGCAAAACGAAAAATGACCCCTAGAAAGGTGATGGTCACAGTTTGGTGGTCTAGTGCTGGTGTGATTCATCATAGCTTTTTACAAAACGGCGAGAGCATTACTGCAGATGTGTACATTGAAGAACTGACCACAATGATGGCGAAACTCGCACGTCTGCAATCAGCTTTGGTCAATCGGCCGTCTCCACTGCTACTTCACGACAACGCGCGACCCCATACTGCACAACAGACCGTCTCTAAGCTGTATGAGTTGGGTTTGGAAGCTCTCCCTCATCCGCCATACTCACCAGATCTTGCGCCTACCGACTATTGCTTTTTCCAAAATTTGGACAACTTTTTAGGGGGAAAAAAATTCAATTCCCGAGAGGCAGTACAAAACGCCTTTGAAGAGTTTGTTGTCTCCCGTCCTGCTGATTTTTTCAAGAAGGGCATCCATAAACTGCCACAGCGTTGGCAAAGATGCATTGATTGCAGGGGTGATTAATTTGAATAAAAGAAATGAATAAGTTCGAAAAAAAAAATACTTGAACTTTTTTCAAACAAACCGGCAATTTCATAGGTAAAGACCTAATATATATTTTCATTACTTTTAAACCTAATAATTGTTATTTTTGTATTATTAGCTCATAAATAAACATCAAGCACACAAAAATATTTATTGGCAACATACCATGCTCATTTTTCTTCTTCAAAAATTAAAATCAGCAAAAGATAAAAAAATTGAGTGTAAAACAGAATCTACCCTTTTTTGCATAAAAGCCACATCTATAAAAACGGGGGCAACGTTGTCTCGCAGAGCTTTGCCACGAGCACTTCACATCACAGGCTAATTTACACTGCGGCGGTACAAAGAAAAATACGCTAATTAAAAAGTGAGTCGTCACAAAGTGTCATAGCAAACGGAACGGGACGAGGTTGCCGTCTGTCTGTTTAGGGCTTTGTGCTTTTCGTTTGGGATTAGGTCTTGTTTTTTTGGCGTTTGATGGGTTATACGTGTAGTGAGCCAAGGAACAGATAAACTGTAGTTAGTTAGTTTTATAGGGAACCCTAAAGTATTATCAACTACTTATATAATTTCCAAATTTTAAAAAATGGTGACTGGTGCTGTACTAGGTTGCCGTCTGTTTGTATAGGGCTTTGTGCTTTTTGTTTGGGATAAGATCTAATTTTTTTGTCGTTTGATGGGTTATGTGTGTATACCAACCTATACAATGGATATAAATTTAATTTCATAATTTAAATAAAATAGCAAATGTAACGCTATGAGGTGGCTATCTGTGTGTTTAGTGCTTTGTGTTTTTCGATTGGAATTAAGTCAATTTTTTGCCATTTGTTGGGTTAGAATAGAATAGAATAGAAAAACATTTATTCAATACTTGTCTAAAATTAAAATACAAAAACAGGTTAAATTTATACACACAATGGTGTCGATTCTGTGTCGCATACTCTAAAGCTAAACGAAATTAACATATTTCTGTCTTTTTCATTTCCGCTTTATCAGAAGAGTGCCGCCATACTTTAAGTTTACTTTAGTTTTAGAGAATGCGACACAGAATCGACACCAATATGTACATAATGAATAGAAAAAAAAACAAGTATCGAATAGGCGTCGGCTCAGCATATTGCTGGTCATCAGAGACATCCAGCGCTGATTTTCAGCCTAGACCCAGAGGGGGTGGAACCAATGCACAAATTCGAAAAAGATATTTTTATTAATGTTTAAACAAAGGATAAACAAGAATACTTACACATAAAACTACATATTATACATATATACATATTCAATCATACACTAATATATATACTACTACATAAAATATATAATATAATAAATATATTTAAATATAATACATAAAAAATGGAAAATCAGGAAAAGGAAATGAAGTAAGGCATATAAAATTGGAATCAAGATACATTTATACCAGTATTGAGAAAGTTCAGAAGTTTACAAAAGTCATGAGAACAAATAGGAACCGAGAAATACCAGAGAAAAAATAAAAGATAAAATAAGAGTGCAGTAAATATTGGAAATACGAAAGTTAATTAGCTTAGGTAGGTAAAGCAGGTTTATGAGACGATCAAATGACTAACTGCGGGCACTGCGACCAACCAGAACATATCTAGTGGCGCCATTATGTCTATTAGTGGCGGTTATGTGTGTGGTGTAGTGGAGCCATAGAACAGTTAAGTGTATAGGCAAATATATAGTAACCAGGTCCAGGATATATGTCTATGATTGTTAGACGTTTATTATTATTATTATTTTAACTCAAATAACAGAATAAATCTTATCCACAATACGGAATGAAAATAAAAAACTTCACTTTTCTTTTACATTATATTTCAGACAACTAAGAAATAAGGACGTTTTACAACGCAACTACATAAGAATTCACGTAATGAGCTCATATTGCATTAAAATAGACAGAATGGGTAGAAAACACGATGCCAGAAGGAAATGATGCGAGGAAAGAAGTAGGAAAGACTTTAATGAGCTGATTCAAGATCGCAGAAAGCAAGGCTTACGTCAATGCTGGCACACAACAAAGACTCTTTACATTATGGTTTTCAAAGGAAAAATGACGTAGTAGTGTACTCTTTTAGCTTTAATATGAGCGTTGCGAGTTAGGAGCGTTCTAATTTTAAATAGTTAGCATTTGTGGCCAGTGTTTTTAAAATGATTGTCACATGTTTTGGCGGATAAGCTTTAAAACGAGTTTGTTTTTAAAAACGGTTTGAATGTAACAGAGATATATTTTTACTTGTCGTGTCTTGATAGATAAACTCTTTATTGAAACACCACATCTTAAATAATAAAAAAAAGTGAACAAAGTTAACCAAAGTGTAACAATGGGCGGTTTTATCTCTCAGAGCAATATCTTCCAGACATCCTTGGCTAACTAGTATCTGATAAGATGCAATTTAATTTGTAGATGCAGCATGCATTTATTTCAAAACATGTCAGACGTACGCCATATGTGCAGTTTTCAATTGTTAATGCATTGTTAAACAAACGTTAAAGTTCGAATGTTAAAATACGTAAAATGCGCTAATACCTTTTCCCTTTTTTTATTGTATCCCAAGGAAGTTTTAAGAATAATTTCTATTTCAGCGTTAGTATGTATAAACCATTAAACGATTTCATATTTGTTCCAGATGTATGTACCGAAGTGAACGAGAGGCATTAAGAATTAAAAGCCTTTTAATGACGACCCGCCTTCTGCCGTCGGGCTAGAGGATGGTGTGCGGAATGGAGCCAAGAAGATATATCATTATTTTATTCTGGAGGCAACCCTGTGACTTTTTTCGTATTTCTTCATACTATTTTCAACACCTCATTTGTCTTTCTTAAGGTTTGAATTTCCAAAAAATCCTTTCGTTTTACACACATAAAAGAAAAATACTCTTCAAAGATCTAGTTTTTACGTCCAGTAGTTTGGGCTGTCTATCAGTCAGTTCTTATATTAATAACCAACTTTAAAAAATAAATGAAATTCATAATACTCGCTTTCTTGCATAAACCGATCAACCGTAAGTGCTGTTCTTAAAACCATACGTGGTTTTATCGAAGTTCGAACGCTCAAAAAGAAAACATTTATGTCCCGATGACTGTTGTAAAATATTCAGCGTTCAAACCTCAGGTTAAAAAGTAAAGTAGATAGACAGTAGTGCAACTAGTAAGTAAAGCTGATAAGTAATACCAAATAATGAAGCCACACTCAAAATCTGCTTGTTGTTTGCAGCATTTGAAGATCGACTGACTCTGATTGAAATGTCATATAGGACGACACATATCGAATGATTGCCATTAATGCTTGATCTAAGGATTTCAATATTGGATGGCATCTTTTTTGAGAATTTTTTGAAATATTCTCACAAAAGGCGTACATCAACATAATACGTTTGTATTTAATCCGATGATAAAATTATACTCCTCGCAATCATAAAAATCTAGGATAAACTAATAATTGCTTATGAAAATTTCACGCCATCATGCTCTAAACTAAGTAACCGATGTGAATATAGCGGCCTGAGAAAACCCGACCAATTTACAAAGTTATGTTTTTGAGAACTACTTTCCATAGAGCATTTTTGAGTCTATAAATTGAGATTTATTCAGGACCTCAAGGTGATTCAGACAAAAAATATAAAATAAACTGTAAAACCCTGGTACCATGACAGAAATCTCGAATCTTTAATATGAAAAGTCGGCATGGAACAGCAAAATAAGAATAACATTCGATAGGAGTCTGTAAGGACTATCAAAAGAGTGTATTATGAACTCCCACATCGAAGAAGATAATATTTGTACTATGGTACATCGAAGAAGAGAAATTGTTCTCAAGTACATGACTTTTTAAATTGATCGGGCTATCTCAGCCCGTTAACTTTAGGCTACTAACTTCACACTGATAACTAAGCAAAGCTATGGAAACCAGATAACTGATGGGATACATAGATATTTTTGTTTATTAATACAATAGAACGCCCAGACACTTGTATCAAATACAATGACACGACTTTGCTATTTGGTATTAAGTGGCTTCACGTTTCTAGCTATAGTGTGCGCAGTCTGTCCGTTTCTTTTAATCTGCGGGTAAAACTTGGCGAATATGGAATCTTCAGTCGGAAAGTATTGTTGAGTATTATGTTTGTCTGGTTGAGGTAAAAAACGAATGGATAAAGAAGAAAAAGGTTAGGAAAAAATGCTTGGGCTTGATTTAGCTTCGTCAAAACGAAGTGGTTAAATTTTCTCAGTTTATTTTATTTTTCCATTCTATTGGGATATGTGGCACAATGCTGAATTTTTTCTTCTTGCCTTGTAACAATCATTATGTTTATCAAATGTTACTTTACGTTATGATTTTATTTAAACCATTGCCTAGAAGAGATCAATTTTATTGATAAATTCATTCAATGGGACATTTCGTAAATTCTTTGTAATTTATTTGGTATATAGGTACAATAAATATTGTTACAAAATACTTCACTTCGTGAGCTGATGCAAGCGGCGTAGTATATATACGAGCGACGGAGAAGGCTCGGGCTCACTTTTCGGGCAGCGCTCAGAGGCGACGGACGTTTTATAAAATCACGCTTTAATTATTGTCGGTTCTTAGTAAATCTTAATAAATATTTGTATGTTGATTGTAAGGTTACTTTTTTTAAAAACTAAAACCACTTAGGATTTCCTACATCAGAAGTGGGATCTAACTCAATTCTGACTTGGTTATTCTGATTTCAAATATTGTTTTGATTTTGCTGTTGTGATTTTAAAGATTTTCCGCTTAACATATTTGTAGCTATGTCTGAGACTAGTAAACGTAAAAGTCGTAAGCGAAATCGATCGTCTATTCCTGGTTTAGAAGCCCAGCTTCAAACTTTCATATGCTGCTTAGGTGTTTTGGAAGATTCCAGGACACGCAGTGCATGTGTTGTTGCGAGTACATCGCGCGCCATGTCGGCGCCTGCACCGGATGCTCCGGCACGCCAGCCGCGTCGTGCGAGCCGTCTGCCCGCTGACTGCGCCGTCTGCACTGCCCTACCAGTCTAGACCTGTCCGTGCCGTGTACAAGCACGCCTCCGCCCACCGCGGATATGGTTATATGTGAAGTAACCGAAAACCTCATTAATGCTATGCCATGCCATGCCGGTAAGATCGAACCATGTATTTATGTCGAATTTCGATCTGCCTTTGCATGATTTTGATTCGTTGTGTGGTCATATTGATCATGTGCGCAAACTAAATAGATGGGACGACAGTGAGTGTTTAGCACGTATAGGTAATTGTCTGAAGGTGACGCGAGGTCGTGGCTATACGATTGGGTTAGTAATGATCGTAGTTGGCCAAATTTCAAGGGTGAATTTAAGGCATTGTGTAAATATATACGAGTAAATATCGCGAACATTTTATTTGATGCTATGAAAACTGATTCTGATAACTACCCCACGTATGCAGAATATGCTAGACGTTTGTTGTTACGTTACGCATTGTTAACGATTTGAGTGATGAATGAGTTCATTGTAGCGATAGTTACACGCTGGTGTTACTGATACTCAAATTCGCGCAGCTGCTATGAATTTAGTGAGTTTTTTGCCCATTTATGTGAAACCTCATCAGATTACACCCGTTCGAGCTCGTGGTGTTTTTCGCAAAGGTTATGTTCAACAAAACAAGCGAAAACGCGAGTATAGTGATTCTAAAGACTTTGACTGAGGCAGGATTTTCCATCAGCGTTGAGAAATGTGAATTTATTACAACTGAAATATATTACTAAGGATATTACTAATGGTCAGGTGAGACCGAGCGAGCATAAGGTAGAAGCTTCTGTTAACACGTAAGTGCCAAGCAATGTCTGAAGAGGTTAGACATTTTTAATGCTACTAAGTTAGTTTTTGTTACTTTAGACGGTACATCCCCGGTTATTCATTCAAAACAAAACTCGCAATGGTGTACCGTTAAGATGCGGTGACGAATAATACTGCGTCCACACTACCTGACGCTGATCAGCAACTCCAAGACGCTTATGTCAACAAGGGTCGTCAGCAGTCACAAACCTTCACCGTTGGCGATTTTGTGTTCGTGAACAGGTCATCACAATCTACGGGAAAGCTGAACTCTGGCATGCGGGGGCCCTACAAGGTCCTGCATGTGCTGCTACCCACCGCTGTAGCTCGAAACTTCGCGGCGGGTCTTATGGCAAGACAACGCAAGCGGCCGCCGATCACATGGTGTTTTGGCGGGGCGAATGGACGCTGGAGGCTTGTTCTGCGTTCTCCACTGCGGATATCTGTCTCACCAATGTGACTCAGCGATGACTGCACTTTGTGTGGCGTCGTTTGCAATGTGTGATCATTTCGCACAGTTGCCTTCTATTTGCAATGTGTGAGGTGGCCTATGCCTCTTCATGCAGTTGCCTTTTGCAATATGTGACGAGATTATTCTCTCCACATAGTTGCCGTTTTTGCAATGTATGACGTGGTTTGTGAGTGCCATGTCATACAGTTGCCGTTTTTGCAATGTATGACGTGAATTGTGAGTGTCACGTCATACAGTTGCCATTTTTTTCAATGTACGAAATGATTTGTGAGTGTCACGTCATACCGTTGTCGTTTTTGCTATGTATGACGTGTTAATGAGTGTCATATCATACAGTTGCCGTTTTCTATTACAATGTGTGGCGAAGTTTAGAAGTCCTGAATTCTGAAATTGGCAATACATTTATTTTCTTTATTTACAATGCTAACATGCGCCTGTAACCATTACTTCTTCTTACATCTTTTCATAAAATTGTAATGAGACCTGTGTTGGTTGTACTTGAGTGCACGCTTGTGCTTCTAACACAGTTGTTTTGCAGTCTCCGTTTTCAATGTTTATTACAAGTACCTGTTGAATTTCTCTGAAAACAGCTTCATTTTAATTTTGAAATGGTTTCAGTTACCAACGTTATGCCTGTACATCGGGTCCTAAAATCATGTTTTGTTGTGTTATAGAAGACACAACGGTCGAGGTCGACGAAAATGTGCCGCTTGAAGATGAAGCAGCTGTTGAGGACAACACGCAAGCAGGAACGGCCGTGTTACAAAATACTTCACTTCGGGAGCTGATGCAAGCGGCGTAGTATATATACGAGCGACGGAGAAGGCTCGGGCTCACTTTTCGGGCAGCGCTCAGAGGCGACGGACGTTTTATAAAATCACGCTTTAATTATTGTCGGTTCTTAGTAAATCTTAATAAATATTTGTATGTTGATTGTAAGGTTACTTTTTTTAAAAACTAAAACCACTTAGGATTTCCAACAATATAATAATATAATATAATAATAATGTGTTGGACATCTCACACAACGCCATCTAGCCCCAAACTAAGCAAAGCTGTATTATGGGAACCAGATAACTGATACAATACTTAAATACTTTTTTGTTTGTAAATACATACATATAATACAATATAACACCCAGACACAGAAATTAATAATTAATGAAGATTATTTATCCAAGCTAATGATGTATTTTTTGTATACATAAATAATGAAATTTCGTAAACTAAGGTTATTGATTTCTTTTTTATGAACAGTGGTGAATGATGTGACGAGCTAGTCGTTCACCTGATGTTAAGCAACACGGCTGCCCATAACAGAACAGTGTCACTCAGAACTCCAACATGTAAAGATTCGCATGACTCCTGCACTGCGCACATCATCCTGAGAAATCAGCACAGTCTGGTAATAAGATTACTCGACTGTGAGATCAGATCATAAAGTTTCATTTGCCCTGTAATTTCACTAGCTACAGTGCCCTTCAAACCGGAACACAGAAGTGCTTGCACACTACTGCTTGGCGGCAGAATAACTGGCAAAGCGGTGGTACCTACCTAGACGAACTTTGTAGAAAAGTCCTACCACCTAGTGAAATTTCGAAATTTGAAATTTGATTTCGAAAAAAAGATTAAATCAAAAGGGGATCAAATGGTAAGTAATCCATCATACATTCCAGAGACCATTATACATTGGTCTGACCGCACCATAGATTTAGAGTGTAGCGAAAATATTCAAGGTCTGTGGACCGCACACCATTCAATACCAACTTTCTAGATGGAGTTTTGGCGGGAATGCGAAAACGATTGCGTTACCGCATTGTATTATTTTCCAAAACTTGTGTTATTTTCAGTGTTAGTGCATAAAATTGGTGGCATTTTATTCGTTAAATGCTGGATTACAGGCATGAGTGTGGGAAAGTGGTATAATTATGGTCAAACGTGTCTTTTCGTGTTGTTTCCAAAACTCCATAGAAGCTTCTGGTAAAGTGGCCACCACTTTACTAGGAGTATGACTTGACTAGACTAGACTATGACTTGGACTGTGACTTGACTTGACATACATATATATTACTTAACTCGAAAAATTATCAATTACTTATTACTGGCTAAATACACAAAAGTGTGAAGCCATACCAAAACAAACAACTATGCTGTGACAGGTGGCTACGACTACGGAAGTGATTAGAGATGAATCGTCAGAAAAAAGTCATTTCATAATGATATCAGTATTGAAGAATTGACTTGAAGAGGCTGATATAATGTCTTAAAATCAAATAGAAACAGTCTAAAAAAATCAATTAATTTTCCTCCAGACGAAAATACCTCTAAATACGTTAAACTTGATCACGTTATCTTACAAACAACAAAATGGTTCATCATACAGTTTGGGAGCTACGATGCGTGCTAACAACATACAACACGATTTCAGTATCAGTTTTCTAGTACGAGTCATCGAGTCCATCAATCACCCATTTTAACTGGTCATTGACCTATTCAATTATATTAATAAGAAATTGAACTTTAAGTAAAAAATAATGCGTTCCCTTTACGGCAACCAATCTGTGCCTTCTGTCTACCTGTTGTAGGTGTAAGTACACTTTAATTAGCACATCTACAGCCAACAGCAAGTGGTTCGCAGCCACTCACCACCGATTGTTTTTAGGGTTACATATTATGTATAAACAAGGAACACTGAGATAATATATTGTAAAAAATGTGTTTATATGTATATAAATTGCCATCATTGATATTAATTGTTTTTGAATATATCAGACAGAGTAGTTTCATCAACCAGGAAAAGGAACGGAGGTTTTACTGATGCCACGCTACGCCTAGATTGGGCCCTGGCTCTAAAGTGAGACGGCTTGGATGGGTGACCGCTACAAAAAGTAGCCTAAAAATTCTGACACCAAAGCTTTTGCTTGCCTACAGCAGACGAAGAAGTGAGGCAGCTGGGCCTGCTACTCTTCTCTTATTCGCTAAGTTTGACACATCGAGTCGACATCCCGAATTGTCCGTAATGGCAGCTGCCACATGCTAAAGAAAGATATAGATGTAGGGTGCGCTACTCGATAACGAACTGTTGAATGAACAAAAATTATATTTTTCTATGTTCCATATTTAGAGAAAAGTGTCTAATGTTGAAATTTTTCCTATGGAGCATTGAAACCTCACATTATAGAGTTACACGACAGTAAAGAAAGCCATAAATTTTGATAATCCTTTTTACTAAAAACTTTATTTTATCGCCATTGAGTTTAGTATTAATGATTATTTTATTAATGATATTATTGATTAATTTTAGCAATAATGTAGACGATTGCTTAATAAACTTTCTTGAAATGATGTGCATTGGTTGCACCCCCTCTGGATCTAGGCTGATAATTAGCGCTGGATGTCTCTGATGACCACAGACAGCGATAAATATGTTAAGATGACGCCCATTCGATACTTGTTTGTTTTTATTCGTTCTGTACATAATATTATGTATATAAATATAGCCTGTTTTTGTACTTTAATTTTAGGCAAGTATTGAATAAATGTCTTTCTATTTCCATGACATTATTATAATATTCTATGACTTTGACTTGATCCTTACCTTTGGGAACGTAATCAGTTGAGGATTGGTTGATAAAAAAGTGCATGGTTATTTTTTTACATTTTATTGTTAATATGTATTGGTTATTATAGAAATGTAATGGCGGAACCCTGCACTACGCAAGTTCAATCACACTTTACTGTAAATTTTTTTCATCGCGTTCAATTGTGAGTTTCACGTGGTGGCTGATGCCAATTACGAGGGCGGTAGGTGGCGCCACTGTCGCATTGTCTAAGTGCCTTTTGATAGTTTGTAAAGGTCCTAATTAGTTGCCACCACTGCCATTCGTTTGTGCTTTATTATTGGCATCATTTTAACAAGGTGCAATGTACGAAGCACTTTTAATAGTGCCATTATTTTCATAGTTGAAACGAAAATTGTAGTTTTTTATACGTTTTTATAAGTTTTTTATACCTTCCAATATTTTTAGATGGCGAGAAAATTTGTGCGCAGGTAAAGGGCTAACACGTCGAACAGTAGCGACTGTACACGATCTATCACGACAAGATAAGGACAAAACGATTCTTCGTCTTCATTTTTCTCTTTTCTTTTAATGATGTTATTTAATGCACACAAACATAAAGATATTGTAGGATGACCAATGGGTGAAAAAATAAAAAAGTACAGTATAAAAATATACTACAAAAATGAAAAGTATTTTTTTTTAATTTCTTTCGAATTTAAAGAATGATGATTTTGGTTTAGTGTTAGGAGTATAAATAGCTGGTATCGCTAAATCGGTGTTACGCAGTCTGTGCGAATAATATCTTTTACCTACTCGGTCTGTGATAAAGTCTGTGAAGGTGTTCGCCCTGAACGGCGGATGATGTAATTGGCTTGTTGTAAATAAATAACTTTTTACTTTCTAAAACGTGCTTTTTATTCAGTATTTGTATATTTAGTTAAAAATCCATTGATCGCGTCAAAGATTTCTGTGCTGTTGGGTAACAAATGCCAAAGAAGGGTACTTTACAAAAAGCCTATTACTCCGTAGCAAACTAGCAGACTAACATAGAAATTACCTGTCATAATTTACATTGGAAATTACCTAATAGTTGTTCTAATCTTTGAGGAAATAGCGTTCTAATTTACTATTTATATTGTATAATCAACAAGAAACAAATGCCTCAACCATGATTTCCCAAATGAACACAAACTTATCAAGATAGTTGTGTGCATATTGAGATAACCAACGCGACGTCTCTGCCAAAAGTCTTAACTCAAATCCTACCTCGTATAGTGTAGGAGGTAGACAGAAACATCCAACTACCTGCAACGGCATACTTGCATGCCTATGCATATTGCATAAATACACCAGATTTTTTTTTCAAAAGTGTTTATCCTTTTAACTAACTACTATAATAATATAGCAACTACTACTAGCTACACTGCCGACTACAATTTTTTTTACTATATACTTGCTGAGATGACCTTAAACCAATGTGACTTCTCTGTCAAAAGTCTTAACTCAAATCCTACCACGTCTATACGTGGTAGGTACACTATTGTAGGAGACAGAAATTTATGATTACCTGGACAGCAACAGTAACCTGTTTTTTTAAAATGGTAAAATGGGCATGCGTTTGACAACAACTCATCTGATGGTAAGTGACGAAGTTGTCTAAGATGGAGCACGCTTGCCCATGAGATGCCCATTCACTCTTGACTTAAAAAGACTCAAAAGAAAGAAAGAGGTTATACCCAAGAGGAAACACTAAAACCTTCACCAAACACCAATGTTTTAAGAACATATTAAAAGAATTGGCTATACATTACAACATATTGCTGCAACCTGACGCGCAGCCTGAAACGAAATCTTTGATGTCATAGAATGCCTGATTCATAGACCGCCTTAGGGAATTTAGTCCTTATCTTAGTAGCAGACTGATGTCGATTCTGTGTCGCATACTCTAAAGCTAAACAAAATTAACATATTACCATATTTTTCATTTCCCCTTTATCAAAAGAGTACCGCCATACTCTAAGTTTATTTTAGTTTTAGAGAATGCGACACTGAATCTATATGACTGTGCACCTGGCCTCTTCAGTGGTGTATTGTGAAAGTAAGTACTAATATTACTTAGTAAAAATGTACTCCACGCCAGTACTGCAAGTTAATACTATTTATTACAATAAACAGCCTTTTGAGAGCTTCTATGGTGTGGTTGTTGAGCAGGTTGACTCATAGCTTGGAGGCGGCGAGTTCGATTCCCGTCACAGGACAAATATTGGAGCACAAAAAAATTTAAGTAATTGTTTAAGTCTGGGTGTTGTGAGACCATGGTCCTCGTAGTCCATATGGACTATGGACATACATGGAATCCTAGTTAGGGTCTAGAATGTATGTATGTATGTATTATGTATATTTATATTCAAACATAATCATGTAATGGATTTCAACGTACTAACCACAAAAACAGTGAATTATCTATGATATGACTAAATCCTCATAGTTCCTGGGTCCCTAGACACAAAGAATCAATCTTAGTTAGAGTCCAGGATCTATGTATGTGATTGTTGGACGTTATTAATTTTTTTTTTAAATTTTAACTTAATCACTAAATAAATAAAGACTAGACTCTTAAACTAGATATCTAGTAGTGAGCTCAACTCCGTAAGTCTGTATCAAGTGTAAGTATGAAGCTGAATCCAGCGTCCGTCGGCCAACACTCGTTTGTATGCTAATGCTTGATTGTTGCCAGCACTAGTTGGTTACCACTACATTAGTCTACTAGTTAGGTTAGCTGAGTCTTACTGATAATATCTCTGCTGGGCAACTTGATTGCAACTTAATAGAAACACATATTTGTATAGATTTGACAGTTTCAATACGCATCTTATGATCATGGTTACTATGGCAATTTTCAAATTAATTGGTATAAAAATTTTCCTGTTGCATTGCAATCAAAGTTCTGTGATCACTCCGCTGTAAGCCGCCTTGTTAGACGCTTGTGGCTGGTAGTAAGTTGCATGAGAAGAACTGAAGACCGGGCTCAGTGGCGTACTTTACTTTTTTTTTTTACTTTACTTTAAGACCGTGTCCAGCAGTGGACTAACAACGATGATGGAGCTAGAAATAACTGATTGTCAATCAAGAGTTAAAAGAAAATATATTATTACTAGTTGCCCCCCGCGGTTTCACCCGCGGATAAAAAGTATTTAAATTATAATTAAACAATTAGCTATCGTTTTGGTAAAAAAAACACAATTAAATACAGGCTGTATTGTCCTCCCTGTATTATATATATGTTCATGTTAATAATAGGCTTAATTAATAAATATAAAAAATAATCTAACAAAAAGCACGGACCCAGGTGTCTGTGGAAACGCAGTATAAAAAAAATCATAGTGTTTTATTTTATTATATTTTAGTTGTGTTCAATCAATACTTTATCTATTTATCTCCCATTAAAATAGGGTATAAAGTTTAACGGCTCGGTACGTCCCCAATGCTGGGATATGGGTATTTTCTCATGTGGAAAGAGTGTAGGATAATGATCCACCATGCTAGCAAATTGCAAACTCATGTTATCAAATTTTCGTGGTTCTTGAATATCGGCTTCCTCACTATTTCTTTCACTGTTGTAAAGAACGTGTGCAAATTCGTCATATAAGAAAGTCATTGACGCAGGCCCGAGTGGGATTTGAACCTTGGGTGTATCGGCCTGAAAATTACCTACCGCTAAGGACGCATATGATAAGTAATCCACGTAGAAAATGTTTAGTTATAAGGGTGTAAAATACGTTATACGTTTCTCTCGTAAGTCCCATCTGGACCCATTAGTGCGTCACCTCGCGTTTCAACGGACAAAGCTTTATCTCATCTCTACAAGATCTACGAGGACTACAGGACTACGTACTTGCCATTACAATGCAATTTGCTTAATGACAACTCAGTGATTGATTTGAAACCCATTGCTTTTGGTCCCTTTGAGTTGGTGAGAGAATTTTAAGTGAGTATTGGGTGAAAAGGGAATTTGAATTTTAGTTTGTGTATAATTAATTGAACAATTTGGTTTTGCTTTTAATCAGCTGCTATATCGCTAAGATTCATTATCATCAGCTTATATAGACTACTAGTTGCGCCCCGCGGGTTCACCCGTGGATAAAAAAGTATTTTAATGATTTGCTCATCCCACGGGAAAATTTCACTTTTCTGGGTTAAAATGTAGCCTATATGTTAATGTAGTGTATAAGCTGTTTTAGCACGCTCAAACGGCTGAATAGATTTGGATGAAATTCGGCACCAAGATAGCTTATACACTGGATTAACATATAAGCTACATATTATCCCGGAAAAGTGAAATGTACCCGTGGGATGAGCAAATAATTAAAATACTTTTTATCCACGGGTAAAACCGCGGGGCGCAACTAGTACATCATAAATTTGTTATATGCGCAGATTAATAATAGAGGTATTTTCTTAAGCGTAATATGCTTGTTGAATGAACTGTTTGGTGAGCGTAGTTTTTTCCTACTTTGTATAATTCATATAAATTAATATAAATCTACTCTACATTAAAACAGATATATGTACGTTAGCTACTGAAAATGCAATTGTACGTTTTCTTTTTTCTCTTTTAAATGAAATGAAATCTGAGAGACATGGTTGTTGAGGAACACAGGTTGCTGAACATACCTAGGCTTCCTCCATAAAATGCCCTTTTGGAAGCGTATCCTGCCTGGGCGACTAGAACATACTGCTAACAAATTAACCTTTAGAATAATTTTAATACTCACAAATAAAAAATAAATAAATAAATATGTGTGGACACTCACACAGCGCCATCTAGCCCCAAACTAAGCAAAGCTTGAACTATTGGAACCGGATAACTGATGTGATAACTAACATGGAATACAATATACACCCAGACAAGGAACAAACGCCGACGTTCATCACACAAATGTTTGTCCTGGGTGGGAATCGAACCCACAACCTACAGTTCAGAAATTTCTTTAGTATGTTCAATTTACTTGCAAGTGTAATAAATTTTGATATTGTAACTAAATAATGAAATTCATTACTAAAATCAATTTTTAATAAATCATCATCGTCATCAAAAGCTCAACACATTTCAACCAGTAATTTGTCAAAGTTAACCCTTCAACAAAGCCGCTGGTCGATCGAGCCCACTGTTGACAAAACTTTATTACCAGAAATTACTACAATATTACCCCAAATTCGGGCTACATTTTTTTGTAAGCCCGCCGCGTTTTGTCTGTTCAATGAAATGATCCAGTTTTGGGGCATTTTTGACCCCAAAATGCTGTTTACAAAGGTGACAATGGGACTGGATGGACTGGTTATCGGATTTACACGGCCGTTTTTTTGTATTGTGAATTAAATTATTTTTCAAATTTTGTTTGGCATAAATGTATTAATAACGTTTGGAACGTGTGTTAGCCGATAGAAATAATTCGTATAGTCATGAATATTGATTGTTTCGTATAAAATATTAATAATACTGTTTATTTACATGTAGTTAAAATTATTTTTTAACTTGTAAAGCATACGAACTATATACATACATTACCTATATATATAATTATACATACCGGTAGTTAATTTTTTCAAATTTTATTTTAAGGGGCAAGAGCCTTTATTCTTTTAACCAACGAACTACTACTACAATAATAATAATAATAATAATATAATAACGCCCATACATAGAGCATACATAGCATACATAAATCCTGGACCCTAACTAGGATTCCGTGTGTCTAGGGACCCAGGAACTACGAGGAACATGGTCCCCTAACACCCAGGCTCAGAACAAGTACTTGCGCTTTTTTTCTGTGCACAAATACTTGTCTTGCCGTGGGAATCAAACCCGGGTTAAATGCTTCCGGGTTATGAGCCGACCTGCTCAACTACTGCACTACAGACGCAACAACTTCTACTAAATACTACCGACTATACTACCTACTACAAAAAAAAAATAGATTATATTACTAGCTACGATGACCAATAGAGAGTCCAAATGCTCCAGTCCACTACCAGTAGGTAGCGTACCCAACATGCTGGCAGCATTGCCCCGTTGAATTGCAATGCTGATTTTTGTTTATATGATTGTAGCAAGTTCGTTTTTCAATATTTAGGTATTTAAAAGTAAGCATGTTCTTTATAAGCTTTAACACAATAATTACTGCCCCATCATAAAAAGTGACCCCAAAACAATAGAAGATCCATTGTTATGGTGACTGACATCAACTAAAGTCTTAAGAATCAAATTACATAGTCTTAAAATGTATTCTAAAAACGGGGTTGTAGGTATCTCAAACTGATAGATCTAGTCAAATTTATAGTTTCGAGAAAATTTACATTAAATTTCACCGGCTTTATTTTAACGTAGAGTGCTTATTAAGTAATAGAAAAGGTTTATGTAAGTTTCAGTTGCTTGAAAATGTATTAATTTTATTTTAAACTATAAAATATAGTCTAATTCGTGCAATTACTGTAAAAATATAATATAACTAGTTGCACCCCACGGTTTCACCCGCGGACAAAAAGTTTTTTAATAATTTGCTCATCCCATGGCAGCATTTCATTTTTCCGGTATAATATGTACCCTATATGTTAATCTAGTGTATAAGCTATCTTGGTACCGAATTTCATCCAAATCCATTCAGCCGTTTGAGCGTGAATAGGTAACAAACATACGCACATATACACATACAAACGTTCGCCTTTATAATATAAGTGTGATAATAATGTTTTTATGCTAAGCGAACTGTATTCCTGTGTCAGATAAACCGTTTTTAAACTGACAATCTCAAGTATTAAGCCTATTTATAAGCTCAACATTAAAATATTACTTGTTTATGTTAAAGAATGACGTGACTAGCTAACCGTTCGCCTGATGCTAAGCGACACGCTTGCCCATATCAGTTGTTACTCAGAACTCTACAGTATAGAGTTTTGAGTGACACTGCACTGCGCACATCATCCTGAGACATCAGCACACTCTAGTAATAAGATTACTAGACTGTGAAATCAGATCATAGTTTAATTTGCCCAGTAATTTCACTAGCTACAGTGTCCTTTAAATTGGAACGCAGCAGTGCTTGCGCACTACTGCTTAGCGGCAGAATAAATGGTACCACCGTTTGGTGGTACCTAGACGAACTTTGCAGAAAAGTCCTATTTTGCTTTTTTAATTTTTACTTCTATTTTAAGTAGCCATAACTAAGTAGGTCACCCATCACTCATTAGTATAGTTATTAATACTGATGGTACTGATACTGACGATATTATAATATGTCAAACAGGCATAATTGACCTATCTGACAGTAGACAAAATGTCTTTTTTTTTGTATATTTTGGCTCCACATTTTTGTGTATTTAGCCAGTGTCAAGTAATTGATAATTTATCAAGTTAAGTCACAGTGCAAGTCATCAAGTGTCTAGTAGTCTAGTCTATGTCATACTCCTAGTAAAGTGGTGGCAACTTTACCAGAAGTTTCTATGGAGTTTTGGAAACAACATGAAAAGAAAGTTTCACCATCATTATATCACTTTCCCACACTCATGCCTGTAACCCAGCACTTAACGAATAAAATGCCACCAATTTTATGCACTAACACTGAAAATAACTCAAGTTTTGGCAAATAATACAATGCGGTATTGCGATCATCTCGTTTTCCGCCAAAACTCCAACAAAATGTCTTGCATGACCAAAACTAATTCAATTGATAGAATCAGGCGTGACTTCGCGGAAGTTCATCTTAGATACAAAATGAAATAATAATATCTAGTGTAATTCCGCTAAATTTGCGGAATTAAATTTAGCGGAATTACACTAGATATTATTATTTCATTTTGTATCTAAAACTAATTCAGTTGTAGAGCAAAACAAGTAAGCGTCATATTAGGTGATGTAACCTATTTTTAACCCACCTACTTTCGTACAGTCATCAAAAAAACTGCAAAATTAGAAAAAAAACACTAAAACAAAAGCCACACTCAGGCCGCTGCAGTGCCGGCTCAGCCGGCGCCAAACAATAGGTCACTATTGTGCCAGCGTCCATTTTAAATGAACAAAATGGCGGCCAAATTCAAGCATAAAAGCGGGATTTGAAACAATGCCGTCCTCTGCCTCTAATCCAAGGGGTTAAAGCACACGATTGGTCAATTTTACCCCCGGACTTTTGCGGACTTGGAAGTGTGCGTGACACGGTAAAGTATCTTGATAATTTATGCATGTGTTAAGTTAAATGCTACGCGAATGTTCTGGAGTCTAGTCGAGAGTATTCATTTTGGCTGATATAGGCAGTCATCTATCTAAATCTAAATATATATAACTCAAAGGTGACTGACTGATTGACTGACTGACATAGTGATCTATCAACGCACAGCCCAAACCACTGGACGGATCGGGCTGAAATTTGGCATGCAGGTAGATGTTATGACGTAGGCATCCGCTAAGAAAGAATTTTTCGAAATTCCACCCTTAAGTGGGTGAAATGGGTGCTTGCATTATTTTCCCATAGGCCACGCCGCGGGCGAAGCTGCGGGCAGAACCTCGTTGTTTTATAAATAACTAGTTGACATGGCGAACTTCGTTCCGCCTAACAGTCAATGCATGGGCATGTTTAGATTTTTTTTTCATTGTTTGATTTTAATTTTATTACTTACTAGCTTCTGCCCGCGGCTTTGCCTGCGTGGCCTATGGGAAACGAAGAAGAATTTTTTTCAAAGATAAATCAACCACCCATTTCACCCTTTTAGGGGTGGAATTTCGAAAAACTCTTTCTTAGTGGATACGTACAATTTACAAAAACACACCCTCCAAATTTCAAGTCTGTAGGGCTACCGGTTTAGGTTGTGCGTTAATATATATAAGTCAGTCAGTCAGTCAGTTAGGACTGAATTTTATATGTACAGATTATCCTATCCCGGACGAAGATAAATCCAAAAACACAGAAATCATAAAATTGGTCCAGCCGTTCTCCGAATTTAAGTGCAAATTCATTTACCTTAAAAATCTAGTACAATAATTTATGTCATACTAAATTGTTCAACGTGACTGTGTTTGCGTAGCAGCAAGTTTTGTTCGACTTCCAGCTTTACCGATTTCAAATCATTCATAAAAGTTCCAATTCGAACCTTTAAAACAAGAATATGCTAAATCGGTAAAGCCGTGAAGTGATGAGATTATCAATAAAGAGCATTTCATTTATTTATTTATGTGTAAGATAAATGTATGTAGCTCAGCAGCTACATACATTTATCTACATACATTTAACGTCAACACGTTAATACCTTCTTATTTTTCATAACAGCAAGCGCTGATTGGCTCTGGTTTTTAAGCAACCGAAATACTGCGGGGAGTTTTGGCGGGAAAGTGAAAAAGATTGCGTCACCGCATTGTATTATTTTCTAAAACTTGTGTTATTGTCAGTGTTAGTGCATAAAATTGGTGGCATTCTAGACAATTCTAAGTGCTGGATTACAGGCGTGAGTGTGGGAAAATGGTATAATGATGGTGAAACGTTTCTTTTCGTGTTGTTTCCAAAACTCCATAGAAGCTTCAAGTAAAGTTGCCACCACTTTACTAGGAGTATGACTTTGACTAGACTATGACTGGACTATAACTTGACTTGACGACTTCGACTATGACTTGACACATATTTGCGTGAAATATCATTAACTTGATAAATTATCAATTACTTGACACTGGCTAAAAACACAAAAGTGTGGAGCCAATACATAAAAAAAAAATATACTGCGGAATTTCTTAGAGAATTTTACTATTATATAAAATAATACCAGTATGAAAACTCTCTTTTTCATTGATGTGTATACCTGTATTATTATTATGGATGTGTAATTAAAAGAGACAAGATAAGTTCCATACTAACATCGCATATTGCTGTCTTTTATTTCACACAGCGATACGTTCATTGAAACTAATTTAAGCGGTCATCATCTTTCTATTTCTATTTATGTCCTTGAATACATATTTTAAATTTATTTAAGCAATTGATGGAAGTAAGTAAGATTCCGCTAAAACCTTTTAGTAAAAAATTTTTAGCGGAATCAACTAGATGTTCTTATTTCATTTTGTGTTTAATTTAAGCATTTTAGTACCTTAGAAAATGGACTACATTAGGTGCGTATAAAAGACATTAGGCAGAACATAAAAACAGAGACTTATCAAGGCGTCTTGCGGCGATTCATCGAACCCTTTGGCCGCAACGTGGGAATTGCAATCAAAACTTCCCTTGCTTCGTACAATGTGACCGACGCCTTCTCTACTTTTCTCTAAGAACTTTATGAGGTAGATTTCAAAAATATTTACAGTGCCTGATCAATAAAAGAAACCTTAATTTCATGAGACGTTTATTGGCTAGTTGTTTATTGTCATTCGAAAAAATTTTGTGTGGTGGTAAGAAGTTGAAATTCCCAGCCTTAATAAATTGATAAAATAATCAGTTGAAATTTAAACAGCCCCACCGGCCTAACGGGGATGTCAGTGAAAAGGTGTTCGGAATATTTTATTAGGTCAAATTGTGAGGTTTCCTCGGTAATATTATATATAATTAGTTCCTTAACCCGTAGTCCATAGTCTTATGAACAAACGAATAAGTTAAGCTAAGCTATCCAAATTGTTTTTCAAATCTGTTCAGCAGTCGCAGCGTGAAGAGGAAACAAACACATACATATACACCATACACACAAACTGATATTTATAATATAAGGGTGATTAGTGTGAAGTTTTTTTTTTGGCTCCACACTTTTGTGTATTTAGCCAGTGTCAAGTAATTGATAATTTCTCAAGTTAATTAATATTATGCATATTTGTGTCAAGTCAACTCACAGTCCAAGTAATCAAGTCACAGTCTAGTCTAGTCAAGTCATACTCCTAGTAAAGTGGTGGCAACTTTACTAAAAGCTTCTATGGAGTTTTAGAAAGAACACGAAAATAAACGTTTCACCATCATTATACCACTTTCCCACACTCATGCCTGTAATCCGGCAGTTAACGAATAAAGTGACACCAATTTTATGCATAACACTGAAAATAACACAAGTTTTGGAAAATAATACAATGCGGCGACGCGATTTCGTATTCCCGCCAAAACTCTCAATTGTTTTTCAAATCCGTTCAGCAGTTGCAGTGTAAAGACAAAACAAACACACACATACAGACCACACACACAAACTGATATTTATAATATAATGTACACACAAGAAAGCCCCCGATATCGCGCCCGCTGTCATCATTGCAAATCTACCTTATCAACTTACGCCTACAGACCTTTTATACGAATGTCTTCTACCCGTGAGTAGGGTCCGTAACACCCGACCCCACGCGTGTGCCGCCCTGATAATGTAATTAAAACAACACCTTTATTTCAAGTCGTTTCGGGACAGTTTTAGTTTGGGTACCGAATTGTCTTCGTGAATTTGGTTACGGGCCATGATCGTGATGGAGGTCTTTAGTAGTGCTTGGTTAGTATTAGTACTTATATGATTTTATATGGAGACTTCATTTAAAGCAGGTTCTTTAAGAATTGTAAGTAGACACACCCTTGTATGTATTAAGATAAAACGTAATGACATATCTGGCTGGAGGTGACCATATTAGTTTTTTTTATTATTTTATTATGTTTTGGCTCCACACCTCCGTGTATTTAGCCAGTGTCAAGTAATTGATAATTTATCAAGTTAATGATATTTTACGCAAATATGTGTCAAGTCACAGACGAAGTTATCAAGTCAAGTCATAGTCTAGTCAAAGTCACACTCCTAGTAAAGTGGTGGCAACTTTACTTGAAGCTTCTATGGAGTTTTGGAAACAACACGAAAAGAAACGTTTCACCATCATTATATCATT
Organism: Ennomos fuscantarius; assembly: GCA_905220475.3. Taxonomy (NCBI): domain Eukaryota; kingdom Metazoa; phylum Arthropoda; class Insecta; order Lepidoptera; family Geometridae; genus Ennomos; species Ennomos fuscantarius. The sequence goes on along the minus strand of HG992036.1, from coordinate 10,997,685 downwards.
TTCCCACACTCACACCTGTAATCCAGCACTTAACGAATAGAATGCCACCAATTTTATGCACTAACACTGAAAATAACACAAGTTTTGGAAAATAATACAATGCGGTGACGCAATCTTTTTCGTGTTCCCGCCAAAAAACGCACCATATTAGTTATTGAGTAATGTAATCAAATTATCATGTTTGTGGAGTTTTTTTTACCTTAATAAATAATAATAATAAATATGTGTGGACATTTCACACAGCGCCATCTAGTCCCAAACTAAGCAAAACTTGTACTATGGGAACCAGATAACTGATACAATACTTAAATACTTTTTGTTTGTAAATACATACATAGAATACAATATAAAACCCAGACACAGAACAAACATCGATAAACTAAAACTACTAAAATTAGAAAACTAAAATTGTTTTAGAAAATTTTCTATATTGGTAAAGGTTTTAAAGATAAATTTAATTCATGTTTCACTAGTATGCAACAATCTTTAGTTATATGTGACGGCGGCTACGTCCAGTTATAAACTCTATGCGCAGCGGGCAGTACCGTAATTTACCCTATGGCGGCATTCAAATTTATTACAGTGGCAACATCGGCAACTATCATTGCTCCCCCAACCATCTGGCTATAAAAAGGGACCGCTCAGTGTACTACGGATTCATTCTTGTTCTAGACACGGCGCGGTGTGGACATGCTGAAGGCCTATAGTAATATAGGTTGCAACCTACGCACGACCCGTTCTGCCCACATATGCAAAATATACTGGATTATTATTATTATTAGCAGAGTGGAACCCTTTTGTTTGTATTTCCCGAAAACAACCTTGGAGTCTTCAAATCGAGAGTGAACGGGTATGTACTAGGTACGCGTGTTACATCCTCGACCGCGTCACTTACCATCAGGTGAGAAAGTGGTCAAGTGCGAGCGTAACAAAAAAAAAACAAAAGTTGCTCTATTTACCGGCGTCTATAGTACCATAGATACATTTTCATTACGACCTACCCATCTATCGTGTTTGCTCATATTTCCTTAGTCCACCTGGATCGACTTCAGGTGATCCAGAACCTTTTCATACGAAAGGTGATCGGGGCTCGCTGGTATCAGCGAAACTCCGACCTCCACTGCAATCTCGAATTCACATCCATCCGTTAGTTTATGAAGAATGCATCCCGCCACTATTTTAATGCGGCACTGTAATGGTCGGTAAAGTCCAACAACATTAGCCCGTACAAAACAAAGGAGTATGCTTTAGACCACACAAGTGAAGTAAAACTTCTTTAGTTTAAAACCATCTATCGGAAGGTATAACCATGTTTTTGCTTTGTTTAATGCCGCCACCTTGACAGTCGTAAATTGTCATTTTACCGGACATACCAAGATAATATTACAAATTTTTAACTTTGTTATGTTGACAATGGAGATTTAAATGAACCAACTTCAACTTTCATTTGCCTCGCATTTACCAGCTTACTCTCCGAGTCAAGTGCTTGCGTAAAAAGTTTTTCTTCAAAAAAACCATAGATAAATTGAACTGAAATAAACGGTACAGTACAAGCGTTCCCAAACAAAGCAGAAGGGCGTAAGAAAAACACGCATTAACCCCGAACGGGGCATAAAACATAATCCCTATAAAGAAACAAAGGACAGCATTAAAGTCGCGAGATTTTCAAAACAGTGTAAGAATTTCTCGGCAAAATTTTCGGGGTAACATTATACCCGTACATTAGGGCTAAGTGATACCGTCACATTTGTTGGATTAATTCATCATCTGAATTGCCGTGGCCAGACTGATGGTCTGGAACGCCCCCCTGTCCCCCCGCCTTCGCCACCCCGTATGGGGTGGCCTACGACGCACAGATAGCTTCACCCGTTACGTATGGATTTTAATTGTACGAGTACGTTGTTTTTACTTGAACTTGGCTTGCGAGAGTTTTAGGATACATTTTTAATTTAGTTAATTTTTTTGAGAAATTTAGTTTGTCTCAAAAATTTATCTTAAATATAAAGATAATGAGTGAAATGAGATGACTAAGCTTGTAATATCTTATGTTTAGACCTTTTATGGTTTTAAGACACTTTAATGAATTTCTGAGAAATTTCCTTTTTTTAAACTTTAATTGATAATGCAGTTAAAACCCTATAAACTGTACTTGCACTTGAAGAAATCATCTTACGATAGTACTTTAGTATACTGAATTAGGAATTGTGATATCTTATTCAATATATATATAAATTATACCTACCATTAGCAAAACACTGAGACCTCACAAAAGACATTAGTACCACCAACAAATTTTAGCGTTTAGCTGGTTGCGCTAGCGCCCATTGCCCTATGCCCCCTGAATTAGCCCCCACCACCCTCTAGGGAGAAGGGGGCGCCCCACAGGACAGCCAGTGTAAGGATAAATGGGAGGGCTGGCTCTTCTGGTTAAGTGTAGATTTTCCGAATGCGGTGTTGATGACGGCTGCATAGTGCTTGCAAGCGGTTTTATCGATATCGATAACTTTGAGAAATTTATATTTAATTGATAAACTTTCAGCTATATGTTTATGTCTATGCCAATATCAATAAAATTATATCGAAGGTAATGATTATGATAGTCACCTACGATTTGTTTATTATATATTTTTTGTAATCATAATCTTATTACCTTGTTTCTTAATTTAGAGGTATTAGGGGTCAGCGCAGTACATGTTTTTTTCCACTCTCTTCTTATTTTTTAAGTCAATAAAATTTGGTCACGAAATCATACTTTCATAATTTACCATATTCGTTCTTTCACATCTAGATATTTTAAAGCGTCACATATGGCTATGTATACGGAGTGATTGGTGTATAGACTATAGCTATGGTCTACAAATCAATAACATTTATAACTGGGGACATAAAACAAAATTCTAAGCTAGAAAATACAGGATGTTATATAAAGTAAGTAAGAGTAAAGTTAGTAAGCAGTAAAGTTTTTTTATCACTAATTGTGTTTTTGTTGTTAAATTTATTAATGAACATTTTTTCTATCCTAATGTAAAACCGAGAATATGTTACAGATAAAAAAATTATAACTGTAAAATATCGATAGAAATTATTTCCATCGACTCAAATTTTCACGTCACTAACGTCGGCAATTCCCCTAGACCGTTGGACAGCGGGCTGTAAATACTCGTGTAAAATTGTCCACATTCCTCCCTCGAAGCCTTTTGTGTTATATATTTCTTTGTTATTTACCTCCGTGGTGTAGCTTACCTTACCTACCTGTGGGGGAAATTATTCTTTATGGTAGAGTTCCAAGCAATATCACAGTCACAAATACGTAGATGATACAGGCTAAATGCAAATTTAGCATTAAGTCAACACTATAGTAGAAAAAAAAAACGAGTGTGTAAACCTTTATTTGTTTAGCTCCATCTATCGGCTCGCATAACTTTTTGATTTGATTAATGTTAATGTAGCCATCTTGAGAATTGTTAATTGTCATTTTAACGGACTTATCATCATTATAATACAAAATTTCAGCTTGTAGATCTTGACAATCTTGCTTGCTTGCTTGTGAAGTTGGTTCAAAAGTGCAAAGCAAGCGTTTGCCTTGCATTCACCAGCTTACGCCCCAATTCAAGCGTGCGTAAATAAGCTTTACCTCAAAAACTAAAGGGAGATGACTTATGTTACTTATAATGTTAGGTATTCTGTGGTAGATTGCGCGACAAATGTTATGTGCGTACCGCTCCATCTTAACAGTGCAGTATTTTCTGCGATTTTTTCCCATTTCTCCGTCGTTGTCGCTACGCTCAGAATTTTACCTCTATGAGCAGGTTTTAGAAAAGTACTAGATAGGTCCCTTCTTTTACTTTCGTGAGGTGCAAATGGGTGTTTGAGATATTAGAAAGGGTGACATAAGAGTTTTTAGCTGGTGCAGGTGCAGTCTCCTTTTTTATTCATTATATGTACACTCATAGCTACTATATAGTTATAACCCTAACAGTCTTAATAAAAACGCATAATAGTTTCAGATTGATTACGCTATCTTTTGTCTTTTTCGATCGGTTTAAATATTTCAATGATATAATAAAAACAAAAGGTAGAGAACTAACCTAAAATTTTTATTAGTTTATTAATTGGCGTTTTACTAACATCGACACATAGTTATTATCTTTACCAGATAATATTAAGAAAGGCATTCGAAATTAGATTCAAGGCGCATTTAAAAAAAAAGTTGTTATTTAAAACGAATTTAAAATACAAACGCACACCGATTATATAGCGTTTTTATAATTATTTTACTAACGTAATATTACGTATACATATTACTATAACTTAGTCATAGCCTTAAAAAAAAAATCTGCCTAAAAATTTCACCGCTATAGACTTCTGTCTTTCAAATTAAAATTTCAGCAACAAAATCACAAAATTCCACACAAAATAGACAATATCCCAGTATTGTGTGTTCTGCTCACGAATGCCCCGGGTTAATTGCTAAGCACAAATGAGTGGCGCGAGTTACCCCGCTTATTGCCGGCCGACCGACACCTGAACTAAAGCTTGGCGTGTACTGCGGCTAGTAAAAACTGATTAAAAGATAAAAAGTGAAATCAAAGATCAAATTGATCGAAGAAAATGTAAAAAGTTTATTTTAATTATTCATATTTTAATTAGATTTTGTAATTTTATTGGTGGATTTTGATAATGATGAAATAATACCTTATTATTATTATTATTCTTTCTTGTGCTAAAAACAGTACATATTAAGGAATAAATTAAAAAATTAGAAAAAAGTCTCTACTTTCAATAAGTATAAAATAAAAATATAAAAAGAAGAAGGTGCTGACTCAAATTATTAATTAAATTATGAATTATTAAATAGAAACTTAACTAACTAGAAAAACAAAATTTTAATAAATACTTTTTTTTAATGTACTGAAATCGCTCAATAAGTTGTCTCTATGTATGTATGTATATTGTCTCGTTTAAGAAAGCATTTAAATCATTATTGAAAAACCTACACATAATTAAAATAACGCACTAAACATTACTTTTATTTTTAGCAGCCTTGATACGTCTACTGCTGAATGTAGGCCTCCCTCCTTCATACTGCTACTTTGAGCGGCTGCTTTTGTATCCACGGTTTAGACCAGGTTCTTGGTCTACTTAGTCGGGCCTCGTCTTCTGGTTCATGATAGATACTCGAAAACCGTTCTTTCCCATTTATTCTTTATGAAAAGATGCCAATTAAAATAATTATTGCAAATCCTTACGTGCGGCTAAAAGCTTGGTGCACGTCGCACCTTACAACAAAATGTCTCCCTTTCACCTTCTACTTTCGCTTGGATAATCTTATTTTTGTTTGAGCCAAGGTTCTTTAATCCTTTCCGTTTCAAACATAAAGTTTAAGATCCTTTGGCATTCATGCAGGAGTTAAAATGTATTACCTTTTATTGTGATCCTCAACACGGATTAAGAGAGAGCGCGGTTTTGAATTTTGATTTGGATTGTAGCGCTCAACTTGGCCATTTAAATTGGAACTCTCGAGGATTATTTGCCTTCCCGTCTTTTATCTAATTTGTTGAAGAATCGAGGGGGTGGAGTAGGTCTTGCTAGAGTGGTCTATTCATAACTATGCACACCTATTTTGCCTATTGCTTTGATTACATTCTACAGAATGGTCTTAAATGAAGATTTTGAATGTGGGAGGCGTGGTTTTTGATGTTTAGAGAGTTAAGCAGACGTGGTTATTATCTAAGTATTATTGAGTTTTATGGTTCTAATGTTAATACAAGATTTTAAAATTGATGACAGAATTGGATTTATACCACTAGCCCAATAATTTAAAAAACGTTTAGCAGAATTAATGATAATGAGCAATTCCATATAGCATAAAGCAAATAAAATTTATTTATTTATTGCATTATGTAACAAGGAGATACATACAACATCACACAAGTTACACAACACTGCTAGGGCATGGCAAAAAAAAAGAAAAGAAAGTACTAAGTTTACACAATAATAAAATGTTGACTATGGAAATGCCGAAGAACATATAATTTACTTAACAACATTTAATATTGCATTGAAAAAACCTCAATATTTACCAATTTTATAAACTCATTCACACATCAACAATTCCAAAAGTTACATGACGACATGTGTTTCACAATAAATAATAATTTTTTTTATGAGAATATTGCGTTTTTAAGCCACAAAGAGCACGCGTCGGGGGTAGTAGTTTAATAGAAAAGCAAGGAAATGGGTCGGAGAGGTCACATTGGTCCAGGGGCTGTAGCGAAGGGTCAAAACGCCCTAATAACTGGACGGAGTAAAAGGGACGGTAGGACCGGTTACAAAATGTATAATTTAGTTTTACATTGGAATATTACTATCAGGCGAATATCCTGTTTGGCTTGTTGTATTTTGATAAAAATAAGTATATGCAGACCGAGTGTGGCTCAGTGGAAATGGAGACTCAGCCACGACGCACTCTGGTTCGAATCTCACTCAGCCCCACAGTAATGACGATTGAAGCTATATACAGAATTTGCACTCACTTTAACAACGGTGATAGAAAACATAAAACAGAAATAAAAGTTAGATATTTAAGGAAATGACACACTAATAGCTTACATTTTGTTATTTTTGAAAATGCTGGTTTCCTGAAAATGTTTTCTCTCACCGTTATTAAAACGAGTTCGAATTTTGCATATAGCTTGAATAGTTTTTACTACAAATAAAAAAAAGCCACACATAATCACGAAATATGATAATATATCACTAAATATTATCATATTATTATTAATTATTATTAATAATATAATAATATTTGGAGTTTATGTGTGGATTTTTTTTTTCAAATTATGTCTTGTATTTGATCCAATTTCTACTGCAATACTACAATAACTAAGTTGCCTGCCAGTAGTATGTTCAAGAATTTTCCAGACGATAGTATGAATTGATACTGTATTGATGTAACTACAAACAGTGGCGAAAAAAAAAATTAACCACCATATTTAAAAAAAATATTTTGGTGTTCTTCTTACATTAAAACTACATACAACATGAGTGTGTTTCGAGATCGGTTATATATATTTATATATATGGATAGTTTCGTTCGACGTAGCTCTAATAGTAAGAGAGTCGATTTTTGCCAAATTTTACTACGTACCAATGAAATTTCAAACAGGTTTCTAACAAACGAAACTTGTCTAATATTACACTATCTTTTCAATTTATGAATGCAAACTCTAAACCAGTTCTTCTTGATAATAACCCCTTCATTGCGAAATGCAACTCGCAAAAAATTGCATTGTTAAAATGACAGATGGTCAAATTCATAATGGGTGGATGGAACAATATCAAAAATTTCAACTACAATGCACCTAACGGTCAGTTTTTGATATGCAACAGTCAATATTTTATTTATCTATGTTTGTAATTGTCATTTTATAATATCTAGACTAGACTTTAAAAATGAGAGACAATAAAATTAAAAACATTAATTTTGAATTTTGATTAATTTACTAGGTGGTAGGACTTTTTTGCAAAGTTCATCTGGGTAGGTACCACCGATTTGCTAGTTATTCTGCAGCTTGGACCTGAACACCGTAGTGCAAGAACTACTGTGTCAAATTCAGGTTTGAAGGGCACTGTAGCTAGTGAAATTACTCGGCAATAGAGACTTTATAATCTGATCTCACAGTCGAGTAATCTTATTACTAGACTGTGCTGATGTCTCAGGATGATGTGCGTAGTGCAGTGTCACGCGAAACTTTATATTTTGGAGTTCCGAGTGACACTGCTCTGTCATGGCCGGCTGTGTCGCGTAACATCAGGTAAACGGCTAGCTCGACACGTCATTCACTAACATACAAAAAAATGTCTTAGTTCTTCTTGTGCTCTCGATGATACAATTAATTATATTTAGGCTAGTGTTAAACCCATATAGTAAGATATGACCAATATCAAAGTATTACAATAGTTGTTATACCTGTTAAACTAGATGGCGTTACTAGAAAATTTAGCTCGCTCGCTTATTACAGGAAAAATTTGAGTAACGAACAAGATACGAACCCGTGTACGTACATACAATACAAGTGATTTTATGTCCCGTTCGTTATCAAAATTTTTCCTTTATATAAAAATCAATCTTTAAATAGTTGTAAATTACTATTAAATAATATTGATGAGTTAAAAGTGGTAATGTTAATAAATTAAAACAGTTTAATTTTATTGTAGTTTATTCTAGTTGTATAATTTTGTTTATTGTAGTTTATTGTAGTTCACTGCAGTTTATTTTTGTTTATTACTTTTATTTATTTTCATTTACTAGTTCAAATCAACAAGCTTGTGGTGAAAACACCACTACATTTGTGCTGAGCGTACCGGCGCCGAGCATTTACATTTTAATGACAAGACTCATTTTGTATCTCTAAATATATATAACTCAAAGGTGACTGACTGATTAACTGACATATGTAGTGATCTATCAACGCACAGCCCAAACCACTGGACGGATCGGGCTGAAATTTGGCATGCAGGTAGATGTTATGACGTAGGCATCCACTGAGAAAGGATTTTTCAAAATTCCACCCTTACGAGGGTGAAATGGTTGATTGAATTATCTTCCCATAGGCCACGCCGCAGGCGAAGCTGCCGGCAGAAGCTCGTTATGTCATATGCGCAGATAAACCACAATAGTTTTATTAAATAAGTGACATGCTTGAATTTTAGTTAAATTGTTGAGCAAGACGTCTCAACCTGAGTGCAAGCATGATTTTTTATAAACTTACATGGTGCAGCTTTTAGTGCCACATTTGACTATAATAATAACAAATAAAATGTTACATTAAACATCAAATTAAATATTATGATCAAACGCTATTCTTATCTGATAAAGGAATTGGTGAGACAAAGAAAATATCCTGATAAAAGATCTCCTTACCAAAACACGAAATAAAATATCCACCTTTTTAAATAACACTCTACTAACCACTACCCCACATGACCACTGTCCACATACTGGGCGGGGCAAAGACCCTTGTCACTGCCCATTGGTCAACTAAACTGGACAGTGAATATGGTGGGGATATTCCAATTAGATGGGTCTCATAAAGGGGCTTCTGTAGGGGAGGCGAAACCTTTCCCTTTTTTCTACTTGGAATAAAATGTTAGTGTAGGTTTAAGTAGAAAATCGTTCTTTACTATCCTATAAGATGTGTCTTATAAAATTATTCGGTGGTGATATTTTAAATAAGTAAAGTTTAAATTAATTAATATAATATTTGAATTGTTCCTTTTATTTAGATTACTATACAGTTAAAGAATTTATTTCTCATAAGAATTTACAAATTCGCTTACAGAGAAATGTAATTTTATATTTAAACTAAAAGCCAATTAACTGCTGCAGGTTAGATATCTAATAAAAACTTATTAGGTAATGTTGATGCTATTATTTATCAGTTTAGAAACTACGTGTATTATAATATCTCCAGGGACATATCTCTTTTTGTTATCAGCTGGTATTGAACGCAAAAATATAGAAATCAAATTAAATCAGAACTTATAAACCAGAGAGATCAAAATATTAATTGATATTACACCTCGGTGCGAAAATTTTATCTAAAAAATTTAAATCCTAATGGATTGAAATTTAAGTCTTAAGACGTGGTTGTGAAGTTTTCATACACGTAACGTTTTAGGGTGAAACCGCTCGTTCGTTCCTGAAATGACTAAAAAGGTTTTAAAATAAAAAAATAAAATTATTAATTTACATCTTTAAAATCCTTCGTTTTCACAATTAATAAATACCTAGTGATAGATTTATAAATAACCTGATGTATCCCACTGCTAGACAATGTCTCTCCCAATTTCTTCCTACTTTCACTATATTGGGCTAATGTCATCAAATCCTTTTCAAATGAGCCTAGTACCAATCTGCTACCGTTAGATGGCATTGAACATAAATGCATGAAGTACTTACTCACGGGCCATTAAAAAAAGCGTGTTCTTTGAAAGTTGTTGTATCACGCCATCTAGCGATATTCTTTCGAACTTACAAAGCATAATCAATGTGAACCCAAAACTTGTGATTCTAGATAGGATTTGATTTTTAATAGACTAATAAGAAAAATATTTATGCAAAATACACTATGGAGTTATGGCGGGAAAACGAAAAAGTTTGCTTCACCGCATTGTATTATTTTACAAAACTTTCAGTGTTAGTGCATACAATTGGCGTTTTATTCGTTAAGTGCTGGATTACAGGCATTAGTGTGGGAAAGTTGTATAATGATGGTGAAACGTATATTAATAATAAGTCTCCAAATATCAAAATGTACATAAATAAACGTTGAAATTGGTTTTTAATCTATAATATTGGCTTATAATTTATTGCACACAATTACCTATCTATTATTTATAATAATTACCTAATTATTAAAGTTATATTATAATTTAACTTCAATAATTGTCATAGAAATTAATTTATTAATATACATTTCACCATAATTATACAACTTTCCCACATTAATGCCTGTAATCCAGCACTTATTATGACAATTGTTAAAGTTAAATCATAATTTAACCTTAATAATTGTCATAAAAAATAATTACTGCATATTTAAATCGAAATATAAAAAACTACGCACCTAATCAATAGCTATAAAAGTTTATTCATTGTACCATACCCCAAAAACCTTTTTTTACTGAGCTCAAGCTTCCGCTACTCGATCATAGATGGCGTAACAAGTTCATTTCAGTCATGAACGTATCATTTCTTCTACGGAGAGAAAACGTAGCGGCCCCAGTGAATAAGTTTTATTTGAAGGGCAGAGTTGAATGAATTGTGATATTTATGAGTATCGTTCCATTTTTGTTGTAATAATAAGCTGATACTTTTTTTACTTTGCGTTTATTAGCTGGTTCTTTTTATTACCCTACCCACTAGTAAAGTTTTTCTTCATGCTTATTTCTTTTAGTTCACAAATAACTTTAGCACCTGAAGAAGAAAAATACAGCATTACATGCACACTACTTGGCAGCATAATATTATGTTTTGGCCATAACAAAATCTCTTAATACCTACCTATCTCTAAAGTATAGAGTTTCGCGTGACACTGCACTGCGCACGTCATCCTGAGACATCAGCACAATCTAGTAATAAGATTACTAAGCTGTGAAATCAGATCATAGTCTCATTTGCCCAGTAATTTCACTAGCTACATCGCCCTTCAAACCGGAACACAGCAGTGCTTGCGCACTTCCTGCTTGGCGGCAGAATAACTGGCAAAGCGGTGGTAACTACCTAGACGAACTTTGCAGTAAAGTCCTACCACCTAGGGCCTTTCCCATTTCATTTTCAAAACAACCGCCATACCCACGAAATTATGACGCGCGTGACTTCAACCGTGCCCTACAAGAACTAGCTCTTACCTGTAACTGATTATAATAAAGACTATGAAAATCTCTAAAATGTACTCTGTGAATCATAAGTAGACATAGTGTTAATGAATCTTACTAGACTGGCACTCCAAAAGACTATCAGCGAGTCCCGGGACATTTGGAGGACTTGGAGCTGAAGCGACAAGAAAGTGGCTAAGTTATTTGGGAGAAATTTAATTCCTTTAATCTGTTACACTGATTGTTGGCCTGTTACTGTGTATACATGTGTACTTTTTGGGGGAGCATGAAACTTGCGTCATCGTCACCGCACGCTTCCCATGAGCTATATGTCATGTGTTACTTAGTTTTCACTTCTATCGGCAGTTCCTAAAGACTGTCACGCACATTTTTTTGTACCTATAGATACATAAGGAAAATATGTACTCATTTCGATGTAGATGAAATCGGTTACGCAGATTTATTTGTGACTTTTATAATAATTACTATCTTTCTATAACCAAATAATGAAATTTAAGAAAAAAAAAAAACGATTATATCACCAAAAGTGATCTCTTCCAGATAACTTTTAGACGTTAGTTTATGGTATTACCAGATTGATACCATATACGATCTATATATTACCTAGTTATTAACCTATTACTTCTACATTCATCGAAGTAAAAGTAGCCTCTATGGCGTAGTGGATGAGGTGGCTACAATTTTTATTGGAGGCGAGTTCAATTCCTGCAACAGGACAATTTATGTGCATTACTGTGTTCATAGCTTAGCTTCAACTAGTCGTTTTTAAGCAATCAGTAAAGTTAAGCAACGTTCACTGCAGTCGCTACTTGGATGGGTGACCGCTACAAAAAGTGGTATTTACTACTGGGGCTACCGTGCTTCAGAGGGCACGTGAATCGTTGCTCCAGCTGTTGTCGTGAGATAATAGTCGTTAAGCTAAATCAGAAGACATCAGACGGCCTCAAAATGATAACAATTATAGCTAGACGACCATAGATCTTGATTGTAACAAATAGGAACACATTTTGTATGTATTTCACAGTTTTAATACGTAGTTTGTGTGCATAGTTACTAAGGAAATTTTCAAAATTGGAATAATAATATATAATAATAATAATATGGGTGGACATCTCACACAACGCCATCTAGCCCCAAACTAAGCAAAGCTTGTACTATGGGAACCAGATTACTGATACAATACTTAGATACTTTTTGTTTGTAAATACATACATAGAATACAATATAACACCCAGACACAGAACAAACATCGATGTTCATCACACAAATGTTTGTCCTGGGTGGGAATCGAACCCACAACGAAATGAAATTTGAAACAGGAATGAAATTTCGCTTTTTGAAATTCAATCAAAGTGACATAATCCCCTCCCAGAGCTGATTACTTGCCTACAAGAGTATAAGAAGAAGTAATGTAGTAAGCTGGATCAATTGACGGGGTTGAGAATAAAAAGGGCTTAACTGTCAAATTGATAGTTTCGAGAAAATTGACTTTAAACTTCAATGGCTTCATTTTAATGTAGAGTGCTTATAAGGTAATAGAAAAGGTTTATGTAAGTTTCAGTTGCTTGAAAATGTTTTAATTATATTTTAAAATACTAAATATAGTACTAATTCATACAATTACTGTAAAAATTTAAAATAATTATAATAATGTTTTTATTCTAAGCGAACTGTATTCCTGTGACAGATAAACTGTTTTTAGACTCAAAATCTCGAGATTTATGCCTCATTTCGGTATTTTAAGAATGTATTATTGTAGATAATTTCACGCTGAATCCAACGATACCCATAAGTCATTTTGTGAAAAAAAAAAAATCAGTTAAGCCCTTTTTTTCCCACCCCTTCAATTGAAGAAGCATGTCTTGTTGATCTCCATGTAAGTCTAAAAAAAAATTCCGGAAAAATTATATTTAAGTAGGAAGGAGTAAAGTGTTGGAATACAATACAATACAATACAAACTCTTTATTTCATACCACATGCTTAAATTAATTTTACATAATAACTTATAGTTGGTAATACAATGGGCGGCCTTATCACTAAAAGCGATCTCTTCCAGGCAACCTTTGGAATCCTAGTTATGTAAATGTGGTGGATAAGTATGCAGAGTATTCGGTAGTTACTCTAGGTAAATGAGAACAATAATAATAACGTCCAACGATCACATACTATAGACCCTGGTCTCTAAGTATTATTCCCTGCACAGGGACCCAAGAACTATGAGGACCATGGTCAGAGGTCAGAGTTAGTTAAGATGGGTACCTAAAGGTAGTGAAGATTAAATCCTGAATAAAATACTCAAAAGGGTGATCTCATGGTCTACACGTTTGCAAAACTATAAGTAAGTATATATCTATATAATCTCCTTGCAATTTTCTCCTATTATAATACAGCACAGGTATCTTGTTTATGTAAGATAGAATTTGCATGAAGACTATAATCATTTTATAATATATGTATATATAATAGGCTTTTTGCATACTCAAATCGTACATTTTCCTTTTTTATATACCTACGAAGGTAGGCATTTTAAATTTTCTCAAAAATGTTATCTTTGTAAATATTTATCGTTATTTGTTACATTGTTTTTAGTTTGGAACTTTACTGTCCCGTTTACGGAGGAGTGCGTTGATATCTGCGACACGGTCTCGTACTTCTGCAGGTATAATCGATTCTCATTTGCTTTTAAGTGAAACTGTTTTTTATTTCTAATAAATACTTAATACTTTGATGTTTCAATTATGCGCGTGATTAGTGGCTGCCCATCCTTCATGTACAAAATAATAATAATAAATATTTGTGGACACACAGCGCCATCTGGCCCCAAACTAAGTAATGCTGTTTGTAAATATATATACATATGAATATATAGAATATATTATAATACCCAGATACAGAATAAACATCGATGTTCATCACACAAAGTGTTTGTCCTAGGTGGGAATCCAACCCACAACCTACAGCTCAAAAGTCATGGTTACTATCAAATGAGCTATTGGGCCAGTCAAATTATTCACTAAGCCATTTTTAGTGCAACACTGTGACGCTATAAAAGATGGAGGTCGTCAAAATTGACAGATTTATTTGATGATTCTGACGAAGAGAGATGTTAAGATTCCTAAACTTATATTACTAAAATATTCTTCTGACTGTATTTCTGATTATTATGACGAATAAAAACTTCACGAATCGTCTCGGCTGCTGGCAGGACCCAAAAGACTGGCCTAAAACTGAACTAAAACTGACTTAAAACTGAGCCTAAACTGACATTCGCCTATTCAAGATAAGCCCCTGATTTACCTTTTATGTAGTTTGTTTATCGTGATTGAAGACACTTATTTTGTAGACTATGGTCAGTATTACAGAACGATGCTCAGTCATTGATCGGTGCTCAAGCAGAGATTTCATTCACTAATTGATAACTTTACGAATGGAATCTCTGCTTGAGCACCGATCGATGCTTGAGCATCGTTCTTGTAATACGTACCTTAGACTGCGTAAGGATGTACCATACTATTAACTTTTCTATATATTTTAAGCTGGTAAAAAAAAAGTTACCATTTTTCTTTCGAGTCTAATGGGTGCAATTTTTTATTCCGATAGGTCTAGTAATATTAACTTTTTAATTTATCACGGAACTAAGTAAAATAATTGCCTAATGCTTTTTACGTAACAATATTAATTTTCCTTGTCTTTCACATTAGTCAGGTAAAAATTAAACAACTTCATTTTGATTAACAAATCGTGGATATTTATTGAAATAAAAATAATAAAAATGAAAAATAATAAAAACAGTTCATCTTTCACGTAGTTACACAATAAAATTTGTCTTAGTTTTGTTTTTATCTATTTTGTGTCCTTTTGTCAACCTTTTAAATTTTTTTTACAAATTTGTATTTTTTTACACCTTTCATTTTAATTAATCACTGTAAATGCACTGATGAAAACAGTATCATTGACAATAATGCAATAATACATTGAATAGTTAACATTTTTCAATTTAGCAGTCATTTTTGTACGTTCACCAAAATTATGAGAGCAACGATAGTATTAAAAATGACTGCACAATTGAAAAATATTTAAATATCGAAACAACAATTAATAAATATTTAATTTTACTAGATTTACATAGGTCTTGTTCCGGCGACATACAGATTCGTC
Organism: Ennomos fuscantarius; assembly: GCA_905220475.3. Taxonomy (NCBI): domain Eukaryota; kingdom Metazoa; phylum Arthropoda; class Insecta; order Lepidoptera; family Geometridae; genus Ennomos; species Ennomos fuscantarius. The sequence continues at coordinate 10,982,123 of HG992036.1, read as the reverse complement.
ACAGTTTCAATAATATTACACTTTACCAAAACAAAATTAGGTACTTATGTATTTTTTACAATAACCATTATTTTAGTGTCATTAAGTCAAAAAAGTACAACCCATAAAAATATTCAAAACACTTTCTGAGTTATAACTATAGTGAGATAACTTACTCAACCAAGTATAAAATATATACAGAAGGGAAATTTTAAACTAACGATGAAAATAATGGTCTCATCACTACACTCACACGGATGCTAGGAAACATGGTTGTATGTTAATCTAAAGAATCCAAAAGTAAGTCAATGGTGTCTCAAGTGTGGATTTTTGGTTTTGAAAAATCAAAGTCAATGTTTTGAAGGCCGATTTTTCAATATTCAGATAATATTCTTATTCTAAGTTCAGTATAAGACCTTTAACAATTTGTACTGCAATTGAAAAATCAGCCCTAATTCTTTAAAAACGTTTTTGAACTTTGTAAAGTATACCAATATTCTAGCACGTATCAAGTCATTAGATGGTGTGCGTAGAGCCGTTTTGGTCATAAATTTGAAATGAAATGAAATGAAATAGTTTATTAAATGTTTACAAACATCGGTTTAAACATTTGAAAGGTTTGAAGATTGTTTGATCTACTGTGTTTATCTTTTTTTGTCTTCTTCTTTTAATATAGAAGTTAGGGAAAGGAGACCAAATAACGTACAACTCTGAATTACTATTGGCTCAATTTTTTTACAAAACTCTATTAAAACAGCAGGTATACCGTATGCATGTGTAAGTTGACAAGATTTGAACAAAAGTGACAATTTAAACAAAAGTGACACTATGAACAAAAGTAACATATTGGACAAAAGTGGCATTAATTTATGTATATCGCTAGAAGAAGCCCTAAGATGGGGCAAAAGGAGACATCATGTGGACGACAAAATGGTTATAATTATTATAATTTACTTACAATTATCTAATATAAATTCTATATTAATTTACATTAAGTACGTATACTGAAAGATTTTCACGCTTGGACTAAATTTAGGTACAAGTTATTCCACGAATCAAAAAAATCACAATGAAACATTTAAAACAAAACTGGAATATTTGTCAGTCTTAATAAAAAAAAACAACTAGCTTCCAAAAAAATTAACTGGATGCGAAACTTTTCACTAGTTCAATAATTTAACGACTAATTAAAAATAGAAATACCGCGTTAAGAATAACATCTACACTTAGAATAGATTCCAATTTTGCTTTCTACAACGCTTATATAGATTTATCGATTACAGGAATCTCACCGTTTTCTCCAAATTTTGGTTTCAATATTTCAAATGACCCATATAAATATGAACATCAATAGGTAGGTTCTCCATTTACACAATACACTTAAAGGCTACAAAAATATTTACGCAAGTTTTATCTAGGATAGGAAACATTTTGTTTATTATTGTACAAGATACACTAAAATTACGAAACAATCTTACCCGACAACACATACTACATCGAACTATCAAGATCCTAAAAAATACTGGAAAATTCTAATTTAATTGACACTATACAGCTTAAATAAATTGTAGGTTAAAATCAACATAGCTAACTTTGGCATTGGTTTCCACATTTTTTTCTATAAAATAAAAACATGTCAAAACAATTTCGAAAGCACGTAACGTAAGTAGACAAAAGTAGCGACAGCTTCGGAAAAACTAAACAAAACCTTGCACAATTATGTAACATCAACAACACAACGCGAACAACACTTCTTAAGTTCAGGACACGAAAGATATGTCACCTAACATTAGTTATTAGTAACTAAGCAATGCCCTTCGGCTTGAATAACTTTATAGTTCCGCCAATTTATTCCCTTAGACTAGAAATTGAACAAATGTCTCAATACATGGTGCTTTGTAGAATTGCAGCGAAACATGTTTTTATGTTAGGCCTTAGAAGATCTGGCTTGGTGGCGCAGGTGGTGGCAGGCGGAGGCCACCCCACGGATAGAGTCACGAAGCCTCGTCTCGACACGCATTGGAGTCGTCGGATAGAGCTAAGGGAGCACCATTACTTTGATTCACAACACATTTACGCATATGCTTCTCGAGAGTCGAGGGCACCGAAAAGGGCATCTCACAGAACCTGCATCGGTACACGTCCTTGCCTAGGCGTCCATGTGTCTTCATATGCCTCGTCAACTTCGAGCTCTGAGCGCAGGCATATGAGCAGAGTTCACATTTGTAAGGTTTCTCGCCGGTGTGTGATCGCCGATGAACGGTTAAGTTTGAGCAATTCTTAAACACCTTCCCACAGAATTCGCAAGTATCATTCCTGCGGCTTTCTTTTGATTTCAGCAAGGGATTCTGGAGGAGGCCATTAGTGCTGTTTTTTAAACCATCAAAAATGTTATCGGGTGGCCTCTGTGCGTGTAATGTAGGTAACCACCACCCTTCGCCTCTCTCCATATCCAATTTCATGCGCTTGGATGCTTCAAAAGGGTTCTCAAATGGGTTGAATAGAGGATGCGGCTGAGGTGGCATTTTTGCGAATTCCTCTTTAAGTCGTAATGCCGCAGTTGGTGGCATGCCGTTGGGCTTTTCACTAGGAGGACCGTTATTGTTATCACGGTCTTTTGCAAGTTGCCAGTTTAGTGACTTTCCGGATTCTTGTAAAGCTTGCTTGAACGCTTCGCTATATTGAGCAATATTAGATAGTCCAAATTTATCCATTAGCTCGCCGACCACTGATGCTGAGGGTGGATGAGCAGGCATGATTGGAGCTTGTTTCCTCGGATGAGATGCAGGAGCGCTACTATTAGAGACTGTCAAATCTTCAGCTTCTTCTACATCTTCACCATCCTCATTTTCTTCTTCCTCTTCAAGTTCTTCGTCCTCAAGCTCATCTTCTGAATCATCTTCACCAGTATCTCCACCAGACTCACCTTCATCATTGTTAGCGTCTGCAGGTCTATGTACTTTCATGTGTCGTTTTAGTTTAGACGCTTTTTCAAAAGCCTCGTCGCACTCAGTACATTTGAAAGGTTTTTCTCCTGTGTGTGACCGACGGTGGACGAGCAAACTACTTTGTGATCGGAATTTCTTGCCGCAGAACTCACAGGAATAAATTGCATCGTCGTTGTGTCTCTTGCTAGGTGTAGTAGAAGTTGCCCGCTCGGGTGGAGGTGCATCTGCTGCCAAAGGCTCAATGCGGCGCTCCGGCGACGTAGAATTGTGAGGTTTCGTCGCTTCACGCGGCGTATCCGCCGTTCCGGGTCCGGCGCCCACCGGTGGAGTCTGGCTGACTCGGGAGGGCGACGGGGAAGCGAACGGCGGCGAATGCTTCCTGGGGCTAGGAGAGCTGGAATTGCCTGTGGCCGCCCCTGGACTGGTCGTACCGGCCAGTTGCCGCAAGCGCTGCGAGTAAAAATCCAGCTGGGGTTCTAGTGAAAGTGGCTGGGATACTGGTGGGGGCCTTTCTCGGCCTGAGATTGCAGTCGGCACGACTGAAGGACGGTCGGCGGGTGAAGGGAATGCTTGGTGTGGTGGCAGCGAGTTGGCTGCCACGGCGGCTGCTGCAGCCGCTAGGTTTAGTCCATGATGACGAAATTGTTCAGAAACGAGCTGTTCCATTCGGAAACGATGATCGTGATGATTTGGCCGCGCGAAAAGCGGTGCCGGGGGCACCGACGGGTGAGCTAGCGGTGGCAAACTGCCAGGCAGCGGCATTCTGAGTAAGCCACCAACTCCAAAAGGGGAATGCATATCCGGTGGGGGTAGTAAAGGGTGATGACGCAGTTGCGGCGGTGGCAGCTGCGCGCTGGTAGACGAACATCCTGAGCTCGATGATGAGGAGCTGGACGAGGAATGGTTTTGTTTATTAGGCAACTGTTGTGGCATCGTTTCCACGTAGATTTTCACCCCATGGACATGTTGCACATGTTGCACCAATCGCCAAGCGGAGTGAACTCGCGCTTTGCAAGTCGAGCACACGTAGTTGCTGGGCTCTGCGGACAATGAAAAAAACTGTTACGAAGATGAAACCGATGGCAAGATTTAGGGGAATATTAACAGGGGCAAAGTGTCTAGTAATAGCTCTCACATATCGTAGTGTTGGGCCTAGGGTGGGCGCGCGGGCCGCATGCTAAGCAGAAGGTCCGAGGGTCGGGGCGGCGGCGGTGAGTGATGGCGGCTTCGTGATTCATGCACCTCGGGAATCTTATGAAATATACGCGGGCTGGAATCACGTACGCACGCGCGGGTTAAGACTGTTGATATTGAAATCTATAGGTAACGCTACACCGGCGAGAAAAATTATGGCTCTTAAAACGTGGTTGGTTTAGTTTTACACGCGTGGCAGTCACGCCTTAACCCAGATACATAGTTTATCTTCTCCGCGTAGTACCTATGTAGAAAAAAACAAGTCAACATCAAAAGCCTACAGCTATTTTAATCTGTGACTGAACAGAAAATGTTTATCGGATTACGCGGTAAATATTCTCTAGTCAATTAGATGAATCAAGTCAATTTGAATACTGGATGATGAAGATGAGGTCACATGGTCAAGGCAGCGTCTGCCAGCTTTGACAGTAATTTGATTGCTCATTGTGAATCAGAGACACATTTTGCTGCGAAGACAATCGGCGATCTGATAGTGATGTGACTGTACAATAATTTTGTATCGATAAAATGCCTAATAAAAAATATATAAATGAAATGTAATATAACATACAAATACAATATTTTTGTCATTAATACACAAGACATATTACTGTTTAATGAGTATATATCTTTTATTAATACTTAGGGCATTATAGCTAGTGAAATTACTAGGAAATTGGGACTTTATGATCTGATCTCACAGTCGAGTAATATAATTATCAGACTGTGCTGATGTCTCACGATGATGTGCGCAGTGCAGTGTCACGTATCTATATTAAGAGCTCCGAGTGACACTGTTCTCTTATGGGCGCCGGTGTCGCATAACATCAGGTTAACGACTAGCTCGTCACATCATTCTTTAACAAAAAAAATTAAATATTAGGTCTTTACCTATGAAATTGCCGTTTTGTTTGAAAAAAGTTAAAGTATTTTTTTTTCGAACTTATTTATTTCTTTTATTCAAAGTAATCACCCCTGCAATCAATGCATCTTTGCCAACGCTGTGGCAGTTTATGGATGCCCTTCTTGAAAAAATCAGCAGGACGGGAGACAACAAGTTCTCAAAGGCGTTTTGTACTGCCTCTCGGGAATTGAATTTTTTTCCCGCTAAAAAGTTGTCCAAATTTTGGAAAAAGTAATAGTCGGTAGGCGCAAGATCTGGTGAGTATGGTGGATGAGGAAGAGCTTCCAAACCCAACTCATGTAGCTTAGAGACGGTCTGTTGTGCAGTATGGGGTCGCGCGTTGTCGTGAAGTAGCAGTGGAGATGACCGATTGACCAAAGCTGGTTGCAGACGTGCAAGTTTCGCCATCATTGTGGTCAGTTCTTCAATGTACACATCTGCAGTAATGCTCTCGCCGTTTTGTAAAAAGCTAAAAAAGCTATGATGAATCACACCAGCACTAGACCACCAAACTGTGACCATCACCTTTCTAGGGGTCATTTTTCGTTTTGCACATTGGTTTGGTACCGAACCAGGATCTAACCAACTTGCTGAGCGCTTTCGATTGTCAAAAAGAATCCATTTTTCGTCGCACGTAACAATTCGGTTCAAAATTCCTTCATTTCTGTGCCTGTTAAGCAGCGTAGGGCAAGTCTCGACGCGTACGTTGCGCTGGCGATCGTTAAGTTCGTGGGGCACCCATCTATCAAGCTTTTTTATCTTGCCAATCTGTCGCAAATGGACCAATATTGTTTTGATGCTAACATCAAAAGCTGCTGCCAGCTCAGCTGTAGATTGAGATTCATCAGCTTCCACAATCGCCTTTAATTCATCATTGTTGACCAAAGTTTCCGGACGACCACGAGGTTCATTTTTCAAGTCAAAATTCCCAGAACGGAACCGAGCAAACCAATAACGGGTTGTACGTTCGTTTGTACAGTTCTCTCCGTAAACGTCGTTGATGTTACGTGTCGTTTGTGCCGCGTTGGTGCCACGACGGAACTCATATTCCATAATTACACGAAATTTCAAAGTATCCATTATGAGGAAAAATGTTGAAATGTAATGAAAATACAACGCTAATCAATAAACAAAAGACTTATATTATAAATAGAATGTCATATTTTTAAAACAAAATTAATTTGAATTTAGAATTCATAGCCAATCAAAACTTTTTTTTGTTTGAAAAAGTCTGTACTGCAATACGGCAATTTCATAGGTAAAGACCTATTATTATCACAAATCAGAAATAGATATATTTTATTCTGCTTAATAATAGTTACTATACAAACGTTTTCTTCACTATCGATATATTCAATCCATCAATCACAAATGTACTAGGCAACACTTTTTGTTGCAACAAATTAAAATATACTTAACCTTTTAAGCATTCAGATATTAATCAAATTCATGCTAATATTAAATCTCTTTTGAAAATATCGCTAACAATTCATCGATATGTAAATCCCTAGAGGAGTAGGCGCGGTCCGATAAACATCTTGACTGTTAAGACGATTATTGAATTGTAACGGTCAGATTGTGACCGACCGGAAAGAGTATATGTATACAGGTTGCGCCGAAATAATAAACAAACAATATTTTTGACAAAAGTGAAAAATATTGATTGCACAAATATATTACGACTTCATCTCCCCCAATGGGCTTATTTTTGAACGGGCTATGGCTGTGGATCTCTACCAACCTTTATAGCATCATTGGCCTCACCGGCCCGGAGGGCAGGCGTTTAAGGCACTCGGCCATCAAAAGTGGGAAGCAACTAACTCAAAGGCACCTCTAGGGTGCGAGCCTCAGCTTGGACCGTTTCCGGGATAAGAGAATCGAGAAGACTACGTCCACTGGAAGAGTGGACCTAATTGAAAGAGAAGAGTGAAAGACCTATTGAAAGTTCGTTCTGTGGACGCCATAATTTGGATTAATTTAATATCTCAGGGGGTGGATATTTTTAACTGCAGCCTGTCGAACTTCATAGAAGTAGCTCAAAGATATATAGAAAACTATTTGCGCCCCGCGGTTTCATATTTTAATTATTTACTCATCCCACTGAAAAATTTCACTGTTCCGGGATAAAATGTAGCCTATAGTTAATCCAGTGTATAAGCTATCTTGGTACTGAATTTCATACAAATCCATTCAGCCGTTTGAGCGTGAAGAAGTAACAAACATAAACACATACAAATATACCCATAATATTAGTGGGATAATAGAAAATAATTTATATTGATATGAATACATATCGTAATAATAGTATTTATTATAAGTTGTAACACCGCAATTAACATTAGCATAATTAATAATAATAATAACGCCCAACGATCACATACATAGATCCTGAACCCTAACTAGGATTTCCTGTGTCTAGGGACCCAGCTACTACGAGGACTATGTCCACAACACCCAAACTCATAACAAGTATTTGCGCTTTTGAACCCACTGCCTTCGTGTCATAAGCCGACCTGCTCAACCACCACACCACAGAGGCTGTCAATTACCTAAACTGAATGATGATGATATCATAGTAATATTTGCTAAAATAGAGCATCCTGTATGTAGGTTTATCGTCATATCAATATTGTGACCTTTTAGTCCAGAGCATTGTTCATTGTATTGAGTTTTGGTCATCATATGGTACCGAAGGCAAAAAAGTTGAGCTTTTGCTTAAGTTTTTTCTTTTATCTCCACGCCTGGTAAAATGAGGGATACTAATGAATAAATAATATCTGGTCAAGGCTTTTTAATGTTTTCTTAGATAATTGATAGAATCAGGCGTAACTTCGCGGAAGTTCATCTTAAATACAAAATGAAATGAGAATATGCAGTGTGATTCAAATCATAGATATTCATAGAATTAGCGGAATCACATTAGATATTCTTATTTCAATTTGTATTTTGTTCGCGTTTTCCTAGATTTTACAACTTTGCCGGAAATCGTTTTAGACGTTTTTATATGATGTATTTTGGGTTTAAAATACTTAAGCTACCGTGATCGCATGTCCATTTATCCTTTACATTTTACAGTCAACATACGAGGTTCATAGTTGTCTATTGAGAGATTCTTGAGAATCTCCCCAATCAGCACAGTCAAATGCCTCCCAAATCAAGTTTTTTTAAATGATTTTATAGCTCTTATCGTCTGTTTAAAGTAATGTGTGTTTTAAAAGATTTTTTATTTCTAATTATGTATCTTAAAGTTCCAATTTAACATTGCCTAAGCAACAAAGTTTAAATACTTTTTACTAGGTGGTAGGACTTTTCTGCAAAGTTCGTCTAGGTAGGTACCACCGCTTTGCCAGTTATTCTGCCGTCAAGCAGTAGTGCGCAAGCACTACTGTGTTCCGGTTTGAAGGGCACTGTAGCTAGTGAAATTACTGGGCAAATGAGACTTTATGACCTGATCTCACAGTCTAGTAATCTTGTTACTAGATTGTGTTGATGTCTCAGGATGACGTGCGCAGTGCAGTGCCACGTGAAACTCTATACTTTAGAGTTCCGAGTGACACTGCAACTGATATGGGCAGCCGTGTCGCTTAACATCAGGCGAACGGTTAGCTCGTCGCGTCATCCCTTAATAAAAAAAAAAAAAAAAAAAAACTTATTTTTGTATCCAAAGTTGTCACTTTTCATCTTTCTATTATCACAACTGTGATGTGGCAAAATACTTCTTTGCATTTATTTCGCTTACTATTCAAAATACTAGAATAAATACTACATGGCTAGATAGATATTAAACATACCTTGAAAACGATACTAAACAATACATTTTAGAACAATAAACTAATCAAATAAAATCCAAAATGATTCATTGGTAATTTTCTCAAAACGTACATTTTCGACATGTTATTTATTGCCTTTACACAGTAGACCTCTCCAATCGAAACATAAAAAACTAGCTTTGTGAAACCCTTTGAACTACGAGTAATAAGGTCAGTCAGCTTTTTTTGCTATCGGTTCTTTAAGATTGTCACTGTCATATACCATAATAAGTACGGTCAACAAAAACGCTCCCAAATCGATACCAGCTTACTGAGTTCCAAGCGGCTTCGAAGCTTACTGATAGCATCTGTGGTCAATGATATCTGATAGTGATAATTATGTATGGAAAGTGTGGGAGGGGGTATGGGTGGTCGTGAGCTAATTTTGGTGATTGAAATGGGTTTGAGGTCTTCAAGGCATCTACTAGATTTCAGGCTCGACTTAAAAATGTCATGATTTGTGACAGAGTTCATTTTTAAACGATCGCTTGCAGAACGAATTATGACACTTAAGAATGAATCGCATACTTTCATAAGACAAATCGAAAAAATCAAAAAATCAAGTATGCCAACCCAGAAATCCACTAGCTTAAGAAAGCTAGTTGATTTTTGGGTTCTTATTTGACTCTGATAACTATAAGCAATCTACAGCAAAGTTTCTCCAATCCGGCTCATCCAATTTTACAAAAAAACAGACACTTTTTTAGAAAAAAACAAAAATTTGAGCTTTTTTCTTTCGACAAATACTTGTCATATGCAAATTAAACCCACAGCTCCCAAGCTATAAGCCAACTTCCTCAACCACCACACCACAGAGGCAGCATATTTTAATAAGTATAGCAATCTATCTTCTTCTAAGATAATAAAATAAAAATTCTAATCTCCAATAACTAAACATTTTATACCGCTTTCCGTACCCAAAAATATGTTTAATAACCGATTCAATTTCAAAAGGCGATCGGTGATTACCGACCATTGTACTCAGAGCCAGTGGGGGTGAAATTTTTAAACGCAGGGGGTCCAGACGGGGTAGAAGGGGGGCGTTTAAGGGAGCATTCTCGGGAAAGCGTATCCGGTTGGATTGCTAGCCTTATATTGGGTACCTAGGTTTGTATTGAATGGAAGTGGACAATTCGTACGGATGTTTTTTATGAGACATATTATAGGAATGATGTGTGTAAGTCTAAATACATTAAGGGATCGATAGAGTTATACATTTTGATATAGATTTAATTTCAGTAAAAATTATCGCAAATTGGACTGACTTTGAAGGCGAGGTCTACTTTGAATGGTATTCCAAAAACAGTAATAAAAAACTGTGTAATACAAATAATAAATTGAATCACAAGAAAAAATTGTAAGCTGACTACGTGAACTTATAATGACGCTGAAACTAATAAATAGTAATAACAAATGTTTAAAAATGTTGAGTCAATCAGTCTTGAAAAAAAAAAAACAAATGTGCTTTAGACTACACGACTGAAGTAAAACTTATTTAACTCCATCTTTCTTACCCCCTTTTTTTTTTTTTTTTTGAGGGGGGAAATGCCCTCGCACTTCCCTGCCACCACGGGGGTGGTGGCAGGGGGTATGTGGGACTCGAACCCACTAAAACCCCCCGTGAGCCCTCGTCCGCCGTACCGGGGCGAGAAGGGGTCGCGACTGCAGTCCAGCCAACTCGCCCCCATCTTTCTTACCCCTACAGTAATATACGAAACCTAACTCTTTCTTTCTATCTTCACGTAGAGAGGAAGATATGACTATATCCCCTTCTCAACTTCCGTTCGCCTCATTAGCTTGCCTCCAAGTAAAACGTGCGTAAAAAAGTTTTACTTCAAAAACTATTGCTCATAAAATTCAGGCGTCATAAACAATTTCTCATTCGAAATAAACGCTGGAAATGCAAGACCGCAACGGATCATATAGAACATTCGTAGACCGGAAGCCGACGGCGCTGCTTCCGGCGACGACAACAGTTGTTCGCACCCCAGCGCCTCGCGGACACTAGAGGAACCCTTGGTGTTAGAGTCTGCGTGTATTTGTGTAGGTGTAGATGCATTTTTAAGTTTGAACCCAAGATACATACAAGATACATTTTTTTTTCTTATTCCTAGAGTACCGACAAGGTAGCACTCTAATTGAATTACAATCTAGCCATACATATTTGGCTAATAAGCAATTTTATTTTAGCTTAAACTTCTAAAATCCTAATATGAAGATACAGACCAAGATACAAATCCAAGATAGTTTTAAGGATATCTTATAAGAAGGCTTTAAGAGTCTATTTGTCTTTCTTTATTCCAGATACACTAATTACTTAAATGATAATAAAATAAGTTAATACCTACATTACAAATAATTTGTGTTTTAGCGTTTTATCAAAAAGAGTAGTAGGCGACTTATGTATTGTACATTTTATACCCTTACTAGTTTGCACCCCGCAGGTTTACCCGCGGATAAATAGTATCCAATGTGTTAATCTACCGTATATGCTATCTGCATTCCAAATTTCATCAAAATTGGTAGTTATGGAGATTAATAATAACAAATATTCAAACACACACACACACATACATAACATTTTGCATTTATAATATTGGTAGTACAGGATACGTAGAATATTATAAAAGTACAAAACATCTATTGATATATACGTCTTTATTTTTGTCACTTAGAAAATAATTATAATACAAGGTGGAATTTAATTCGTTCTTTTCCTTTAATGTATGTGTTCAGTCCATGCTATAGAACGTTGCCATATAACTAAATAAAAAAGTACTAATGAAATAAAACTTAAATCTAGGTATTAGCAAATTACTGCAAATTTGAATTCTGAAGAAAAGCCTTGACCATGGAACAAAGCAGGTGTTTTATTTCCTACGAAACATTTACAAAGTACTTAGCCGGTGCCCGCGCTGTGTGTACCGTTAAATAGACATTTTGGTTGTCATGCAGTTATTTTTGGAGGCACTAAATACTAAAACAAAATCAATTTTATTTTTTAAGTGGACCTTGTATGAAAATTCTATGGCATGGTCTGAGTATATACATTTAAGGAAAAAAGCGAATTCAATTCCACCGTGTATAATACTACATATTTTTCAATCCAATGCCTTACTATACAGTTTAGTAATATTTGTATTAATTATCTTTTATGTAAATCTTTTTATTTTTAGACCATACGCTTAATATTTAAATATCTCATGAACCTATGCAATTAAATATATCAAAAAATTATAGCCTCTGTGGTGTGGTAGTCGAGTAAGTCGGCTCATCACCTAGAGGTGGCGGGTTCGATTACCGCGATACAAAAAGTATTTTTACACACCGAAAAACAGCGCAAAATTTGTGTAGTCTGAGTGTTGTTGGACCATGGTTCTCGTAGTTTCTCGGTCCTTAGATACAGGGAATCCTAGTTAGAATCCAGGTATGTATGTCATCGTTGGGCGTTATGATTTATTTATTAATTAAAAATTAAATAATGGAACATTTACAAATTAGATAAAAAAGTGAGTTCCATACTACTTATAAAAACCGCTATATTTTGAATCTAAACCTAAATCAACCTTCAAAAACATATAACAAAAGATAAAACGTCCGTTTCTGGAATCTATGCGAAATTTGAAACGAGAACGGCTTGGTTCCATCGAGACTCGCCATCGACTTGTTATGCGGCGGATGTCCGTCGCGCCGCTGCGCTGAATGACCGCCTTCCCCTTCCGCCCCCTAGCACCCCCTTAGCGCGCGTCGTAGTAATAGCGATCAGCGGAGAGTAATAATAAATCCTTTTTTAAATAATTATCACTTACTAGGTGGTAGGACTTTTCTGCAAAGTTTGTCTAGATACCACCGCTCTGGCAGTTATTCTGCCGCCAAGCAGTAGTGTGCAAGCACTACCGTGTTCCGGTTTGAACGGCACTGCAGCTAGTGAAATTACTTGGCAAATGCAACTTTATGATCTGATCTCACAGTGGAGTAATCTTATTACCAGACTGTGCTGATGTCTCAGTATGATGTGCGCAGTGCAGCGTCATGTGAAGCTTTTATTTGGAGTTACGAGTGACACTCTTCTGTTATTTAGTGACAGCCTCTGTGGTGTAGTGGTTGAGCAGGTCGGCTCATAGCCCAGAGGTAGCGAGTTCGATTCCCGCGGCAGGACAAGTATTTATGCACAGAAAAAAAAAGTGCAAATACTTGTTCTGAGTCTGGGTGTTGTGGGACCATGGTCCTCGTAGTTCCTGGGTCCCTAGACACAGGGAATCCTAGTTAGGGTCCAGGATCTATGTATGTGATCGTTGGGCGTTATTATTATTATTATTGTTTAGTTAACATCACGTGAACGACTCTCACACTCGACTCATCACATCATTCACTAACATAAAAAAAACATTATGGGGTCTATTTTACTATTCATTTGATGATTTTAACAAAAATGTAAAAGTAAATGCCACTGTTGAATTGTTAACTAAGTAAATCGCTAATATACGCTAATCGCATTAACTAAGCCCACAACCTATAGTGGTGCAAAGTTATAACCCGAATGGTGCAAATTGTGACCCATAACTGCGAGACATGTTGCTGGCTGTGGAGAAAAATAAAATTTGAAAATGGAACTCCATCTCCGCTGGCCAGTGACGTAATATTGGAATCCGACCAAGAAGGCTTAGATAGCATATGCGGTTCTATTTTTTAAACCTTGATGTAGATAACTTTTTCAAACTAAGAACTAACTCTTTTTCTTTTCTTTATGTATGTTTAATAACATGCAGACATTGGATTATCCATTAATTTTAGCTGAGAGAAAATAATTTTTACCCTTTACATTGTCTCAATGTTGTCTGGGTCGAGAAAGGCAACTGAAAAAATACAATTTTACTTAATTCATTTTATTAAATTGTTTTAGAATGCACACGAAGAGTCTTAAGATTTTCGTACCTTGTCACTATAAATGTTTTGGCGCGCTTTCAGGTGAAAACTGCAATTTATAATTTTTTAAGTCCATTTCTTAATAGTACTTATGTCGGCAAGGTTCCCGTCGTGGTGACAAAATTTTGAAGCCACTCGAAGTACTCTGATTTGGCTTAGCGACTACTATTATATTATTATAATGCCATTTATTTTAATAAAAGTAAGTCAACTTATATTAATACTAACATATTTTAGGTGGTAGGACTTTGTTGCAAAGTTCGTCTAGGTAGGTACCACCGCTTTGCCAGTTATTCTGCCGCCAAGCAGTAGTGTGCAAGCACTACTGTGTTCCGGTTTGAAGGGCGCTGTAGCTAGTGAAATTACTGGGCAATTGAGACTTTATGATCTAATCTCACAGTATAGTAATCTTATTACTAGACTGTGCTGATGTCTCAGAATGATGTGCGCAGTGCAGTGTCGCGCGAAACTCTGTATTTTAGTGCCGAGTGACACTGTTCTGTTATGTGCGGCCGTGGCGTTTAACACCAGGCGAACGACTAGCTCGTCACATTATTCACGAACATATTTAAAAAAAAACTAAATTTTGTACAAATAAATTTGAATAAAAGTCTTTTACATACTAGCACTTTATTTAATTTTCACTTTAAGTACGTACAATTACAAAAAATTGCTGTAAAGTAAATAACAAAAATACTACCTATTTTTAGATTCTTAAGCCTTATTAGTTATTACGACAGAGTACCAAGTAGTTTTGACATTACCAACCATAATGTACTCATAGTGGCAGCACACAAAAATGACCGATTTGACCGCACAGTAATGACACAAGTGTTTTTAACAATTGCTTGAACTAGATATGAAGAAGTGACCCAGACACGGATCGCGAACATGTGAAAAACAATTATTTGCGTATTTCAATTGTACCATATTTAAAAATAGAATATTCATACAGAACAGACTTTTACAGAGTTCTTACATTTTCTAATTGAAGACTCGATTTTTGAAGTAAAACTTAATAAATGTTTTAAGCGAAAACCGATGGACTTATTTTCTGGGATTAAAATGGAACGCACAAAACAGCCTCAATCTAGGTGTGTAGGTAAGGGTACTCAATTTTTTTAAAAATAATATTTGTTGTGCCGTTCCCATAAAAATAAGTACTTTTATTTTACCCCTGTAAAATAATGTCTGAATTTAAAAAAAACACGTTAAATGGCGTTTTTATTTTGGCTCTCCGCAATTAGCGTATTTAGCCAGTGTCAAGTAAAATAAAATTTTACCAAATTATATCTAAGAGTTTGACAAGGAATTATATTAAGTTTTTTAATAAAAAAAAGTGAAGTTTACCGTTTAACCACCACACCTAAAGCCATCAGCTATCACTAGCCAGGGCTTCTGTAAACTATCACATTACGCAACAAATTGTCGCGTCCCCTCCCAAGAAATCAGTTACGCCCTTTTTATTAAAGGTAAGTAAAACCTACTGGAATGGACAAATATTTTGGAAGAGAATTTGAAAATTATTTTTTAATGTAGTTGTGCAATAACTTGATCCGGAAGGGGCTGGGCTAGTGTTGTCATTCATTGTTGTAAGATCGAAGTAAAAATCCGCACATAACTTGAAAAGGCATTGGATAAATAAATGATTAATATATATAATTAATAATAAAAAGATCACATACATAGATCCTGGATACTAACTAGGATTATCTGTATATAGGGATGAATCTCAGATCGTGGTTCTACAATACCCAGACTCAGAACAAGTATTTGCACTTTTTTTATGCGCAAATACTCTTGTCGCGAGAATCAAACCCGCTGCCTTCGTGTCTATGAACCAACCTGCTCAACCACCACGCCGCAAAGGGCGTGAAATTTATTATTTTTGTTAAATCTTTAACGCTTTTAAAGACCAGTTATTAATTTTTTCACGTATTTTAGAAGTCATGGCTAAAACCATTACGCGACATAGACACTCTCTGTAGTGTGATGATTGAGTAGGCTCATAACCCGGAGGTGGCGGGTTCGATTCCCGCGACAGGACAAGTAAAGAAGACAAGAACAAAAAAAAGCGCAAATACTTGTTCTGAGTCTGGGTGTTGTGGTACCATGGTCCTCGGGGGAAATAGGGTCTATGTATGTTATCGTTGGGTGTTATTATTATTATAGACGTTATTTTTATTCAGACATACAATCAATAATTCAAGTATAAAGGATATAATTAATTGACGAACATCCATAGATTTTTCTTTATCTCATGTGATAAAGAAGAATCCATGGATGCTTTACATATATTTTTATCAAAATAACATTTTTTTATGTGAGCGTAGCAATAACCTACCCCAATACAAAACATCCCAAAATCCTTAACCAAAATGCGATGCTCAAAATTGGTCCACACCCGATGCGGAGCTATTTTAAACTCATAACCGTTGTCGACACATGTGGTGGAACCATTATCACATATTACAAAAAATGGAAGAAAAACAATAAAACTATGGAGGGAGTGGACGAGGTTTTAAAATTGATTTAGGTTAGCCGGTGTATGTCGTTGTGTCATATTTGGATGTTATTACTAGTAATAAGAATCCGTACTATAATAAATTTAACGAGAAATTTAATTTGTCTCAAAGCTGATGACAATTGCAATTTTACGTGGCTTCTAAAGTTCCAATAGTACAATACAAGCTATGCTTAGTTTGGTACTAGATGGTGTTGTGTGACATGTCCGCAAATATTTAAGAAAACAAGTCTGCTTTAGACCACACGACTGAAGTAAAACTTCTTTTGTTTAGGTCCATGTACCGGCCGGTATAACTTTGTATCGCCAGCTTACTCCCTAAGTCAAGCGTGTGTAAAAAAAAATTACTTCAATAATATTTCCATATAATAATCATATGGCTTCTCTTGGTAGAACACGAGGTATCTAATGGCTCATTTTACACCATCTGTATCAATAGTTACCTATATTTTGACGATTAAAATATTTATTGTACTTAGTAATATAATAAATTTATTTATTTAAATAGTAAATAAGAACATAACATGTGGGTTGATCCCTAGATCCTACACTAGGATAGCCTGTGTTGTAGGATTCAGTCTCTTCCAATTTTTATAAAACTTAAGCTTTTATAAGGGTAGATTAAATTCTCGGTATTAACACCAAAAAGAAAAAGAAAATCAAATAAGTAGGTGATTAATAAGTTTAAGTTAGTTTTTAAGTTTCTTTGGAATCACGAACTTAGATTGCAAAGAAACAGTAGAAATTTCATTCCTTATTTGAAAATTTCCATAGCATTGTTGATTTTGGTGCATTATTTGGCTGCTAAAACCTATTAATACTATTGATTGGGAACGCTTCTTTGGATTTATTAGAATAAATCAGTGTTTCTGTTTTATATTATTCGGCAATTTTACTCAAATACTTTGAATGAGCTCATTAAATACAATGATAGTTTGCGACAGAGGCAGAGGTTGAATATTCCACGAATCTATTGCAAACAGTAAAAAAAACTTAATATACTTCATTTATGATATTATTCTAAGCATACAAAATTAAAAACTGTTATAATAACTGTTGTAATATCAATCAGCATGAATGTCAATTACATAAAAGAAACCAAAGTATCGTCGAGTTGATTTTTACTTTACTTATGTGAAACTCAAAGGAGAATGAGATATATTAGTAACAACTATTATGGCTCTCTCTACAAACTGCTGTAAAAATGTACATGAAATATATACCTACTATAGCCCTAGATAATTGCATCAACGAAATACCTAGACTGGCTTTGAACAATCGAAACGCAAATTTTAATCAACGAATTCCGAACGGTTACTCCGCAACCCCATGTCCTCGAACACAAAGCAGCTATGACAGCTATTCAACTTCACCCGTACTAACATTGCAACTACTCACAGTATAATGCACAATCCTTTAAAACCCAAACCTGGGGGTCGATAGAACATCACTATTGTCCGAAAACCCCCAAACTCTCCAAACCAAGTCTTCAAGGCCATCCATCAAAATAAATATATGATATATTTACACACAGTACGCATTATCACTGTTCCTAAATCAGCTATCAACGGACTCTTTTCACTAAAAGGGTGAGGTTCACTATAGAAAAGGTTGACCCCTCATAAAGACTTATCACCTCATATACAAAATAAGGTTCTACTAATCCAGACACTGACACACGATTCAATATTTTAGCGGTCATGAGTTAGAGACGATATTTGAATGAGCGTAAAGATGCAGATGGGATCTAGTCAAAGTCAGCGGTAGTTTTTTCACAACAATCTCCTCTCGGACTTAACTTACGTTATCTCGCCCACGAACGTCGCAAGGAATAGAAACCCGCACGTACATAATAAGGACGATATTTCTAAAGAAATTTAAATTCGCCCGCAAAGGTCCCGAGATAGGATTAAAGATTGGGCGCGGAGATGGCCCTTTTGTGGCCGACCCTTAAGAAAACATGTCTTGATATGGAAATATCTTGAACCTAATCGAGGAATCATTCGCGGGGGTGATCATTTATCAAGAAAACGGTCTGCGAATGCGTAATTAGTTACGAAGGAAAGGTTTCTTTGAAATGGTGGCGTTTATTTTGCATGAGTGGATGAGTAAAAAGCTCACCGTTCACCGTTGTTTAGACATCTGACCGAGCTTTCAGATGCAGCAGACCGTGCTCGGGAGCTTAAAACGATAATTTAACAAGGGTCATGGATGAAATCGATATGAATCAACTGCAGTGACATACATTTACTCTGATCTTTTTTATAGAACAGGGAAAGGTCCAGAGATGTGTTCCAAACAAAATATTTAACAAGATGATACACATAATTTGAATACGAAACACCTATCCAGCCCGACAATCCTTCATTAATTTGTAAACCAAACAAAGAAGGCCAAACACTGGACCCGATCCACACTTGGACTAATATTTGTTTTTATACAAATAAACTGACGGCCATCGGTTCACGAACGTTTTGTGATGGTAATAAAGCGACACGATGTGGACACAGATTCTTTTAGTCACATTTCCTTTTGTAACGATACATTAAACTTGGATATTCCGAACGATTACGTTTTAAAACAGAATCAGTGTCTTGAGTCTAAAAATATTCAGAGTTTCAGACGCTAGTCAAAGGACACGCGTTCAGCACGAGACAAGCCTCCCCTCACCTTCTAAGTCGCAGACGTCACATCTAAAATTAAAAGACCACTTATTTGAACCCGCCACTTACCCACCTTCCCGTTTGTACAAAAACTAAAAATATCCACTACCATTGTGTCACTCTCAAAGCAGTTCCATAGGTCACGGCGAACGCATGAGCGTACCACGTGTCAGGAACACGCTAAACATTTTTTATCTTCAAAAAATTATAAAAGACTGCTGACAATGGAACCTCGGTAGCATCTTTGACAATTATAATATCACCATCATCAGTTTACAAAAAGCCGTTAACGACATTGATATCGTCTTCAATCTTGTACACTAATCTCTTAGCGTTAGAGCTGCATATTCAATGAACCGGAGGAAACATTTAAATTCTTCCGTGGATAGCTTCATCACGGTTAACATAAGGGTCATCACAAAAGGCGGATGATAACAATGCGCGCACGTCAATCGTGTGCTCATGCAAATAATTTTTTTCGTCCAAAACATCCCCTTTATCTGCCCGTAAAGCGATGGGGTTAATTAATATGTACGAAATAATACAATTAAAATTAAGAACTTTTTTTTCAAGTGGCACGAGGTCACGACTCACTGTCACCGTTAGAATTATATCCTTATTTTGACAATAAGGACAATGACTATCCGTTTAGCGATGCGGTTTAAAAAGTTAGACAGATTTATGGGTAGAGTTCTTTTGTTTCTGGCTATGAATTTATTTGATACTTTATTGCATCGGGGTGCTATTCAGTTTGACAGCTCTGAAGGGGTTAAAATGAACGGTGTTGGGAAAACCTGCAATTGACTTGTGATGATAGCGCAACCGTATCGTGGAAATATTTTACGTCATGGTTTCGGTGAAAATACGGAATGACGTAATATTGTTTGAGATCTTGGCCGTATTAACGTAGACAGTAGACAATTATTACGTTTGTGTAGTTTAGATGAATGAATGCCATCATTTGGCGTACTATCTACTGGATTTCATTAATCACTCATTGTTTGAATAAAAATAAGATATTTCACTATTTAAGCCACTACTTCTTACTCAAATAATACTAACAGTAAAAAAATTGATATGACGAAAATAATACCAATAGTAAAAATAATAATAATAGTAATAATAACGCCCAACGATAACATACATAATTCTTGGACCTTTACTATGATTCCATGTGTCCCAGGACAGGGACCCAGGAACTACGAGGACTATCGCCCCACAACACCCAGACTCAGAACAAGTATTCGTTTTTTTTGTGCACAAATACTTGTCCTGCCGCGGAAATCATGAAAAAATATATAATAATCCGCAGCAAATATTTTAACTATTTGTTAAGATGGCCCAGAATATTGTAAAATTTTCTCAAAACACAATACCTACTTACCGTTACAATTTCTCTCGGAAACCGTTTATCAGACAAAGCAGACAAAATGCGGGTAGATTCGAGAAATTTTAAATGCTGCACAATTTTCGGCTATAAGAATCTATTGTTGTGCAACGGGTTTAATACAAAAGTGTCGAATGACAGCACATCTGGTGGCACAAAGGGTTGGATAGATTATTTCTCGAACCACCCCCGTAAGATTGCTCGGTTACACAGATGTCCCAAGATTTGAGCCGTGAGTTTTTAGATTTAATTCTTTAAACGGTTTTTTGGATAATAAAAATTGGATTTGAGAAAATACAAAGAGTTTGACAGATTTTTAGAAAGGAAAATTTCGTTAAAAGTGACGCTTTTAGACTGATAATAAAGTTTGATTGTCATGAATTGAGTCAAGTCAATCCTAACCTAGTAATATAAATAAAAAATGTAGTAGTGAAAATTTACAAAAATTTATTTCAAACTGCTTAGTTAAGCAATATAGCAATTATAAAAGTGACAAGATTTATTTATATGAAATGTTATAGAAATGAATTGTATAATTATCATTATTTTGAATACGGGTTTAAAGTAAAGATAAAAGGTAGACAAAAAAAAAATATTCTCACTACTAAAAAAATTGCAAAATTAAGAAATTGAATTTATTTCAAGACCTGATAACGAGTATGTAGAAAAAGAACCAAAATTATTCCTAGTCAATATTAAACATCCTATATAACAGCGAGTCCGTACCAGCTAGTGAAGTGGCGAGATTAAGTCTTACATGTATGGACACGGAGTGACGCGGCGTTTTCTCCTACCCCCATTGTTGTGCAACATCTTGCATTACTCTACAAAGGATCAACAAAGACCAACAATGATAAAACTGTCGCCAAAGGATTCTTTGACGTCACGTTAGTCATTAATAAAAATAGTGGACCGTGACACAGCAATGACGTGGATTTAACCAGTAGGAATTTGTCAAACACACGTGTTGGTCCAACAAATATTATTTTCTCAGAAAATGAGACATTGGATAAGTGGTTTGACTTCGAACACTTTTCAAGAATCGTCTTCCAGTCCTAAAATGTGGTATCCAACAATGGCTTAACATTGGTCACTTTGTATCATATGATCATATATCTTATTTATTCTTGTATGTAGTCTACTGTATATTAGTAATTTATTAGCGATATTGTGTTGATATTAATATGACCCATAATGATCTTTATTTAAACTATAATAACCTTTAATAATTTAAAATAGCTTTTAATTAAGTGCTACATATAGTTTTTAGAACTCTTGTAAAATTTTCCGAAATAACGGGTAGGTAATTCTATATTCACGTTCCATATTTTCCAAAAGGTTGCGATTATATTGCTTCCTATATTTACTCAGATAGCAGTATTCAAAGCGTACTTACCACTATGCATAGTGTTGGACTCAGCATCAGCAACCTCTGTTCTCGACTTCTTCTGGTCTTCAGGAGATCCTGAGATGTCCATATGCTCCTGCTTGATCTTCGGCTTGATGTCAACGTCAGGAGAGCTTGATGGTAGCAGCGGTGATGTTGAAGCTCTCCTCTTCGGTGTTGAGGTCCCAGCATCGGCTTCTGTAGAAAATTTATTTATGATTATTTTCTATTATTCTCTTCTTTAGTAAGAATGACAATGCCTAGTGAATTGTCGTTACTAATAACGCTGTTAAGCTGTTCTTGCATTTTCAGTCTTATGTTAGTATTAAGCCTGAAGTTTACGGTAGATACAAAAGTATAACTTAATGTTGTAATCGTTTCACACTACACCTTTCATATATTTTCTAAAAGGGGCTTATGTTATACAACATCAGACATGATAGCAACTTCGGCTCTAAATCGAAATTTAAAGCCTCTGTGGTGTGGTGGTTGAGCAGGTCAGCTCATAATCACGTCAAGACAAATATTGGTGCACAGAAATAAAAAATGGCAATTGTGTTGTGGGATCATTGTCCCTAGATACAGGGAATCCTAGTTAAGGCTCAGGACCTACGTATGTGATCGTTGGGAGTTATTAATTAAGATAGTGTTTTTGTTTACCATCCAGTAGTCTTTTAGGGGTACTTGAAGCGCCTCCATCTTCCAATAAGTCAGGTGGTGCTATGGAAGGGCTAGCCAGCGGCGGGGTGTGAACTCTGCTGCTTGGAGGTCTTCTCGCTGTAAGGAGTGAAGGTCTTCGCCCTGTGCTCCCGGTAGATACTTGGTCTGGACGGGAGCCATCTTCTGGGTCGGAGTTGGGTCCTGTAGAAGTGATTGTTAAACTTCAAGTAGACCTACTTCAAACATTTTTTATTTTTATTTAGCATGAGTTTATACTTACCAGCGCTGTAGCAATGATACGACGTTAAGTCCTTATCGCACGATGAAATCTTGTGCTGGATGAACCTGACGATGTCTGCAAGGGCGAAGGCCCGACGGCAGGCGCCACAGGTCAGAGTGTCTGCTGGGACGCCAGGAGTCGGAGACCCCCCGCCTTCTGCCGCGCTGTCCGCATCCGCTAGGGAAAAAGCGCAATGAAAACGTAGCTGGTATCCGTAATAAAATTAAATAAGAAAATACAATAGGTAAAAGCAGGCTTAAAAACTGGTCTAAATTGACTCGATTATTAAATAAGTAAAAGTTTGGAACAATAGTTTGCCTGATGATGAAACAACGGCGACGTGTGGACCAAAAACAGGATACGTTATCTTGAAAGTACCTAATTACTATCTACTACTAGGAATTACTATGATCCATGACTTGTACCTACAATATCTTCAAGTCAAGAGTACTTAGGTACATTAAGTCTTAATAAAAATAAGTGCAGAGTTCCTCCAAGACACTTGCTCTTCCAAGGCCCATATTTACCCAGGTGTTCCATGTCTTGAAAACGCCCTTTCTCAGTCTTATTCAATGCCAATTACAATGTTATGAAGCATTCGGGCAGCATATGGACAGTGAATGCCAATGACACTTTCTTAAGCCCTAAGTGTAAAATTACAGATAATAACAGCGTGTCGCAGTCACGGTGAGGTGTCAGTTGTGAGATTGTCCACTTATCAGTTGAATGCGGTAATGAACGTTGTGTTTGTGGTCCGTTTTCGAACGGGGTATCCTTTGTGGAGAGGAAAGTTAATCGCATGTTTTGTGTACAGATGTGAGGTGTTTTTGAGCAGTGCTGGGTGTAATGTAAATTTGACGTTTTGTTATATCTTCAGGTATATCGGTATTTTAAAGAATTTTAAATTGAATGAGCTGTGTTATGAAGTTTAATAATTGTTTATTGCTTAACATTGTATAGATTATTGCACTTTTTTTGGATCATCGAGTACAAGGCAATTTTTTATTAGCAGAACCATGGTCTCGTATCTTGAAAATCTTTCATAGAACTTTCTTCAATGAAAATTCGCATTAAACAAAATTCGCACACAATACAAATTATTGATTGACATTACAAGCATTTAAATTGCCTAATAAATAAGCCGACAGGCATCGTCGCCTTCAAATTATAAAGGGGCTTTCACATTCAAGTCTCGCACAATTGCTCGGGCACATCAAAGAGGTTCGCGAGCTAATTTCACATAAGTATGCAGACGCCCTTACATTCCGTCGCTATTATTATTTCCTTCAATTTCTTTGTGGAGTGAAAAAAGTAGGCCGTGCTCTGTACACAGCACAGGGGTTGTAACCTGAGTACTAAATTAATATAGCAAAAAACCACGTGATTCGGTCGTTTTGTTTACAATGCCGTACCTAGTTTGCTAAGGGTGTACATTATGTAAATGTGTACGTAAATTTTTTACAGTTTGGCAGGGCGATGCCGTGTTGGCTCGTGTCAAATGTTTAAAAGCCTTTATTGATTTTTTTTGTGTATTTTGTAATGTTTGAGTTGTATGACAAGGCAAATAAGTGTCAGATCGTTTATTTTTGGAGGTAATTATAATGTGTTTTCAAGAAAACTACATTTGTTCATTCACCATTTTGTAATTTAGATTCATCAGTTGCTTCCCGACATTTCTCAATAACTGTACCTATACTACTAATGAGATTTAAGAGCGGATGAAAACAAGAACAATGGGCTGATCGTGGAACTTCCACTCTTGTTTCATGGCTTTTGTGGAGGTGCCACCACAATTTCGCCAATGTCACGTTTTTCCTGATAGACCATCAAACGAAGGAGGCTGTTCGGTGTAAAATAGGTACTGGCCAGTGTAATGGAGATTAATCACCTGTGTTCTTCCTTTTTTCCTTTGTCTAACCAAAACCATAGATCGTGGAATGATAACTGTAAATATTAGTACCAAGAAAAAATAATACTTAAAAGTAAAAATAGACATTATTATAACTACAGAGTGCCACAACCGTAAGCATCTATAGGAAACTATGTAATTGTACAACTCAACCTTATTCAATAGTTTTCTACACCACTTAACCCGACCTGAGCCTTACGTAGGTAAACCTTTCAATTTCAATCAATTCACGTATCCGCCATTTACCTAAACATAATCGAACCCTATCGGTGCCCATTTACGTGGAAACCCGCGTTTACCGCACAGTGCACTCTAGCCACACCCACTGCGTGCGACTGGACAGTGGTCAGCCTACACATGCGCCGTGGACAAAAATTTTACACCCACACC
This sequence comes from Ennomos fuscantarius, assembly GCA_905220475.3. Lineage (NCBI taxonomy): Eukaryota > Metazoa > Arthropoda > Insecta > Lepidoptera > Geometridae > Ennomos > Ennomos fuscantarius. Next base: position 10,957,163 of record HG992036.1, on the reverse strand, counting down.
TATGATTTCTGTTTCCTCGATTGTGTAAACTGATTTTGTGGGTGTGATATTTTAAGTTGGGGATGAGTAATTTATGGATAGCTATTAATAGATACTTTAGGGAGTACCTTTGTATTGACAAGTATTTATTTGTATAGGCAGAAAACCATTGCTCGTATAAGCGTGAATTGTCTTTGTTGTGCTTCGGATGTCGGTGGAAAATAAAAATTATTTTGGTAAACCTTTCGAATGCATTATATTGGTTTAGAGCTAATTATAACTAATATTACAGGTTTTCAACTTTTTTACCATAATTTTTTTCAAAGTCAAAAATACTCTTTATCAATTACAAGTATTTATTTGTATAGGCAGAAAACCATTGCTTGTATACAAAGCGTGAATTGTCTTTGTTGTGCTTCGGATATCGGTGGAAAATAAAAATTATTTTGGTAAACCTTTCTAATGCATTGATTTAGAGCTAATTATAAGTACTATTACAGGTTCTCAACTTTTTTACCATAATTTTTTTCAAAGTCTAAAAGACTCTTTATCAATTAACTTATAGTTTAAATTATCTCAGCGATGATTCATTATGCAACGTATTAGTCACGTGCTTGAAATCAATAACAACACGTGTGTTTTAGTGTATTGAAATCGTCTAGCCACAAAGATAGAACGGATGCCTCAGGTGACGATAGGGGGCCACCCTCCAAAAGGACAGAGGACCGAAAAGTTTAAATGAGCTCGTTACGACACACGGAGTAACACGCCAGTTATATCGGAGTTTTGTTTTTCTACCACGGAAAAGGTTGCCAGAACTTCTGTGTTAAAACTTTCAACTCAGCTGCATAAATTATTAATTATATTTTGTCCTGTTGTGATTGTTTTTTGCGCAACTGTGCACTGGTACCAAGTTAAATAGAATTAATATGTGTATATTGAAGTTTTTGAAATAAATTTGGTTACTCACTAATTACTTAACAAATAACGGCTTAGTATTCACTGCCTTACAAATAAAATTATTTTATTCATATTTATATGTAGTTTTATTAAATACTAGCTGCGTCCCGTGGTATCACCCGTGAATAAAAAATATTTTAACTATTTGCTGATCCCACGGGAACATTTCACTTTTCCGGAATAAAATGTAGCGCATATATTAATCCAGCGTATAATCTTGGTACCGAATTTCATCGGAATCTATTCAGCAGTTTGAGCGTGAACGAGTAACAAACGTACACACATACAAACTTTCGCCTTTATAATATTAGTGTGATAGTTTTGGTAATTTTTTATAACACGGCAAATTGCCTTTATTTTCTAAATACTACAATGTTTTAATAACTGATACTAAAAACTACCTACTACTACTCCTATTACAACAAAAAAAAAACATTTGGCCGCGGTGCCAAATGCTCCAGCCCACTACCAGTAGGTAGCGTACCCAACATGCTGGCAGCATTGCCCGTTGAATTGCAATGCTTATTCGTTTTGTCAAAAAAGTGCCAGCATTTTGGTCACGCGTCGCTTCGACCAGACGCTCTGATAAACTTTTGAAAACGCGATAATTTTTTTTTAAATTTTATTTTTGTTTTGGTAATTAATATTCACAGTAATTGTTGACAACAACAATTTAAAACCACGTTTATAAAATTTATACATCAGTTATTTATCAACATATATTTTCAATGCTGCCCAAATGAATATCGTTATGCAACTTCAGAACCTACCATCATATCGAAAATAACAGTCATTTATGTAACATAACAATAAACCCACCCCCGCAGCATAAGATTTATTCTTATTATTTTTATTTTCAACTATTGTCCAAAACGTTCGATTTCCATGACCAAATTGGGGTGACGTGATCCCCTGCCAATTAATATTGGTCACGGTGGTCAGAATCGTGTCAAAAGTAGACATTTTTTTTGTCCTGAATATCGAATTATGGATGGACCAGTAATCAATCTATAGGCGTTATGGAAAAAGTATATCAATCAAACATAGGTGTCAGAGATGAGAGACCGTTACAGTTTACACTATTTTAAAAATCCTGTATATTTTATTTCTTCATAATGAACAGGAAGGATATATATGATTTTTCGAAAATAAGGTAGTACAAGCTTTTTCATTACTGAAAATAGGTACTTTGTAAACTTTCCTAACTATGACAAACGGTATCTTTTATATAATATAAATCTGTATGTTTAATTATTTCCACCAAATAAGTAATAAAGTCAATTTTTTCGCAATAAAATTTAATTTAAATTGTAGTATTACTAGTAATACCTACTAATGATTTTGTCAACATACTTACATTAGAAGACCTAACCAAACTGGTTGACAAAAAGTGATGTTAATATATAAAAAAAGCTAAATTATCAATATAGTTTGTTAGCAGCCCGTCCCAGTTTCGCACGGGTGGACATTTATTTTAACATTATTGTAGTTTTGATAGGGATCCTTATTTTTTCTTGCAATTAAAATAGCCTATATTAATTAATGATAATGTAGCATTCAAATGGTAAAAGAATTTTCAAAATCGGTTCAGTACTTTTTGAGCCAATTCGTTACAAACATACTTACATATAGATCTCTCCTGTTTATAATATTAGTATAAATTTATCGAGTATAGAGCAAACTTAAATCTATTTTTATAAAATTATAAAAACTGACATGAGTAATATTCATAACTACAACTAGTACACGGCTAGCACTCACGAGATACAGTCGAATACTCGACCGGTGTTCGGGCAATATATGCCCATCTTCATTGGAGTACGCGCGGCGGAGGTGGCGGCTCGGCGCGGTCGAGTTATTCGACTGTATATCGTAAGTGTTAGCCGTGTACTAGTTGTCATCTATTTTTAACCAAAACTTATGCGAAAATTATTTAATTTTGCCTATGTAAGTAGCAAATAAAGAACGAAATAACCATTCATTTGTAGAATTCTAGTGACAGATATCTAGTGTCGCCAGAATTTCTAAAAGATTCGCAAACCAACCCCCAAATTCAAAAGCGATGTAAATGTTTTGGTTTACCCGTCATTTGAATTTAAGTTTTTTTTTCTATTTTACCGCTGCTTTTAAGTCACTGGGCATGTAGGTAGATGAATGTGAGTTTGACATCGGCGTTTTTGACAGCTACTTATTCAAAGGCTCAAGTTGTCGGAAATGGACATACTGCACAAAAGAGCATTGAAGTACGCCTTATGCCGGCAAATTGGGATTAAAACCTTATAATTTTGTTTTTGATTTGTTTATGGTCTATAAGGGCTAAAATAATGAAGAAAGGATACTACAAAAAAATAGTACCTTAATGTCTAAAACTATTTTGTTATTATATTTTTTAATAATTTTGTGATAAAATTGGTAACTTCTTATTACTTATTATTCCTAATAGATTGCATATATTTTATGACTTTTGCCTTTGTCAATATCTTAATAATATTATAAATGCGTAAGTAAGTATGTTTGTATATTAATTTTGTTACGATACAGTGTTGAAATGGCTGAACGGATTTTGAAGAACTTTGGTGTGCAGATGCTTAAGGAATTACTTAAAAAATTTTAACGCTTTTAGCCCTGAAAATCGTATCTATTATTGGGAAATACTGTGAGTACAGAAATGATGATAATTTGACTACTATCACATGTAGTTGAATGGGGAAAGATGTGTGTGTGAAGTGTGTTCCCCCGATCGCTTTGTCAAAAACTGGTCACACTATTCTTTTAGTTCAAGACGCGTATTGTTATCTCTTTTTCTCGCAGCAAACTGTGTGCTTTGCACCTAAGTTAAGCGTACGTCTTTCGAAAAGTTAGACTGCTATGTTGGGTTCGCTCTTTTATTTATTATCTATGGCTAATTATACTATAACTTGATCTCAAAGATAAAAGGTTTTCTTAAATGTTTCTCTAACACTTTTTGGCACATATCCACCGCTAAAAAAGAAGTTCCTCAATCAACCCTTGCAAACTAACCACCATGTTGTACCACGCCCATCTTAGCTCCATTCAGAGAGGCGGTCTCAGTAAACATTGGCTAATGACGTCATGCTTCTCGAAATCTCGACTGGCACTCTTCTCTAACCCTTGCTTTTAAAAGTGGCTTCAAAAATATGACGTTTGTTTGGTTTGTATATTGTACGTGTATAAGAACTTGTGCTGCTCAGGAAAGAGTGGCTATTTCTAAGTAACCTTGATCATTTTTCAAGTGATTTTATTTAGGTGACTGTATAATTTGACCGGTAATGGAATGATCAATTTCATTGTTTTATTGGCCTTGTGTAAAGCAATCAAAGTTTCGGTCACCAGTGGTTATCTCCTTGCGTCTCTTTTGATCGCGATATTCTAATGACAAAAAAGAAAAAAGTTGGGATAAAAGCGTAGAAGTATAGATGTATATAGAGATCCCAATGGATACCACCAAACCGATCGCATTTTCAAACATAAATGCTGACTGAACTCGCATTGATAAGCAAATGACAAATAAAACAACTATCTATCTTCTATCTAAATATATATATAACTCAAAGGTGACTGACTGACATAGTGATCTATCAACGCACAACCCAAACCACTGGACGGATCGGGCTGAAATTTGGCATGCAGGTAGATGCTATGATGTGGGCATCCACTAAGAAAGGATTTTTCGAAATTCTACCCTTAAAAGGGTGAAATGGGTGGTTAAATTATTGTCTCATAGGCCACGCCGCGGGCTAAGCTGCGGGCAGAAACTCGTTAATTATAATTATAATTTAAATAAAGATGCCTTGTATTCCTCGTGATTACATCGATTTAGATCACTAATTAAATATTCCGTACGTATTTTATTTTTCTAAAGAATGTAATACCAGGAGACCAGAAATACGAAGGAAGTTATTTTTTTAGATACATTAGATACAAAGTTACGAAAAATATGATATTGAGTATCTAACAGCCTTATTAATAAACGGGTATTAGTTTCGGGTTAATTACTTCAGCTTTTGTCCTTTTTTTGCTACTGGAATATTTAGCTGGATCGAAAGAGACAAAAGATGGTGTAACTAATCCAAAGCTGTTTCGTGTTTATCAATAAGGCTGTAGGTGTTTATCAAGTGTCTCTGTCGAAATGTAAAGTTACTGATGACGTAGTTGTTCGTGTTCAGTTCAAGCGTCAATGGAAATAAAGCAATGTGCAAAACACAAGAAAACTAGCCGCTAATTTTAAGTTTTTTACACTGTGATTAAATACAAATTAAGATAATTTCTGATCATTGGAAAAGAAACACTAAGTAAATGATTCAAGGACGCATGTAGGTAATCGGTTCTGTGCTGATCTTAAGTCTTGTTTACTGCAAGTGGAATATCGTTTTGTAGAGTTAATCCAATAGATAATTACTAATATGTACAAAGTGCCATTTTATCCTTTTCATTTGTATTATAAGTACCTACTATAATTGGTTTTAGTATTTTGCCAGTTATCTGGTTTTGGGAATAGGTATTTATCTCTTCATTATCGATCAAACTACCTTTCAAACAACAAACAAAACATAGAAAAATCAGATTCAGTTCATCTGTTGTAACATTCCTTGTCTTATAACACTCTTCTTTTGGTGGTTGTAACATTCCTCTATTTGTGGTTGTAACAATTTTTATCTTATAATACTCTTCTTGTGGTGGTTGTAACATTCCTCTATTTGTGGTTGTAACAATTTTTATCTTATAATACTCTTCTTTTGGTGGTTGTAACATTCCTCTATTTGTGGTTGTAACAATTTTTATCTTATAATACTCTTCTTTTGGTGGTTGTAACATTCCTCTATTTGTAGTTGTAACAATTTTTATCTTATAATACTCTTCTATATGGTTGTTGTAACATTCCTTATCTTTTGACTTTCTTCTATTTGGTGGTTGTAACACTATTTATCTTATAATACTCTTTTATTTGGTTGTTGTAACATTCCTTATCTTTTGACTTTCTTCTATTTGGTGGTTGTAACATTATTTATCTTATAACACTTTTCTATTTGGTGGTTGTAACATTTTTTACCTTATAACACTCCTCTATTTGGTGGTTGTAATATTCTTTATCTTATAACACTCTTCTATTTGGTGGTTGTAACATTCCTTATCATTTAACTTTCTTCTATTTGGTGGATGTAAAATTTCTCATCTTGTAACACTCTTTTAATTGGTGGTTGTAACATTCCTTATCTTATGACACTCTTCTATTTCCCCAAAGATTAATGCTAATAGATAATTAGTACTATTAAACAAAACAAAATCAGGAGTCACGCCAAACACTAACCTCGATTAGATAAAAACCTACGTATAAAACAGGATTACCTCTTAAGAAGGCCGCCGTTTGCCCACCGATACCTAATCAAATGATCCTAACGTAATTCCTTGCGACAAAAACTGCTGATTACCGTCATCTTTTTTTTTTCGTGTTTTTTCTTGACCCAAGGGAGCTAAAGGGATCACTGTCCGAAGCTGAAGTTTCTCTGCTACGGACAATATTTTATTCCAGTTTTATTAACTAGCTTTTGTTTTCTTTTTGCAAGAAAACTGTTTCGGCTGAACAAATGTGTACTTACTTGTATTTTTTATAATATTTTCAATGAGAAATGAGAAAAATAGTATTTTCGACGACTTTTTGCTGAAACAAGTTAGTGTTACAATAATTTTATTGCAAACTAGAGGTGTTTCCTATTTTCACCTGTTTTTTATGGCCCCAGTCTAGTCTTCAAGAAGAAGTGAAAATGAAGTCTTCATTTTCTGAATAAAAAATACTTTATTTAAATCTCGATAACGTCAGCTGTTTGAGGTGTGTCATACAAATCGGTGCAGCCATTTTACAAACAGCAAACTTGTTTTATTGTGTGTGGTAATAAAAATAAATAACAGCCACCTATCACATATACACATACATGGATCCTGAACCTTATATAGGATTTGCTTTATCTAGGGACCTAGGAATTATCATGGTCCCAAAATACTTATTGTTGGACCATGTTCTTCATGACTCTTAGTTCCCCTTTTAGAACACCTTCCAAAAAATTTTCATTACAATTTTTTCCATTTACAGCATTGGATCAGTAATTTTTTTTAAATATTAACTTAAAACAAAAATATTAAATAAAACATAAATATAAAACCAGGTAAAACATACGGGTTTTCTTTGTCATTGAATAGCATAAAAGTCGTTTACGTAATAATTTTAGCGTACTCTTTATAAGCGCTAGTCAAATATATTTAATTTTTTGTCTAATTTTCAAGTCAGAAAATTCTTGACGGGGAAAATGACACTTTTTACGTAATACTATATTTTTTGCAACCCAACAACAAGACAGGTAAACATTATCTCCCTAGAGGAGAAAAAAGTATAGGACCACCGCCGACCGCGACGGTGATCGAATTAAGAGGTCAGTAATCACGTTACACTATACCTACCGATACCCTACCATGCCAATACAAAATTACATGAAGATAAACTACATCATAGAAGTAACCTTTACTAGTGGAAAAATTACACTATATGTCTGACGACAATATTTTTATAATAAGGTTGTAACTGATACAAAGTATAGCAGTTTTAACCTTGTCGCCTCAGCTGTTACGAGTATAATCATTTAATGTCTAGTTGAAATAATGTTAATTTAGAAAAAGCGTGTTATAAAATTTTTCAACAGTATCCGATCTAACAAAGGCTAGTACGACGGCACAGACTGCCTAATAGTACATGTAACAAAAGGTAATCTTGTTTCTTTTTAGCTATTATTATTATTTCATCTACTTATACTACGAAAACTATCCAACTAACTAGCTATTAATTAATTTAATGACTGGCCCGATAGCTCAGTTGGTAGTAACCCTGTCTTCTGAACTGCAGGCTGTGGGTTCTATTCCCATCCAGAACAAACATTTTGATGTGGGTGTTGGTCTGTGTCTGGGTGTTATTATTCTACGGATGTATTTACAAAAGAAGTATCTAAGTATCGTATCAGTTATCTGGTTTCCTACAAGCTTTGCTTAGTTTGGGGCTAGATGGCGCTGTGCGAAATGTTCACCAATAATTGTTGACATATATTATTTAAAAAAAAAACTTACTCATTGATTAAATTAATAAAATAAGTTATGGGTACTTAAGCATAAAAAATGTTTACATACGATTTCTGGTTTTATGCTATCAAAGCTCTAAACTTCAAAGTTATATGGTCACAATCCATCCATATTATATATCCAATAATATTATAACATCTCTACTAACCACACGGTTTATATCTATGGAAATATTATGTCAATGCCAAACACTGGCCCACGTTCGCAATAAACGTACGAAAACACAGGCCTCCAGCGTATTGGCTTGTTCGTTAGTACAATTTGAATTTTTTCTCTCGTTTTATCTTTTTTTCTCTGTAGGTGCGTAACACGATATCTCTCCTGGGGAACCAATGGACAGCCCTTAATAGAAAAACTGGATAAATTTGAGAATGAAAATTTATATTGTCAATTTTTGGGAAGCGGTGTCGATATCGGTTTAACTATGGGATTAACATTTTTTAGCTTCACGCGAAAATAATCTCTATCACTGTAAGATTGAGAGTGACTTTTCAGTGACGGCGTTGTTTATAAAAACGAAATGGAAAATGTCTGTCAACAAATAATAGGTATTAGCTTCAGATAATAGGATATCGCATGATTATGTAGGAGGCTACTTTTGTATTTACTTACTTACTCAAGATGGCGTGACTCCTACAAGAAAATGTTTTGTTTTGTATTTTATACCAGATATTTTTGTAATTACCTCAATTTAACGTTGAATACGTAAAGTATCTTAGATATTATTTTAAAAAAATAGCTATAATTTTACCATATTTGATTAAAATCCATCTAATAGTTTCAGCGTGATGCTTTTTTAAAAGGATAGACAGACATACAGTCAAAAGAAATTAAAAAAACACGCTTTACTTCTTTTTACTATAATAAAAAAGTGTAAAACTGTACAACTAAAATTTAAAAAAAAAATATTTTATCCAAATATTTTCTCCATAGATTTATCTCAGTTACATTTTTGTTATATGTAGTATTTTTTGTTATATGTAGGTGCGTAGATAGGCTAAAGCAAGATATTCAAATCCAAGCCTACCTGAGGGGAAGCGATCGCCGAAGCCTATGGACGTAGTATAACTAAGACTGAGGCGTTGCTTTACCTAAACGACGAATATCTAAATCTAATATTATATTACTAGTGGCACCCCGCGGTTATACTCATGGATAAAACTTGTCCTATGTGTTAAAGAAGTGTATAAGCTATATGCACTCCAAATTTCATTAAAATCCATTCAGTAGTTTTTGCGTGAAAGAGTAACAAACATCCATACATACAATGTTTTTTTTTAATATGCTGCTTGACTCCTAGTCTTCTTTTTTAATATACTACTTACACATTGTTAATTGTGTTATTATTATTATTTTTAAATAATATAAATAATTCATGTATTCTTTTCTTCTTCACCTATATCAAATATTTTACAATAACCACGCAGATTTTGAAAAATTATTCAATATTTGTCAGTTTTCTGCTTTCCGTCAAAACTTTCGTTTTTGTATTGACGAATTACGTAACAGTAGGTACATACCTACAGTACAGTGTATATCCATAACTCTATAAGCATAGTAAACTACCCTTGAGGCAACGAGTGTACTGACATTCTTCCTAAGATATTTGTCACTGTACAAGTGTCAATAAAAACGCCACACCGGACTGTCTACCACTACACTGCGGTACAGTAGGGAGGGGACATGTCGAGGAAATCCAGTAGCGATATAACGTTACAATCAATAAGTAATAATAATATGAAAATCATTATTTCGATTGCAAAATTTTAAAAGAATATTGTTGAAAGATGTATTAAGAAAATTTAAGAAAATACGAGCTTCTGCCCACAGCTTCGCCCGCAGCGTGGCGTATGGGAAAATAATTGAACCACCCATTTCACCCTCTTAAAGGTGGAATTTCGAAAAATCCTTTCTTAGCGGATGCCTACGTCATAAAATCTAACTGCATTCCAAATTTCAGCCTGATCCGTCCAGTGGTTTGGGCTGTGGGTTAATAGATCACTATATTAGTCAATCAGTCAGACCTTTGAGTTATATATATTCAGATTTATGACAAATACATACGACTTTACGACTTACGTAGTAACTGTGATGGTATAGTTAAATTATTTCACAATGGAAGTGTTATTTCTGCTTACTTTTCATACTACGCTTATTCATCTCTATTCAAAAGTTGCGTGGAATAAGTAGTTTTTAACGGTAAGGTTACACTTTATGTAAGTCATTGTATTCTTTGTAAAATTGTATTCAATGTATACAATAAAGAGTTTATTAATATGTGTCCGCTGGAGTTTTTTAAACTAGACAATTATAAGGAATTGATTTTCAAGATAAATCGAAATAAAAAGAAAACACTGATTAGATTTACAGTTTTATTATTCACACGAGCTTCAGCCCGCAGCTTCGCCCACGGCCTATGAGAAAATAGTTCGACCACCCACTTCACCCTCATAAGGGTGGAATTTCGAAAAATCCTTTCTCAGCGGATGCCTACGTCATAGCATCTACCTGCATGCCAAATTTCAGCCCGATCCGTCCAGTGGTTTGGGCTTTGCGTTGATAAATCACTATATATGTCAGTCAATCAGTCAGTCACCTCTGAGTTATATATTATTCACATATTTGCACTTTTAGCTTAGATGCCGTTTTGTAAATGATTAGATTGTTTTATCGATATATCGACGTGTCGCTTCTCACTAGCGCCACCCGTTAAACCGGCCACTTAACCCCTAATCCTGTCGGCAGTTTTATTTCCCAAAGCATTTATGGCAAAAATCTTAATTCCACACACTGCCGTTAACTGCCCGGCGGTAATTATTGCCAGGAGCCGTATTTATTAGTAGAAGTGTCTTTTATATTGGTGGGCTTAGATATACCCTGCGACGCCTTAATCTACTTCCTGGGGCAATTTGTGTGGCCAGTATTCAATACAATACGATACAATAATACTTTATTGAACACCAACTAATACATAACAACGCACTTTAAAAAAACTTACAAAAATGGTAGAACAAAGGGCGGCCTTATCACATTAAGCGATTTCTTACAGGTTACCTTAGGATGGCCAGGAATTAAAGGACCAAAATTGCGGTTGGTGTTGTTACAACTTACGTACTATAGACAACAATGTGATAACATAGGTATAATCACTTCAAATATAAAAACAATCAATACTAAACATATACTACACATATACTAAACATATAATACATGCTAATACTATATATCATATATGCAATATATGATATATATCATATATATACTATATAACAATATATACAAGTATTCTACAGTATTGTACAGATTTTATCAGGTATCATCATTTTATAAGTGTTTCCATAACCAAGAATGAATTGATAAGTAAATTACAGCTTTTAAAGATGCAACTACTCTAACGGACTCACCATTCTTTTTCAAAATATGAAAAATAAGAGATTTTTCCTAAGCAATAAAGCCGGGTCGTAAAGCTACGTCCGGTGGCCTTGTGCCAACCCTAGCACGAATGTTGTGAATCGAAGTTCTGCATTTTTAAAGTTTATGAGTACTGGTTGGAACTACAGAGCGTGAAAGGGAAATGTGACTCTATGGAAAGATATTTTGTGTGTTGTATATTATAAGCCAGAGGGGAATTTAAAAATCTTCTCAAAATTTGCAATGTCTAACGGCCATGTACATAAACCATAATTTCATGAAAATAAATTGCATATCTGGTAAAAGTAGGTTTTTTTAGTTCATGATTTTTACGCAGGTGCTTTGGTAGAGATCAACTCGCTTTGACAATATACTCTTTTTTTCAGGTCCAGAATAACTAAAGAATACTAGAATACTAGAAATAGAATGTAAATCTGTTTAAGTTGAACCGTATAAACCTTAATATCAATTAACGTTCGTAACCTAACATTTTTTTTTTTATGAGAAACTATAAATTAAAGATAGAGTGGAGTAGGGTAGCGCAGTAGAGTTCTACCACGCTACTCTTTAATAAATAATTATTTATTGGTAGTTTGCGTAATTAACTGGTTGTCTAAAAATACGGTATACAGATACCGTATTTTTAGACAACTGTACTGTACTGTACTATACTGTATTATAATAATTATGAAGCCGATACTGGAAATTTTCCCTAAATGCTGGCAGTATTGCCCCGTTAAATGGCAACATTTTTGTTTTAATACGTTAGCAGCATTTTTTTCACGTAGTCAAAAAGCATATAATCACTAGTTGCACCTCGTGGTTTCATCCGCGGATAAAAAGTATTTTAATCATTTGCTCATCCCACGGGAAAATTTTACTTTTCCGTGATAAAATTTAATATGCTAATCCAGTGTATAAGCTATCTTGGTACCGAATTTCATCCGAATCCATTCAGCCGTTTGAGCGTGAAGGAGTAACAAACAAACACACAAACAAACTTTCGCCTTTATAATATTAGTGTGATTATGTAATTATTATTTTATCTAAGATTAGAAGTAAAATTTATTTATTTATTTTATTTTTTCATAACCTGCCAGAATTTTATTAATTTTCGAACGAAAGCCAATTCTCTGACTCATGCAGCCACATATTCTAGCCGCCTATTACACACTGGTCATTATTTTGACATACAGCCTCCGTGGTGAGATATTTGCGGTCAATGCAACCAAGGAACGCCGTAGAATATAAAATATACTTTTAAATATCGCTTTTATGTTGATATAGTGGTGAACTCTTGGTTTGCAGTTTCCCACTCTCGAAATTAGATGTAGGTATTATTTTTACTGTAAAGTATGTGTTATTAATAATAATATAATAATATGCGTGGACATCTTACACAACGCCATCTAGTCCCAAACTAAGCAAAGCTTTGTACTATGGAAAATAGATAACTGATACAATACTTAGATACTTTTTATTTGTAAATACATACATAATCTTTCTTCTCTAAATATATATAATTCAAAGGTGACTGACTGACATAGTGATCTATCAACGCACGGCCCAAACCACTGGACGGATCGGGCTGAAATTTGGCATGCAGGTAGATGTTATGACGTAGGCATCCGCTAAGAAAGGATTTTTCGAAATTCCACCCTTAAGAGGGTGAAATGGATGCTGGATTATTTTCCCATAGGCCACGCCGCGGGTGAAGCTGCGGGCAGAAGCTCGTTATAGAATATAACACGCAGATACAGAACAAACACCTATAGTTGGTAGTAACCCTGCCTTGCCAGTTCCGGAACTGTAGGTTGTAGGTTCGATTCTCACCCAGAACAAACATGTGTGTGATGAATATCGATATCTGTTCTGTGTCTGGGTGTTCATTATATTCTTTGTATGTATTTAGAAACAAAAAGTATCTAAGCTTTCTACCAGTTATCTGGTTCCCATAGTGCAAGCTTTGCTTAGTTTAGGTCTAGATGGTGATGTGTGAAATGTCTGCACATATTTATTATTTATGCGATTTCTGAACATGCTGGACTCATGATGTCTTTTTTCACAGCTGTGCAATTTCCGCACGTAACTCGATGGTCCAGTGACGACCATGCTTTGAACGGGTGCATCGGTTCAAAAGTCACAATAGCTACCAGAAGATAAGATATCAGATATACTCGTAAATATGTATCTTGTATGTGTCCATGAGCTAAAAAAAATTAAAAAAAAAATTTACGTACAGGAGTTGCACTCTTTTTTTATTTTGCTTATTTTTGAAGTGAAGTGAATTTCATTGAAGAATATTTCTGCAGTGTTCAAAGTCTGATTATTTTATTGGTGACATAATTATAGGACAATACATTTTTATTTAAATAGAAGTTTGTACACCAAACGTTGTTTATAAATAAATAAATAACACCCGACGATCATATACATAGATCCTGGACCCTAAGATTCCCTGTATCTAGGGACCCAGAAGCTAAGCCAAAACTTAGATACAGAACAGATATTTTCACCTAATTCGTGTGCAGAAATACTTGACGTGCCGCAGGAATTGAATTCCCTGCCTCTGGGTTGGCCTACCTTCTCAACCACTACACCACAGAGGCTGTCTGTTTATGTGTTGTATATTTATTTAGAGGTACTTTTATATACAAAATGACATAATAATATCTAGTGTAATTCCGCTAAATTCAATATTATTATTTCATTTTGTATCTAAGATGAACTTCCGCGAAGTCACGCCTGATGCTATCAATTAGGTACTTTTATGTTTTTCGTTTGTACTATATTATAATGAGATTTTCAATTTAATTATTTAATTATGTATATATTTATGACTGTGATTCCAAAGGCCCTTGTTGTTGTTATCCAACAACAGTAACAACGTAAACGTAAAGCCTTTAAGCAGTTCGAAAGATTAAACACTAAGATGTCCAACTATTCTATACGACACGAATGTCATTTTATAACTTGTTATTTTCATTAACATAAGATACCACTCTAGAATATCTTATTAAAAAGACGATCGGAAAGTATATAATTTATAATAAAATAAAATCTAAATCTAAACATAGTCCTGACTGACTGACTTACAAGTATAAATATCAACGCAGAACCTAAACCACTGATCCTAGAGACTTGTAATTTGGAGAGTGTGTTCTTTGTAAAATGTAAGTATCCACTAAGAAAGGATTTTTAGTAATTCCATCCCTAAGAGGGTGAAATGACTAGTTAAATTATCTATGAAAAAATTTCTTTTTCGTTTCTTATAGGCTACGCGGGCAAAACCACGGGCAGAAGCTAGTTGGTTTATAAATGGCGTAGTTATAGTATATACAAACGTAAAAAACCGTATTAATAATTTTAATCAATAAAAAAAATTTAAAACTGATGATACCAAGAATACAAAAACTCAGAAAACCTTCCTATGTTCAGGTTGAATCACCTTATAACCGAATCAGTCACCATATCAACGCAAAATAAAACGTCTCCAATTTACGAGAGCCATACACTACAGGCCAATCTATAGAAAAACATAAATATACTATAACGTCCCGTCCACTTACTCACTCATTTATATGTTAATGTGAATGGATACTTCGCCCAGATTCGTACCAAGATATCTATCGGGGGCCAGATATCATTTTCACTGCCTTATTACTTTCCAATTTGTCTCCAGTATCGGTTATTGCCACATTTATAGCCCCCGCCCCTATATTAACTCAAATAAAGTATGTTTTTCGAAAAGAAAATACCTTTACGTCGCAAGTCGATGCCAGAGTCGAAAAATCTTGACTTACAGCGGCTCCTTGACGACAGATCCATCCTTCACGGCTCAAAGCCACAGTCCATAAAAGTTCACGTACACAAACTTCAAAATTTCACATCAAAATTGTTCAAGTCCTAGACCACCGTCCAGTTCGCATGCCCTCGCTAGGAGTCATAGCATGTGATCATCTTCGCAGATGAACACAGACTGAGTGGCTACCTTGTAAAACTCGGGCTCAGAATTAAAAAAGGGACCCCCAAAAGACCCAGGTAAAAAAACTCGGTATCAAAACCGCCGTTTCCTAGTGACCCCGATCGCTCTCCCATCCCTTTGTTGGGCTCCTTTTATTTATAATAGTACATTTTTTTCACACACACCACCCCTAATAACGTGTGAGCGAAAATATGCGTAATACTCCCTGAGCTAAAGTATGGGTACAACGAATGTGAAGTTCATAGAAAAAAAAACGCAACTGTCCCCTATTTGAATGGCAAAAAGTGCATGTCACTGCGAAATGGTATTAGTGGATGAATATGATTTTGTACAGATCGGAATGGATGGATGACTTATAATTGTGCTGTTATATTTAGCATGAATTATTGGTTTGACGTGGTTTTTGTGATGCTTTGTAGAGCGGAGTCGGTAAGCTTTGGCTCTTTTTGAGCTAAAACTTATGCTGGATTACACTGAGTCTAAAAAATAAGTGAGATAATAACATACCCACATGTTATAAATACGAACAAATTTTTTTTTTAATTTTTAAAATTGCTATTTGTTTTAATTCACACGACAAAAAGTTTTAATCTGAATTTAATTAACAATTTTTTTTGGTTAAATAAACAAGTTTAAACTAAACATAACATTAAGCAAAAAAAGAGGTTTGTTAGTCACAGATTAAATAAAAACAACCATTATTATAACTTATATTTTAAATAAAGTCATGACCTGAAACCCGTGTCTATCCTACATGATATTAAAAGCCTTGCTAAAAAGTATCAAACTAAGCTCCTTCCTCAGTCATAAAAATATTCCATACCATTATGATTAACTTACGAAATTGCCTCCCAGATTTGCCGGAGAACCGCTCATAATAAAATTATGACAATCAAATTTGACGACCAAAATGTAAGCGTAACTGTAGTGACCCCAGAATGTTTGCTGTTTCTACGTAAACAAACATAGAAGATTGACATCGAGTGTACATCTGGCCTGACGCAAATAATGGGGATAAACAATATAATTCGATTTTTAGTTGCGTTGCGGACAAATTACGCGTCAGTATGGACGTGAGTAAATATTTGGGTATTTTCGGACGAAAGTTGGACCAAAATCATTCTAAAAACTTTGACGAAATCAAAAAGGCATCGATCACGAAGAGTTTTTTCAAGCTAGATTTTTAGCTTCTTGAATAAATGTAGTTATATATAACACTTTGAATTTGAGTCTTAAACTTTCTTCATAAAGTGATCAATTAGTGAATGAAATCTCTTGAGCTTGAGCAGCGATCGATGACTGAGCATCGTTCTGTAATACGGACCTAAGTTGCCTAATACTACTTGCCACGTAGAAATACACTAATATGTAGGCACGTTCTCGTTATTATTTAATAAAAAAAATTGTTATATATAAACTATTTTTTTTTAAACTACTAACAAAAATCTTGCAGCATTACTTTTGATTTATCCGGGTCAATACTGACAACTTTTCAACCCAAAAATCACATTCTCAATTTGATTTAGAAAAAAATCGTGACTCAAGAACAAAAAGGATACCGTTGTCCGAGAACGAGATGTTTTGAGGTAAGCGTACCTGTTATCGACCGTGTGAAAACGGAACAGGTGTTGCAGTCCTTCCGCCTGTAATTATAGATGGACAATGGACGCGTGATGCGCGGGAGTTGATCGTACCGAGGTTTCAACTTTCAACTATTGTTCTGTATTGAGATTTGATAGAGCTTTGTAGTTAGTATGCTATATTTATGCTATTGTTTTGCCAATAAAACAATCAATAGGATACCAATAGCATAAATATAGCATCCGCTGAAATATATCGCCAAATATATAAAAAATAGGAATATAGGGAACTACGAGGAACTACGAGGTCCATGATCCCACAACACCCAGACATAGAACAAGTATTTGCGCTTTTTTTTCTGTGCACAAATACTTGTCCTGCCGCCGGAATCGAACCTGCCGCCTCCAGGTTATGAGCCGACCTGCTTAACCACCACACCACAGAGGCTGTCAATACAATTAGCAGCCTATATTGACAGCCTCTGTGGTGTGGCTCGTAGTTCTTGGGTCCCTAGACACAAGGAATCGTAGTTAGGGTTCAGGATCTATGCATGTGATCGTTGGGCGTTATTATTATTATTATATTATGTTATATCTTCACATGACCATTTGTGATCCCACGCTGTCACTGCTTTATTTTTTGCAGTAAAGGTGGAATTAAACCCTTTCAAGTTTGTATCCATCAGAATTGGCACAAAGATGCCCACAATGGGTGTCTTGACCAGAATCGGAGCGCATTTGTGCTTTTTGCGATAAACTTTTGATAAATTGATTTGCTTTTGATGCTTCCGTTTCAAGCTCAGTATTTTTTTTGGAAGATATTAAACATACTAACATTGTTTCTTACAAATGCGAACCTTTGACAGAAAAAAAATAGGACTAGGTTTTATTTACGTTGCAATTATTCATCAACATAAGTGATTAATATATTTATAAGTTTTTAAACAATAAAAGTAAAATAAATTGTCTTGAAATAGTCTTAAATTAGTCTCTACAACGTAAAAGTATTGACAAATTGCAAAGCCGCATAGTATTTATTATTATAACTTTTGTTGCCAGCTAAATCCTTCATAATTGAAATGTTTTCAGTGCACTTTTGCACATACGAATAAGCTGCGTATTGAAGAGGTTTTGTTTAAGAAACGATTAAGAAACGATCTATTCATATAATTAACACCTTAGCCAACAAAATATGGACATGGAGCTAAGATAGCCAAGGAGTTAATTAATTAATTCATTCATTCTTTCAAAAGGTTAATAACGCCCAATAACGCCCAGCGATCACATAAATAAGACCTGGAACCTAACTAGGATTCCTTGTGTCTAGGGACCCAGGAACTATGAGGACCGTGGTCCCACTATTAACCGAATAGGATAGATTATTTGATATGGTACTATCCATCCAAAGGTTGCCTGGAAGAGATCACTTTCAGTGATAAGGCCGCCCATTGTGCTTCCTATTATAGTAGTCTAATGTCTAGTTTAATTTTATTTTGGTATATGCAATAAACGGTTTTTCTATTGTATTCTATTTCTAACCAGCAACCGACAAAATTTGTTGAGTCCAGGAATAATAATAATAATAATAACGCCCAACGATCACATACAATTCTTGAACCTAACTAGGGTTCCCTGTATCTAGGGATCCAGGAACTACGAGGACCATGGTCCCACAACACCCAGACTCAAAACAAGTATTTTGTTCGTACACATACTTGTCCTGCGGCGGGAATCGAACCCGCCGCTTCCGAGTCATGAGGCGACCTGCTCAACCACCACACCACAGAGGCTGTCATAGTGTAAACTATCATAGAGTTTGACCTACTCATTTTAACATAACAAACACTTGGGACTAAACTTTTAAAAAATCATCAAAAAAGTTATTCATTAAGCTAGAATAGATAAAGCTAACTACCTACATTACCTAATCATTAATAGCATCAGTGAGTAATAAAGAAGTGTTGCCAGTAGCCTGTTAATAACACGGGCACAGATTTCTAAGCCCATAAAAAATGCCTAAACTGGTCTTCGATCTTATTCCCATAACTTCTTACCTTTGACTGATATTCTCAAGCTCGCCAGTTTAATCTGAACTCAGTACCAAATCACGATAGGAAATAAAGTAAGGATTATGTTGGGTGTATCGCAGTTCAGAATAAAGTGGACGTGTACTAGTGTAAGGTACGTTGATGAAACCAATTATCTGTGGCGTGAATTAAGTCGCTGAGTTTAATGGTTTGTTTCATAGAGCTCGTAAAATATAGAAGAGGCAACATAAATTACTAACGTTTCAATAAATTTCTGTTATAACAAATTTGAATGTATAAAGTAACTATAAATAACGCTTAACGAATGAAAATACTGTATTTAAAAATGTCTTGAAAATTGTTATTAATTATTATTTATTTTTAGCTAAATAATAATAATAATATGTGTGGACATCTCACACAACGCCATCTAGCCCCAAACTAAGCAAAGCTTGTGCTATGGGAAACAGATAACTGATACAATACTTAGATACTTTTTTGTTTGTAAATACATACATAGAATACAATATGACACCCAGACACAGAACAAACACTTATATTTATCACACAAATGTTTGTCCTGAGTGGGAATCGAACCCACAACCCACAGTTCAGAAGGCAGGGCTACTACCAACTGAGCTATCGGGCCAGTCAAAAAGTTTTTAGCTAAATTTAAAACATTATGATAGTTTCTTATAAGCAAACATTGCTGATGGGAAGAGGTCATCGTAACTTACGAACACTTATGCTATAAAGGTCGGCAGAGACCAACAGCATTACCTCTTTTAAAAAGAACTTATGGATACCTGTAACAGTAGACGTACACTGATGCATTGCTTACCCTGTGTAATACTCTTTTGACGCTCAAAAAATCCTACTATCCTATCCAACTACTATTCAACGCAAAAGATTGTATGTATGAATGTTTGTTACTCTTTCACGCTTAAACGGCTGGACGGATTTGGATGAAATTTGGAATATAGATAGCTTATATAGTGGATTAACATATAGGCTACTTTTTATCCACAACGGAGCGCAGTTAGCTGTAAAATATAATTAAGTTTTTTTTTATTTTTTTTTACTTAGGTTCAACAAACAGTACCATAAATAATAATATTTAAATAGAGTCTTAGAATGTAAGTAGTTAATGTACCAACAACGCTGACGACAGATTGATGAGAAATATAACGAAAACGATCAGAAAGATGTAACTTAAGATATTTAGTACTATCTGATTCTTAAATATCGCCTTAAAGTGAATATGTAATTGTATACTACTAGCTTCTGCCCGCGTGTCCTTATAGGAAACGAAGAAGATTTTTTATAGATAATTCAACCACCCCTCATGGGGGTGGAATTTCGGAAAACCCTTTCTTAGTGGATACACTTTATAAATAACACACCTTCCAAATTTCAAGTCTCTAGGACTAGCGGTTTAAGCTGTGCGTTGATATGTAAGTCAGTTAGTCAGGACTTTTTTATATGTATAGATAAAAAAGGTATTTCTAACATTCTAAATTCATCATCACCAGCCTACACTAGTCCTCTGCTGGACATAGGCCTCCCGATAGCACGCCACTGAGCCCGGTCTTCGGCTCTACTCTTCCAGTTACAATATTCAAAATTACAGAGATATAATCAGGGTTTTTTATTTTGATTGATTCATTTTTTTTTCATTGCTATTATATTTACTAGAAATCTCAGAGTATTAGTTTCTATAACCTATTTTATTCCAACCTTTACCAGTGAACAGTCGAACCGTCTCCTGCGCAACAATAGACGATGCTCCGGGTCACTCCGCGGTTATCTGCCGATCGCGGAGGCGATCTGCGGCGTACATTCGAATTTATCGCTGCGGCGGTGCCCCTCTGCGTTTACTGTTAGTTTTATACTCTATGCCGTTCAGCACGCATGGGAGTTTAGTGTCGGGTCGGGACGGGTTAGATTAGGTTTTGCGTTAGAGTTTAAATTATTATTTAAGATCTTTATAAAGACATACCATCGAATATACTTACTTTTTAAGTAAACCTTGGGTGTATGCTGGTGAATGCGAGCCGAACGGAAGTTGTAGTTAGTTTACCTAGTTGTCAACAAAGTTAAAAATTTGTATTATTATGTCGGTATGTCCGGTTAAATGACAATTTACAATTTTCAAGATGGCGACATTAACATTAAACAAAGCAAAAACAAAGTTATACCGGTAGATGGAGCTAAGCTAAAGAAGTTTTACTTCAGTCGTGTGGTCTAAAGCACATTCATTTAAAAAAAGGTAAATTATGTAGTGTCATCATTTGTGTTTTGAATACTTAATAAATGTATAGAAAATATTTAGATACACATGCTATTAAGTGGTAGTACATTAATTTAATAAAATCACAACATATTGTATATTACAGTATTTACTTATTTTAAACGACATAGTGTCGTTTAGAAGAGCTCGTCAGAATTTTAATTGAATATAAGTAAGTAGTAAACATTTTAGACCAAAAACTAACAACACGGAGCGAAGTGAGAGAGCAAAAAAAACACAATTCATGATTACTGTCGAAATATATTTTTTTGCTAATTATAATTAGCAAGTTGTCATAATATTTTTATTTATTTATGTAATTGTCACTATCTAATGAACTAGGTCGACACCTAACTTTCTTGACTTAGCGATACGACCAAAGAATAAACAACCAGAAGTTCACATCGCAATAAATGCCTACGCCGTACGGTTCTCGCGAAAAAATCGCGCTTTGTTTACCGCTTCACATAACCTCAATTAAGCAGTCATCATTGGAACGGATGTAAGTGCATAATCTAGAGTCGGGTCATCGTTAACAAGGCGAGCGGCCACGAACTGCCCGGTATGGGAAAGCTCCCAGCATAGAAATGCAGATATGACCTTATTCAGTTAGATGTAGACGGAAATGCATATTGTACTGACACCTACTCGTTCAGTTTGGTGATGTGATGGAAGTCAATTTGATTTTAGAATGTCTAGTTGACTTGGCACGAAAACATAGTATTTTTTGCATATCTCAATAAATAGGAAAACTCAGGTTCACTAATTTAAAAAAAAATATTGATGGACAGTGGACAGGATGGTTTTTTTTTTTCATAAACATTCTATGTTTTTTAATGTACATACACAGACTTTTATTAGAAAAATACTTACAATCTCATAAGTAAATTATAATCAGATCTGTAAAAATATGTGTTAGTTAAATTGTTTTATTTTTGCTCCTAAGAATGATCAATCTATGAACAGCAGTAATTATATGCAATTTTATCCGAAAACACTACGTAGCTATGCTATGAAGCTCACATAATTATTCAAAGGATTATTTGTTGCTTTTTTGAGTTACAGAAGCTAAAGGTGCCATAAACTACAAGTAAATTTATTGTGTTTGTCAAGTGTACTAAGCTTACAGTAGTTATTGAACGAATGTTGTGATGATGAAAACTGCCTTTCGTTGTTAGCATTTTTTTAGTAGATTGAAAAAAACTAATGCTATTAAAATACGATCTTTCATAATCTCACCCACTGACTTAATCGAACACTTTCCTACATTCATGTCAATAACATAGGTCACCTATCTAATGACGATAACATGCGTAGCATTGCTATCAATGCATATATCTCTTATCTGAATAATGTGAAACACGCCCAAAACTAATAACAATACCTTATGATTTGGCGATTGTTTATTAATATTAGATTAAATTGATAAACGAATCTTATTTGATTGCATTAAAATCTATCTGATGACTCCAAAACACTTAAACAGATAAGCAAATAACACGTTTTCATAAAACCTAAATGAAGATATCCTGAAAACACTAACAATATTTAGTCGTAGAATAATCTATTATAAATCTAACCAAACGCCTACACCGCTCAAGCGGCCCTACGAACAATACATGACGTGCACAACACAACATAAATCATCTACGAACACTTAGCTATCATCTTTCACTCCTTTGGCTGTGTCTTATGATTTTTAACACCCACTTAATCTCTCTGTCGAAACAATAAGCCTTTTCGTATTAAAACATTGTGGTAAATGTGCCACGGGTCGTGAAGTTGGCATATCTATTTATTGGTTAATCTTTGACGCGTCAATGAAAATGTTTGGTGACAAATAAGTTTATTACTAAACGTTTTTAGTGTTTTTGTATCATACGTAGTATCTTAAATAGTATGGAAGGATATAATTTGTTCCTAATTGTACAAAAAAAGAATTACGTTTTTTATTAAAATTGATTTTGATATTGAGTCTGCGATGTAGGCCGCCAAAACACAAAAAAAACACCTAGCAATTACGAAAAAAATAACCGAAAACTGGATGTAACCCAACACAATGCCGATGCTATGCTCTATCAAAGGAGCTTGTCCAACATGACGGGAACACCGTATGGCAAACGTGAAAAAAATGAATTCAGAGCGTTTAAACCCAACGCGAATCAAAAGAGATTGGACAATGGTCACGAAGGAATCATTCAAGCAGACAGACAGCTCAGAAAATGAGTAATGGTCGATATAAAAGATCAGGTAGAATTTGACACGTTGCAATCATCCCTTCAACTTAAAACCAAATGCTACGCACAAAATCATATGTGTAGTTTTTATCAAAAAACAATATAAATACTGGACTAAGATTATCAAACAGATTTATTTTACAATTTCCCCCGCCCGTTACTAGTCAGAATTTGGATATCTAATCAAAAGATGCTTTACTTATCTACCGATAAAATATTCGCACCAAGGAAAATGACTAGAACAAAAATGAAAACGACATATAAAACGAGGTGAACAGATTATAAAAATCTAAAGGAAAGTGACACTTGCAAGCCCTTTGCCATCGAAATTGATGAAAGGGTGTCACATAAAGATGCACAATAGTTATTTTCGGTAACCAACCCTATACCATATTGTTGAGATATTATCGACTATTCGATCCATGTGGGTGCGGATTCCGGAGCCTGTTATGCCGAAAAAAGTCTCTTTGACCAATTGTTTGTCAAAGGGAGTCTGCTATTATTTTTTTGTCGGGTGTTTATCGAAGTTTGACCATGGGAAAATATTGGAGATTCAGGTGCCTCTATCGAATGCACGGTCTTTGTCAACCTGTTCTGTGGGTCCGATAAAATCTTTGCACCTTAGTTTGATTTTGATATTGTGTACACAGTTTTTGTTATTTATGACGTCAAATTTAGAGTAATCGAACTTCTAAGCTTTTGTCCTTAGAAACCTTAATCCAATAGAGGGCGATAACACCTACCAAACTTTAAATTGTCTAACGTTGAATGGCCGACAATAACAAATTGGTATCAAAGCCTGACAAAGATGGACTCTTGAGAAACTGTCCACCCACTCCCTTTCTATTGATCGTGGCCTGCTCACAATAAATTAATTCTTGTTATGAATGTTTTTTGGTCCATTGTGTAATACTCAAGTATTTATTTTATCCGTTAATAGATGTTAATGGTCGGACATTGGTCAAAGAAGATCTGGTTAAGAGCATGAGCTTTGAATGTTCTGAATAGGTTCTTTGGAACGAAGCTTGTCTGTTGAATTTAAATAATTTATTATTAGGTCTTTAGAGAGAAACTTTCGTTATCTGAATTTATTTAAAATGCAAACATGATTGAAAGATCTAAGCAACAGCTGTTTTGCTCCCTTTAACTGTTTATTTTAAGTCCATTTCTTTTGTCCATGTTATGATTCTAATCAATATTTCAATGTTATTCTGATGAAGACACAAAAGAGATTACTCGTGTATGATAAATTTACTTGAAGTGTTATTATCAGGCAGTTTCATCAAACAGTTCAAGTCTTTGAAAAAAAGTGTTTAGCTTCTGTTATGATTGTTTGTAATACGATTTATATTGTCATTGCTATAATCCTTTTCTGGAGAAAGGTTAATTCCTACTGGTTTATTTATCCTTACGTTTGAAGTTTTTTCGCATTTCAAATTTAAAATCACTTCATTGTCTTTTGTAGTCTCGTTAAGTATCATTTCAATGATGCCTCCAACGATGCTCCTGTACTTTAATAGGGCCGGACTAATAAATCCAATTTAAATGTTATCCGGACCTCCACTGACATAACATATGTTAATCCATACGTCTTTATCTTTAGAATCAGAAATACAAAATGCCGATGCAAACAAATAAAAAAGCGGCCGGTCCAGTTGACAATTCAAAACGGGTGGCCGTCGTCCACAGAATCATTATTCTAAATAAGAAAATTATATTTATTCCCATAATTTAAATATCCACTTTCGGTGCTCTTTTGTATCTGTTGCATCTCCTCCTTTAATGGGATGTTGAACGTCGATTGCTAAATTTATATGTTCTATTGACGAATTCAATTTATTGGTCCTTCGCATTGAGTTTGCGAGCTCTGATTCTTTCCCACGATTGAGGTTCACTCATTCAGTTCATATCGTTGACTTGAGGCTTAAGATATCTGGATTTGCCTATATAACGCATTTATTATTGTAAAATGGGTTTTATATGAAGAGTTTTAAGAGCATATTCCAGGGATATATTTCGTTTGTGAGTATAATAGTCAGTTTTAATTGGATGATGTAATTTTTTTAATTAGTATGTTTTGTTTTTAGCACAATATATTCTACAGTATGATAAACTATTGAACGATTTTCCAATGACTCTTGACCAAGTATCAAGATTGAAAGCTCCTTTTATAAATGCGATCCTTCGATATTCGCTTAATGAAGACATATTGAGTTGCAAGCCGGCGGAAGACAACATATAGGCAATGTTTGAATTGACATGCGGTCCTTTATGCTAAATCCATTTGATTCTAAAGTCCAGGTAAGTAATAAATAAAATAGTGATTAAGCATCATTAGTTGATTATATTTACGTGTAGCCAATTTAAGATATAATAACAAAATAAATTGTTTCAAATTTATCTCTGGCATCAAATATGAAAAGGTTTTTGGAATCGGTAGTGATGGTCACCATACCAATTCATATAAAGTGTAGTTTGTAACAATACAAAATGATACAGCTGTGAAACAAAACGAAAACAATGCCAATTAAAAGAGGACAGGACCAAAACCCATATCAATTAGTAACAAACGTGACAAAGTAAAAACAAAACGGTGCTCCAGCTAATGTTTTATTTAGCCGCGGAACCGAGCCACGGTGTGAAAGTTAACTTGGATTTTTAAAAGTTTGTGTAAAAGTTACGCCTGCGGTATCCCCCGTCCGTCTGGCCTCGCACCTGATAAAGTAATTTTACGATTCCCTAATTCACACTTTTGTGGAGAGTTTTAAAAAGGCTCTCCGTCCTAACTCGTAATTGGGTACGCGTTAGGTCTTGACGCTTGCTTTAATTTTTAATTTGCAATACCCTGCCTCTTGAATTCTTGTACTGAAGTAATGTTTTGACAAATATTTTATGCCTCATTATTTATTATGTTGAAAATGTCATGGGTAACATAATTACTGCTCTGGTAGCTTAGTGTGTAGCCGACCACACATAGGCATCCGATTTCATATACGTGAGTGATTGCAAAGGGGGTCCCATTGTTGGCTATAACAAAAACCGAGTACCTCAAACTTCTTGCGTTCAAAATAAGAACAAACGTGTCATCGACAAAATGACGCGTGTCGACCAATCGGGCGCGACGGCCGCAGACGACGGTGACGTCATGGTGGCAGCGACCAATAGCAGTGGCCCGTCGCCTCCGGTCAACTTGGACTAATTGCCCATGTGTGCTTTAACGCTAGTTTTTGAGAGGAATCCGTGCGCGTGAGTTGACTGACGACACACATACATACACATAGGTTAGCAAACATACTCGTGACACATGCTACAAAAATCTTAGAAAGTATAATATTTTAAGTATGAAACTTAATTATTTACATTAAAATATTACAAACTAGCTGACCCCGCAAACTTCGTTCAATTAATGTTCATTTTCACGATCAAATTGTTTTTAATTAATGGTAAGTATCAATTTTATTACTTATTATCCTATTCCGTACGTAGATAAATCCAAAAACACAACATCATAAAAAATGGTTCAGCCGTTATTAAGTTATAGGTGATGTAACTATCACCGATTTTGTTTTATATATATATAAGTATATATATACATAATAAGTTATACAATAGCTTGAGATGTAAAAATAAAAATAATTAAACTTTCCTCTTCAAAAAAATAATGCTCCAAAATAAAAATTAACAGTTCTGACCATATCATTGTTCTTAAGTAAAGCATGTGAAAAAATGTACTTACACTTTTGCTTGTAATTAATTATAATTAACTGCGGACAGTGGGAAGTGAACTTAGGCAAACAATGGTAAAGGTATTCATAAAAATAGTTTCTAATGTTTGCAGTCAGTGCTCTGAGAGGAATAGCTACGAACTTTAGAGATGACAGATTTATTTATATCTTTAACATTTTCAATTGTTATTTTACTTAGGTATAAGTAAATATCTTCTCTCTTCTCTATCTGTTGATGTTTTGTAAAACATCTCATATAATTTGTATCACTATAGAAGTGGAATTATTTTCAGACGGCTCTACAGCATTTATATATGGTTGATAATTATTTCTACATCCAGGCACTAAGCGTTTTGCTACCAACTGTATAATGGGAACAGTTATTGAATGAAATGCTTTGCCATTCTTGTTTCCACCTAGATCTTCTTGTTTTCAAGATCTCTACTCCCTTGTATTACGTGATAAAATACCGAACCGTTTTTATTTGTGGTAATCTTTAAGTCAAAAGAGTAACCAGGTATCTTCCGCCCAAACATCATAGTCCGCGTCATTTAATATAAGGTAATATAAAGGTATAAGGTAAGGTAAAGGTATAAGGTAAGGTAAAGGTATAAGATAAGGTAAAGGTATAAGATAAGGTAAAGGTATAAGGTAAGGTAAAGGTATGGTAAGGTAAAGTGGTCAAACGGTTTAACCTATAAAAGGATTGAATCAAGAAAACTATAAGACATGTATTTTTAAATATGAGCAGACAAGCAGCGCAAATTGTATTAAATTAAGATTGCAATATTTCCTTCTATTGGTAAACGAAGATTGCACACTAATTATAATACCTACTGATGAATGGCCCGATAGTTCAGTCGGTTGTGGGTTCGATTCCCACCCAGGACATTTGTGTGATGAACATAGGTTTTTGTTCTGTGTCTGGGTGTTATATTGTATTCTATGTATGTATTTACCAACAAAAAGTATCTAAGTATTGTATCAGTTATCTGGTTCCCATAGTACAAGCTCTGCTTAGTTTGGGACTAGATGGTGTTGTGTGAGATGTCCACACATATTATTATTAATATATTAATAACACCCAACGATCACATACATAGATTCCGGACCCTAACTAGGATTCCGTGTCTAGAGACCCAGGAACTACGAGGACCATGGTCCCACAACACCCAGACTCAGAACAAGTATTTGAGCTTTTTTTTTCTGTGCACAATAACTTGTCCTGCCGCGGGAATTGAACCCGCCGCCTCCAGGTTATGAGCCGACATGCTCAGCTACCACACCATAGAGGCTGTCTGAATCGAGAAAAAGTTTCTGGTATTTTTATCAGTTACCTCGAAATTTAATAACAAAGCTATTTGACATAATAATATAATATTACTAGTTGCGCCCCGTGGTTTCACCCGCGGATAAAAAGTATTTTAATTATTTGCTCATCCCATGGAAAATTTCACTTTTTTGGGATAAAATGTAGCCTATATGTTTATCCAGCGTATAAGCTATCTTGGCACCGAATTTCATTCAAATTCATTCAGCCGTTTGAGCGTGAAGGAGTAACAAACATACACACATACACACAAACAAACATACAAACTTTCGCCTTTATAATATTAGTGTGAAGTGTGATATAATCTGCTGTTTATGTTCCAATAATGGCTTCTCCTGGAGATAGTAAATTTATAATCTGTCATGCAATATCTTACTTTGTATCTTGGCCTGAAGCTGTATTTAAATTGATCAAGGTGTTAATAGCTATCAAAGACCATAATCACAAATCAAACATGCAAACCAGCAACCAATCAAGATCTCTATTCCCTTGTGTTACGTGATAAAATACCGAACCGTTTTTATTTGTGGTAATCTTGAATCTTTTACCCTGATTAGGAATCTTTGACCCTATACTTTGATTACTTATTAAAACGCAATAATCGTCAGAATAACCTTTATGGCTTAAATAAGAGTCTGTTACTTAGGACTCATAAATAATTTAGTAATTTGCAATGCAATTATTTGCGATTTTTTTCGAAAATTGTGCAGGACATTCAAAGGTTTATACATTTAATGGATCAACGAATAATATAATAACATATATTATATAGAATATTGAGATAGAAAATCAAAGACCATTTTAAAGCTGGACAAAAATTTTTTTTTTTTCCTAAGTTAAATAAAAAGAAATGACTCGAGTCTCAACCAAATGTAATCTAGAGCTGGAATATTTATTATGAATATGAAAAAACCATGAATCCCACGTTTTTTTATTGTAGTTATTAACAACAGAATTTCAGCCTTCGTTTATATATTTAATAGTTGTGCCGCGTGGTTTCACTCGCAGATAAAACCCTATCCATTAATCGAGCGTATAAGCTAAGCTTCTAAATTTCATCAAAATTGGTTCAGTAGTTAAGGAGATTAATGGTAACAAACATTCATACACATACAAGGTAGGATTAAAATAAAGCATTTAAATATATTTGTATGATCTTCGTCACCAAATGGTTAATAGAATGAATGTCACTCGTTGAGTTAGCATTTGGTTTTTTTTTTACACTGTAATAACTTTTGCAGTTAAGAATTTAATGGTCATAATTATGTTAGTGACCATTACATTTGTAAACGACTAAACGTGACTGACGTGTGCACTGTTATCTTTATATTCATTTTTATCTGTAATTTTTTCCATAACTGGAGTATTTTCTTTCTAAATAATAAGTTTCTTTTTTAATTTATTATACGGTAAAAAGTACATATTTAAATAAATAATTGGTACCTAACTTGAAATGGATCTATATTTAAAGTGGAACCAAACATAGGCTTTTAAAAATTTATGAATTACTTAAAGGAAAAATATTAACGATTTTTTTAAATTAAAACTTAAAATGTATAATATTTTCTGCAGAAAATTCACACACCATTTACCTTTATTAATTAAAAATCATCGAATTCTGGACAATAATTTCCATATAATACCTTTGTTTAGGATTGTATATAATTGCAACATATTGTGTAAAACTATTATCCAATTAAGTAACACACATCAATTAAAAAATCAAGTAATCAAAACATTTTTAACATACCTACTACTCAAGTTATATATCACCTTTATGTTCAAATTAAGCATGCACAAAATTATTATAATTATTTGGCACTGTACAAACATAAATGTACATTCCGAAGATTTAACTTTGGTTATAAGTTGACCCCCTGACACCGATTTTAAAGCGTTTTTAGCGCATAATTCTCAAACTTTTCACAACTCTGTGCCGAAGCCCGTGAATTTTTAAACATGGCTACCCAGTCTCTTTTCAATGTCCCTTCCTCTCGGACAGATGACCACAGTCGAGCAAATATTTGCACTAGCTCCCGCATTAAGTAGCTCTTTGCGCGATGAATAGAGTCTCGGCAACGGGTACAGCCGCGTGTTTGTTTATGTCAGGTTTTGCTGTGAGATTACGGAAAATATTTGAGGATATTTTGGATTGCGGTGAGAAATTACGTATGACTTTAAGTGGCTTACCTTGCGCGATGCGTACAGCTGGCATCTTGATTCTCATCTTGATTTGGTCACCTATTTTTATATCTTCAACAACTTCTTTTATCCTCGGAAATGTTTATCGTGATATCTTATTATCGGGTGACAGTTCGTTAGCTCACTTCACACGTGCCGCCGGCGGTCCAGCGGCTTATCGTCCTATTTCTAAACCGTTTTTGATAACAATGTCCCAGCTATCACAACCTCCTCGAATGTCCGACGGTAAATTTCAGTGTCTTTAGTCATCTTTCAAATTTTTTCATCACAATTTTTAATTGTCAGCTGATCCAAATATTACTTTTTCCTTTTCATATTGGTGATTCAATTCACACGTCACCTGAGTGTTTGCTCGCCGAATTCGACCGGTCATAAAGAGGGCCTTATCGACACTTGAATGAGCGTCTCAGTACTTTATCTTATCTGTCCGCACCTAGTGGCGATCCTGCGATTTGGCGATCGGCTTCGGTCACACTTTATTTATTAGCATCAGTTTAAACTTCTTCACTTTCAGTTCGCGCAAATTAAACTCACTGTCTTTTAAATTTAACAAAATTGGTCCAATAAGAATTAAGAGTTCAAAATAAATTAGAAACGTTGTTGATGTGTGCAGAATTAATGCCAGTAAAAATAATTTGCAAGTTGAAAATGTTGTATCGTGTTTACTATATTTCGAAGTAGCGTTTCGCGTACGAGTTCGTGGCGCGTGCGGAGCGTGCTGGCAGGTGCGCGGCCGGCCGCCCGCTCTCGCCCGTTGTCCGAGAGCGTCTGTCCTCTGTCCCTTCGCGCCAGGGCTCCGCGGCCTCCTCATGACCGCCAGTCGCGCCGTCTCGCTCGGCCGGCCGACACTGGCGCGTGCGAGTCCACACGAAGTGGCCAGGGGTTACTCGCGGTCGCCGCCGCCTCAGCAGCCTCGGCAGCCCGACAGAGACCACACCACGCGTGATGTGCCACCGCCCCCGTACGTGCGACCGGGACGGATATACGTCACAAGTGTCGTGCGTTGGTGTGCGTGCGCGGGTGGGGCAAAGATGCAGCGCGTACAAAAGAAAAGGGATAATATTTGCTTGCATATTTTATGACTCGATTAGGAGATGGAATTTTTAATTGAATGGACGTGTGCGCGGTCAGTCTGTTAAAGGCGGTTTAAATTTCGAAACAACTTTAACTAATTTCAACTTTTTTTGATTTACATTGCCGCTTCACGCAATAAAAATAGAACGAAATAAATATTGCAGAAATGA
The DNA here is from genome assembly GCA_905220475.3 of Ennomos fuscantarius. Classification (NCBI taxonomy): domain Eukaryota; kingdom Metazoa; phylum Arthropoda; class Insecta; order Lepidoptera; family Geometridae; genus Ennomos; species Ennomos fuscantarius. The sequence continues at coordinate 10,925,050 of HG992036.1, read as the reverse complement.
AAATAATTCTAGGACACACTGACAACTACCTACATAGTCATTTGACAAAACGTTCGAAAAAAATACATTACTATAATACTGGAATATTTATTTAATACGGTACCGAATTAACGATAGACCACATCACGCAGTAAAAAAGTGTCGTAGCAATATGCTACGTGGGCTCACTACGATTCTCGTAGCACGTTTAATCGCCGTTAGATCGTCACAGAGCAATGCAGTCTTCCTTTGTTTTAAACGTTATGACAGATAGTTAAATTTTATGACATCACTCTTTAAGATTTTTTATCACTACATTTTATAGCGCATCTTGAGTTAACAGTATTTTAAACAACAACTACTTACTCTGACATTAATTCTTAAGAACACAAAAAAACGAATGTGCTTTAGACCACGCGACTGAAGTAAAACTTCTTTGGTTTAGCTCCATCTATCAGCCGGTATAACTTAATTTTTGTTTTGTTAATGTCGCCATCTTGACGATTTTTGGAAATTGTAAATTGTCATTCTACCGGACATACATAATACAAATTTTTAACTTTGTTATGTTGACAATAGAGATTTACGTGAACTAGCTTCAACTTCCGTTCGCCTCGCATTCACCAGCTTACTCTCCAAGTCAAGCGTGCGTAAAGAAGTTTTACTTCAAAAACTGTGTTATACAGTATCGTGAAGCATCAAAGGTAAACACGAAAAGTGCGGCGTCGAATAAACAAGTAAGTAAGCGCAACACGTTGACGTCGCGGCTAGATCTTCTCACTCCAACAACTTTTCCCAGCATTTTTTCCCCAACGTTATTTTACTTAAGACGCTCGAGAAACTTATCTCGGTCGGTCCTTGACTTTAATAAGTTTTATGAGTGTCAGTCGAGACTTAACCGGCGCGCGAACTGGCTGGCGAAAAACCAACTTTTTAATAATTGTTTCTGAAGTACACTGGCAAGTTCGCGGGCGCGTTCGATTATTGAAATTTTGAATTCGTTTGATTGATTGTTCATTGATTTCGAAACAAAAACCTGTTTTTGTTTTGTTTTCAGTTTTTTATATAGTGTTTGTAGAGTAGGGAAAGAAAAGGATAAAGCTTTCTTGTAATTATGTTGGTTGGTTTTATTTTTCAATTAAACATTTTAATAAATGCAATGTACGATACTTAGTATTAATTTACTACCAATTTATTTCAGAAGATAAATAAAAGCATTAAGTTAAAGAATGTATTAGAACTTAGATTTCTAATAATAGTTATTTGTAGTAAATACACTTTTCCCTACTTTTCTGCACCAAGCCTTACCCGGTCTGAATTAAAAAACAACGCTTGACCAAACATTCTCGGATAGGTCGTAAAAACACCTTTCAATGGTCATCTCGTGTCCATCCAGATGAAAATCTCCTGTACACCCGTCTCTTTCTAACCACCATATGTGGATGAAGAAAACAGAGACGGCTAAAGGGTTGTCCGTTTTCATGAGTGGAAATCGTGGGATAATGACCAATGTGTTTCTATCTCTGTCATATGTAAGGGTGCGTGGGTGTGTGGAAAGGGACGGTGTGATATGTGGGTCGGGATGCGTGAAGTTTTCACGACGCTACTCGCCGCTAGGTGGCGGAGAAAATTGTGTGGTGACCGGTTGAGAACCTTTTCGTTAGGTTCTTATCTGATTATTCATTAATTTGTAAGCACGCACCGTAGCAAAGGCTTAAAAATTAATTCAGTTGATCAATTTATGTGTTTTGAAATTTCCTTTTTTTTCTAAGTGTGGATGAAATGGTCGTGCCGGGAATATTATAGGTACCAGAGTTTTCATCGGTTTCATAAATTTTTTTAGAGTAACGTCTTGATTCTCTGCATATGTACAGTCAGATATCAGACTCTAATAATAATTAGCGGCTTGATTGAGCTTAATATCTTAGCAACGGTGTTTAAAGAGAGATAGAAGAAAACCCTACAGTTTTTAAGATTTTTGTCTGATATAGACTTTTTGATTCTTTAATAAAATATGTTTCTTTAAACTTTTGTACAAAAAATATCCAAAGTTTTCATCCAACTTCAAAACGGTTCTCAATGCAATTGTACTTTTTTATTTATAACCGATTTAGAAAATGGTTTGCAAAGGTTATTTCAGATTAGTATGGTTTTATAAATATTGATCTAGTTGTTTGATTTTTAGATCAAAATAACTGAAGAAAAATCGAATTACATAAGATTATTAGAATAAAGATTATTATTATTATTCCCTGTCACAGTATTTGTAATAAAAATCCTCGGTGGCTTGACCAAGTCTTATGAAATTTTGTGTGTATATTCAATAAGTCTGAGGGACGTAATTTATTTATCGTCATTGGCATCACCGTTTTCATCACCGCGCGGATGAAATAAGTTTAGCTAGTATATTATATAATTAGATATACCCATTATAATTTGTCAGCGCCTTTTCAGCGCCGAGCCACCACCGCCACCGCACGTACTCTAATGAAGATGGGCATCTATATTTCTCGAGCATCGGTCGAGTATTCGACTGTATCTCATGAGTGTTAGCCGTGTACTAGTTGTAGTTACGAATACTACTCACGTCAGTTTCTATAATATAATATAATTTATGATTGAACGAACTAAGTGAAGTTCTATCATTATCCGTAGCATCTCTAACGAAGAGATAAGGATGCTTATCTCGAGTACGAGATGCAAGGATCATTTCTTTTTTCTCAGTATATAGAAAACTAGCTTCTTCCCGCGGCTTCATCCGCGTGGCCTATAGGAAACCAAGAAGAATTTTTTTTATAGATAATTCAAACACCTATTTCACCTCTTAGGGGTGAAATTTTAAAAAGCCCTTTCTTAATGTATACTTACACTTTACACACACCCTTCAAATTTCAAGTCTCTACGTCCAGCGGTTTAGGCTGTACGTTGATATATAAGTCAGTCAGTCAGTCAGGACTTTGAATTTTATATGTATAGATTAAGGCAATGGAAATCGGTTTAAATCCTTTTTTAAAAGATCGTTAATATTTATGATTTCGGGATTTACGGGTTCGATTCACGCGGCAAGTATTATTGCACTAAAAAAGTGTACTTGTTCTGAGTCTGGATGTTCTAGGACCATGGTTCTACACAGTAGTTAAGGTCTAGGATCTATGCATGTGATGGTTAGGCGGGGTTATTATTATTATTTACTTTTCAACAAGTGCCACAGTAAAGTTATCTAAAAGAGTAAACTGAGTCCAAAACGTTTTGGGAACAACTTTGGTTTCTTTAACGTTCCAACTTGTGTCTATAATTGTAGCATTCTAACGGATACTTTTTTCACCATCCTGCGGGACAGATGCGAGGCAGGATACAGAAAATTGCTCAATACGATATTTGTAACGTTAGAACTGAGAAAGTATCGGATTCGGTGTTGACATATGATTTGGTTGACTTTCTTAAAACAACCATTTTTGGTAACAGCATCACATTTTTCAACAAAAATTTCTCAAGATAGATAACAAATATTAAAAGATTAATTATAATAGGTCAATTTACGAGAAATGGGGAACAATCGGTGATTTAACAATAATAATAATTTATTCATACATATATATTTGTTTTCTTTTAGTCGCAAATTTATAATTTTTGCTATTGGTACAAAAGTTACTTATATATATTAAAATATAATAAACAATTTTGGACTTTGAAAAATTCCAGCTTAGACTAATGGCATCTGAACTAATAATAAAACTGGGTTTCAGATGTTATTGTCTAATCTTTAATTTGTAGTACCAAATGTGACTGTTTCACCCGTGCGATGAAAATTTTTAAATTTTCCGCTTAACTTTCTTAACTTTTTCATTCATAAGAACCTTCTCTTGATAATAATAACCATAACATAAAAAGAATTACCGAAAATGTTCTATCCGTTCACGCGTGATTCTATGACCAAGGGAAATAGAGATTAAATTATATATATATTGTTTTATCACTAAAAGCAATCTCTTCCAAGTAATTTTAGATTCAAAATTCAAGATTTATGATTTGTTAGTTAAAAGTTATTATTATTGTTATTTATATATTTGTTATACCTATTCAGCGCTTTCAACAGATCCGGTCTCGCAGATGTAAAAAGTGAAAGATACAGGTGAAAATGAATTCACTTGTCACGTATGTCCTGTCTTTCGGAACGAATGGGCGCGGGCATAAACTTTAACAAAGCCCATACACAGATAAGTATTTGCGCTTTTTTTTCTGTACACAGAATTGAACCCACAGCTTCCATCCAACCTTACCACCACACAGGCTGCCAAATCTATCACAACTTTTCTCTATCTCGCCACAACCACTAACACACTCAATCCTTCTATAAATTATTATTTCAATTATCACACGGCCCTTCGTCCTTACTTACGCAAGTTCACTAAAAATAGCTCCGTCCCTTTCAAGGGCGAGAAACACGTGTGTCCGACCTAATTTATGTCACTCTTCAGATTTGGCTATTTTGGTAAAGACTAGTGGTTGTTACTACTGAGGTACTTATAGCTATGTTCTTAAGATAAGCTTTAAAAAATATCTACTATTTTAAAGTCAAAGTCTTTCTAGTTTTTCTTGAGAGGCTAGCACGTTCCATCTTCGGCCGCGTCATCACTATATATATATTATTATTGTATATGACTGTCTTTTGTTTTTAACTGATACGTTTAACCCGTACTTAAAACGGGTCTACTCAAAATCAATCATATTTTGTCCCGCTGTCTAATCAAAAGTATCCCTACCTTGATATATTGTACCTAATCAAAGTTACATGAAATTTTAAACTTTATTCATTGCCTACTTATTTTTATAATTTTTCTTTGTTTTTTAAGTGTAGCTACTATATTGAATATGACGGCGGCTACGTCCAGTTATAAACTCTATGCGCAGCGGGCAGTACCGTAATTTACCCTATGGTGGCATTTAAATTTATTACAGTGGCAACATCGGCAACTATCATTGCTCCCCCAACCATCTGGCTATAAAAAGGGACCGCTCGGTGTACTACGAATCATTCTTGTTCCAGCCACGGCGCGGTGTGGACATGCTGAAGGCCTATAGTTATATAGGTTGCAACCTACGCACAACCCGTTCTGCCTACAAATACATATAAATTAGTCTACCCTTATTAAGTTTTTTTATATAAATTGGAAGAGACTGAATCCCACGGCACAGGTTATCCTAGTGTAGAACCGTATACTATGTTTCTTTTTTACAGTTTGAATAAATAAATTATTATTATATTACTACCGTCTTTTGTTACATTTGCCTAACGCCTATTATATATTTGTGATCTCATCTTAAGGATGTACGAGTGAGGATGTCCACGGTGGTTTTTGTAGCTTGTGACATTAATAGTAACATCGAACGGGGAGGGTCGTCATGTATCTATTTTGAAACGGTCACACTTCGAAAGGACTTCGCTAGTTTGGATACAAACAAAGAACGTAGTAAAGTAACACAGTTAAGTGTTAAGAGGGATGGTGATTTAAATATGCATCGTGTCCATGAGTGAATGTTTTATTTGCTCTAAAATATGTGTGAATTGTATGAATGTCAGCAGAAAATTTCACTTATTATTTATATGATATAGGTAAGATTTTGTTATTAAAACATAGGTACTTAGAGTCAAAAAGGTACTATAATAAATATAAATAAATATATTGTGGACATTTTACACAACGCCATCTAGTTCCAAACTAAGCAAAGCTTGTACTATGGCAACCAGATAACTGATACAATATAACACCCAGACACAGAACAAACACCTATGTTCATCACATAAATGCTTGTCCTGGGTAGAAATCGAACCCATAACCTATAGTTCAGAAGGCAGAGTTTCTACCAACAGAGCTATCAGGCTAGTCTGCCAATAGTTCTGCGAACAGTTATACCTCACGAGTGAAAACTTTTTTGCAACAATTGGTATTATATTTATTACAATAATTCATCAAATTACACTATTTTGCTCTTATTCAATACCCTAGTTTAGATTATAAATATCTTAAACCTTAGATTATTCAAATTGGCCGATAAATGACACCACAGTAAACTTTCCATTTTGGGGAATTCCACCACTAGGTTGTAGGATTTTCCCCTTTTTGGGGAATTATAACACAAAACACTACTTAATTTAATAAACTAAGTACGACCGTACGAACTTTGGTTGTGGTGGTAGGACTTTTCTGCAAAGTTCGACTAGGTAGGTACCACCGCTTTGCCAATGACCTTGCCGCCGCAATGACGAGCTAATGCGGTCGATAGAGACCAACAGCATTAGCTCGTTCAAAAAGCCGCCGAGCAATAGTACGCAAGCACTACTTTGTTCCGATTTGAAGCGCAGTGCCGTGCAGTGTAGTTGGTAAAACTACTGGGCAAATGAGACTTTACGACCTCATATCACAATCTAGAAATTTTATTACTAGACTGCGGATGACGTGCGCAGTACAGTGTCACGCAAAACTTTATATTTTAGAGTTCCTAGTAACACTGTAACTAAAATCAGATGAACGACAAGTTCGTCATGTTTATCCTTCACAAACAAATCTAAAGATTAAAAATTACTTATATAACATAAAAATGTATGTTTTATAAAACATAACATATAAATATATACTTATAAAAATTACCAAGTTTGCAAAATTCTTCGTGAGCTTTGGTTGTTCGGTCAATCATGTCTTAGATAAATAAAGTCTAGCACGATATAACCCTAATTATCACAAATGTTGGTGAATCAGTTTGCAGCGCCTACTCCTACTCAAATCCTCACGCCTAATCAAGTACTAAGCCAAATAAGTCAACGAGCCTAGAATTACTACTCAGCAAGTTATTATTTAGTGGTGTAAGCATTATATCGATAAACTAATATCGATAAACCAAATGTCCTGTTATTTTTTGTATTCCCTAATTACCTATTTTGCGGTTTCTTTTTGATTTGACTTTGAAACGTTTTAAATTGATTAAATGAAAGTTGTCGCGTAGACTACCTGTATAATAATAAGATAATTATAGGATATTGCGGAAATTTTATAATTGTCTTAGTTCGATTCTATATTCAATAAGAGGCATCTGTATAATTTTTTAAATAAAATATCTGTCTCAAATTTTACTGATAATTCTTACATGTTCATCCTTACAGCAGGGTAGAATTATCTAGAATTCTAACTTTTCTCATTCTAAAAAAATTCATTACTTATCGATATATGCTTAGCCAGCTCTAAAATAATCACTACACTCAGTAGTTAAGCTACGGAACAGTGCAATAATTTAAGATGCGCGCTAGAATACAACTGGTTAGGTCACCTAATGTAAGTTATGAGATGTGTAGGAAGGAGTCTAGGTAATTGCTCAAAGCACTAGTAAAAAAATTGATAGACGACATTGTGTCTTATAAACCTTTAACCTAATTCAACATAGAGTATTTAAAAATATCTAATACACTGCGTATAAGCTACATATAATCGTTAATATGAAAAAAACCTGATTTAATTATTATTTTTTGAATTTAGAATTTTGAAATCGGTCTAAGCATTACGTGTGTTATGTCGTAAAAATTACGCAAACTAATAAACGAACAAAAAGACATCCTTTTTATCTCATCTCATCTTCATCAGCAAAGTTATCACTGCTGGAACACAGGCTTACTGCCGGTTTCCTCAGGATATTTTCCGAGTGGGATTTGACCCTGGATGCATCGGTTCAAAAGTCACAGAAGCTACCACTGAGTCACATTCGCTTCCTGCACCCTTTTACTTGTTTTCATTAGTAGGGATGGGTAGATATAGGGACTTGAAGTATGACTTTCGACGTACACTAAATGGTTTTACATTTAGTGTACGTCGATAGTAGTTATTAAATTGCAAAGCTGTTTCTAAGGTGGGTTTTGATCTTTGAGGTTACCTGTTTAGTAATAATTCAAGTCTATTGTATTGTTATTCATCTGCGTAATGCAGTGAAAATGCTAACTGCATTACTATCAAATTATTGATCAAATGTCAACCGTATCTCCAATATCAATAACTCAAATTCAAATAAATTATTTGCATATGCTAATAGGTTCTCAAAGGTTCGTAAAATTATGCCTCAACTTAGAGATAGGTAATATGCTTTATAGATATATCTAGTGACATAAAATCCATAAGCAATGTATCTGTTGCATTATGAGTCTGCTTGGGACTCACATTTATTAAGAGCGAGCGTGGCTTAGAAGCATATCGTGCGACTTTCAATCTTTCGTATCCTAGTTCCTACAGTAAAGGAAAACATCGGCGTATTCGAAAACCACAACATGTCCCCACATGTTATTATTATTATTATTATTATTATTATTACTTTACTAGGAGTATGACTTGACTAGAATAGACTATGACTTGACTTGATGACTTGGACTGTGACTTGACTTGACACATATCTGCATGAAATATCATTAACTTGATAAATTATCAATTACTTGACACTGGCTAAATACACAAAAGTGTGGAGCCAAAACACAAAAAAAAATCAAACACGCAATGTCAGGCATGCATGATAAAACATGAATGATATAGGAATATGTATGTGTACGTAAGTTTATTTGTAGTTAGGATTATATTATGGTACATTATGTGATTAGCATGCAATATGGTTAATGTGCCCGTCCTTTACGACTTAATATAAATCTTCTCCGTCAAAAGTTGCCTGGAAGAGATCGTTTTTAGCAATAGATTGCCCATCGTTACCCATTTCTTGTAAATCTTTGTATTATTTTTAAATTTCTTAATGTATGGTGTGTATATAGGCAGGAACGGGTTGTGCGCAGGTTGTAACCTATATAACTATAGGCCTTCAGCATGTCCACACCGCGCCGTGTCCGGAGCAAGAATGATCCGTAGCACACCAATCGATCCCTTTATATAGCCAGATGGGTGGGGCCGCGACGACAGTTGCCAGTGTTGCCACTGTAATAAATTTAAATGCTGCCACAGGGCAAATTAAGGTACTGCCCGCTGCGCATAGAGTTTATAACTGGACGTTGCCGCCGTCATGTACAATAAAAAGTTTACCTAATAGTATTATTTTTAAATTTCTTAATATATGCTGTGTACAATAAAGAGTTTATCTATCTATCTCTTTCGGTGATAGAATGTTTGTGTCCATTTGATAGACCGCGATTGATAGATTTTCTACACGAACGCCCTAAAAATCCCCCTTGGTGAATAATTTTCGATACAATTTTGAGGTTTTTTAACACAAATTACGATTCTAAGGTAAGGTAATACGTATCCGTATTCTCATTGCTGTACGTTTTATTTCCACTGCTGTAACACCATCTGTTTATTTATCTAAACAATGCACTCCTCAAGGATATTTCAACGATGCTTAACTAATTAATACAATTGCGATACAGCCTGGGGCTGTGGCCACTTTGCCGCCTACGTCGGTTCACACAGCTTACTCATCAATTGTGAAACTATGGAGCTCTAGGAGAACTCTCTATTTGAATACGATCTAAACTAATATTATAAAGAGGAAAGATTTGATTGTTTGTTTGCATTTATTTAACATTTTTTAGTTTGAAAACTATCGTTAGTATGACACATTTTGTAAGATAAATAACGGCTAAAACTCACGTTAATTAGAAGTCGAAATTATGTCCGAAACCTGGTCGGAGTAATTTCGACTTTTAATTGACGTGAGTTTTGCCGTTATTTATCTTACAAAATTTATTTAACATGCTCTGAAACTACTAAACCGATTTGAAAAATTCTTTCACCGTTAAATTCTTACATTATGTTTAATTAACATAAGTGATAGTTGTATAGAAAATATATAAAACACCCGTGCGAAGTCGGGGCGGGCTGCTAGTTTGTAAATATTTGTTTGGACGTCATCAGCATTATTCATTCCCACTGCTGGGATGCAAGCTTTTTCTCACTTCGAGACAGAGTATTATACCTGAGCACAGAAAGTGTGATTTATATATAAAGATATAAATAATAATCAAACTGCTTGAAATGAGGATCTATATCCAGCAGTGAGACACAAATGGCTAAATGAAATTACTGCTCCAGTTGTAAAACACAATGTGAAAATAAAATTACGTGTGTTACTACTGGTGGGGCAAGAAACAATATTGTTTTGGCTATCTTAGGTGGATACCAATTCCCAAAGCTGTCTGTATCCATGAGATTAGTGTTGTAACCTATCCGTAAGCCAAACCTAAAGGTATTCTTTAGGCTAGGCTTACGGATAGCTTACAACTTAAACACTTATGGAATTTGCTATTCAAATAATCATCTGAGCTTTGGAAATCTGTTATGGCTGCTTTGGTTGTGAAATACCGTAAGATGTCTAGCTAAGGGTATTTATTGATGTTCTTGGAATTTTAACGCTATTATTTTAGCATGAATGTTAAACAACAGAAAATACCTAAATTATAATGAAACTAGCTTCTGCCCGGCTTCGCACGCGTGGCCTATGGGAAACGAAGAAGATTTTTTTTCATAGATAATTCAACTCTCATTTTACCCTCTTAGGGGTAGAATTTCGAAAAACCCTTTCTTGGTGGATACATACACTTTACAAAGAACACATCCTTCAAATTCCAAGTTTCTAGGACCAGCGGTTTAGGTGCGTTGATATATAATTCAGTCAGTCAGTCAGGACTTTGAATTTTATATGTATAGATAAATATTTGTGGATATTTCACACAACGCCATCTAGCTCCACAAACTAAGCAAATCAGGCATTAGTAATTGATAGACTACTAATAAATACTTTATGTATATAGAATACAATTTAATATCCAGGCACAGAAAAAACATCGATATTTATCATAATTCTTAAATGGCAGCGAAATGTGCAACAAAATACTTTTTTTACTAAGCTGTAGAAGTCAAACTTATTTTATTTTCGAGTAGCTCGGCTCGCCTCATAGCTCAGTTGGTGAAATAGCATTGCCTTCTGCGTGTAGATTGTAGATTTAATTATCACTCAGAAAAACATTTGACAGATCATAATAGTTCATGACATATTGAAAATAAAGTCTGAACAACTAAGAAAATATTTTTATAAATATGTTTATACTTAATAAAGCGGAATCATTGTTCCTTATCAGCTACTGGCTAGGGCTACTTCCAAAAACAAAGCTTTGATTAGACAAAAGAAGGGTCCGATCAACATAGCGCGTGCAGGCACATTGTGTGGCCGAATCACCGATAAATTCAGTGTGTACTTGGCTTAATTTAAAAATTAAAAGTAGTTAGTAATCCATTTTTTTTTAATTATTCTAAAAACCTTTTTGTAACTGTAACGTATTAGTCACGGCTAAATAGTTAGCTGTACACAAACTACGTAGAGCTAACATAAAAAAATAAAGTTGCTCTATCTATCAAAATATGATTGGTATCTATTGATATTATTTTAAGCCTGCATTTTTTTACTTGTCTATTGTAAAGTAAGTAATAACAATGTCTCATGTTTATTATTATGCCGACATTTTTACAACCGCTAAAATATTTAAATTAATACCGGATAACCCTACTTCTACCTTCTAAAAAGTAAAAACCAAACGTTACGGTCATTATAAAACTGCTTCTTAACCGCGCGTCGTGTAATATATTTTTTCAAAAATGGAATCATACTTTTTTAATCTAATCACGAAATCAGCGTACCCTCATTGGCGGGTGGTACTGGCAGGCACCAGGTATTGACCGGCGGCCAAAGTACCGGAGGTTACTTTAGATTGATCCAGTCCGGGCCATGGTAATAACCTTGTTTTATTATTGAAGTAAAACTTCTTTACGCAAGATTGACTGCGGGAGTAAGGATGGAAGTTGAAGTTGGTTTACGGAGATCTCCATTGTCAATGCAAAGTTAAAAAATTGTATTATTATGTTGGTATGTCCAGTAAAATGACAATTTATAATTGTCAAGATTGCGGCATTAACATCAAACAAAGCAAAAACATAGTTGCACGGCTGGCGAGATGGAGCTCAACTAAAGAAGTTTTACTTATCTGTGGTCTAAAACCCTCTAACTTTTTTTATATATAACGTAAGTAATAGACTTATATTTTGAGAAAAAAATATCATGGGCATTTATGGTGGTGGTATAGGTTTTATTTATTGAAGATATACCGAATGCATATACTTATTAATTTAAGGTAAAATTATATACTTTTTAAATCTCAAAATTGTGCATGCTGTGTTTACCTATAATTGGTTGTGCATATAGATAATATTTTTAAGCTTTATTATTGTTATAGAAACTGTGTATCAACTGTTGGTGAACCGAATAAATAAATAAATGCATAGTATCCATTATTATGCAGTGCGCCGGCGTTCTACCGTGTATCACACTAATATTATAAAGGCAAAAGTTTGTATGTGTGTATGTTTTTTACTCCTTCACGCTCAAACGGCTGAATGGATTATATAAAATTGGGTACCAAGATAGCTTATACACTGGATGAACATACAGGCTACATTTTATCCCGGAAAAGTAAAATTTTCCTGTGGAATGAGCAATTAATTAAAATACTTCTTATCCGCGGGTGAAACCGCGAGGCGCAACTAGAGTAGAATACACGCTTTGTAATTCTCTTAGTTAATAAAGTATAATATATTTGTCGGCAGAAACGTGTTGTGGGTAGGTTGGTTGCAACCTATATAACTATAGGCCTTCAGCATGTCCGCACCGCGCCGTGTCTGGAACAAGAATGATCCGTAGCACACCAATCGATCCCTTTATATAGCCAGACAGGTAGGGCCGCCATGACAGTTGCCGGTGCTGCCAGTGTAATACATTTAATGCCACCACAGGGTAAATTACGGTACTCGATCGCTGTGCATAGAGTTTATAACTGGACGTAGCCGCCGTCACGGCCATACTGACGTGCGTACGTCCTCGTACGCTTAGCTTCACTTTGTACCTGGTGAGGGACATCAGTGTTATTGCTCGTTCATCCTGACAATTAAATTGAGTTAAACTTGGAGTCAAAGTCAAAAGATCAGGTTTCAATTTGATTACACAAAAGCATTTTCACCTCCCAGTCATCGTCAGGGTTAACCTTTCAGGACCATTAGTATACCTTCATTTATAAAAAATGGACCGAATAATGCTAACCGGATAGATATCCCTTTAGCAACCAAAAATCATCATTCCTACATTTTTTTAATGGACCAATTAGTGCTAGACCGGATAGATATCCCTTTAGCAACCAACTTTTTTTTTATGGACCATTAGTGCTAGTCCGGATAGATTATCCCTTTAGCATTCAGACACATTTTTCTTGTCATCATTTTTACATTCTCTTTTTTTCTCGAAAAAACGAATCATTACTTTTTTCCATTTTTTTTTTTACTGGTCCGGGTTAACCCTGCAATCAAATCTGTTATTAGTGTCACCCGCCGTCACGTCATCATATTTTCGACGTTGCTTGAAGAGTGATGCGGAAATGGGGATCCCACTTCTGATGTGGGCAGAAACGGGTTTCTGCGTAGGTAGGTTGCAACCTATATAACTATAGGCCTTCAGCATGTCCGCACCGCGCCGTGTCTGGAACAAGAATGATCCGTAGCACACCAATCGATCCCTTTATATAGCCAGACAGGTAGGGCCGCCATGACAGTTGCCGGTGCTGCCAGTGTAATACATTTAATGCCACCACAGGGTAAATTACGGTACTCGATCGCTGTGCATAGAGTTTATAACTGGACGTAGCCGCCGTCATATTTATAAAACGTTTATTTATTGATATAAATTAGTACGAGTAGTACAAAACAGGAAACTGACGTGTTAACTAAGTTATTAACTTAATGAGAATAATTAAATAAATAAATATTTGTGGACATTTCACACAGCACCATCGAGCCCCAAACTAAGCAAAGCTTGTTCTATGGGATCCAGGTAACTGATACAATACTTATATAGCATTGGCTAGCATGCTACATCTTCGATCGCATCGTCACTTCCCATCAGGTGCGAGCGCGGTCAAATGCTAGACAAGTTTGAAGTAAAAAAAAAAAAAATATCCTTTCGTTTGTAAATACATACATAGATTACAATATAACACCCAGATACAGAAGAAATATCGATTCGTTCATCACACAAATTTGAATATTGAAAGTGCGGCATTAAGAAAATAATATTCTTAATTGTTTACGTTTGATGACTTTCATTTGACATTACATTGTATAATCCAGTAACATTATAAATATACAACGAACAAATCACTGGGTCCATTTACTAGATAAATCTAAACACACAATGCTGCCCTAGTCACGGGTCATTTCGTACAGGTGGAATACTTTTTGAATTTCGAACAAAAACCTTTTGAATTTAGAGTAGAGAGCTTTGGGCGTTTGTTTCGTTCATAATCATAAGTGGTCAATTCATTAAAATGCCGAGTGAGCTGAGTCTTAGCCACTCGTTGACTTAATGATTTTTATCTGTTTATTTCTTGTTTGGTAGGTTTTTTAAATCGTTTTATTTAAATTTTGAATTTATTTAATTCGATTCGCTTAGGATACAGTATTAATCAATATAAATAAATAAATTAAGTCATGTAAAGCCTGTATATTATCATTTAAATTTAATTTTATAACAGGCGTAAAGTAAAAAACAATGTCAAAATAAAACTCATGAGCAAATAAAAAAAAACAGGTGTGCTTTTTGCTTTGTTTAATGATAATGTCGCCATCTTTACAATTATAAATTGTCATTTTACCGGACATACCAACATATTAATATAAACTTTTGACTAAGTTATGTTGATAATGGAGATTTACGTGAACCAACTTCAACTTCTGTCGCATTCACCAGCTTACTCCCCAAGTCAAGCGTGCGTAAAAAAGTTTTACTTTATAAATAAAAGCCAATTCTTTCGCGTTCCCCCAAATCAGTATAAAAACCACCAAAGGGTGAATTAACTGACTAGTAGCCCCCTAAAAAATAAAAGATTGGTGACTTAGGTATAAGGCACGGTGTGGCACCACATATTGACCGAAGCTTTGGCCACGCGACAGGTGACACTCATAAAAAAGGTTTTGCTTTGTCACAGAGTAAAATTTTTTTTTTAAATGTTAATGACGTGACGAGGTAATCCGGCTGCCCATATCAGTTGCAGTGTCACTTGGAACTCTAAAATATGAAGTTTCGCGTGACCCCGCACTGCGCACGTCATCCTGAGACATCCGACTGTGAGATCAGATCATAAAGTCTCATTTGCCCAGTAATTTCACTAGCTACAGTGCCTTTCAAACCGGAATGCTTGCTTGAACATCATAGTTTTTATATTTTCAGTTATATGTATTTAAAATAAAAATAATTTTAATCTTCTTCTTCATATGTATATATCCAATTTTCGGGTCACAGTGTTTGTTACCATACTCCTCCGAAATGGCTTAACCAATTTTAATAAAATTTTATATTCATACTTGGTAGGTCTGTGAATAGTTTGTTGTCTATTTTTCACCCCTTTCAAATATAAGGGTGGCCCACACCAAAAAAAAAATTTCCGAACTGAATATTTTTTCTTTTTTTTTATGATGTCGCATTAAAGCCGGGTGAGCTTCTAATATAATATACTATTCTCGTGTTTGTAACAAAACTCCTCCGAAACGGCTTGACCGATTATTATGAAATTCAGTGTGTATTTTCAATAGGTCTGAGAATAGGAAGTAAATTATTTTTCATACCCCTAAGTTATAAAGGTGGTCCATCCCAACATTTTTAATTTTATTTTTTGGACAAAAATCTTATTTTTTTTTATGATTCTGCATTAAAAATACAAGCAACCCTACATTTCAAAGAGGAGAGAGGGCATTTAGGCGTTAAAGTAATTAGCCCGTACAAAATCAGGGCGGGTAAGCTAGTATATTTTAATAATTTACAAAAATATGTTTTCTATTCTGAATTGACTAATGGATATATAATAATAGTTTTAACACATAACTAAAAATGATGATGAATAAATTGTGTGTTTTGTAACTACGCAAATACGAACTACGTAAACGAACGAACTATATATATCTACTTATACAAAACTATCAACTACAAAGACAAGTTACCGTTCAAAAATCATTAACTACAGACAAATACAATTCTCCAGAACGACAAAAACAATCGTTAGCGTCACCGCTGTGTCAATCAAATGTGACCCTTAAGACCTCTGACCCCTGGTCAAGTTCGATTCCTAATACATTCCTGATGACTTAAGAGTCAAGGTCACAATAGATGAAGTCTAGGATTTACATACAACAGCGCAACTTGAATAATGACCATCCGTTCAATGGGGTCAGTTTTTTGTCAACTCTACTCAATTACACACATACGTTTTTCTATAAAACTTATCGCTTTGTGTCTTAAAGTTTTAACTTTAAAGGTTAAGATCGCATGTGATTTTCTTTTTTGATTACAAAGATATGTTTGTAGATTTATGTTTTGTTTAAAATTATGAACAATGTCATGGAACGTTAGTTGCAGTGGACTAACTCCAAAATTTACATTCACATAGATGCAGCTTAAAAAAGTTCATTAAATTGAGCGTTGTTTATGTGAGTGATAATTTAATTTTATTATGCCTGTATGCTCAAAAGTAAACTATGTACCATAATACCATTTATAATTAACTAGCTCTGCCCCGCGGTTTCACACGCGTGGTGAAATTTTTCTGATTTTCACCTCAACTCAACTTTACAAGAACTTTCTTCTGACAATAATAAACCCATTAAAAAGATTTAGCCAAAAAATGTTTCATCTTTTCGCGCGTGATTCGATGACCAAGGGAAATAGAGATTCATTTTTATAAATATAAGCTATCATTTCTCAGTGAGTGAATTATGTGTTCTTTGTGTAATAAATAATCTTAAGCCAGATATGCTTTGAGTACCTAAGTATTATACAAACGAATAATATTATGAACATCAAGGCAGACGTCATAGCAGTTTTTTTTAAAAGATATCTAAATAGCTTCGTTTAAAGTTGCAAATCGTGGATCATATATGAATGTCAAACTGGGTCTGCGCTCGAAAATGTGTTAATAGTCTGGGTTTTTTATTGTATTCTATGTATGTATTTACAAATTTTAAAAAAGTATCTAAGTATTCCATTAGTTATCTGCTTCCCATACTACAAGCTTTGCTTGGAGTTCCATTCCAAGAAGGCGCTGTGGGAAATGTCCACAAATATTTATTTATTTAATTTTGCAGGTTTATTTGTAGATTACGTGATATGTATATTAAATAAATGTATTAACTTGTTATTCCTTTAGAACAAAAATTTGGCTGTCTAATTTGTAAATAAAATGTGTTTTTATTTACTGAAAATTGGTAGCAATTCGTTGATAAAGTATTTTTGGGCGGTTATTAGAACAAAACCCCTGTTTTTTGTTTTATTTCCTACTAGTTGCGCCCCGAAATAAAAAGTATCGTATGTGTTAATCCAGCGTATAAGCTATCTACATTCCAAACTTCATCCAAATCAGAAAGAGTAACAAAGTTTCATTAAAATCCATTCAGTAATTTTTGCGTGAAAGACTAACAAACATCCATAGATACCTACAAGTACAAACTTTTGCGCTTATAATATTATCAGTAGTAAGGAAAGTTTTTCATATAATGATTATTGTGACATGTCGCACAGAGCTTTCACAAAAGTGGTTTTTTGCTAAGTAGGTACTATAACTTTAATCTCTCTATGTAATATTTCTTACAGTATTTTTTCAATTCTAATTTTAATTCTTGACTGCATCGCATTTCATAAAATCCAGAGTCTGGAGGTATCGACAAAATAGTCGTAACACGAGCTGTTTATCTTAAGATCAATCTCGATTGTTGCAAATTTACAATCGAAACCTCTCAAATAACGCATTATCATACGAAACAGATCCAAAAGAACGAATAGAAATTACAATGACAATTACGTTCAGTCACGAATTGAATGAACGAAAAAAATTAATGGCATTATTAGCTTTAAGGGCCCTATTGTTAAAATAGACGGGCAAAGTAAATATTTTGACAAAAGTCCGTTGCGCTAGAATGAGACTATTGAGTCGCTTGAAGGACGATTGGTTCAATGGGCTACTGAAAAAACATTGGAATAAAAACTAAATCTGTCACCTTCTTTGTATCATAGTAATATTATTTAGTCTATGTCAGTTGTTGGAACTAAACTGCAGGCTATAGTTTGAAAAAAAGTAAAAAAAAACCGTAATTGTATTGTCTTATTTACGTAAAAATTGTTAATTTATTTGGCCTTTTCAATATATATCCTGCCATAGCAAAAAAAATTAGCAAAAAATAAGTATATAATGTATATAACAATAGCAAAAAAAGATAAAAACAACTGATTTTATGTTATTTGCTCCTCCTTTTTTTCGCTGTTTGTTTCGCCATTTTCAGTTTCATGTCTTTAAGTTTATACGGTCGATGGATTCAGATATCTATTATCTTTATTATTGTAATAGGAACAAAATTATTTCTCGTAATTAAAAATGTAGAGCATATCTTTGAGAAAATAAAACTTTCGAATATCATAATAAAGTTGGCTAAGTGACACCGTTTTGTAAACTCCTCAATGAAATAAAACTGTTGATCCAGTGCCAAGAATTGTCTATTGAGAAAGTCTTGTTTCAATAATACTTCCCATATAAACCATTATAAAATGACCTTCGTACATTTTAATGATTAGAGAATAAATGCTATGGTATGCAAAAACCTAATGCTCGTTTGCACTAAAATTTGATAGCTCATAAGTTCACACTTATCTAATTCGGGTCAAGTCGACACACCAAATACTGGACTCTCATTGGTAAAGGACAGCCAATGAGCATTCAGAATGTGGTGTGCCAAGTTGACACGAATAACGTACAAGTACCCGGTGGTTGTTTTTTTTTGTTTTGGCTTCACACTTTTGTGTATTTAGCCAGTGTCAAGTAATTGATAATTTTTCATGTTAATTTATATTATATAATGTGTCAAGTTAAGTCAAGTCACAGTCCAAGTTATCAAGTTAAGTCGTAGTCTAGTCTAGTCAAGTCATACTCCTAGTAAAGTGGTGGCAACTTTACCAGAAGCTTCTATGGAGTTTTGGAAACAACACGAAAAGAAACGTTTTAATATCATTATACCACTTTCCCACACTCATGCCTATAATTCAGCACTTAACGAATAAAATGCCACCAATTTTATGCACTAACACTGAAAATAACACAAGTTTTGGAAAATAATACAATGCGGTGACGCGATCTTTTTCGTTTTCCCGCTAAAACTCTCCCGGTGGTTGTTGTTGGTTAGTTAAGTTGTATATTAAAATACTTTAGTCCCGATGGGCATAAGTCTCTCAGCTGACCTAGCGTTTAACGGCCTATAGTTTGCTAGAAAGGAAAGAGTTTAAAATTACTTCAGAAATACTATGGAATAAAAATAAAATAAAAGAGAAATAACATCATAAAGTTTCTCGTTGCCTCTTCTTTTAATGCGTTATCGGAGTTTTATATTCCGGGTTGTGTCAAATTGCTTGCATTATTACTAGGAAAGCAATTGCAATAGAAAAAAAAACTAATTTTATGGTTATTACAGTTTCAATACATAGTTTATCTGCCTAGTTACTATGGAGATGTTGAAACTAAAAATGAAATTTATCTTGTTGCATTGCAATCAAAGTTTCATAATCACCCCACAGGTTAGTAAAAGACCAATCAGGTACAAAAAATGCCTTTTTCTTCTTATTATTATTATAAACCTACGAAAAAGGAATGGATGCCTTATATTTAATTTTCGTAACCATTAACTAGCCAGAAAAAAAAGTATAAAACAAAATCTATCATCAGGTCTTATTAAACTGGTGCTGCATTTTATTATGACGATCCTTCAAACTGTCGAAACATTTGAAATTCGAATAAAAGTAAAACAATAGGTACGCGGCCCGAATTGCAAATTCGCTGTGGGCCGCCATGTGGGCCGGAGGTCATGTGCACGTTTGAATTCAGAATCCCTTGTTGCGTAATGGGTATCCCATTAGCGAACAAGGTGAGATGAAGATTAGTTAATTTATTAGCATTTTAGCTCAGAGCTTTTTGAATAAAGAACAGTTTTACTATTAGCTGACGATCAATGCATTGAAATTTCACTTGATGTGGGACCAAAGTTGTACTGGCCAATTAGAAAATCTTAGGTCCGTATTACAGAATGATGCTCAGCCATTGATCGGTGCTCACGCAGAGATTTCATTCATAAAGTGATCAATTAGTGAATGAAATCTCTGCTTGAGCACTGATCGATGAATGAGAGTCGTTCTGTAATACGGACCTTAAAGTTCAAAATCAAGTGGGTACCTATAATCTCACAGAAATCTTGTACATAAGTGTTTGTATAAATACATTCATTAGGTAAATAATAACACAAATTTCTAGAATTTCCTGAACCGTAACCTCAATTTCAATTATTTGCATTCCACACCCATTCCATCTTTTAGTCTCATGTGTTAATTTAAATTGTTTGATGATTATTATCATTGAAGTAAAACTTCTATACGCCCGCTTGACTTGGAAAGTAAGCTAGCGAGGCAAACGGAAGTTGAAAGTAGTAGTTTACGTATATCTACATTGCCATCATCACAAAGTTAAAAAAATGTACTATTATGTTTTTTTTTTTTGTTTTGGTATGGCTCCACACTTTTGTGTATTTAGCCAGTGTCAAGTAATTGATAATTTTTCGAGTTAAGTAATATATATGTATGTCAAATCAAGTCACAGTCCAAGTCATCAAGTCAAGTCATAGTCTAATCTAGTCAAGTCATACTCCTAGTAAAGTGGTGGCCACTTTACCAGAAGCTTCTATGGAATTTTGGAAACAACACGAAAAGATACGTTTCACCATCACTATACCACTTTCCCACACTCATGCCTGTAATCCAGCACTTAACGAATAAAATGCCACCAATTTTATGCACTAACACTGAAAATAACACAAGTTTTGGAAAATAATACAATGCGGTGACACGATATTTTCGTTTTCCCGCCAAAACTCTACTATTATGTTTGTATGTGCGGTAAAATGACATTTTAAAAACTTCAAGATGACGACATTGGCATTAAACAAAGCTATACTGGCCGATAGATGGAGCTAAACTAAAAAAGTTTTACTTTAGTCGTTTGGTTTAAAGCTCACTTGTTATTTTTTAGATAATTGTATTTATCTACATCATCAGCCAGAATACTTCCACTGCTGAACAAGTCCCCATTGTATAGTATATATTGTATAGTATATTGGGGTTGCCATAATTACCACAACTGGCAGTCGTCTTGGTGTTCGCAGTAGATTATAATGGCCACAGATATATATCATAATGAACTACTATAGAAATAATGAGATATAGGTTATAATTAACAAGTCCCCCATGGTTCTTTCTATTAGGGGGGGAAGAGGGTTGCCATAAACACCACAACGCTTTCTATGTCCTGGATGTTCCTCTAGCTTCTACGGCACGGCTATTATGTCCACACAGGCAGAATCATTCATCAGCACTGTTTATGTTTTTTAGGATTTATTTTGAATAGTATAGTATTACCTACGTCAAAAATAATTCATAGATTAGCTTCTTCTTCTTCTCTTCGTAATGGCCTAATATCGCTTTTTAGTGATAATTCTGCCAATGAAGTAAGGAATCTTTTTATGGTTATGTCATGTCAAAGTCTTATTGTGTCTGTCAAAATGCCACAGTAAAATGGTGGATATTTTACTGAAGGCTCTAGGACGCATTGAATAGAAAACAAAAAGGCTTTTATGACTTGGAACCATTTGCCAACACTCGTGCACATTCACGAACACTTAACAGATAATAATCCACCCTTATGACACGTCACCAATTCCGAAAATACACGGGTTATGGAAAAAAAGGCAAAATTCACAACCGCCCTTTTTGGTTTCTTTGTAACGACCTTCATAGATTGGCTTGCGAAATTATTTGATTGAACGATCTGACAGCTGACTGTCATCTGACGTATTTTTCAATTACAAAGCCTTATTATTTGTGAAATAAAAGTGAGTACTAAAAGAGTAATATCATCGAATTGTTCCAATAATAATAGGTATTGAGGTCCGCGTGTCAAATAATGCTGCCAACAATCCCACTTTCGCGGTTTGACCAAATGTCGAGACGTTTGTTTAGTGCGAAATGCGTGGAGACGTCAAACTATATTTTTTCTAAAGCACCACCTATGTTGTTCTATCTCTAGTATTACGAATCTGAGGTAAAAATAAAAATCGATTCATAATTAAATCCATATCGAGTCCACAAATAAAGTTATTAAATTACATACGCTTTAGATTTTGAGGTATTAATTATTTATTTATCCTATTATTAATTTTATAAACGCGAAAGTTTGTATGTATAGATATTTGTTACTCTTACACAAAAACTACTGAAACAATTTTGATAAAATTTGGAACACAGATAGCTTATACGCTGGATTAACACAAAGCATATTTTTTATCCGCGGGTGAAACGTCAGGGCGCAACTAAGTATGAAATAATTTAATAATGAAACACCACATCACAGATAACTATAACAGCTCGCGGCGTGGCCTATGGGAAAATAATTCAACCACCCATTTCACCCTCTTAAGGGTGGAATTTCGGAAAATTCTTTCTTAGAGGATGCGTACGTCATAACATCTACCTACATGCCAAATTTCAGTCCGATCCGTCCAGTGGTTTGGGCTGTGCGTTGATAGATCACTATGTTAATCAATCAGTCAGTCACCTTTGAGTTATATATATTTAGTCAGGTAGATCAACTCTTTATTGTACACCGTAGGATAAGATAGTCACAAAAAACTTAATCAACTTTACTTAGACTTAGAGCGGTCTCTTCTAGATAACCTTTGCAACCATTTTCCTTTTAATATTGTTTCATAAAAAATAATAACACCCAACGATCACATGCATAGATCCTGGACCCTAACTAGGTTTCCGTGTCTTGGGACCCAGGAACTGGACCATGGTCCCACAACACCTAGGCTCAGAACGAGTATTTGCGCTTTTCTTTTCTGTGCACAAATACTTGTTCTGTCGCGGGAATCGAACCCACCGTCTCAGATTTATGAGCCGACCTGCTCAACCACCATACCACGGGGCTATCAAATAGTTTTAGTAGGTGAGCTGCTCCACAGCTTTTTGTTCTCCAGCCCAGCTGATCTCGGTCCAGTGTATACGTTTTGCATTGTCAATAAAGTGATTACCACACACGATATCCTTGAATGCAGGCCTCAGCGGGCGAGTGCATTTGTATGCGTCGTGTAGTAAGGATTATAAATTGCATTGTGAATTCCATTATGTAGAAGTGAGAATTTTGACATATTGTACCTAATGGGCTTGCTATATAATATTTGACATTAAGTACTTTGTAATTGTGTAGTATTATAATATCTTTTTGGCTTGTACAAGTGCTAAAAATATCCTATTTTACTTTGATAAGTTGATCGCAAGTAATACTTAAATTACTAATAGGTAAATAATTATTTAATCGGCTTTCTAGCACATGGTATGTTTCTACGATCTAAGAAAAAGCTGCTGGTCTTCCCAAGAATAAATAAACAGATAGATAGATGATCTCTTTATTGTACAAACCAAATTATAAAAATTACAAAGTAAAACAATTATTTTTATAAAGTGTAACAATAAATAAATAATAATATTTGTCGACTTTTCACACAACGCCATCTAGTCCCAAACTAAGCAAAACTTTTACTATGGAAACCTGATAGAATACATAGAAACTTTGTTTTTAAATATATACAATACAATATAATACCCAGACATAGAACTAACACTTATGTTCATCGCACAAATGTTTGTTCTGGGTGGGAATCGAACCCACGACCTACAGCTCAGAAGGTAGAGCTACTACCAACTGAGCTTGCCTGCCAGTCACAGACAATGTGCGTCCTTATCGCTAACAAGTATCAAATGGGCGTCGGCTCAGCATACTGCTGGTCGTCGAAGACATCCAGCGCTGATTCATCCTAGACCCAGAACGGGTGGAACTAATGCACAATTCAAAAAAATTTTCTTTTTATTGATGTTTACGAACGGATAAATATGAAATATTGTATATAAAATTACATATTATACATAAACATATATATATATATAATTATCAGGGCTAACAATTTACAAGGAAACACAAAATGCGCCTAGTTAACAGCTAACCAAAATAGTAAGAGTGATTAAGAACTCCATGCACCCTAGCTCAAATAGCCTGGCATTACCATCGATGCTCATCTTGTTGCATTTCAAGCTTGATATAGGTCCGTATTACAGAACGATGCTCAGTCATCGATCGGTGCTCAAGCAAAGATTTCATTCAATAATTTATCATTTTATGAATGAAATCTGTGCTTGAGCACTGATCGATGACTGAGCATCGTTCTGTTATACGGTCCTTAGACACTTTGACCACCGCTCACGGCGTTACAAAACCATTAGCCATATGCGTTACAGACAAACAATTATGTGGTTGAAAGTAATTCTAAATAATTTTCCGATCACCGCGACTGGGCGCAGTCGATTGAGTATTTAGGCGGTCAGTAGCTTTCACCTGCTGTGTGGTTTTACTTTTTTCTTTGGCGAAGTGACAACAGGTGGGGACAATAACCTTTTTTGAGGAAATAATGCTTCGTAATTTTAAATAAACAAAGGTTGAGGGGTAAGTGGGACGACTTCTTTTGCCAAATTTTCGTTGGCCGAGTCATACTCAATCTTCCAATAGTAATAATACAAGGGGAAAAGCTGAAATGATTAGTATTTATGTCATTACGTATTACTACTGTATGAAGGCGCTGATGCGATTAGACAGTTTCAATGCGCAGCTTATGTGCATAATTACTATGGGAAATTTCAAATTAAGAATGAAATTTCGCTTGTACCATTGCAATCAAAGTTCCGTGATAGGCCGTAAAATGAGTATAAACGCGAGTTGCATCAAATGTCAGCCTCTTTCGTTTGGAAGATGTTGGCATGACAGAAGACGATTTCTTCAGCATTGGCAAACCACTTTCCTCTTGCTAAGCCATGTCAAAATAAATCCCAAAAACAAAAGACAACTTTCAATTATGATTCAGTTTTGTTACGCAAAGCATTAAGTACGGGAACATAGAGGCAGTATGGGAACTTCAACGTCTGGTCCTTCGACTAGCACCGATTTATAATGAAAATAAATGCCTCGTATTAAAAATATAAAAAAGACATAAAAGAAAGCTCTTTTGTAGCCGTAGAGATTTAAAAACATTAAGCATTGAATAGAACTGGAACTGAGTGACGAAGTAAAATTAGCTCGTAGAAAAGGTAGAAGGCATTTCTTTATTTTTTATCTGATTTACTTCTACATCTGTATTTTTTTGAATATGTTCAATTAATAGCTACGAAAACTTTTTTACGCACGATTGACTTGAAGTTGAAGTTGGTTCACGTAGATCTCCATTGGCAACATAACAAAGTTAAAAGTTTGTATTGTTATGTTGGTGTGTTCATTAAAATGACAATTTACCATTGACAAGACGGCGGCATTTATAAACATTAAACAAAGCAAAAACAAAGTTATACCGGCCGATGGATGGAGCTAAGCTAAAAAAAATTTACTTCAATCGTGTGGTCTGGAGCACACTCTTTTTTTTTGTTCAGGGCTGTATTATTATTTTGTGTGTATAAACTTCACTTACTGCTTATATTGAACTGCACATATAAACTCAAGCACAATAAAAAACTAAATTAATCATCGCGCTAAGTTTGTAAGTACGTTGTGAAAGATTATAATTGGTTTTGTCTATTTATAATGAGTTGTAAGTGGCGTTTAATTGATGGCTGCTTTGGATGATGAACTGTGGAGTCTATGGATGTCTTCGTGATCGTGAATGAAACCTCTGCCCACTGCATGCGTAGGTTACAAAATTTAAATTTTACTTTTAAAACTACCGTGACGTTTGCAATTTGTCTCCTCTAATCTACTAATTGTTTTTTTAAGTACTACCAATTAGACACTCTCAGTTTCACTTGGAGTTTGTCTGTAATCTTGTAAAAACTCTTTCTCGGATCAAAAATTATTTTTATTGGTGTTAGTAACATTCAAAATATAATATGAAAAAAATAACGTCCAACAATGACATACATAAATCCTGGACCCTAACTAGAATTTCCTGTGTCTAGGGACCCAGAAACTACGAGGACCATGGTCCTACAACACCCAGACTCAGAACAAGTATTTGCGCTTTTTTTATGTGCACAAATACTTGTCCTGCCGCGGTAATCGAACCCGCCGTTAAGAGACGACCTGTTCAACTACCACACCACAGAGGCTGTCTAAATATGCATAAGTTAAGCCAATAGAAAAATTGACCTAGCCGTTTAGACCTGAAAGCTGCCAAAATATTTTACTGTATAGGTAAGGTTTTTGGTTTCATCATTTACTCAGCCATATTAACGAAGTAGTATTTTTATAGAAACTGCTTACTATATTGCAGTATTTTATTATTTGAGTAGATGTTAAAAAATATGTTTCAAAAATAACTAAGATCTAAATTAAAACATGTATGGTCACAAGCATGAATGAATAAAGCCTATGAACGATGACCCATTGGAAACATCGCATTAAAAATGGGTGTGCACCATCACTGCCCAAAATGTACAGTCATCTACATAACATTGCCGAAGAGTTTGACAGTTTGTTTTTTTTTCTGGCTCTTCGTTTTGTCGACATTAGCATACTGGCCAGTGACTCGCCCCTGTTCGACATTTAAATATTTATATATACTAACAAGTAACCAATAAGGTTACTTAACATGTCCTTAAGTATTACGAGATGAGTGATAAAGTGTTTGGTTGTATTATCTGTTAGAGGTTTCAACTAATCGAACTAAGTTGGTTTCCCTAGAACATTAAGCTACAGTTAAGTTAGAGCGCAATTTTTTATGCAATCGAATTTTAACTAATGTATTATGCTGATGTTATGTACCTACTGCTAATAGTTTTAAATGATAATTAAAAAAAATAACAGATTACAAAAAAAATTAAATACCGTAGCTTTTTAATTTTCCTCTAATTTATTGACTCGACAACAAGCTATTGTTAATTGTAGTTTTGAGGTCAAGACTTCAAATGCTTCAGATTAAGCACTCTCCTAATCTATCTAACAAAATGATTAATACAATGAATACCCAATTACAAATCATATCTGACCACAATGAGAAATGACTAACCGTCGACCGTTTAGACAACAAAACGTCTGCCCACTCGTGACCGTTGTAAAATAAAAAAACGTTCCAAATATGTATGAATGGACGAGTTGTAAGCACCGAGATAGGTGTGATTAGAGCGAGCGCGTGGGCAGGCGCTGTCATCGCGGACCGCGGGAAGACTGCAGCGGTGTGTAGAGGAGTCGTGATGGAATGATTTTAATCGTTTATGACGTGATTTTTGATAATCTTAATGGTCTTTATGCGTCTATATGTAAAGACTTCATGCAGTTTAATGCATCTTTTTGCGATTACAATTTTTTCATTGTTTTTATATTAAAATATGTTATTAAAATAGTGAAATAAAGTTAAAAAATATTTAATAATTTAATTTTTTATTATTTAATAATTTAATTTAATTTAATTTAACTTAATATTAAGAGTAATTGACGAAGATAACCACGTCCAAATAGATACCTAAAACTAGTAAATATCATCATAAAAAATATATTGAAACCAAATTTGAACTGCAGTCTTTTAACGGTAGTCGTAGTATTATTATGACAGATAAAACAAAAAAAAAAATTAAAAACACTTTCAATATATAAAAAGGTTGGTCAATTGGCAACAGTTAGTTTATTATTTTTTATTAAATAAACTATATACATTTTAATTTATTATAGGTAAAAATTTTACGTAGTGTCACGTCATGAACTTTTCTATTACCCAACCCAACCTCCATCCATGTTCTGTGTCATGTCTAACAATTCATGCGCCGACTCCGGATTTGCATTGAATGAGCGGGCTGGACACGCGCATCCGCGGCCTGTCATTAACGGTCTGCCACACCCTGTTCGAAACTCAAATTATTGTGTTCGGCGTTCGAAGCGCACTCTCGCGGTCGCTTGCGACACTCGTGTAAATATGCTGGTATCAATTTGTGTGCGTGATAGTACTTGCCAATATACTTAGATCTAATGTGGACATAACATTTCTTACCTTAGTAATTTTAGTAATAATTTAGAGCTTTCATACCATTATCTTTTAAAGAGCATGCATAAAGTTTACTGATTTTTGGTGTGTTTGTTTTATAGCTTTATGATTTATTCATGATTATTATCTTTGAAACAATATGTTTAGCTAGTTGTAGTCTAAAAAGCATAATTAATAATTTATCAGGTATAATACAAAATTTTCAATGAACAGTGAGCAATTGACAATTTTGTTTGCCTCGTCGCTAAATCAAAGGTTTATTAATATCAACAAACATTCAAATGGTTTTGTTTCTTTGAATAGGTATTCGATTAAAAACGTGAATACTTTTTATAGCTTTATGATTTATTTATGATTATTATCTTTGAAACAATATGTTTAGCTAGTTGTAGTCTAAAAAGCATAATTAATAATTTATCAGGTATAATACAAAATTTTCAATGAACAGTGAGCAATTGACAATTTTGTTTGCCTCGTCGCTAAATCAAAGGTTTATTAATATCAACAAACATTCAAATGGTTTTGTTTCTTTGAATAGGTATTCGATTAAAAACGTGAATACCGTCACAGGTAACAGCCCGCATTAGTTAAAAAACTGCAAAATTAGAAAAAAAAGTGCATTAAAAACCTCCTTGCACTGTGCCGGCCTTTGTCCGCATAGTTTTTTTCCGCACCCCCATACACCCATGTAAGCTTTTTTGCAACAAAAAACGGTCCAACATCTCAAAGGAAGCAAGGCGAATAATTCCACGTTTCAAGTTTCCCAGTTTTTTGTATTTTGTGAACTCCCACAGGCATTGTCGAGTCTTATCGATTTAATCTCCCTTTGATAGACCTACCTATGGACCTCATTGTCCGGCGATTTTGAAAAACGCTATTTTATATGAACTTAGGAAAGAGTTGATAAATGATCTAAAGTGAATTCTATGAGATTTTTGTGGTATGAATTGATTGAATAACTCATCAGATAAATTCAGTATCCAGTTCAAGAAAATAGAAATAGATAGATAAAATGAAATGGAAGGTAGACAAAATTAAATGGAATCATAATTTGCTTTCAGATTAAATGGTTAGGTTGCTACATAATAATTTATATGCACTGATGAGCCTTTATGGAAATTCAAATAAAGTTTAAATTTTAAGTCCAAGGCATAATATTTATTAGCTTCTTTACATTACCTATTCTTTATAAAACGTGTTTTTATATAAGTAGTAAGAGAAATTATGGCAACAAGATTGGAGAGAAGGCAGAAGGTAAGACAGAAAGAAGCTAGCATAAAAGGAAATTAAAAGAAGACAATATTCATGTCGTATAGGGAAATATAAGTATTGGCTGAAGACAGAGAGCGGTGGTGATTACTCCACCAACAAGCGCATAGCCGTTTAATAATAAGAAGATGAAGCAACAAAAAGAATTACAATATTAAATGCATACACTGTGGTAGATTGATATTAAATCTATGATCGTTTGCAGTCGTAAAACAAAACAAAAACCTGCTCAAAAAATGCATAAGATGACAAAAAATAAACAAACCGACCGATCTACAGATGCGGTCATGTCCATTTATATCTTTGTCCAAATCTTTTGTCTATTTGGCAACCGTAGCCCAATAAACATGATTTTTAAATACTTGTTCCTTTTCGATAGTATCTGCGACACATGTTGGCCAGACTAATGAATTTGACGACATAAAAACCAATTCTACTTTTGCGCCGGCTTGCTAGAGTAGTTATAAAAAAATCGGCTCTTTTGGATCTTTGTTTATGTGTTTTTGGTTAATTTCAAACAAATAAGTAGAACTTTGGTTTTCAATGCAGTGTAGTATGTTTTTATCATAGATATGCTTATATTTGTCTCTCCTGATAGTGACGCCGCGATCGGAGATGAAACATGCTTACCTAAAAGATACTGGGTTCACTCTTGTCTTCAAAACTCCTAGATATGTATCAGAAAATAAGGTGTTCCATTCCTTTGCTTTCCGAATCGTAAATGTG
Source organism: Ennomos fuscantarius (assembly GCA_905220475.3). Taxonomy (NCBI): domain Eukaryota; kingdom Metazoa; phylum Arthropoda; class Insecta; order Lepidoptera; family Geometridae; genus Ennomos; species Ennomos fuscantarius. Next base: position 10,894,853 of record HG992036.1, on the reverse strand, counting down.
CTTATTAAACTAATTTACCCACATTGTTATCATAAAGTATTAGATATAAGAGGTTTCCGTAGAATATTTCTGAACTTTTTTTAAATTAAAGAAGCAATAATAATTGAGGCTTTTATTGTATTCGCAGTGTTTTACCAAATTTAACAACTGAGAAAATTATTTACATACATTTTTGCTTTGTCTACGATGGATTTTTAAATTTCTTTTTAGCCTTTATAGTTAAACGTTTAACTACCAACTTGGCTGGTGGTAACCGAAGATGGAGTACGTAAATCTAGAAGGTACTTTTATTAGGTGGTAGGACATTTCTGCAAAGTTCGTCTAGGTAGTTACCACCGCTTTGCCAGTTATTCTACAGCCAAGCAGCAATGTGCAAGCACCACTGTGTTCCGGTTTTAAGAACATTGTAACTAGCGAAATTATTGGGCAAATGAGACGTTATGATCTGATCTCACAGTCTAGAAATCTTATTAATAAACTGTGTGATGTCCAGGATGACGTGCGCAGCGCAGTGTCACGCGACACTTTAATTTAGAGTTTTGAATGACGCTGCAATCTGTAATGTGTGGTAATAACGCTTAACACTAGGCTAACGAATAGCTGGTCACGTCATTCATTTACAAAGTCACCTTTTCACTCTGACCCTGAGCACTCAGGTTATAAGTCTCAGGAAACAGAAGATGGCAATAAGTGAAGAGATTTGGCGTAAGAAATTCTTGTTGGATATACAAACTTATTTGTATATCGTCTGTAGATGTAAATTTTGAGTTTAAAAGAACTTAGTGTTTGATCATCAGACGGATGTTGTTTACTTGGTTGCGAATCCAATCTTGAATATGTACGTTTGATAATAAAATATTTTTTCTTATACTCAAAATACCCTGTTTCCACTGCTGCTGAACCCTGCTCCTTATCTACAATTCTTACAGTGGGCATAACGGCATATAGCTAAAAGATAGAACGTTAGACGCATACAACGTGTCACAGACCGCGCGTCACAGGCCACGCCAATGTGTTGCAACTTTTATTTTGTCAATATTTTCAGATACTCATTAGTAATAACAGAAGTAAATTTTTGTAAGTCTTATAAAGATCTTTATAAGCGGCATAATGGACAGTACTTAAAATTTTCTTGGTTTGGCTTTTTCTGGAATTCTGTGCGATCCATACTCATGTGTTACAATATGTTTGTACTCTAAAAAAATATGTCCATCTATTATTATTATTTTTTCAAGCAAAATCTATACGCAACATTTCTACACTTGAAGCTAGAAGAAGCTTGAAGCCACTTGAGTTGATTTATGCAAAACGTGTTTGTTGTCCAACGGTATATTTTTTTGAACCGAATTTCTCAACCCAAAGCCAAAAGTGGGCATAAAAAGTTAGAGTGTCGTGTATGGTCCCGACCGCGACCGCGACCTCGGCCAAGTGGGTTCTTGTAGGAATCCATGTTGAATTTGCGAGATCCTTTCAAAAATTTTACTAGTTTGTATTGTTTAAATATTTGAGGAAAGATTTTGAATATATATCTTAGTATTTCCTGATAGTATTTTGTGGCTTATTTGTAGTTGTAGCTAGCTTACGAGTTTTTTTTAATACGGTATTGGTTTGACCTCATTTCTCCTGATGCTAAGTGACAATGACAATGTGGTCGACAATGCAGCAAATATGTGTTTAGTCATGCTAACAGACCTTTCAAAACTGAACTCTATCACCAAGGTATAGGAGCTAGATTTCAAATACATTTTAGTTCTAACTCTTACAAATTCCAGATGTAAAAAGAGTACTGTAATGGAGGGCGCACGGGGAATCGAATGAGAGAGAGAGAAGTTTCGAGAGAGAACGCTTGTTTTATTTGAAAGAATACAACAGGGTGGACAATACTACTAGAACTAGATCGGCCGTCCCAACGAGGTGGAAGCGGTCGATTGGGTGACTCGTAAGAAGCAGTTATTATGGCGTTCAGATGGTGTCCCAACGAGGTGGAAGCACCTTCATGCAGCTATAATACTGGCTGATGAGTACTACAAAACTTATTTCTATGAGGTGGCCCTTGATACTTTGTGAATGAAACGCTTGCGTGTTTTAAGGGTTGAGAACGCCATCTAGTTTCATTTCGCGGAAGCTCTTGGTTGGGGTGTTACAGTACCCTATATTAAATAAGTTTTCTTCGTGTGAATATAATTCAAAATATTGAACAATATTAATTTTTAACGTTATCATTAAAAAAGTATATTATAAAATATCGTCTTGCAAGCCATACCACCCCCAAGATATCGATCAGGGACGCGATTTTTTGCCCTTTATCGACCCCACGTTGCGTGTGCGTCCAAACCTGGGTCACTTTTGGTTGGATTCTCATTCTCACGTAGACGTGATTTATGTATAAAGCCTGTCGTAGTTCCTCGGAACGTGATATCACGCCCCAAGCTTTTGTCATGTCGATGGACATCGGATTTATTGTTTTTTATAGGTTTGATTTGCTGGAAAAATCTTGGATATTTTTTGTAAATAATAGTAGATAATATGATGACTGATTATAATGTAATGTATGTGTGTAATGACTAATAATAATAATAATAATAATAAAATAAAAGACTGATATAATGATATTGACTGGCCCGATAGCTCAGTTGGTAGTAGCCCTGCCTTCTGAACTGTGGGTTGTGGGTTCGATTCCCACTCAGGACAAACATTTGTGTGATGAACATAGGTGTTTGTTCTGTGTCTGAGTGTCATATTGTATTCTATGTGTGTATTTACAAACAAAAAAGTATCTAAGTATTGTATCAGTTATCTGGCTCCCATAGCACAAGCTTTGCTTAGTTTGGGGCTAGATGGCGTTGTGTGAGATGTCCACACATATTATTATTATTATATTATAATATAATTACAATGAACTGCCTTATAGCGAAGTGTCTCAACCAATATCTAGAGAGGCTCTTGGTAAGCGATAGGATAAAGGGTCGGGATTCAGAAGGCAGTATTCCTTGACCTACTATGTATACTAGGTACCAGCTTTGCTCTCTCTATCTATGCATACACTAAATTTACAATATTATACATTTGAATAATCATGAAGATACCGAGTATATCGTACATAATACATTTTAATACCACCAAGGATTATGTGCCTTATGTTATTATAAGTAGTATCTATAAATAGGTACAGTCCATGACTCCATAAAGCATCGGAGTGACCCATCTGGTCAGACCTAATAAAAACATAGCACTTTGTGTTGGCCTTAGTACAATCGTCGACTGAACTTAGACGCGCGTTATAAGTTTTAGCAGTTACAGTTGTTCGCAGTGTCTTGTACAGTGTGACGCAAGTTTGTGAAGTGAAATCTTCATAGGGCGCGTTGAGCACTTTTTGGGTGAACAAAAATAATGAAACTCGCGTCATCGTCACCGCACGCTTCCCATGTCACAAGTTACTTATTTTTTACTTCTATCGGAAATCCCCAAAGACTGAAGTAATAATAATAATAACAATATGTGTAGGCATCTCACACAACGCCATCTAGCCTCAAACTAAGCAAAGCTTGTATTATGGGGACCAGATAACTGATAAAATACTTAGATAATTTTTGTTTGTAAATACATACATAGAACACAATATAACACCCAGACACAGAACAAACACCTATTTATGTTCATCACACAAATGTTAGTCCTGGGTGGGAATCGAACCCACAACCCACAGTTCAGAAGACAGGGTTACTACCAACTTAGCTATCGAGCTAGTCAAGAAGTGTTTGAATGACGTAACTTGCCAGTCGTTCGCCTAATCTTAAGCGTCACAGCTTCCCGTAACAGTTGCATTGATTATATCTTCGTTGTCTACTAACAGAAGACGAGAATAGAAGACGAGATCAAATTGGTGTACGTAAGTAGTTTTCGCCTCACCAGTCCTCGTATTCCACCAAGACATAAATTCTCATATGATGTCCACATACAGGACACAGACCCACATGTGGCGGTCGCACATGTGGGCCTCACACGTGTGCGACCCTCCCGCCCTGACGTAGAACAGTGAAGAAAGGTCAGGATTAGACGCATTATAAGTTTAATAGACAAAGTACGAAGATCCTACTCCTAATAATATTATAAACGAAAAAAATATAAGTTTGTATGTATGGATGTATGGATGTTCGTTAGTCAAACGGTTAGATGGATTTGGATGAAATTTTGAATATATACGGCTTATATAGTGGATAAATACCTAGGCAACTTTTTACCTGCGGGTGAAACTGCGGGGCGTAGCTAGTATGCCTATTAAGTTTTAAAGGCACCTCGTCTAATCTGCTTGTACACAATTTGCTGTAATTTACATTTTCCCGTATAGAAGTATGCTAAATTGATTTTGTACTGTTAGGTACGCTACCTATCTGCAAGTGAAAAGTTTTATCTAAGTTGTTCAGCAGATTTCAGATTAAATTTCACTTTATCAACATTTTCAAATCGTATCTTATTTTTAACTTTAGCTTAGCGTCAATGATATAAAACTATTGGTTGCTCTGTTCATTGCTTTGATATTACTATCATATCGAAACCTTTAGTAAACAGCTAAAACCATTAATAAATAATAGCAATAATAATAATAACGCCGAACTAACTAGGATTCCCTCTGTCTAGAGACCAAGGATCATAGTCTCACAACACCCAGACTCAGATCAAGCATTTGCGCTTTTTTCTGTGCACAAATACCTGTCACGGGAATCAAACCCTCACCTCCGGGATATGAGCTGACCTGCTCAACCACCACACCACATAGGCCATCAAATAAATTAGGTATAATATACTGGAATATAATAAGTAAATGCATAAAATAGAATACTTCATGAACATTTCATAGAACGTGCTTTATAAAACAACAAAATACATGTTATTCCGCAATATAAATCAAGGCTTTCCATAACATCCCCTTATTTACGTTTCTCACCACACGCACAGTGGTGAGCGTATCATCAGAAACTGGGCAAAAAATCACAGCCGTGTACCGCTAGCCGCGAGCGCATCTGGAAGTCATTCCGCTCTCACCGTTACACAGTGCGCCGCTCTGACCCGGTCCTGGACAAAAAACGTGTGTAGGAGTGCTCCAGCTTTGTTCTAATGAAATTACGCCGCGATATTTGTAATTACGCTTGCATGTTAGCGCTAGAGAAATGACACGGAACCGATGCTGAGCTTTTTGCGGTCACGTCACATATCGCGCTTCTTGCGCCATTGTTTTGCTTTGTTTACGAGGTTGCAAGTAGAATAGTGTTACTTTTAACCATAAACTGGCTGATTATAAAAAAAACACCTAAATAATTTTAATAGGAAGTAATTATAATAAGTAATTAAATTGCTGTATGCGATTCCTAAAGTACTCAATTAAACCCTCTATTTATTAAACTGGAGACCCAGACAATGACAACTACTATTATTTATATACACACATACATACATATGATCCCATTTATTTAGTTGACAGTGTTTATTACTGATGAATATTTGATAATGTGTTATAATTGCAAATGCGTTCATATTATACATAAATAAATGGCTTATAAATAATAATAATAATAATGACACCCAACGATGACATACATAAATCCTGGACCCGAAGTAAAATTCCCTGTGTCTTGGGACCCAAGAACTACGAAGACCATAGTAAAAATTTTAGTTTCACCAAAACTCTGTGGGGTCCTACATTGAAAAAGCCCTTTTATGTCTATTAAATTAAAAAAATCTCTAAGTTATCCAATGACAGTATCGTATCTATTGACGAAGAATAATAATTTCCGGTTTAAGCTCTTTACTATTCTTTATTCATCAGAGCCAGAAACTTCTGAGTGACATTATATTCAAATTTCAAAATACTCTGACAGTAGTCCCACAGGATAAGACGGTAATAAAACAAATATCCTCCGGTTAAGGGTCAAAAACCATATTGCGTAAGCTGGCGCAGATGAGCTGCGGTTGCGTAGTTTTTTGTCCACCTCCGTTACTAATAATAACCACTATGCGGTATGTGCAGAGAGAAGGCACTGTAAAGTTAACGGACCAATAAGGTTGGTTAGTATATTTTAATTTTACTGGAAGCACCTGTAAGGGCGGAATAAATTTTAATCAGATAATCACATGATCATATATTAAACACCGTACTATATATATGTAGATACACCCTATACAAATTTTATAAAACTATCCATACAATAATAAAAAACAAATAAACCATTGGTGAAATAAATACTGTAGATCAATTACAAATAAAATCATTTCTAGATGGACTTTGTGCTGACTGAGAACTTTCTGCACATTTCGTCTAGGTAGGTTCCGCGGTTTTATCAGTTATAGTTGAGCACACATCACTGTGTTCTGGTTTGAAGGGCACTGTAGCTGTGAAATTACTGTACAAATAAAACTTTGTGATCTGATCACAATCTAGTTACTAGACTGTGTTATGTCTCAGGATGATGAACGCAGTGCAACGTCACGCAAAATTTTACTTATTGGAGTTCCAAGTGACACTGCTTTTTTGAGTGAACTTTTAAGAGCAGCCGTATCGCTTCACTTCAGGCGGACGACTAGCTCGTCACGTCATTCACTAACATGAAAAAAAAATGCTGTCAAATTAATTTTATTTTATTAATATCAATATCAGAAATGCTCTATTGTAATATATTATAAGCCCTCGGATTGGTGCTTACGAATTCGTCAAATGTGTAAGTTTCCGTCAAAAAATTTAACTTTATTTTAACTGTCTATGTTTTACTATCAAAACTACTGAACAAATGTTACTGATAATTATCAATAGTAAGAGCGTAGAATGCCTTCAAAGTTCCCACATTTTTGGTGGGACGCCTCTTTCTAGTACCAGAGTATTACTATATAATTTTTGACATAACGATACCATTGTTACATTTTAGTATGTATTTTTTATTTTTAGATATACTTACACTATTTCATAATAACTCAGCTATCTACTACCAAAATTAAACAAGGAGTTTTGGCGGGAAAACGAAAAAGATTGCGTCGCCGCATTGTATTATTTTCCAAAACTTGTGATATTTTCAGTGTTAGTGCATAAAATTGGTGGCATTTTATTCGTTAAGTGCTGGATTACAGGCATGAGTGTGGGAAAATGGTATAATGATGGTGAAACGTTTCTTTTCGTGTTATTTCCAAAGCTCCATAGAAGCTTCTGGTAAAGTTGCCACCACTTTACTAGGAGTATGACTTGACTAGACTAGACAATGCCTTAACTTGATGACTTGGACTGTGACTTGACTTGTCTTGATACATTATATGATATTAATTAACTTGAGATATTATCAATTACTTGACACTGGCTAAATACACAAAAGTGTGGAGCCAAAACCAAACAAAAAAAAAAACAAACATTGTTTAAATATCCTAACGACTCGGCCAACATCACACATACTCAACGTGTTTACCACTCTTTAGCGGCCCTCTAATAAGAAAGCAAATCTTAATTAATAACTTGAAGGACCAAACATCCGTCGCAACTCAAACTTAGGACCACTCACAAAAAGTCACCAAAAATCTTTCCCACATGTGGTTTTAAATACCAACATACACTTACAATTTTGAAAACGTACTTTGGTCTTATGACCAAGGTGGTAAGGTTGGAATTCCATTGTACCTAATGTTAGATGACAGCTAGCTAAATGTTTTTTCACTAGGTTTTTTCATCACAGGATAAATAGGTCGCAGGTTATTTGCCGATGCAAGGTGCGTCCTGTAACGGAACTTTTGAGCCAAAACAAACGGGATGGCGATATTTGACACATTGTGGTGAGATTAAGGAAACTGTTGGATTTGAAAGTATTTTGTTTTGTACAGGCTTTTATGGACGGAAATGATCCGATGACGGAAGGTACTGTTTTTATTGACTGGTATTCTATTATATTTCTAAAGTCTCCTTCTCAGTTTCTGTTTAAAATTATGCTTTAAATAGTACTTGGTATTTATAATTTTTGTTAATTACTATTAATTATAAGAGGAGCTCTCAGCCTACAAAAAAAATTATATTCTTCGACTAAATTTTAACTATTAGACGCTAACGTGAAGTATACAAAAAATACTAAATGTAAATAAAAAAAAAACGCTCACTCTTAAATAGTCTCTTTAATAATCACTGCTTAAATAATCTAGCTGTTATAGCTGATTATTATGATATGTGCGTATAAAATGTATAATAGAAAAATAATACATATTACTTTCAAATGGGACTTTGGTATTTTCCCTATGAAACTGAATTTGTAGCTCCAAATGAGATTTTTTAGGTTAAGCAATCCAACCTTAGGCACGCTTTAAGCTTCTTTCATCCCAATTGAAGGGTTGAGAATAAAAAGGGTTTAACTGTCAAGTTGATAGTTTCGAGAAAATTGGCTTTAAACTTCAACGGCTTCATTTTAATGTAGAGTGCTTATAAGGTAATAGAAAAGGTTTATGTAAGTTTCAGTTGCTTGAAAATGTTTTAATTCTATTTTAAAATACTAAATATAGTACTAATTCATAAAATTACTGTAAAAATATAATGTAATAAACATAGTAATGTTTTTATGCTAAGCGAACTGTATTCCTGCGGGCTTAGCACGGCATGTGGAGAAATTGTCTTTCCCCCGGTTTTTTCCACCTGTCAGTGAAAATAATCCCCCTCTCCACCTTAAGTAGCACGGCAACGAGGAGAGGAAAGAAATATTTCCCTTTGACATTATCGTAGACATTATATCCCGCTACTCCCAGCTTCAGAGCACGGACTCGGAAAAAAGTGGATAATATTCTCTTGAATTGACACAAAGCAGAGAGTATTTATCTTCGACTCTTGTAGGTGGGTATAAGGAAGTCAAAGTGTTTTAATAGGCACAAAAATGTCGCGTGCCTATTATAACTACGTTTAATCGCGGGAACTCGAATTTTGGAGCGAAAGTTACACCGGGAGGAGCATTTGGAATGCAAGTAATCCCTTCTAAATCCCGGGAAATTAGTTTCAATACAAAAAAAATTACATAGCGAAATATTCGTGAAAATACAATTATCAGTTTAGTTTTAATAAGGAAATTATTTAATTTACGTAATTAACTTAAATGATGCGTATATTTTATTATAAAATAAATACATATAAAAATTTAAAATATAACTACTACACAATAATTAATCACGCTATTCCGCTCATATTATAAACAAAATAAAATTTAATATTATTATAAACTATTTAAAAAACTATTATAAAGTATTCACTTACTCTCACTCATATACATAGTATTCGTTACATACTCTTTGATTAACACAGGGACACAGACTCATAAACCTTATTTATTCTTATAAAACCTTATTTTTTTATATTTTGTCTTCAATCTTAGTATATTTAGCCGAACAATTATCGATGGTTTGATGGACTGAACAAAATATTGAAGCATGTAATGTCATTTTAGTTAAATTTTCTCATACTGGCAACAATACGGTAGAGAAAACTTAAAACGCTACTCCCCGTCATTTATCCCCCGGATAAAGCTTTCCACTGCCGCGGCCGTGCTCGCTGAGTGGAATAAAGTGACAATGAGGATAAGTTTGTTATCCTCTACCTGGGGAGAAGTTGTCTACCGGCCGTGCTAGGCCTGCTGTGACAGATAAACCGTTTTTAGACTAAAAGTCTGGAGATTTAAGCCTCATTACGGTATTTTGAGAATGTACTATTGTAGATAATTTCACGCTGAATCCAACGATACCCATAAGTCATTTTGTGAAAAAAATCAGTTAAACCCTTTTTGTTCTCACCCCTTCAATTGTCACACCAAAAGTGACACGCACCTGCACGGTCACGTCTACTCCAGTCACGTCTCAGCCTCGGCCCATGCCCTCTTGTAAAAGCCACCGATTTATTGCTGACTCCGAAGCCTGACGTCTCCCCGAATCCTGACAGAATTATGATAGAAAGTGACTCTCGTTACGTGGTGTACTTATTGTTATTCAATTGTTTTTGAAGAGCTACATAACACTACATGAATCCTGGGAACATAGCAAACGAAAGACTCTAAAAAAGGGCAAGTAATTATGTTTTGATAGTGTCTAGATACGTCAATGTTAATTAGTTTTTTTAGTCACTCTTACTTTTCATCATTAAGATTTAATATTTAGTTATTTAAGTTTAGTTTTTAGCCGTTAGATTTAGGTTCTAGTCATTTAGATGTAGTTATCTAAATATATATAACTCAAACGTGACTGACTGACTGATTGACTGATATAGTGATCTATCAACGCACAGCCCAAACCATGGACGGATTGGGCTGAAATTTGGCATGCAGGTAGATGTTATGACGTAGGCTAAGAAAGGATTTTTTGAAATTCCACCCTTAAGAGGGTGAAATGGGTGAATTATTTTCCCATAGGCCACGCCGCAGGAGAAGCTGCGGTCAGAAGCTCGTTAGATATAATTATTAGAACAACAATGATTAGCGCATTAAATGTAAGGAATACTTCTGTTTTTTTTCTTTTTTATCGCAGATACTTTTTGTTCTTAAATACATAAATAGAATACAATGTAACACCCAGACACAGAACGAATTTGGTCAATACTGCTGTCCATTCCCTGCATATACCCTTAGCCGACTCTTATAGCACCCATGGGAAGTGATAGGTCCCATTTTTAAATGGGATTACATGGCAAAGCAGAAGTACATACAAGATTTTTTAAATAGAAAAACAAATGAAAAAAATGGCCTCAACAAAATTAAACAATTGAAATGTTAAATGAGACATCACGTAACTAGGTCCAGCCCAGCTCAACCCCACGCGAGTACATAAAGGTGTGTTTACACTCGGCGCAGTGATCAATCTCCATCAGCCAGCGCCGCATTATCAGCGAGTATCCGCCTCCGCGGACCATCCGCTTACAAAAATGTAGAGCGTCTTCAAATGTACTTATCCAAAGAAAAAAAAGATTGACAACAAAAATATAATTTTTTTGGTTGTCAATATAACTTTTATTTGATTTAATAGTTACATATTAAGCATTATTTAAAAAACAGTTAGGTATTATATATACAATTTAAAAATAAATGTTTTATTTATAAATAAATTATTTTTGCTGTTATTTGCCTCTGACTTAGTATTATTGTTTCTTTATTTTCTTTTTGTTGTTATCTTTACTGCTAGTGGCATTAACTTTGCAATGTAAATTGATATTCAATATTACAAAGAAAAAATGAATTGATGAAACTCATTATGCTGAGTTGGGACCGGTTCGTGGCAACTGCCAATTGTATTTGTTACGAATATTTAGTATAGTGTATTATTTGTTGCCATGAATAAAAAAATTTTTCTTTCTTTCTTTCTTCTTTAATATAAAAAATTCGGTACTCCGATATTTTGGTTTCTGGGAAGCTTATATTTTCCAAACCAAACTTACTAATGCATTGTTTATAATTTTAATTTTAAACTGTCCAGTAAATTCTATTTATATAAAAAGAACTGACTTAGATTAGCCATTATGATTATATAATTTCTGTTTTATTATTATTTTTTATTCTGATGATTATTATTGAATTTGATTTAAGTTTAAAATTAATGTTTTGCCGTATCTAATATATTTATAATGCACCGTGAGAACAGTTTAACGCGATCGTCCATCAAGCGTTAATCACGCGTGCGCTGTACCCGCAGCCTTATCTTAGAGATGAAAGTGACGAAAATCTACACCGACATTTAAAATCACTGTTTCGTTGACTTGCGTTCTGAAAATTTCATGTTTTGTAACATTTTTAGTGCGGGTGAAACAGCGACGCACTACTACAACTATTGAAAGGCCTTTTTTTCACTTCCTATAATCTTTAGTCGAATAAATATTAAGATATTTAGCCCGATGCTGATGATGGCCCATAATAATACACCATTTATTATTATGGGCCATTACCATGTATTAAATTTAATACACCAATATTATTAAATAACAAAATAGCGGTGCAGAAATGGCAAGGCATTGTAAATACATAATATGCAGTCAAAACTTTAGAATACCTAATATTGTAAAAGATATCAAGAGTTGAAGTGAAATGTTTCTATAAACATCAAAATAGCCCACTAGTTCATTAAGATCAATAAATAAATAAATAATAATAAATATTTTTAGACATTTCACACAGCGCCATCTAGCCCCAAACTAAACAAAGTTTGTACTATGGGCACCAGATAATTGATAGAATACTTAGATACTTTAAAAAAAAATTATATTCATAGAATACAATATAACACCCAGACACAGAACAAACACTTATGTTCATCGCACAAATGTTTGACCTGGATGGAAATGCCATATCAGGCCAATCAAAAATCAGTTTAGATCTCTATCGGAAAAAAATCACTAATACAATAGACACTAGAATTATACACAAATTTGCAAAGTTACACAGGTTCACCACTGAGCCAAGACTCGCCAGCTCTCATATTAATCTCCGGATTTGCCATTCAACGTATGACAACTATATATCGCAATTATTCTTCCTAATGTCCCATTTGATTAGAAACTTGGGCTCGTAAGCAAGCACAAAAGAGCTAACTGTAACGCGAAGGCTATTCTACAACTCACCAACCACGTTTTAGTACTTTGTCACATTAACAATTGATGTAACTCTTACGGTAATTACTAGGATTAAGGAATAAACTTATTGAGAGAAAGATATAAAAGGTGGTGGGATAATGTGGGTAGTTGAATATACACAAGGCTATTTTACGATGATGGATAAGTGGCTTAATTCTGATTTCGTGTTAGAGACCGGTCTCGTCTCTTAAGTGAGGTCACTGAAGATTTGTTGTGACCAAAAATAAATAGAAACATTTTAAGATGTATGTGCAAAACGCGAACATTGCTCATGCGACTTTCGAACCAATGCATCCACGTTCAAATCCCAGTCAACCCTGAAACAATGACTTTTTCTGTTGTTTACAGCTCCAAATAGAATGAAATCCAAGTAAAACGGGTTAATATCACCATAAAAAAGATAAATATTGAAACCAAAGGATTAAACTCTTTAAACACTAGTACTGGAGTTTTGGCGGGAAAACGAAAAAGATTACGTCACCGCATTGTATTATTTTCCAAAACTTGTGTTATTTTCAGTGTTAGTGCATAAAATTGGTGGCATTCTATTCGTTAAGTGCTATTGCTGGATTACTGGCGTGAGTCTAGGAAAATGGTATAATGATGGTGAAACGTTTCTTTTCGTGTTGTTTCCAAAACTCCATAGAAGCTTCAAGTAAAGTTGCCACCACTTTACTAGGAGTATGACTTGACTAGACTATGACTTAACTTGATGACTTGGACTGTGACTTAACTTGACACATTATATAATATAAATTAACATGAAAAAATATTAATTACTTGACACTGGCTAAATGCACAGAAGTGTGGAGCCAAAACAAAACAAAAAAAAATTCTAGTAATGCTATAATAGTATGACTGATAAAACAAAAGAGGTATCTATCAAAAACACTTTAAAAATAGAAAAACATAATAAGATAAAATTAAAAGTTTTTTTGGCGGGAACGCGAAAAAGATAGCATCACCGCATTGTATTATTTTCCAAAACTTGTGTTATTTTCAGTGTTAGTGCATAAAATTGGTGGCATTCTATTCGTTAAGTGCTGGATTACAGGCGTGAGTGTGAGAAAGTGATATAATGATGGTGAAACGTTTCTTTTCGTGTTGTTTCCAAAACTCCATAGAAGCTTCAAGTTAAGTTTCCACCACTTTACTAGGAGTATGACTTTGACTATGACTTGACTTGATGACTCCGACTGTGACTTTACACATTTTTGAGTAAAATATCATTAACTTGATAAATTATCAATTATCAAATACACAGAGGTGTGAAGCCAAAACATCGAAAAAAAAAAATAGATTAAAAGGTTGGTCAATCGGCAACAGTTACCAGATTACAGGAGCCACGGCAGACGGCTCCGCGTGTCCCTCGAAACACGTTAGTACTGAGATATACCTAAATAAAATATCATTTCTGAAATAAAAGTGCACATTCACGCTTGATTTGGGGAGTAAGCTGGTGAATGCGAGGCAAACGGAAGTTAAGTTGGTTCATGTAGATTTCCATTGTGAACATACCATAGTTAAAATTTTGTATTATTATGTTGGTATGTCTGTGTGTGTTTTACTAGGTGGTAGGACTTTTCTGCAAAGTTCGTCTAGGTATGTACCACCGCTTTGCCAGTTATTCTGCCGCCAAGCAGTAGTGTGTAAGCACTACTGTGTTCCGGTTTGAAGGGCACTGTGGCTAGTGAAATTACTGGGCAAATGAGTCTTTATGACCTGATCTCACAGTCGAGTAATCTTATTACCGGACTTTGCTGATGTCTCGGGATGTTGTGCGACTGCACGGCAGTGTCACGCAAAACTTTATATTTTGGACTTCCGAATGACACTGTTCTGTCATAGGCGGCCGTATCGCTTAACATCAGGCGAACGACTTGCTCATCACGTCATTCCTTAACATAAAAAACAAGCAATGGAAAAAAAATGAATCAATCAAAATAAAAAAACCTGATTATATCTCTGTAATTTAGAATATTGTAACTGGAAGAGTAGAGCCGAAGACCGGGCTCAGTGGCGTGCTTTCGGGAGGCCTATGTCCAGCAGAGGACTAGTGTAGGCTGGTGATGATGAATTTAGAATGTTAGAAACACCTTTTTGCATTCACTAATATAAAAAAATTCTGACATTCGAAATTAATTTAAAATGAATATAAAAAAAGTCTGGTAAAATACCAATTTACAATTATTGTCAAAATGGCGACATTAACATTAAATAGAGCAAAAACAAAGTTATACCGGCCGATAAAAAGAGCTAAACTAAAGAAGTTTTACTTCAGTCATATGATCTAAAATACAATCGTTGTTTTTTTAAAAGGTCATTCATCAATTAGTGACCGTTGCTTAACTTAACTAATGGGTTAAGAACGGTAAATCAAACTTTGCTATAAGGGCTAGTCATACAATAAGCACTTAATGGTATATCTTTTTGCCTAATCTACCACAATCTTGTTATAAACACTTTTTCATAATCTGTGTTGACAAAACACAGAAAATAACCAAAAGGAAACAAACCGCAAAAATTACATTAATATTCCGTTACAGTCCTAAAAACAGTTACAACTTCCCAGAAAGACTGCATCTTAGATTGTTTTACTGATAAAAAAGGACTTCTCGTAAAATTTCGCTATGACATCAACCTCCTATAAAATATACTGACAAATGGCCATGGACATAGCAACATTTTGACAGAAGGTCCATGATGAGGCGAAACTTCTAGATATTGACCACCTGTTATGAATCCTGTTGTATCAAAATATCGTGTTTTTAGTTCATTAATTATAGAGAAATTTATATGTAGGGACAAATCGTCCGGTGTTCCGACTATGTAGACTTGTATGGTTAGCAAAAAAATTAAAGGTAATAAATAATTATCAAACGCACAGCGTAAAAAGCCAACTTCAGACTTATGTGGTTTTCTCATGGATTGTCAGAACTGGACCAAATTGAAATGGTACCACACGGGGAGCACCAGCTTTGAAAACAAAAAAGAATCATCAAAATTGGTTCACCCAGTCGAAAGTTCTGATGTAGCAAACATAAAAAATAACAAAAAAAACAGTCGAATTGAGAACCATCTATTTTTGAAGTCGATTAAAAAGCGACAAAGAACTCAAGTTTAAATTAATTGTAAGTTATCTCGATTTGCTTATAAAAGAATAAACTGTATAATCTTTGACATTTCAGTTATCAAATGCATTTTTCTGATTGGTTCAAATATTTGTATCGTAACGGTAAATATTTTTTGTGCAGTCTCTACTTGCATAAAACTTGGGCACGCACCGTTTTTTGTCGCTAAATGCTAGGGGCCATCTGGCAAGGATTTTTTTAAACAAAAAACCAAGCCTGACCCTTTCTTACAAAGCTGGCCCTCGTTTTTTATAAATAGTGGAGACCCTCTAAGACCCTATACAATATGTTGTATTACCGAATTAGTTGAATTTCTAAAGGGCTGATGAAATTTTTGATTGAACCGGCAAACGGATTGTCCTAACGGTCTGTTTTGAATTTTGTATAGAGCTTTTTTACTTTGTTATTAGAAATTTAATAACTCAGAAATTGGTAAAAAAATGATGTCGTTTTTATGTTAGTGTATGATGTGACTAGCTAGTCGTTCACTAGTTAGAATGATGCTACCGCTGATGTAACGCGACACGGCCGCCCATAACAGAACAGTGTCACTTGGAACTCCAAAATATAAAGTTTGCGTGACACTGCACTGCGCACATCATCCTGAGACATCAGCACAGTCTGGTAATAAGAATACTCGATTGTGAGATCAGATCATAAAGTCTCATTTGCCCAGTAATTTCACTAGCTACAGTGCCTTATAATATAATAGTGGTTATAACATCGTTATAATTGAAGGGTTGAGAATAAAAAGGATTTAACTGACAAATTGACAGTTTCGAGAAAATTGACTTCAAACGTCAACGGCGTCATTTTTATGTAGAGTGCTTATAAGGTAATAGAAAAGGTTTATGTAAGTTTCACTTGCTTGAAAATGTTTTATTTCTATTTAAAATTACCAAATATAGTACTAATTCATACAATTACTGTAAAAATATAATATAATAAAAGAAATAAAGTAATGTTTTTATGCTAAGCGTACTGTATTCCTGTGACAGATAAACCATTTTTAGACTCAAAATCTCGAGATTTCAGCCTCATTTCGGTATTTTGAAAATGTATTATTGAAGATAATTTCACGCTGAATCCAACGATACCCATAAGTCATTTGGTCAAAAAAATCAGTTAAATCCTTTTTATTCTCACCCCTTCAATTGTGCACCTTTTGCAGGGTTCACTGGAAGATAATGCTCGATAGCATTAAGTTTGCCTATGTACCTTCATTGTTGTTGTTTGTGCAATAAAGAATTTTCTATTTATCTATGTATCTATCTACCTTTTATGTCCGCTCGAACAATATATTTTTTATCAAAATGCTTTTGACCACATTTCGCCTTCTCTCTTTGCCGTTTCTTTCCATTAAAACGACTTAAAAGTTTTGTCTGTCACACAAACTTTTGTTTAATGCTATATGCCGTGATGCTTGGCCATAAGCGAATTATATTTCTACTATTCTTTTGAATGATGACTCATTCAGACCTGCCAGTTCAGACCACCGATCGTAGTATTTAGCAATACGTGCTTACCAATAACTCCAAATCTTAAAGGATCCGTAATCTGTCTCTATAATCACGACACAGGACCTGCATTCCCCAAATCAAAAGCTCGCGCCGCCTCTCAGCCAATCGAAGTGCTTCATTCAAAGAACGAATGAATGAACGGTATCGTGAGCGGATCTTTCTTTAACGTTTTTGTGTATTTTAAACTTTGTAAAGGTACTTGTTAAGCGGGGCTCGTTTGGAATGCGTTATAGAAATTTTGCATCGGTCGTTGCGGCGGGCGGTGGTGGTCGAAAGGCTGCCCTTTCAACTTTCAACTTGCCGATGATTTGATTTCAAATTGTAATCAAATATTTTTGAAATAAAACTTCTTTACGCCCGCTTGACTTGAACTGAAAGTCGTTGGCTAACGTAGATCTCCATTGTCAAAATAATAAGTTAAAAATTTGTATTATTGTATTAGTATGTCCGGTAAAATAATAATTTAAAATTGTCAAGATTGCGGCATTAACATTAAACAAAGCAAAAACAAAGTTATACAGGCCGATAGATGGAACTAAACTTAAAAATTATGACTTCAATCGTGTGGTCTAAAGCATTTTAGATTTCTTATTGAATTGAGTGTAACACACCTTTTATTTAATTTAAATGTAATACTTACAATCAGTATTGCAATTCAACGATTTATTTATTGAACGAGCTAATGATGTTAGTCTCTACCGACCTTTACAGCGTCACCGGGTGGGCATTTCAACGGGGAAATGCTGCCAGCATATTGGGTACGCTACCTACTGGTAGTGAGGAGCATTTGAACTGTCTATAGGTCATCGCGGCTAGTACAAAATGTTTTTACAGTAGCATTTGTTAGTGGTTGGTTGCTATACATATAATATAAGTAACTACTTACTTTAAAGAAAAAGGCACTTTGTTCATTCAAAAAATGACAATATGATGTTAATTCCTATGATATCATAGGAATTAACATCATATCTAAATATATATAACTCAAAGGTGACTGACTGATTGACTGACTAATATAGTGATCTATCAACGCACAGCCCAAACCACTGGACGGATCGGACTGAAATTTGGCATGCAGGTTGATGTTATGACGTAGGCATCCGCTAAGAAAGGATTTTTCGAAATTCCACCCTTAAGAGGGTGAAATGGGTGGTTGAATTATTTTCCCATAAGTCACGCCGCGGGCGAAGCTGTGGGCAGAAGCTCGTTGTATAATATACATTAATAAAATTACATTAAAGAAGTGCACCCTCATTAAGGCACTTACCAGTCATCATTACCCTAAGTACGTACCAGTATAGTTCAAGGCACGCCACTACAGGTGGGCAGTGAGGCCACAGGTCACACGTCGTGGCACGGACGTCGCCGCCCTTCGGACCGGTCCACCCTGGTAGCTGGTAGCCAGTTGGATCAATAAGTCTGCCTAACCACGAGACTTTATGCTATAGTTTTTTACTTTTAATTTTGAGGTGGCAAGACATTTGCTCGATTTACTCAATTGACGAAGTGACTAGGTTATCAAGGGCATGCGTGCTGTATGAGGACATTTAAGTAAGTACCATCATAATATAATCGTGATACAAATTTTGTTGTTTTATATAGTTGTATAAAACAACAAATATATTTGAAAACAATAAGTATGGTTCTATGTTTATTTTATATTAGTTTTTGCTTTCCTGTTCTATTCTCTACTCTTCGACCATCGTGATGAATCTGTGGTCTTTCTAACAACACTATTTACCATAGTATATACAATCTTTGCCAGCTATTTTTCCCCCAAGTAGTATAGTGCGCAAGCACTATTGTGGTCCAATTTGAAGGGCACTGTAGCTAGTGAAATTACTGGGCAAATGAGAAAAGTCTAATTAGGTCATAAAGATGACCTAATCCTTTTATGATAAACCAGGATGATGTGTGCAGTGCAGTGTCACGCGGAACTCTACCAAGTAATACTGCAACTGATATGGACAGCCACGTCGCTTGACATTAAAACATGACAAAAAATAATGAGTTCAAAACCCCATCACATTATAGAGACGTAAAACGTAAAAACAGATAAAAAAAAAAACGTAAAATAACGTAGGATAACGTAATAACCTACGTTTCATCTGACTATCGTTTTGATAACTTAAATCACCAAGGTGTTTTAAAATAATAATTGAATAATTATGCTCAAAATTGTCACCATCAATATTTCCACAAACTACGGCCTTGAAGGCAAGCATATAAATAAGCGATTATCTATGAAACTCATTGTGGATATTTTTTAAAATGTTTATAGACAAAGTATTAGACCTCTGTCTCACTTGATGGAAAGTGACGACGCGGTGTACGATCTAGATTATAGTTAGGTGGAAACAAGGACGCCGGCAAGTTGTTCCACTCATTGGCACTCCATCCACTGTTGGCACTGGAAACTGCGTAGTAAAACGCTTAGTGCTGGTTGATGGAATTTCAACCATGTATGGGTAGCGTGTTCTTGTGCGCCTTGATGTTAAGTGAAAGAAGGGAGATGAAGGAATAAGTATGCTTCACACGCTCTCGAAACGCAGTCTATAGAAAACCAATATACTGGCAACTTCAAATCGGTCTTCTAAGCTGTAGAGTTTAGTTTCCACCAAAGCATCATTACCAAAGAGTCTTTTGGTTCGTCTCTGAAAAGAGTCCAAGGTAAGGTTGAGCTGGTATTTAGCTGAACCATCCCAGAGATGGCTACAGTACAGTACAGTAGGCTACAAAGATTAGGATTGTAATCTACATAAAGATTTAAGAGACTCATAGATATTCTTGAAGTTGATAAACATGTGGAATGATGACCTAAACTAACATTAATTAGAGATACAAAAAGCTTATCTCCTTTTGCAAGCATCGTTATTAGGCAAACTGAACGTGAATAGCAAGCGGTTGCCGCGATGGGCACAGGGCAGAGGTCACGGGCATGGCACGGACATCGCCGCCCCGCCCTCGGACTCTGCAGCCGCACGGGCTCAGCCGAAGGTCAAAAGCTAAACAAATGCCAACCTACTTTTATGTTAAAGCTACTGAGAATAGAAAGCGCTTACAGTTTTGTTTATAAGTAGCAGTAGTAGAAGCGGTTTTTTTTTGTCTATTGTATTCTAATTAATTTTATTGTTTATTTAGTTATAGTTTAATTAAAAAAACACCATGACATTATACCTATCTACTTATTTACACTAATATTTACAAAAAGATATGAATATTATAAGTATGATCATTAAAATTATTTTTACGTAACATATTTATCAGTCCCTTGCTGTTTAGAATAAAGTTTTTGACCACGATTTCATCCGAACAAAAACTGGATGAATCCTCAAAACAAAACTTATATTATAGAACTGATGTTTTATTTATTCTATAAGATACTCTATTATTAACGTTGAAAATACCTTACATTTTCGAAATTATTTCTTGTTGATGCATGCGGAAGCACGTTTGTACCTCTTCCTAGACACACTTTTGGAAATAATACACTTTAATTCCTCGAAGATACATCTTTATAAAATCCTAAACAGTTTTTATTTTTCAATTTCGCAGGTGCTGAGTGGTTTAGTTTTGTTGAACTTTCGAAGAACATAATTTTAGTATTAAAATTCACGCGAGAGAGAGTTCACGCAGCGAGATCGCGGCGGTGAAGCCTCCTGAGGAAGAGCATCGGATATGCTCGAAACCTGGTCGAGAAATCGACATACTATTCGTGAGTAACAGTCGGGGATATATTAATTTAAAAAGAACATAATTTTATAGTTTTTATCAAGATAACAAGAAATACCACCATTTATCACTGCTATTATCAAAATATTGTCAAGCTTACAACCGTATCCAAGACATCAACTAGCTACCACTAAATACCTACCCGAAATAGCTACAAACTTTTTCAAACGCTACCAACTATTTCCCCCCACTCACCCCCTGTCCAGGGCGGGGCGGAGACGGTACGGGCGAGCGTGACCCGTGGCCATTCCCGCCCAAGCCGCCCGCCCGCCCAGCGCCACGGAACTTTATGCCACCCGGATATGCCTTTTGAAGTCATTGTCTCTGTTTTCTAAGCGAGCCTAGCTGTTTGTGAAGTTATGGAATGGGACGGGGAAAATGTTTGGTATAATAATAAAAAGCTATAAACAAACCTCAGTAGTTATGAATATACAGTGAATCTGTATATATCTGTTAGTTTAGCTGTTATGACTGCAAATGTATATATTTCTTTATGTTATTGAATGATGTGACAAGCTAGTCGTTCACCTGACGTTAAGCACCACGGCCGCCCATAACAGAACAGTGTCACTTGGAACCCTAAAACATAGAGTTTCAAGCGACACTGCACTGTGTGCGCACATCATCCTGAGACATCAGCACAGTCTGGTAATTAGATTACTCGACTGTGAGATCAGATCATAAAATTTCAATTGCCCAGTAATTTCACTAGCTACAGTGCCCTTCAAACCTGAACACAATAGTGTTTGCACACTACTGCTTGGCCGCAGAATAACTGGCAAAGCGGTGGTACCTACCTAGACGAACTTTGCAACAAAGTCCTACCACCTAGTGTATATGCGGAAGTTTGTGTTTATTATGTTCAGTTGTAGTATAGTAGGCACTTCTTCCGTGTTTCTAATATCCTGATTTGATTCCCGCGACAGAGCAAGTATTTGTGCGCAGAAAAAAATACGCAAATACGTGTTCTATGTTTGAGTATTGTGGGACCATGGTCCTCATAGCTCCTAGGTCCCTAATTACAGGGAATCCTAGTTAGCGTCCAAGTTTTATATATGTGACGGTTGGCCATTGGGCATTATTTATTTATTTATTATCTACATCAATCTTGCTTAATGTTTTTGGCGATCTTTAACACATAAACTTTTTGATGAAGAACGAAGAGGATCAATATTCTATAGAAAATAAATGCACAGGATTGTATCATATAAAAAGCTTACCCTTCAGCTAATTAATTCGAAAAGGATCCTTTCTCTACTGAGGGTAGAGGGTGTCCTGGCTGACTGAACTATCCCTATAAAAAAACCCGTCCCTGTTTTTACAACCTCCTTGAGAAACCAGTATGGTTTCCTTTTTTGCGTAACTGTAAATTATACGCTAAGTAAGTATAATAGAAAACAACAAAAGGTAAGTAAAAAATATGTTAATAAGTGCAGTTTTGCTTATGATGTGCAAATCTAACGCTATTTACCAACTTTTTTGCTTTATACCAACTTTTTTAACTCCTTTTTGCTTTTCACCAATTTTGATCCCGAGATAAACGAACTTGTTGTATGCAAATTTTGAACCGTTAACCGACAGGTTTTTTTTTAACATTTTGTACCCTCAAAATCTGCAAGTGGGTAACACTTTTAATTCCTGGTTTTGTAACGGTAACGGGATGAAAAAGGACCGTGAACGGGTTGCAAGAAGCAAAAGAGAAGAAAAAAGAAGGCTCATTTTCTCTTGAAAGTATTCCGCCTAAATTACATGGAACGCACATAATTTTCCATGCGAAAGTGATAGCGCATCTTGAGCTACAAGAAAAGTGCGTCGAAGGGATTTCATTTTATTAGTAGCTAATGCGAGGTCGTGCCTCGTGTCCTTTTTAAGTAATCAAAAAAGGAAAAAAATAATAAACATAACAATGCATTGGTGACGCATCCTCCGGTGTTACAGATGTCTATAGGCTACGGTGACCACTTCCCATCAGGTGGGCCGTATGCTTGTTTGCTCCCTAACATACAAAAAAAAATCAGAGACAATAGAGCCCGTGTCTGAATTTACCTACATTTTAGCCTTTCGAAGGACAACGATTTTCACCTTTTAAATTTGAAGAAAACTTTTTGTTTTTGGTGTCAATCGTTTGAATAAGTTTTAGCGTAGGCATGCCCATACGTTGTTGTTTTTTAAATACGTTTTGTTTATAAATTACAACAACTTTTCAGTAGTATAATTTTGTAGAAAACAAAAATTTGTCAAACAAAAAGACGAAAAATAAAATAAAAATATACGAAGATAATCCGTAAAGTTTAAAAAGGAAGACTTACGTCTTACGAGCATATTTTTTACTGTGTAGACAATTTAAAAAAAATCAGCGTAATCGCATAACATTTAGGATAGCAAAACGTTGGCGCTTTTTGTATTGACAAGGGCTTCTTCTTAATTACAGCATCTGTAAATACACGAGCTATTTTATCCCAACTTTCAAAACTATCACATACCGATCAACTTGATTGTTTTAACTGTATCCACGATATAAATTACAAAATCGTGATAAAAATACCAAAACACCGTCTCAAATAGACATTTGAATGTAAGCCTGACCTGAGAGCACTAAGTATCCAGTAGGCGAACTAATATCATATACCGTTAAGCGATTTTTATGATCTTCCAATTTACTGGTCTCATGTTCCATACCTTGGCCACGGGGCGGATAAAATGACGCTACTCGATCAATTGTTACTCATTTAGAACTCATTGCTTTTAGATTCTATTTATTTTAGGGGGCAAACAAGATACTGCCCTTCTGATGGGAAAAGGTTACTGTAGCTAGACGTCAATAACTCAGTAATACTAGACACCACCACAGATCCTATATAAAAAAACGGGGCAGTCTCTAAGGACTGCCGATAGAAGTAAAAAACTTGTGACATATATGCTCATAGTATGCGTTCGGTGACGATGACGCAAGTTCCATTTTTTTTTCTTCTAAAAGTACTCAACACGACTAAAAAAGTTTTCACTTCAAAAATGTTTTATATACTACTAAGTGTACAAGGGGTGGAATCACCATTTCAGTGGTTTGGGGTTTTCAAATGTCTCACGCACGCGTACATAAACAGCTGAAAGACGTCCACTACTGAACATAGACTTCGCCATAAAACGCCACTTTGCAATTAACTTATCATAGGTGGGGTTTGCCATAATCACCAAGCTTGGCAGACGTCTTGGTGATACTGCTACTGCCCCATTCCCTGGTTTTTTTTCTAGCTGCATTACCACAGACACCTGGGTCAGTGCTTTTTGTTAAAATCACATTAAATTTCTAATTAAAAATGTTTTATCTTAGCTTATTATTAATGACCGTGAACACAAATACAATACAGGGGGACATCACAATTTATTTAAAACCTAAGTACTTATTTCTAATTGTGCATACACCACGAGCAGACCAGCTTCCGCAAGCAGCACTCGTTCACGAGCTTGACGCGTGTTCCAGCCTCTTTGACCATATTTGAGGGAAGAGGATTCCCTAGATATTCCCTTAGCTGGTTTTTACTGCATACACAGGAAGAGATGGGGTGTTCCTATTCTCCCAACGCGCCGGTACCTGAAATGTCTACTGCGTGCAAGTTTCTTATAACGAATATCATCTCTTCATCATCAGCTTACTTTCTACTCTCCTTATAGACACGCCATTGAGCTTCTTCGGTTCTACTCTCTCAGTTGCTGCTAGGTATTAGGTTAATATATTCTTAGCATAACAAATATTCAGCATTTGTTATGCTAAAAATATATATATAACTTCACGCATTGATTTTAAAGTCGCAAAAACTATAAGCGCCATTTTACTACCAAACCATTGACCAAAACGCAAGCTCACCGTCACGCCGGTTGCTGATCAGGCTCGCCGACGGTCACATGTAGGAAGTCGTTTGTCCTACACAGTGACTCGCTCCCATTGTCTCAGCACCGTTGGCCGCCGTGACTTGTGACCATACGTCATTATGAGGCGACGTCTCAACCTATGGTGTTATAAGCTCGTTAGATGTGCGATTGTAGATTGCAAGTTTTTTTGCTACGTCATGGCATGTTCCCATATTTCTGTTATCATCTGTAATCATCTGCCTAATAGTGATAAAACCTTATGCGTCGTCAGTTTGTCCAGAATGCCTGACGAAAGAGTGGCAAAGCGCATATTCTACTGTGAACTTCAGTATGGTAAGCGTAAAAAAAGTGGTGGTCAATTTCTGCACTACAAAGACATCCTAAAAAGGACCATGATGAGATGTCATATTGAGCTCTGTAGTTGGAAAACTTTGGCTGAAGCCCGTCCTAACTGGCGACGACTTGTCAAGAATCGGGTATACGCCTTTGAAGACAAAAGGAGACGTGATTTAGACCTTAAACGAAACTCAAAAGTAAACCACCTTCTAATATCACTTCTAACCTTATGAATGGCATCCTGAAGTGCATTCACTGTGCGCGTACCTTTTCCGCTAAAATTTAATACATTACCCATTTAAAAGCACTCATGCTCTCCAGATTGAAGCAGAAGAGAGTCGACTTAGCCGGAATTAGCAAGGCTGGCGTCAGATGACATCATCAGTGATAGTAACATATTTTCATCACTGCCAACACCTACGTAGCTCTTAAAATAATACGTACATATTATAATACGTAGAGATAGAGATGTTTCAACTCCGACTATTATTTTGTAGCTTTGCGGCAACTATCAATTGACTCGATAGTACAAGCTAATCATGAAGTTCAGAACTTAAAGATCTTCAAGACAAAAGATTACAACCCGTGCATGCTACCTGAATTGTAGACACTAATGGTATGACTAGTCTATTTGCATAAAGTCGCTGGATTCAGTGAACTATGGATAAGAGCTAGGAGATGCTTTGAGGCAGAACTAAGGTAACCGACATCATAGAATTCGTAAGCCAAAGTGACAGTACGCTAGGCATATTAGCCATAAAACTGACAACAGAGTTATTCAGTGGTGTATTTTGTGTCTTCTAGGTGGAGCAATGACTTCACTAAGTGACTGGTAACACAGATAAAAAAAGCTAAAGAAAAGGTTATGCGGCGTACCTTGGGAAAATAATATCCACGCAACATTAAGACAGACTGATTAGAATGAAAATATGTTTCTACTCCTTACCCATTATTACACATATTATGACATTTAGTAACTTTGCATTTTAGACAATTAAAAAAATAGAGTTCTGATCAGATCAGCTCTTAAAGATTGTGAGATCGCCATTTCTCATAAATAAAAAGAGGTGAAGATAAAAATAAACAATTTTTCACCCAACATTTCAACGGCAATGTCCAAAGGACAATCAAAACAAGTCAGAGTAACGATCTTAACGCTTTGCTGCCTCGAATTATCACAAGACCATTGCTCTGATGTTCCTCCACACATGACAGTAGTGCCGTATGTCCGATGCTTCCGCATTTGATATAATTCACTTAATGGGAATGATTACGGTGTGCAGTGGACGGACAGACTCCGTCACGTACTTGGTACTCTATGGTGATCCTAAAAATAAAAGCAGGTTTAAATTGTGTGAGAGATATTTAAAATGGACCAAAATCCTTTTATCTTTATACGTCACAAATAGACACAAAGTCACAGTCCTATGAATTCCAACCAACCTTACTTATGACTTTAATATTGTACTCAAGATTCCAAGTCATCGCGTTTATCATTACATCGTCACAATAAAGTATCAGTCCCTATCAATTTTCTACTTCAAGTCATTGTTTATAGTCAAGTG
This sequence comes from Ennomos fuscantarius, assembly GCA_905220475.3. Lineage (NCBI taxonomy): Eukaryota > Metazoa > Arthropoda > Insecta > Lepidoptera > Geometridae > Ennomos > Ennomos fuscantarius. The sequence continues at coordinate 10,868,089 of HG992036.1, read as the reverse complement.
CGAGGCAAAATCTAAATTTTTGTGAATACTAACGAGGTAATATGTCCGTTAAGTTGGTATTTTGCCGAAGCACCTTTTATAGTTATCACAATTTTTGTAATTATACCTGGTCTAGTGAAGTGATCCATCTATTTTTCTTGCCATCTTGAATTTGCATCACTCTTATACAAATTTACATCCAATTTTATCAAAATTTCTTCAGTTGTTTAGCCATGAAGAAAGACAAACAGAGTAACAATTGCATTATGATAATAATAATAATAACGCCCTACGATCACATACATAGATCCTGGACCCTGACTAGGATTCCCAGTACCCAGACCCAGAACAAAATTTGCGTTTTTTTTTTTCATGAACAAATACTTGCCCTGTCGTGGAAATTGAACCCCCCACCTTCGGGTTATGGACCGACCTGCTCACCCACCACACCACAGAGGCTGTGAAATCATAAATTATATATTGAAAAGATATAATTATACTCACTGCTGACAAGTTTACGTTAACCTTTAATTCGCATCAACCAAAACACTAACGTCACATCTTTACTAAGCTGAAAGCCTCCGCCAACATTCTAAAGGACATAGCCAGGTTTAAATCGTGCACAAACACTATTGCGCAATCAGTCGGACTCAAACACGACTTAAACACAACACTGCGCAAATACAGCGCTCGTCTTCACAATCAAGAATTAAATAATCGTAAACCGAAAGGCTTTACTGTCCTCTATAAATTATGACGTTATCTACAACTGACAAACAAGAGAATGACTTGATTAAATAAGACAATCTGTTATCTAAGAAGATGTAATCAGAACGGACACAGGTCTTCGTGAGTTATATTTGTAAAATGTGGACTTTTCAACCGACTTCAAAAAAGTAGGCGTTTTTCATTTCAATTCTTTTTTATGTTTGTCACCTCAGAACTTTCGGCTGGGTGAACCGTTTTCGTACTTCCCGTGTGGTCCCATTTAAATTTAATCAAGATCTGACCGCGTTATTCTTAATCATGCGTATTTCAATTTCGACTACATAGATGATATTCTTATTGGGATTAAAGTCGGTCAAAACCCTTTTTTTTATAAAAGGAAACTTTGATTCGTGGTTTACGTCAAAAACTTGTGAAACATGATGGTTAATAGTAGTACTATTTTTTGAAGTACATAGTTATTACGGAAGATAGACCGCAGTAGTTCGATCAGTACAACATACAAGTACCACAGTCCCAAGCCAATGATACGTGTGCTAAGCGGCTGTGACCATAAAGTATACGACATATAATATGCAGTCGCTAACTAGATGGTAGGATTTTATTGATGTGGATTAGGGTATGAAAAACTATTGGCGGAAATCAGACAAGTCCGGTGGCTTTTACATTTGACTATTTACATCAAAAGTGTCAGGTTTTACTAGGTAGTAGGGCATTTTTGAAAAGTTCATCTAGGTAGGTACCACCACTTTACCAGTTATTCTGCCGCCAAGCACTAATGTGTTCCGGTTTGAAAGGCACTATAGCTAGCAAAATTACTGGAAAATTATAATCTGATCTCACAGTCAAGTAATCTTATTATCAGACTGTACTGAAATCTGAATGATGTGAGCAGTGCAGTGTCACTCAAAACTTATTTATATATTAGATTTCTGAGTGCTACTGTTCTGTTATAGGCGGCCGTGTCGCTTAACATCAGGTAAAAGGCTCGTCACATAATTTATTAACTTTAATAAAAAGTTATCATATTTAAGTAACGTTTACTTAAATTTGATAACTTTTTTTAGGAGGTTTCCTTTAAATGAATTGAATATTGACAAACTGTTTTACACAATAGTGAGTAACATAAATAAGTTTGCAAAGGCTCACGCAAGTTATCTCTATAAAATTAGGTAATCAATTCATCGATTTCAAACCCCATAGAAATCAAGTCTATATTTAATTTTTTATCCCAGTTCATCAAGTTATATGAGAATTTCAAGTAATGGCCGAACAAATTCTTCGAATCATCCTTTACTACAAAATCACGTTTTCTCTTCACCCGTAGAGCTCTATACGTCAATTATAAAATACTCTTTGATGTAACTCGTGCATCGTATATAACGACAACGTGTCCTGCGAAACTGTTATAAATTAAATTAACATCATTTGCGACACAATGTGAAACGAAATCTTACACAAATACATAAGTATGTTTACCGACCTGTGAGACGACTGTGATAACGATGATGAACAATCGTCTCTTGTTTCTCGAAGATAGGGGGTTGATAAGGACTTATAACGTGGTCAAAGGAAACGCCGTGTTTGCTGAGCCATGTTTGATGTGGCACTGTTTCCTGTCATTAGGTTTATATCAAAATTGAGCTTTATATTTTCAAGGTTTTTCATTAAAATGTATACTTTGAGATCCATTATGGTTTACAGATAAGGTAGTTCCATTTGCAATCTAATTATCCGGTGTTAGTAACAATCCTGAGGCGAAATTTGCAAGCAATTTGATGTGTTAATAAATTGCCTACTATTACCAAAATAATAAATTGTAGGGAGCTGTTACCAAGGAAGTAAAAGTAAATATTAAGTAACAGCTCCGCAGGTAGTGATTACTTGTGACCAGGTAGTAGCTTAATTTACACACTAAGCAGTGTCACACTAAAGTGATGTTGCATTGTTGTCACACCAGCGTGATGTCGAACCATAAAGTAGTAGTGTAGTCAGCACGTAAACTCTAGTAATTTTTGCACAGCATTTCCTGATTTCTACTTTAGTGGGAGTTTCAGTTTCATTTCAACACATTACTAGGTGGTGGGAGTTTTCTGCAAAGTTCGTCTAGGTAGGACCACTGCTTTGCCAGTTAGTCTGCCGCCAAGCAGTAGTGTACAAGCACTACTATGTTCCGGTTTGAAGGGCACTGTAGATAGTGAAATTACTGGGCTATTAAAACTTTATGATCTGATTTCACAGTCGAGTAATCTTATTACAAGACTGTGCTGAAGTCTCAGGATGATGTGCGCAGTGCAGCGTCACGCAAAACTTTATAATTTGAAGATTCAAGTGACACTTTTATGTGTCGTTTAACATCAGATGAATGACTAGCTCGTCAAATCATTCAATAACATAAAAACACAGACCTAGAACATTTTTGCTACTTTTCTATATTTATGCATTTTGAGTAAGTATAATACATAATATTGTTCATGACTATAAAAAGAAACAGCAGATAGATTCATCATATAAACGCACTGCCATAACGTATACCAAACGCGGAAACATTGTATTTGTCCAATATAATTTATGTCGCTTATTGTCCTACGGAAACTGTAGGCCCGTTTCGTTAATCATCTATGGAAAAAATGCAATAAAATGGACCCCAAGCGGTCAGCTACCATTAGCGCCGAAGCGTGATTAAGGCCCGGCGCACAGTTGATACAATTTTTGATAAAACGCATTTGTATAAAATCACAAGATGCGGAACGTAGGTACATTATAAGTACCTACCTCAAGTACCGACGTTGATTTATTTATTTGGCACATGACAGCACGCCCAAACACGCAGATAATTAACGACACGAAAAAAGAAACAAAATACGTAATTTCAATTTTCAAAACATCTCAGCTATGCGTAATAGATCGCATGAAATCATACCGGTAAACACATCATTTTGGTTCTTCACTTATAGACGCAAGTGAAGCGGCAAAATGGTGATTAATTTTTTTTTTATATAGTAAACGTGCCAAATTATTTATTTACCGGTGATATGTGGTTTCATGCGACCTATAGTGCATATCTGAGTTGTTTTTGAAAATTGAAATTACATATGATGGTTTTTTAACGAAATATAATGACTAAAAATTAAATTTAAACTTAAATAAGCTAAGCATCTAAATCCAAAAATACAAATATCTAAACTTTTCAGCCTCTGTGGTGTGGTGGTTGAGTAGGTCAACTCATAACCCAGAGGCGGCGGGTTCGATTCCCGCGGCAGGTAAAGAATTTTTGTGCACAGAAAAAAAGCACAAATACTTGTTCTGAGTCTGGGTGTTGTGGGATCATATACTCGTAGTTCCTGGGTCTCTAGACACAGGAAATCGTTATTATCTATTACTAGTTGCGCCCCGGAGTTTCACCCGTGGATAAAAAGATTTTAATTACTTGCTCATACCACGGGAAAATTTTACTTTTCCGGGATAAAATGTAGCCTATATGTTACTTAGTGTATAAGCTATCTTGGTACCAAATTTCATCCAATTCCATTCAGCCGTGTAAGCGAGTAGGAGTAACAAACATACACACATACACACAAACACACATACACATATACAAACTTTCGCCTTTACAATATTAGTGTGATAAATAAAACACACATATAACAAAAGACAAAGGTCAATTTATGAAAATATTATTTGCTAATAACTGTAAATGATTAGTTGCAAAACGTATAAAGTGTGCACTGGGCGTTCTAGTTACAATATTCGTGGACATTTTTTGCGCAAAGTACGCGATCGATTGGTGCCATGCATTCATTTATCAATGGTATAATCTGAGATAGTTATTCATATTGAGCGTGATTTATTGCCAGGTGGAAGGTGTAGAGTGGGCTTTATAATATAAGTTTTTTTTATAATTTTGTTAAATATTATTTATATAAGTAAATTGGTTAGATATTTGTAAACATATTGTTCATAGGATGATATTTTTTTACTTAGTGTCGTTTGAGATCATTATGACAGATTGTTTTTTTTTTATATATGTAGGCTGGACGGGTTGGTGCGTAGGTTGCAACCTATATAACAATAGGCCTTCAACATGCACACCGGGTCGTGTCCGGAGCAAGAATGATCCGTAGTACACTGAGCGCTCCCTTTATATAGCCAGATGGGTGGGGAAGCGATGACAGATGCCGGTGTTGCCACTGTAATAAATTTAAATGCCACCACAGAGTAAATTAAGGTACTGCCCGCTGCGCATAGAGTTTATAACTGGACGTTGCCGCCATCATATATATAGTAATAATGTAATAATTACAAGACACAGTCAAATAGTAAATACTTGGGATTTTATAATGTGACTTACCGACTAAAAAATATTAACATAAAACTATTTTAATGCCTTAACACTTTGTAAAACGTAAGATAAATCTAGAAACTAATTAAATGCTCCTACTTCATTTTGAATTTTGTATTTACAAGGACGTACAAAATATATGATAGATCAGATAGATAACATAATATAACGACTACAAGACGTCATATTATGTTCTATAATTTTTCTGTCATAATTTACGTTGTTGTTAAATTAAATTAACGTTTTATTGTAGATACTATATTTTATTTCTCTTTCATAATTTATGTTGTTATTAAATTAAATTAAAGTTTTATTGTTGATACTATATTTTAGGTTAAATAAAACTTAAATTACTGTGAAAAACGGCTATAATTTATAAACTCTACTTAAATTGTTGGTAATAAAATTGAATGATGATATTGTATATACTTTTTTATTGCTCCCACGACTCTATTCCTCTCTTTATTCGTTCCCCTAAGGTGAAAGGTCGCGTGGGGCACACGCCGGTCAGTGGCGGATGGTACCGCATGGAACCCCATACAATCTATACGAAATCAGACCCTTTTTGTAAACCATTGCTTTTGTAATACCACAAAAACAACACCATTTGAAACAGGCAAGCATTGGTTACGGTATATCATGCTTATGACGTAATCTTTTATTGTAGTGCTTATGGTGTATTGTTTTGCAGGGTTTTTTTTCTGTAACTTATCAAACATTTTTGAACTGTAAGGAAATGGTCATAAAAACTTATTTGCATTGTAACTATGATAGTGATATTGTAACAGAAATCATTGTAATTAGATATTTTTGGTCAGTGATAATAATCTTTCTCGGTTATTCTGTATAGATATAATAAATAAATATATTTTCAACAGATTAATTTGTAAAGGAAAAATTTGAACCCTGAATTGGTTTTGAACCAGGTCCGTTCGTCTCTAAAGCCTATACATGCCTTACTCAAGCTACCGTGACAAGTGATCTGATGTTCAAATTTATTCTTCACGTCTTACAACCAACTTACGGGGTTAGTAGCGCCATAAATTGAGAAGTACTTCAGAATCATCACAACCAGCATGGTCAAGTTACAACGCCACAAAAAATAACTGTGATAATAACGTGTCTCAAACCAAGATTTATGATTTTTTGCTTGGCGTAACAACAGATTTAATTTTTAAAGGAAAAATAAACATTCTAAAAAAAAAGAATAAAAAAACTCTTTATTGCGTATACCAACATGAAATAAAACTAGGCATTGCGGTACTAAAGTAGGTAGCACAACTTTATCACTAAAAGTGATCTCTTCCAGGAAACAAGGTAAAAAAAATATAGAAATCTTAAGTACATTTTGTTATTATATTGTATGTATTTTACCGTATAAGCTTAATGAATCTTTTTACTAGGTGGTAGGATTTTTCTGCTAAATTTGTCATGGTAGGTACCACCGCTTAGCCAGTTATTCTACCGCCAAGCAGTAGTGTGCAAACACTACTATGTTCCGGTTTGGAGGACACTATAGCTAGTGAAATTACTGGGCAATGAGACTTTACTGATCTCATTCTATTAGTCTTATAATATAATATAATATGTGTGGACATCTTACACAACGCCATCTAGCTCCAAACTAAGCAAAGCTTGTACTATGGGAACCAGATAACTGATACAATACTAAAATACTTTTTGTTTGTAAATACATACATAGAATACAATATAACACCCAGACACAGAACAAACACCTATGTTCATCACACAATTGTTTGTCCTGAGTGGGAATCGAACCCACAACCCACAGTTCAGAAGGCAGGGTTACTACGAACTGAGCTATCGGGCCAATCGGCTTATTACTAGACTGTGCTGATGTCTCAGGATGCGTTGTGCAGTGTCACGTGAAACTTCATATTTTAGAATTCCGAGTGGTATTGCAACTGCCATGTCACTTAACATCAGCTGAATGACCAGCTCGTCTCATCGTTCAATAACTTAAAAAAAAAAAACACTTTTATAAATATTTAAACTTATTTCTACTGATGAATATTTGAAATTTAGTTTTTTCCAAGACACAAACCCAACGTTTAATATCTTACGAACTCAGTTTATAAAAAATAACCCTATAACAAGTTAGCAGGCGTACCTTCACAAAAAATCTCATTCTTTATTATATGTTCTAAAGAGTAGGTTAAAAATACACTCAATGCTTACTTCACCGATGTTACACGACACGCACTACAAATAAATTACTACGCCTTCTTTTTCACCCAAAAAATACCAAAATATCCCTTATCGGTAACCTCAAATAACCTCTATGGACTCAAAACTTGCCACTTTCAGTCTTTATCAGCTACAACTGGTCGGTGACCAGCCATCCAGCCACTTATTTACATGCATATCGGAAAACAAGTCGCCCATTGTCGTTTTACACTGTTCAACTTGTAAAGCTACCGGAAAATCCTGTCATTTTCAAACCAAATCCAACTCTATGCTGCGTAGAAATATAGTTGTATTTTCTATACGGATACCGATGTGAAAAGTGTTGGGAAAAAAATCAGCTTTCAATAGAATTTCAACTCAAAAGTATTTCGTTAAGGTTGTGGATTGCATGTAATGTTTCGGTGTTTAGAAACAATGAAGTATCGTATATACCGCCCGCACGTCCTCTTTCGATAAGATAAAGGCCACCTGAAACGACGACACCAATACCCGACTAATGATACCGATACAGTACCGGTTTTAGATAAAAATACCGGTTGGACCGATAGCCAGTCAATTTGTATTAACGCTTGGTAATTAATTGTGCCCAATTTTCCGGTCGGGGTCAACACTTTCTTACATATAGATAAATTGTAGCTTTTATGTATAGAATATTGAAATGAGGTGATATCAGTGATAACTTTTTGTGTTAATAGGAAAATAATTTATTAAAATACTAGCTGCGCCCCGCGGTTTCACCCGAGTGTGTGGGTATGTAGTGTTTTACCTTGGAGTCTTCAAATCGAGAGTGAACAGGTATCTTCTAGGCAAGCGTGCTACATCCTAGACCGCATCGTTACTACCATCAAGTGCGATAGTGGCAAACGCAAGCCTATCTAACAATAAAAAATAAAATAAAAAAGTGGTAAAAAATTTCTAACTTTCGTAATATTTTCTTTTATAAGAACCGTGTCCTAACAATAATAATCACAACCAAAAATAATTAGCGAAATGCGACGACCAAGGGAAATAGAGATTCATTTATATATTTTAAGATTAATTAATTAATGTACCGTATTATAAAAGTAGGTAGGTAGATAATATTATTTTGATTCAAATAACATTTCCTACTTAATCCCTTCCTTACTAATATATAATTATATGAAACGTTGTGTGTATGTTAGTATGTTTGTTTCTCGCCTAAATCGCTGAGACGACATGTTTTAAATGCACACAAGTCGCTAATATCATAAAATAAAATTCCTCTAAGGCTAATATTACCTTAATAAACATAAAATAATTATTTTTGTGCTCCAATACACACAACCTAATAACAACACACAGCCAACCAAGCAACCATGTAATAATGTTATCATAAAATTTTGTTTGTAAAACTCGCATTTCGTATTTTAGTTCCACCTATATTAATCTTGACCCCGAGTTCCCAGAAACCTCGTGTGGTGCTGAAAATTGCATAATGACCACTTATTTCTTATATATCAAGATACACTATACAGACTTCGGCAGAACACTAGTGATGGGACATGTTGGGAAAACTATCGACATAGCAGCTTTTTAATTAGGAAGTAATCATACCTGTATATAACATGCATTTTATTTATTTATGTATTACTTTGTTTTGTAAAACGTTGTATCCGTTAACGTGTGTCGATGTGGCTTAATGACTTAACATTTTATATTATGTCAACGTTGCTACGAACAGCCTTATTCTTTTTTTTATGTTATTGAATGATGTGACGAGCTAGTCGTTCACCTGATGTTAAGCGCCATGGCCGTCCATAACAGAACAGTGTCACTCGGAACCCTAAAACATAGAGTTTCAAGCGACACTGCACTGCGCACATCATCCTGAGACATCAGCACAGTCTGGTAATAAGATTACTCGACTGTGAGATAAGATCATAAAGTCTCAATTGCCCAGTAATTTCACTAGCTACAGTGCCCTTCAAACCGGAACACAGTAGTGCTTGCATACTACTGCTTGGCGGTAGAATAACTGGCAAAGCGGTGGTACCTACCTAGACGAACTTTGCAACAAAGTCCTACCACCTATTAAAAAGTCTTCAGATTAAGAACAATAATATATGCAATATGATAAATATTAGTAAATATGATAATAACAATAAATATTATAAATATTAGTATATACTGTTTGTTAAGTTTTACAGTCTTATTGACAAGTATGACATACCCACAGCACGAAGCTCACATTTGTTTACCTTAAATATGAGGGGAAAATCCAATTTAGATACGCTATCATATCTACGTCAGAAAACGCATGTTGCTAACTGTTGTATAATAATTATATTAAAATAACTAAATATGTCAAAAAACACATTCACAAAAATATATTTTTTGTAGCACATCTATCTATTGGCCTTTTGACTGGCCCGATAGCTCAGTTGGTAATAACCCTGCCTTCTGACCTGTGGGTTGTGGGTTCGGTTCCCACCCAGGACAAACATTTGTGTGATGAACATAGATGTTTGTTCTGTGTCTGGGTGTTATATTGTATTCTATGTATGTATTTACAAACAAAAAAGTATCTAAGTAATTGTATCAGTTATGCGGTTCCCATAATACAAGCTTTGCTTAGTTTGGGGCTAGATGGCGTTGTGTGAAGTGTCCACACATATTATATTATTATTGGGCTTTAGTGTTTAATATAACTAATCAATGAGTTAAGGTTGCCGATGTAAAACCATCTACTATTACTACTAAAGACTACCTACTACAAAAAGAATGAGTGTGCTTTTAGTCCACACGACTGAAGCACTTCTTTAATTTAGCTCCATCTATCATCGGCCCGTATAAATTTTTTTTTGCTTTGTTTAATGTGAATGTCGCCATCTTGACAATTGCGAATTGTCATTTTACTGGACATACCAACATTGTAATACAATTTTTTCAACTTTGTTATGTTGACAATGAAGATCGACGACAACTTCGACTACCATTCGCCTTGCATTCACCAGCTCATTCTCAAAATTTAAACTATATACTAGCCGCGATGATCTATAAACACTCGAAATGCTCCAGTCTACTACTATAGCGTACCCAACATACTGTTAAAACAAAAACAATTTTATTTCCCATCACTAGTCTATGCGTCTCGACTGCGATACTTCCATGCCTAATTGCAAATTATGGCTGTCATCGTGCTAATGTGTCATAACACGACGGAACGCCGGCCATGTTCACGGTCATGGTTAAGACCCTGGTGACCTCTGATTCAACGACTGCCAGACTGACCCTTGAAAGAGGAAATCTGGGTCAAAAGTTAAGATATAATGTGACGATTTTGGAACTTTACCATGTGCTTAAGTTATAGTAAATTGCTAAATTACCAAACAGAAATTATATTATAATAATAATTTCTAGGTGGTAGGACTTTGTTGCAAAGTTCGTCTAGGTAGGTACCACCGCTTTGCCAGTAAGCCGCCAAGCAGTAGTGTGCAAGCACTACTGTGTTCCGGTTTGAAGGGCACTGTAGCTAGTGAAATTACTGGGCAATTGAGACTTTATGATCTGATCTCACAGTCGAGTAATCTTATTACCAGACTGTGCTGAAGTCTCAGGATGATGTGCGCAGTGCAGTGTCGCTTGAAACTCTATGTTTTAGGGTTCCAAGTGACACTGTTCTGTTATGGGCGGCCGTAGCGCTTAACATCAGGTGAATGACTAGCTCGTCACATCATTCAATAACATAAAAAAATAATAATAATAATAATAACGTAGACCATATACATAGATCCTGGACCCTACACAAAAACTACGAGGACCTTGATTCCACAACACCCAGACTCAGAACAAGACGTATTTGCGCTTTTTTTTGCACAAATACGTGTCCTGCCGCGGGAATCGAACCCGCCGCCTCCAGGTTTTGCGCCGACCTGCTCAAACACCACACCAAAGAGGCTGGATATGTAATTTAATTATCTAGTTATTAACGATGCTGGTGCTAGGACGAAATTTTAATTAAGTCATAGATTTTATTTCAAAGGGTTCTCGCTTGTACTGTAACATTTTTAATAGCGGCAACATCTAAAGAGACATGAAAACCATAAGCCAAAGCCAAAGAGAGCCACAAAGGTTCTGTTGCATGATATCTCATTGTTACCCAATTAATGAACTCAAATAGCTACTAGGTTCTAGCTTCTAAAATAGGAAGGTTTTGCGTATATTTTGCAAGCTATATAAGTCTCAGATCAATCGAGCGTGAATTCACGTGAACTTTTTATGTTAAGCAACCACATATGGAGCTAGTAGTTCGCTTGATGTTAAGTGACATGGCGGCTCAGTGTCACTCGGAACTTTAACGTATAGAGTTTCGCGACATCACCACAGTCTAGTAATAAGATTACTACACAGTTACAGTCTAGTAATCTTATTACCTGTTCATGATCTAATCTCACAGTCTAGTAATAAGATTACTAAGACTGTGATCTCTGTGTGTGTGTGTGTGTGTGTGTGTGTGTGTACTAATCTTGAAAAATGAAAATGAAAAACACATTTATTTGGATAAAGGCAAATAAGTACATTACATTAGGTTAGAAAAACCTGGGTCCCCACACTAGGCTCAGAGCCCGTATTATGCGGTCCAGGCCTCTTTCGCCGGAAATAATATGGGAAATGCCTAAGCTAGGTTACAAATATTTATATAAATTACAAATATTTTTTAAATTAAAGATTAAGTTAAGATAAAAAATAAATACGCACTAATTTTTAGATTAATATTCGCATGCTAGAATACTAATCTAACCAAGATTTGCGAATGTGAGAAATGACGTGGTGTGTGTGTGTGTGTGTGTGTGTGTGTGTGTGTGTGTGTGTGTGGGTGTGGGTGTGTGTGTGTGTGTGTGTGTGTGTGTGGTGTGTGTGTAATACATATATAAAAATTAATAATTAATAGATACGATATAGTAAAGATAATATGGTATGTATACGTAATAACAATATATTTTTATTTTTTGGTTATTTTAATGCTACAAGTAAATTTTCAGTTTCTACATAGCTCATGCCATTTAGCTTAGTGAACAGAGTTTTTTTTAATTCAAACACACTGAGGGATTTAATGTTATTATCTGTATTTAGTTTGTTATAGAGAAAAGGCCCAAGGAATTTCATAAATTTTCCAGCAAATGCTGTTCTAACGTGAGGAACAGTACATACATTATGTGACGTACGTTTTTTCTTAGTTGGTTGAGTAAATTTAACCAGGGTGTGTTGATGAAGGACAACATGTTGGATAAAAAGCTGCCTGACTGAGAGAACTTGACAGTCACGGTACAGGTTAATCGTAGGGTATATGTAGGGTTGCTTTGTACTACATTTGAGTAAACTTCGTTGCGCTCTTTCGAGTGGCAACATGTGTGTTTTATACGCACCTCCCCAGGATGTTATGCAGTATGTGGTGATAGACTGACAGATTGCATAGTACAGTAGTCGTATTACTTCCCAGTCAGCACTGTCTCGGATACTAGACTGTGAGATTAGGTCATGAACAAAGCATTCACTCATTTGCTCAGTAATTTCGTTCACTCATTCACTCATTTGCTCAGTAATTTCACTAGCTACAGTACCCTTGTAATCGAAACACAGTAGTGCTTAAACATTGCTGATTAGCGGCAGAACAACTGGCGAAGCGTTGGTACCCATCTAGACGAACTTTGTAGAAAAGTCCTACCACCTAGTAAACTATTAAGTCTCAAATCAATCATCCCAAGTGCACGCTACTCACGAACGAATATTTGGCAGCTTCTTTTATTACGCATGTTTAGAAAAACTCAAAGGTACCGCCGTCAGATTCATCATATTTGAAGATGGATCCAAGAAATCTAACACTCTTATATCGGCTCGATGTGGCCAAAATGTAATACCATTATTTGGCCATGTTTCGGCATTTTGTATTTTTGAGCGATGTCCGCTAAGCAAACACTGTTGTTGGGCGGTCAAATACTTCGCGGTTCGTTTAGCTTATTCAATAGAACTTTGTTGAGAATTACAATAGGTTATCCATATTTTTAAAATATTGTACTACTCAAATTTGAACCTTTAGCGATTTCAATAAGACATTATTTCTCAGGAAAGAGGTTTCTTATTTTTTGGCTTTACTTAAAAAAATCATAATCATGTTATGGTGTACGGTAGCTGAATCATTTCTGGCGGTTTATGCCTTTGAATTTTTATAGTAAAAATATAATAGGTCTTTACCTATGAAATTGCCGTATTGCAGTACAGACTTTTTCAAACAAAAAAAAGTTTTGATTGGCTATGAATTCTAAATTCAAATTAATTTTGTTTTAAAAATATGACATTCTATTTACAATATAAGTCTTTTGTTTATTGATTAGCGTTGTATTTTCATTACATTTCAACATTTTTCCTCATAATGGATTCTTTGAAATTTCGTGTAATTATGGAATATGAGTTCCGTCGTGGCACCAACGCGGCACAAACGACACGTAACATCAACGACGTTTACGGAGAGAACTGTACAAACGAACGTACAACCCGTTATTGGTTTTCTCGGTTCCGTTCTGGGAATATTGACTTGAAAAATGAACCTCGTGGTCGTCCGGAAACTTTGGTCAACAATGATGAATTAAAGGCGATTGTGGAAGCTGATGAATCTCAATTTACGGCTGAGCTGGCAGCATCTTTTGATGTTAGCATCAAAACAATATTGGTCCATTTGCGACAGATTGGCAAGATAAAAAAGCTTGATAGATGGGTGCCCCACGAACTTAACGATCGCCAGCGCAACGTACGCGTCGAGACTTGCCTTGCGCTGCTTAACAGGCACAGAAATGAAGGAATTTTGAACCGAATTGTTACGTGCGACGAAAAATGGATTCTTTTTGACAATCGAAAGCGCTCAGCAAGTTGGTTAGATCCTGGTTCGGTACCAAAGCAATGTGCAAAACGAAAAATTACCCCTAGAAAGGTGATGGTCACAGTTTGGTGGTCTAGTGCTGGTGTGATTCATCATAGCTTTTTACAAAACGGCGAGAGCATTACTGCAGATGTGTACATTGAAGAACTGACCACAATGATGGCGAAACTCGCACGTCTGCAACCAGCTTTGGTCAATCGGTCGTCGCCGCTGCTACTTCACGACAACGCGCGACCCCATACTGCACAACAGACCGTCTCTAAGCTGCATGAGTTGGATTTGGAAGCTCTCCCTCATCCGCCATACTCACCAGATCTTGCGCCTACCGACTATTACTTTTTCCAAAATTTTGACAACATTTTAGCGGGAAAAAAATTCAATTCCCGAGAGGCGGTACAAAACGCCTTTGAAGAGTTTGTTGTCTCCCGTCCTGCTGATTTTTTCAAGAAGGGCATCCATAAACTGCCACAGCGTTGGCAAAGATGCATTGATTGCAGGGGTGATTACTTTGAATAAAAGAAATAAATAAGTTCGAAAAAAAAATACTTTAACTTTTTTCAAACAAAACGGCAATTTCATAGGTAAAGACCTAATATAAAAGGAAAGCTTTAACGTTTACTTAAAATTAGAGACAAGTTCCGCGTTATCAATAAATTATATTGCAGCTGTATACATAATCCATTCAAAACGAAGTTGCGTTTTTTATAATTACATAGACTGTAAGAGAAGTCATTTAAATTATAAAATTAGGTAAAAGAACCGACCACAGAGTTTGGATGCCTTATTTTATACCAAAAATCTAAAAATATTTATAGTGATTTCATTAAAATCACAACTTGTTATCACGGCTTTTAATTTTTGTTTGTGAAGTAGAAGTTATTACAGGTTATTTTAAAATGACAAAGGAAATAGGTATTGGGAATGCCGTAACTTGCCGTAACTTAGCCTCTGCCAGAAATGGCCAACTCTTCTTTAATGTAATTATGTGTATTTCGCAAGAGGTATAATTATATACTTTATAATTTATAATAATATAATTATATACTTTTTTAGTTACAAAAGTGAGCACTACAAATAAACTATTATATTGACTGGCCTGATAGCTCAGCTGGTAGCCCTGCCTTCTGAACTGTAGGTTGTGGGTTCGATTCCCACCCAGGATACATTTTGTTTGATGAACATAGGTGTTTGTTCTGTGTCTGGGTGTTATATTATATTTTTTGTATTTACAAACAAATTTAAGTATTATATAAGTTATCTGGTTCTCATAGTACAAGTTTTGCTTAGCTTGGGGCTAGATGGCGCTGTACAAAATATCCACAAGTATTTATTATTATTATTAAAATTACCTATAATATTTTATTTTGTCACACTCGCACTATCCAAATTATTGCAAACCATACGTTAACTATAGATAAAACTCTCGTGGCTTCCGCATAGCTTCTAAACACTAGCAAAGGACCGCTCGACCAGTAAGGGCAAAAACATCACGCATTAAAACCACACTCATCACAAGCGGTACAATCATACACAATCGCCTAAAGCCACTTCAAGGTACAGTGAAGCACACGTGTCGATGTGCAGTAATCCACGGCTTTAGAGTATAATCCGACCACCCATACATAGAACCATCCATTGCAGTGCTGCCCACAATAGTACCCCCATTATTTTATAGAAAAGAACATACAAAACTCATATTTGATAAATGGCGTAAGTGTCGTACTTGTGATGGCGCTTACAGCGTTTTTGTCTTGACTGCAAACTATGCCCATAGGTGCTCTTATTTCACGCCATAAAATGGAGACCACCAACGTGAAAGCTCTTTTTTGCGGAACACTTTTTGATGCGAATGTAATGATTCGATCGTGAATTTTGGCGGTTTTCGTGTATTTAGTTCTTTGTAATTGCAATGTTACTTTTTTTGGGCATTAATAGTTATATTCTATAGAAGTTAAACATAGCAGAAGAGTTTGGGCAATAATACTTAATACAGTACAACGCGTTCCAATATCCCAAGTGACACTTTATAATGAATACATTCGTATTGTAAAATCTCCTTAAGTGCAAATTTTTTGAACCATTGCGCAATACTTATACTGACATCACTTTACAATTATATAAACTAGGTATACTATGAATAATCTCCAGAATCAACCGTAAGACACAATCACACTATAATATTAATCACACTAATATTATAAAGGCGAAAGTTTGTATGTGTGTTTGTGTGTATGTTTGTTACTCCTTCACGCTCAAATGGCTGAATGGATTTGGATTAAATTCTGTACCAAGATAGCTTATACACTGGATTAATATACAGGCTACATTTTATCCCGGAAAAGTGATTTTTTTCCGTGGGATGAGATGCAAATAATTAAAATACTTTTTATCCGCGGGTGGAACCGCGGGGCGCAACTAGTATGTAATAAAACCATTCCTAATAAAAATCCAGAGCTTGTACTTAAGAATTCATTAATAAGAAAATGGCGCCAAAGATAATGTTCACATTTTTATGTGTTTTTTTTATAACAAAAATTAAAAACTAAAGCATTTCCAAAGACAATAATGAATATAAATTACTACAATAACAAGATATTCCGTATAGAGTTAATTTCTTACGTCACAGTCGATATATCAATATAGCTAATGATGGTCCGAAGTCGACAATAGAGTACTGTTATTGACAAAAGTGTGATGACAAAAAATAAATTGAATCGGATGTGATTTACCTTGCCTGTAAAAAATCTATTTAATTGAATATTATAATTATTATTAATAAGCAATATAATGATTTTTAGTTAAAAGAAACAATTTATAACTATAAAAATGGTTTTTTACATTCACATAACATTTGACTAAGGGTTTGAACTGCCCTGCATTGTAGATTATAGCTGAAGTGGAGTCTAAATGATCTTGTAGTTTTTTTTATGTTATGGAATGACATTATGAGCTTGTCGTTCGCCTGATGTTAGACAACACGGCTGCCCTTATGATTTGTAATGTCACCTGGAATTATTATTAGAGCATGGACGAACATCGAAGCTGTGTCAATTTTTTTATAATATTTTACTTTAGTTTTATAGTATTTTACTTAGTTAAGGAGTTAAGTATAAATAAACACGTCTCACAGTTTTTAACCGACTTCAATAAAAGGAGGACGTTCTATATTCAATTGTTTGTTTTTTTAATTGAGTGTCGGTTTTTTCGAAATTCGTGCACCGATATACTATACTATAGTATACTATACTATACTACTAGTATACTATATGTATATATATATATATATATATATATATATATATATATATATATATATATACATAGAATACTATGTATATATACATAGTATATATATACTATATAATTATGTATATATAGATTTTATTTTTTAAGCTAAAAATTTTTTGCGATGCTATCAAGATTGGTGAAGATCTGATGATGAATTTTAAAGATAGGCAACGGAACTTCTCAATTCCAATTACTTCTTATACCAAATTAAGGCTCGAAGTCAGTTAAGCCCTTGTTTTTCTAAGGATATTATAACATCCCAACACCATTCCATAACTATTTTGTTTCAACTAGTACAAATATGACTGCTCACTCGGACGTACACCAATGTATATTAATGACGTGCGGATAGACAACGATTATCGTCCATCTGTTACAGCGACGCTTTCCTGCGTCCTGCGGGAAAACCCGGGAAAAGGAAGCTATAGATAAACATATTAATGATTTTGTTGTTGTATTGAGACGGTTCATGATGTTTTTGATTGATTAAAACTAAGTTTAACTGTTTTACAAATTATCAGCCCCGTGTTTTATGGCAATAGTCGATAGAGTCATTTAGATAGGGTTAATGGTCCACAGCAACATAAAAATATATAATTTAGTTTGTATACACGGTGGAATTTAATTCTTTTTTTATGCTTGTACTCAGTCCATGCTATAGAACGATTCTATATAAATTAATACCAAAATTACTTATGAAATAAAACTTAAATCTAGGTATTAAATTGCTGCGAACTCAAATTCTAAAGTCAAAGTCAAAGTCAAAAGATTTATTGCAAATAGGCTAATTTTAGCACTTTTACAAGTCAAAATTATACTAGGTACTTAAAATTAAGTTATTTCACTAAGCATATAAAATTACAAAGTGCTTATTGTCAAATAATATAGCAAGCCCATTACAATATATGAGTTTGAAAAAAAAGCAGTTCTCTTTCTCACTACTGGTGCAAGCAATCCGGCACAATGCAGAATTGAAAACTTTGATCCGAAGCTTCGATTACAACTGTAAAGAAGAAGCTACAAGAAACTTTACAGTGATGTATTTTTTTTTTGTCTTCTTTCTACTGTCTTTTACAATGTATATAATTCATTACAATTGAGATAATGAATATGTTACAAAAATAACCACCACGTCACACCGGTGCAAGAAAAAAAAGCTTTGCAATTTTGAACAAAGCTGGTGTTTTTAGGTGCCCGCGTTGTGTGTAGCGCGCTAGTAGCGTTAAATAGACGTTTCAGCCGCTATCCAGTAATTTTAAGAGGCATCATATTGTTTTTAATTGCACCTTGTACGATTATTCTATAGCATGGTCTCGGTACACACATTTAAGGAAAATAACGAATAAAATTCTACCATGTATAGTAAAATAAGTTGGAATGTGATTTTTTAGCATTTACACAAATGATAACAAACGCAAAGTGTAAAAAAATAACTTCAGACGTTTGCTCATAGATGCCATTGTCAGAAATGGACCAAATTGAAAAGAAACAAAAAAAAAAACAGTCGAATTGAGAACCTTTTTCTTTTTTGAAGTCGGTTGGAAATTAATGCAGACGGCGCTTGTAAACCATTTGTTTAGAAACACTGCGCTAAAGTTATTAAAATACATATTAGTTAAGCAACACTTTTCCCAGGTTCTCATAAACGTTTGTTAAATTCGTGTCACCTTGGCAGATCATCGGCTATTTCAACCAATGAGTTTACAATATCTTACAAGCCAGAGGCTAGAGATATAAGTGCGAATTTAGAAATTATCAAACCTTAGACGCGTCATCATTAGCAGCCATGATAAGTGATTTATTGGACATAAAACTTTATGTGGTCCGCCACGGTGTATTACAATCTTCAGCTATGATGTCTGTCTGTCCATCTACGTATCTGCCTTTGTCACAAACTTTGGTTAAGATTATAATAGTATTTTGAGTACCAGCGTGTATATAGTTTGAGTAAGATACCTAAATGTAATAGATTCATAGAGTGAAAGAGGTAGGGCTTTTGAAAGAGTGAAAGGACTCGGTATAAGTACCTAATTTGTAATAGGAGCATAAACAACGGTGACTCACGTCTTGACTATCGTTCACATTTCGTTACAGTAAAGTAATGTATGTCAAAACTGAAAACGTAGACTGGTTTTATTATCTTTTATGTAGGTACAAGTTAGTGGTGTAAACTGTATAGCTATTTGTCAATAATGTATGCAATTGGCACACGGCGACCGGCGCTCGTGACGCCCTGTCTGTAACGTTCTATGTACATGTTGACCTTTGCACTGCCAGTGGATATAGTGCAAGCTTGTAGCCTATCGTTTTATTAAGACAACCAAAAACATTAAAAACTCCCTGCTGGGTATGTGGGTCTCGAACCCACTAAACCCCCCCGTGAGCCCTCGTCCGCCGCACCGGGCCGAGAAGGGGTCGCGACTGCAGTCTAGCCAGCTCGCCCCCGCATGCCATGCCAGTGTATTCCAACCTATATTTTACTAGGTGGTAGGACTTTACTGCAAAGTTCGTCTAGGTAGGTACCACCGCTTTGCCAGTTATTCTGCCGCCAAGCAGTAGTACGCAAGCACTGCTGTGTTCCGGTTTGAAGGGCACTGTAGCTAGTGAAATTACTGGGAAAATGAGACTTTATGATCTGATCTCACAGTTTAGTAATCTTATTACTAGATTGTGCTGATGTCTCTGGATGACGTGCGCAGTGCAGTGTCACGCGAACCTCTATACTTTAGAGTTCCAAGTGACACTTCAGCTGATATGGGCAGCCGTGTCGTTTAACATCAGGCGAACGGCTAGCTCGTCACGTCATACCTTAACATAAAAAAAAACCTATGTCAATGAACGTGAAAACTACGGGTGATTAATATTATAGATACATTTTCCTACGTATGAGAACGTATTTTAAAAGTGTTCGTAGTACATCGCAGCAGATGCCGTGAGTGAAGCCGCACCAATGCGTTGCAACCTTAAGGAATAATAGTACTAACCTATAACTAACCTTGACAGTTGGTAGTAACCTTGCCTTCTAAACTATAGCTCTTGGGTTCGGTTTCTACCCAGGACAAACATCTGTGTGATGTTTGTTCTGTGTCTGGGTGTTATACTGTGTACTATGTATGTATTTACAAACAAAAAGTATCTAAGTATTGTATCAGTTATCTGGTTCCCATAGTACAAGCTTTGCTTAGTTTGGGGCTAGATGGCGTTGTGTGAGATGTCCACACATAGTTATTTATTTATAACCTATAGATACTGTACTTACATTATTTAATTATAAGCAATTAAAGTTAAGCCTGATGTAACAGCGCCACGGAAAAGAAGCCAGACAATTCAAGTGTTACAAATGCCACCGCAAGCTAATTGCGTCCATTCTAGCTTCTAATATTGTTGTATTAAGCTGCAAACACAGTGGCAGAATTGTCGGGAAACTGACAATAAAGGTTGTCTCAAAGAGAATCGCTGTCAGCGATAAGAACGCCCATTGTTATACTAGGTCGTAAGGTTTATAGTATGCCTGTACCTATATTTTGGTGAGACAATAAAGAGTTTTCTATCTACTTATCTCTATCTATTGATGAGAAGTAAACAATAATTAGGTAAAACCCGTTAGACTGACGATCTCTCGGATAATAACGTGAAATTGTAACGGAAGAAATTTAATTTATAATTTGATTATTTTCATAGTAATTATGCGCGTAATCTATGTTTATTGAATTTTTCATAGTAATTATGCACGTAATCTATGTTTAGAAACTTTGTGTTTCTTTTGGTTGCAATCAGAGCTTTGTGACCGCCTAGCCGGTCAAAATGCGGCGACGTGTATGTAAGAAGCAAGCAGCCACTCAATGTGGCGCTCTATGAAAGAGACCTATGTTCAGCCCTGGTTGTTTTCAGGCTGTTAATGATGAACCTTGTAATTTTTTTGTTAAAAGTTCTGCCAACACTGAAATAACTGGTGTCACACCTCTGTAGGTTGTGGGTTTGACTCCCATTCCCACCCAAGGCAAGCGTCATTTTTATCACTCAGAAGAAGATACTTGAATAGTAAGAGCTTTGTAGAAAGTCGTCTCTTTCACTTAGTACATTATGGCCCGAATTACACAAATTATTGCACAAAATTGTATTACATCAAAGATGTATAAACCACAGATTATATTTGACGGCGGCAACGTCCAGTTATAAACTCTATGCACAGTGATCGAGCACCGTAATTTACCCTGTGGTGGCATTAAATTTATTACAGTGGCAGCACCGGCAACTGTCATGGCGCCCCTACCTGTCTGGCTATATAAAGGGATCGCTCGGTGTACTGCGAATCATTCTTGTTCCAGACACGGCGCGGTGCGGACATGCTGAAGGCCTATAGTTATATAGGTTGCAACCAACCTACCCACAAACCCGTTCCTGCCGACATCAGAAGTGGGATTGCCCATTTCTACATCACTCTTCAAGCAACGCGAAACGTGACGAGACGTGATGTGAATGATGACGTGACGGCGGGTGACACTAATATCAAATTTAGTTGCAGGGTTAACCCAGATCAGTGAAAAAATAATGATAAAAAAGTTATGGAAAAAAGTAATGATTCGTTTTATCGAGAAAAAAAGAGAAAAAGAATTTTAAAAAAATGATGACAAGAAAAATGTGTCCGAATGCTAAAGGGATAATCTATCCGGTCTAGCAGTAATGGTCCATTAAAAAAAAATGTATGTTGCTAAAGGGATATTCTATCCGGTCTAGCACTAATTGGTCCATTAAAAAAATGTAGGAATGATGATTTTTGGTTGCTAAAGGGATATCTATCCGGTTAGCATTATTCGGTCCATTTTTTATAAATGAAGGTATACTAATGGTCCTGAAGGGTTAACCCTGACGATGACTGGAAGGTTAAAATACTTTTGACTAATCAAATTGAAAACTTATGTTTTGACTTTGACTTAGACTCCAAGTTTAACTCAATTTAA
Organism: Ennomos fuscantarius; assembly: GCA_905220475.3. Classification (NCBI taxonomy): domain Eukaryota; kingdom Metazoa; phylum Arthropoda; class Insecta; order Lepidoptera; family Geometridae; genus Ennomos; species Ennomos fuscantarius. The sequence continues at coordinate 10,845,690 of HG992036.1, read as the reverse complement.
TTGTCAGGATGAACGAGCAATAACACTGATACTTATGTCCCTCACCAGGTACAAAGTGACGCTAAGCGTACGAGGACGTACGCACGTCAGTATGGCCGTGACGGCGGCAACGTCCAGTTATAAACTCTATGCACAGCGATCGAGCACCGTAATTTACCCTGTGGTGGCATTAAATTTATTACAGTGGCAGCACCGGCAACTGTCATGGCGCCCCTACCTGTCTGGCTATATAAAGGGATCGATTGGTGTGCTACGCATCATTCTTGTTCCAGACACGGCGCGGTGCGGACATGCTGAAGGCCTATAGTTATATAGGTTGCAACCTACCCACAAACCGTTCCAGCTTACATATTAAATATGTATACTTTATTTATTTATTTTATTTTTTTATTTATTTATTCATCAACAGAATTGTAGCATCATTACAGACAAATATCCAATGCGATGTTACAACTTATAATAAGTATTATTATTACAATATGTATTTATAGTTAAGATATACTATTATTGTCTATATATCTTAGAGCTACTTATGTGAAGTTCGAAAGGCTGCAGTTGAAAATGTCCACTCCCTCGGATATTAAATTAATCCAACGTATGGTATATATACTGTTGGTGTTGACTAATAAACAAAAAAAAAATAAACTACGCCAAGATTTCATTCACAAAATGATTAATTAGTAAATTATATCTCTACTACCATAGTACAAGGTTTGCTTTGTTTGGGGTAAGAAGTCACTGTGTGAAAGTCCACAAATATTTATTTAATTAATTATTTTAATCATGATGTTCGATTATTTGTTTCCTTTAAGTAATAATAGTGCAGTGTAGACGAATACCTTTTTTTTTTTTTCAATTTATTTTCTAAGTGGCTTTTAAACGAGACGAAATACTTCTAATTGAAAATTTTTAAGGTTGTGTATCCCACCCCTTACCCACCGGTCGTGTCTCTGGACACTGCAACGCAAATTGAAATTAAACTGAGCTGAGACAACGCTGTGATTAGCTGCGGTGCAATGCACTTGTGAAACGGCAATGTTGCTGGTTGTGCAACTACTTTTGGGGACAATTGTATAAGATTACAATTTTATACTAAACATACCAACTCATCCAGTGGGTTCCATAAGCATCAGCTAAGAAGAGAATTTGGATAATTTTTACTCATTTACGTGATATAAAATACATAATTGTGAGAAACTCACGATGATTGTGTGTGGTCCGAAGGTGATGCTGTCGGCCAATATTTGTACGAGTATAAAGATACTGTTGGAAACTACCACAGGTAACTGTGATGTAGAGATAAGCGGCGCGAGTAGCGGATTTATCACCAACCTATGTTTGGCAAATAGCGATCTCAGAGTGGGATATCATTACATTACATGGACATTAATACTTGTATTTCTTTTCCTATGCTTCCAGATTACGTAGTATTTGACTGCTCAATCGAATCAACAAAAACAAGATAAGAGTCATATTAAAATTACACTTATACTACTAAACGCCATAACGGCGTGGTGGATTTGAATGAAAATTAGAATAAAGATAGCTTATATAATGAATTAACACATTAAATATTTTATTTGAAACCGCGGGGCACAACTAGTAGAATATAAAAATATTTTAATGCTTAATTTGATTGTATAGGAAACAAACTAATCACGAGCGGGAATGGAACCAGCAATAAACTATTCGAATGCGCTAAGCAGGCCTATAAATCATAAATATTACTTTCTGTCGATTTTTTATTACAATAAACAGCTATTAGACGCCATTAATTTTGGTGGACATTTCAAACACCGCCATTTAGCCCCAAACTAAGCAAAGATCGTGGAAATCTATGGAAACTATGGAAACTAGATAACCGATTCAATACTTATGTACATTTTGTTTGTAAATACATACATACACAGAATACAATATAACACCCAGACGTAGAACAAACATTAATGTTCATCACTCAATTGTTTATCCTGGGTGGGTGCTATTGGGCCAATCAACGATACAAAACGCTTTAAGTCACACTCTCATCTCTCATTAACACGTCCCCACCCTTCTTGTCATACACACGAACAAATTTACGACCCAGCTTTCATCCACGATGCCTTCGTCGCGGTCACCGTATCCTTAATTAAATACCGCAATGGTATCTACAATTACGGTCCGATGAGATAACGCTGTTTGCTTTACCAATCTGTCACTTGTTTTAGAATTCCATCTTTGAATGAGATAACATTGTTTTTGCAAGAGGTGAAAATAGTTTTTATTTCATCAGGCATCCTTTTTAGTATACATATTTGCACTGTGCTTGCACTGTCACTAGGTGCAAAAAAGAAAGATTTTGTCGTAGCCTTGACCTTGTCGTAGGGAAACTACACGAGTCGGGGCGAGATGGTTAATGCAGTGTGTCTCCATCTCGCCCCATCCCGGCGGCGGTCGGATCACGGGGGGATTTTAGTGGGTTCGAGTCCCACATACCCCCTGCCATCACCCCCGTGGTGGCAGGGAAGTGCGAGGGCATTTCCCCCCTCAAACAAAAAAAAAAGAGGAAACTACACGTTGTAATTATACTTGTCTTCGAATGATGTGAAGAAATATAATACTAATGGATACTACTAAATACGGTAATACTGATTATAGAAAAATATATTGTGAATTCTTGGCTGGTAAGGTCTTTCTCCAAATTTGAAAAAGACCGTAGCCTATGGACATCTGTTACACCGGAGGATGCGTCACCAATGCATTACTTAACCTGTAAAGATGGGTCTAAAGAGTTTTATCATAGAGTAAGGAACGAATTACTAGTTTCCAGCTACTTATAGCATGGGGAAAATAAAAGAAGGAAAATAAGCGTATTCTTTCTTTTTTTTCGTGTTTGATGATTGAATATAGATCAACTCAATGATATAACTCTGAAACTGACTATTCCTGCCAAATAAATAAGAAATAGTATTTACAAGCTATAAACTTGAAATAGGAACCACCCACAGAATCTTAACTCTCGTTTGACACCAATTACCAGAAACCATGGCGCACGATGAATTCTCACGATGCTGGTGAAACCAACCGCATAACGGACCTTAATGTATTGTTTTCTTTATTTATTTGTAAGTGGTAGGTGTGACTGTTTGATTGGAGGTAAGTGTTGTGCCGGTGGCGGTCGATGAATAGGGGTTACAAGTGAAAATGGTTACTGTTAGAGATGATTAAAGGAAATGCCATTTGCAAATAACCTAAAGTAATATCTGCGAAGACAATCTTTATAAGAAAATATAATGTTTTAAAAAAAACTGAATTGTAGATTTAAAATGTGAAAAATTAGCTTTTCGTAAGGAATCATGAAATTCACATGGGACTCAATTTATGCAAAGTTTCTTGCTGTACACCTGCAAACTTGGTATATGCTCCCACCAGCAGTCTCTCTGTAAGGCTACAACATACAGTAGGTACCTACTACAAAGGAAAGTTGTAAGAGTCCTACAGAATGATGATGATGATGATGACAGGGTAAGCAAAGCATTAGTTACAGCTCCAGGTTACAGCTTCAGTGACCGCTTCTCATCATGTGAGTAGGTACGCTTGTATGAACCCTTTACCATTAAAAAGTCAGTCCAGACCTAAAAATATGTATCCAAATACATACCCTTTTATTGCATGTTTGTGTCATTTACAATCTTTATGTTAAAACACAGTTAGTCTTCCCTTCTCAAATTTTGTCAGTAAATTCATAAAAGCTCTAAGAAAATGAAGTAATTTAGTGAAGACAATACGGCAGACCGTAATCAAGTTTATGTGGACACAGCACCACAAACAATTTGTGGTCAGATGACTAAATGACGTAAATTCCATGAAACTGTTACATTGTAACGGAAAAGTCAGATGCAACCTTATGAGATTTTTAACAAATTCAGTACAATTTGTACTTGTTACTTTCCAATCAAAATTAAAACTTTCCTTAAGTTTTAATTTTGATTTATTTTTTTTTTGATTATTTCCAATCAAAATTAAAACATAAGGAAAGTTTTAATTTTGATTGGAAAGTAACAAGTACAAATTGTACTGAATTTGTTAAAAATCTCATAAGGTTGCATCTGACTTTTCCGTTACAATGTAACAGTTTCATGGAAATGAAATGAAATAAAAATTGAAATGGAAATTTAATGATTGGGATGCAATTTCTCGTTGGTCACACGGCACGATTTTTCGGCTTTCTTTTTTCTACTTCTTCTCTTTCTTGCATGTAAAGTAGACTAACATCAAATTGTAAAGATAGACTACGACAGTTAGAACCGCGATGGATAGGAAAATATAGAGTAATAGAAACATAGCCAAATTCACTAAAGCCCCTTTCGTACTAGCGCTGGTTTTTCCCGTTATATGCTGAAGTGACGTAGACGCTGCAATAAATTGAAAAGAATGAATGCTTTAGAAATGGAGAAGAATTCTTGGGGTATCATGGACCGAGTTTCGCAAAAACGTCTCACTTCCAGAACTCTGCATTTTACAGCGTCTATTGTCACTAGTGCAAACTCGCATCTTTTTTGGACACATTTCAAGATGGAGCAATGACTCCATCGAACGTCTAGTTGTACAGAGTAAAGTGGAGAGATATAGACCGCGTGGAAGGTCACCCATACGATGGACGGACTAGATCAAGTCTTCGGTAGGCGATCTATTACTCATGCAATCCGTCACTCACACACACTCACGTGAATGTCACGGAATGACCGCTGGTAGAGAGATATGGCGAGATGTCATGAAGTGAGCGAGCTACATCAGATCACCACTCTCCGACGAATACAACTGCTTTGTTAAAAGTGACACGATTAGCATAATATTTTTCTAGAAGTTTTGGCGGGAAAACGAACAAGATCGCGTCACCGCATTGTATTATTTTCCAAAACTTGTGTTATTTTTAGTGTTAGTGCATAAAATTGGTGTCATTTTATTCCTTAAGTGCTGGATGAGTGTGGAAAAGTGGTATAATGATGGTGAAACGTTCCTTTTTGTGTTGTTTCCAAAACCCCATAAAAGCTTCTGGTAAAATTACCACCACCTAAATATGACTTGACTGTACTTGACTTGACTTGATGACTTAAACTGTGATTTGACTTGACACATATATTTTAATATATTAATTTGAGAAATTATCATATACTTGATACTGGCTAAATACACAAAAGTTTAGAGCCAAAATAAAAACAAAAAATTATTCTAAAAGCTTATCCACTAAATATTTTCAATTTTTGATGATGGCGAAACAAATGAATAGAGGCTTTCTACTAGGCTTAGGTATTTATGAAAGATTTTACATAGTTACTTCGCAAAGTCAACGGTCCTAGGCAATCCAAGTTCAATTGTGAGATGAATGATAACGAAATAGATGAATAGAGATATTTGCGGCATTTATGAGAGATTTTACACAGTTTTTTACTAGGTGGTGGTAGGACTTTGTTGCACAGGTTGTCTAGGTAGGTACCACCGCTTTGCCAGTTATTTTGCCGCCATGCAGTAGTATGCAAGCACTACTGTGTTCTGGTTTGAAGGGCACTGTAGCTAGTGAAATTACTGGGCAATTGAGACTTTATGATCTGATCTCACAGTCGAGTAATCTTATTACCAGACTGTGCTGATGTCTCAGGATGATGTGCGCAGTGCAGTGTCTCGCGAAATTCTGTCTTTTGGGGTTCCGAGTTACTGTTCTGTTATGTGCGGCCGTGGCGCTTAACATCAGGTGAACGACTAGCTCGTCACCATCATTCACTAACAGAAAAAAAAGTTACTTCGCAAAGTCAGCCGTCCCAGGCAATCCAAGCGTGACCACACGTGCGGGCGGGCAACCGTGTAAGTTATGAGTGAGAGAGCGATGACGGGTTAAGCTACGACACGACTTTTTTTTTTTTTTTTTTTTTTTAGTTTTGCCTCCACACTTTTGTGTATTTAGCCAGTGTCAAGTAATTGATAATTTATCAAGTTATCGATATTTTACGCAAATATGTGTCAAATCCCAGTCGAAGACATCAAATCAAGTCATAGTCAAGTCAGTCTAGTCAAAGTCATACTCCTAGTAAAGTGGTGGCAACTTTACTTGAAGCTTCTATGGAGTTTTGGAAACAACACGAAAAGAAACGTTTCACCGTCATTATACCATTTTCCCACACTCACGCCTTTAATCCAGCACTTATCGAATAAAATGCCACCAATTTTATGCACTAACACTGAAAATAACACAAGTTTTGGAAAATAATACAATGCGGTCACGCAATCTTTTTCGCTTTCCCGCCAAAAAACCGACACGACTTTACTAATTATATGAGTTTTTTTACGTTTATACAGTATGTACCTGCCTAATAATAGAGTGCCATTTTAATCAGCTACTTAATAAGCTTTGCATCCAGCGGCTTCCCTGGTTTGGAGTGGCCAGTGTATCTTTTCCAGTTAAAGTTGATGAGGTGTAATAGTCTGATTAAGCCAGTCAGATTATTACTTTAAAGTATTAATAAAATCTGTATAACTTGCTGTTTTTTATGTTAATGAACGATGTGACGAGCTAACTGTTTACCTGATGTTAAGCGGCACGGCTGCCTTTATAAGTTGCAGTGTCACTCAGAACTCTAAAGTATAGAGTTTCGCGTGACACTGCACTGCGCACGACATCCTGAGACATCAGCACAATCTAGTAAGATTACTAGACTGTGAGATCAGGTCATAAAGTCTCATTTGCCCAGTAGTTTCACTAGCTACAGTGCCCTTAAAACCAAAACACAGGAGTGCTTGCGCACTACTGCTTGGTTGCAGAATAACTGCCAAAGCGGTGGTACCTAACTAGACGAACTTTGGAGAAAAGTCCTACCACTTAGTGTTTGTTGATGGTTACTTTTCACAACTAAATGGCTGAGCTGATATTGATAAAATTTGATATGGAGATAGTTGGAACCCAGAGGGCTTACTCACCATTTAAAAATCGTACGTTTAATTATTTTGGAGCCATGCCCTATCAAAATTGTCAATGCTGCCTTTTGTTAAGACTCATTATCGAAGCACTAGCCGAAAAAAACATGACTGTGTTACCATTAATTTAATCGCAGTAACTAAGTTTAGTGCAAAATCTGGGCATAAATTGAAAATGATAAAAAATGCCCGTACCTCCTCAAGTATTAAAAATTGGGCAACAATATTACAAATTAAATCTCATTTATTTCTTACTTACTTTTTCTTTCTTATTTCTTTCTACTTACTACTAACAACCTCCATAAATCATTATCCCAAACAGCTCCTACTGTTCTATTCTCACAACAGTCAAAACAAGAAAAAAACATCTGTGTTGTCAAACAAATAACAACAAACTCTTAAAATAACACAATAGATCAATAACATTCATTGGCCATTCAAATGTTTCAAGATTTTTAGTGACTGGCAACTTTCGTTTGTAAAAACAGTTTCATCCTTTTAAAAAGAGTAAAGATTTGGCTGACCATAATTTTTTTTTAAACTGTCATACGTTTATGTTCCGCCAATTTTTGTGCGCAAATTTGTCCATGGCTCTAATAGGGTAAAAGCACCAGTTAGTGGCTGTAGCGACCGCAAATTTGTCAGACCACCTTGCAGCTAAACGTAATTTATGACCCAAAGCTAGGAAGAGGACGGTAAGCCGTGCTATTGCATAATCTCCGCAATTTATGGATGCTTTTGTTGACTGTATTGCACAATGACGTTTTTTCGTAATTTCCTATTAACTTAATTATCCTTGCACTAATTAAAAGGTTTACTTTAAAAAATAATTACACAATAACTTTCCAGGCTTTTAAAAACACAATAAATAGATGGGTACATATTTTAGTTTGAAAACTATCGTGAGTGTGACAGATTTTGTAAGATAAATAACGGCTAAACTCACATCAATTAAAAAATCGAAATTACTCAGACCAGTTTTAAGACATATCGATGTATATATCGATGTCCTTCTTCTGGGAGCCAGATACTAACGCAAGCCACCGCGGTACATATTTTTTGACAAGAAATAAAATTAGGTAGTTTAAATATTAATCTGTTTATTACGCTAAGCATCTAGATAAGCCGATTTAGTCGCCATATCAGCCTGAAGACGTCCAATGCTTAACATAGGCTTCCTCCACAGAGCGCCACTTTGAAAGACTGCGGGCCTCCTCCATCCATCCGCTCCCCGCGGCTGTAACCAGATCGTCGGTCCACGTAGTGGGAGGCTGCTTCCCGTTCGTGGCCACCACTCGAGAAACATTATTCCCCATTGGTTGTCTATTCTACGAGCGATGTGGCCTGCGTGTTGCCATTGCAACTGGCTAATTCTAAGCGCTTTATAACTTCTTTAGTTCTCCAGAGGATCTTCTCGCTTCGGATCAGTAGATTTAATAGCAGTTAGAATTAGCTCAATAAGGCTATGCTACCTAGTTAAAGGTGTGTCATATAATTATAGACTCTTTTGAAATTAGGTATGCACAGTATGGGTATCGGAACGAGATCCGGCCAAATCAATTGATCGAGATTAAAAAAAGCTGATCAAGAGTATCTCTAAAATCGATCACGCCCATGGAAAATCATCTGTTTTGTTCGAAATCTGCACGTGAGGCAAAGGTCGGTCCTTGTATTAAAGAGAGGAAATCCGGAGTCCATTGTTGTATCCAACACTTATGCACTTTACCTGACCGGCAGATAAAAGAGCTCGGCAGAATAGGCCTGCGGTAGCTGCCACGTTTATATTCAGTTAAAAAAACACATCAGAAAAAAATTTGAATTTCGAACGCACTTATTTAGAAAAAAGAAATGCAAATTATTGCAACGGTTGTGCAAGATCCAGTTTTTGCTAATAAAAAATGCAGGTTTAATTTTCTCACGTTAGTGACGTGGTTTTTTCTAGAAAATTTCTAATGACGGTTTAATTTGAAGAACCCTTTGGGGTTTGATTTCGTGGCTTTTTTTCGCAGTTCTGATTGTTTAGAAAACAAAGTCTCGTAACACGGATGTCACAAAAAATAATTACATTGTAGATTTATGCATTTTCTGTTGCATAAATTTTGCTTCTAAATGGGTTGCCATTTTTTATCACTAAAAGTAAAAAAAATTCAAAGACGTGTCAAAGGAATTATAATTTCTGTATTTTACGTACAACGTAGCGTTTTTCTTTTATTTTGTTCATTACTTTTTCCTTTTTTAGAATATTATCTAATCGTCGTTAATGTTTTATAATGTAGATAAAAGGTATATATATATATCATCATCATCAACTTCAATGAAAAACAAAATAAATCTGTAAAAATAACATAAGCATGAATATAAAGCCCCGTTTAAAGAGAAAAATTGCCATTCCTTTTTTAAATCAAACCCACAACCAACAGTTCAGGAAACAAGGTTACTACCAAATGAGCTATTGGACCAGTCATTCGCTGAAATAAATAAAAAAATCAATCGATAATACTCACGTCTTGAAAATATCATCCTATAGCTTTTTTACCATACACAGACAGACAAACAAAAGACTACCGCATCTTCTATTGTAGCATCCAAAGAAATAAATTAAACTACCCATAGGGGAAGATTTTTACCGTTAATTCTGATCTACATGAAAAAAAAACTGTTAAAAAACATGAATGCCTGTGGGAACACATTTAAAAAGTTACGGGCAGGAAGCGTCGGCTAAGTGTAAATATGAGAGGTGACATAGAAAGTTTATGAACGGATATTTGTAAGATTTATAGTTTCAGAACGAATGAATTTCGGACTCCGTCTCTTTTTGGAGGAATATTATTATCAAATATTAAACAGCCTTCATTAACAGCACGAGTACTTATGTAATGTGTATAAAAAAATATAACGATATACCCTTTCGTCTAAGAGAGATACAAAACGAATATGCCTTTGTTGGTCGATTTTAGTCACATCTCGTTTAACAAGTGCGAACTTATGCCTTTATAATATTAGTGTGATTTGATTTCACATTTGATTGCATTTTTTTTATATTAACAATGCAATGTTCAATTAACAGTGATCTCAAGAAAACTTTACCACCCCAAAGTTGTTTGGATGACGGCGCTATATAATTATTTTATACAACAGTAATAAAACGAATGATTGTATATGTACATGCACAAGGCGTAACTTTAGATCGGTTTTCGTTGACATCACTGTAGCGTATTGTAAACTGTTAAAAGAGGTTATCATCCATATTTTTTAGTGCCATTCACCAAAAAGGTTCTGATAAAATTACCGTAACGGGCAACATTAAACATGAATTAAAAAATAGACCGGAAGCCGAGAACTGTTTACTTCCGCCTAACAAGCTCAAAACTCAAATCTTTTAAAAGATTTTATTAGTATAGGATTGAAACACTGGCTGTCAAACTTTGGACACACATCGATGCTCATACAAGAATACTATTATAATAAAAACAAATAAAATGTATAGACACAAATGTATAGAAACCTTTTTTATCTTGCGCTCCTGCCCTCTTACCCTCTTGGTGGCTTATAATTTTTTTTGTGTTTGTGACTATAATCATATCCTATGATTACCTATATTGGTAATTACTTCTTTAGCTTTTAATCCAAGAAATATCGGACAAACGGACGTGGCACAGCTTTTAATTTTTAATCAATTGTTAAGCAAAACATTAGCTTGTACTTGAAAATAATTAACCGCATGTGCGGTTGCACCGTACACAGAAATTGATATTTTCATTTATTAAACAACATGTTCCCATTTTTTTACTATGATTGTTACCTGAATATTATATTATATAATATAATATTATATATTGTATGTATATATATATATATGTATATATTGACGCTTCCACGTCAGCATTTTGGCTTACATATTCTACGTCACGCGGCTCACTATCATTAAAATCATCAATTCATGATTCGACAGCCTCTGTGTTATGGTGGTCGAGCAGGTCGGCTCTTAACCCGGAATCAAACCCGCCGCGGGTTTGAATCCCGCGGCAGGACAAGTATTTGAGCGCAGAAAAACAGCGCAAATACTTGTTCTGAATCTGGCTGTTGTGGAACCATGGTCCTCGTAGTTCCTGGGTCCTTTTTTTTTTTGAGGGGGGAAATGCCCTCGCACTTCCCTGCCACCACGGGGGTGGTGGCAGGGGGTGTGTGGGACTCGAACCCACTAAAACCCCCCCCCGTGAGTCCTCGTCCGCCGTACCGGGGCGAGAAGGGGTCGCAACTGCAGTCCAGCCAACTCGCCCCCGGCGGCAGGCCCTTTCGGGCCTCTCCGAGCCAATGGATGGGTGACCTTGCTTACCAAGGTCACCCACCAGACGTGTGGAGTTCCTGGGTCCCTAGACATAAGGAATCCTACTTAGGGTCTAGGATCTATGTATGTAATCGCTGGGCGTTATTATTAATATTATTATTTAAAACTAAGTGGATCAAATAATCAATCAATAACAAATCGAACTTTTTCTTCTGAAGATTAAGGTCTTTTATCCTACATTGTGTTTTATCGCACAATGACCAATAACAATCTCAACACTAAAAAACATTGACTGTAAAGTCTCACGGTCATTTAAAGCCCCCCTCGCAAACTTTGACGGTCACTATCTTCAGCCACGCACCCCACGTTTTTTTCTCATCCAGTCTGTTTGGAAAAACATATGCGCATTTTTTAATGCATCTTCGATATCAAGGTGCGCAGATTGCATTGTACAAGAGACATCTTGGAGGGTTTTTAATAATTGTACGAGTGTTTTTTTTATGTGCGAGTCTGTTTTTTACGTTTTCTCACGCAGAGTTGTATGGAGAGATCTGTGGGTAGATACATCCGTGGCGTATTGTCAAATTCACGTACGAGTACATATTGATGATGGTTTGTTATGAAAATTTCCATTTTTGTGTTTGCACCTTGGCTTAGGAAGTGGACTAGGATGTTGATTGAGATTTTATTGGGTTTTTTGAGAATGTTAGACGGTGTGGGAAAATAATTATATTTGGACTTATTTTTATTTGGTATTTCTTTATTTTTATTTGGTATTTCTTTTAATTTATCCATCTTCATTACGAACAGAATATATAGTTAAGTATTTAATATCACTGATACATGCATTTTGATTTGTCTTGATGGTCACTATATAATTTCATTTTTCTACAATCCAAATCATAGTTTATAAGCATGGCTTCGTGGAATAAGTCAATCATTTGTTTTGTTTACCTATATATAAATTAAATAAGTAAATTTAATTGCCACCGATGAATGTTATTTTTTAACTTTGCTCGTTACATAAACCTTTCATATTTTTTATGAAAATAAAAACAAATGCAGCCGTTAAACAAAAAATCTCAGCCATAATAGTCACTCATTTTCGTCTAACAATTGCATAACTAAATAGCTCCCGCATATTCATTACGGCACAAAAAACGTAATTTAATATAAACTAGATGACAAAAATACGGCCACTGTTATTCTATAAAAAGTGTTTGAAAAACATACTTCAGGGGGCGCTACTGGGAAGAAAAAAATTAAAAGGGTGTAAAACAATAGAAAAAACGCTGGCCCATTATCAGCTAACAGGGCTTTGGGACAAGCGGTTAATTTTGTTTTAATCTGATTTATGGTTGTTAGATACTTATCATCTTTAATTTTGGATGCTCTTGACAATTTGTTTAAATAATAATGAATACATTATGTATCTCGCTATTTATTAAGAACAATAAAAAATTAACAACATGTCATCGCCGATCGGGGAGTGAGGCGCGGGCGGTGGGGCAAAAAGTGTTGCCACGCTTTTATAATCTGCATTAACAGGCTCCCCCGGGTGGAACATTCTGTTCCACGGAATCGTTGACGGGTAATGGGCAAATCCGATTGTATGCCCTCTTCAAGATTCCTCCAGCAGTGTTGACATCGACGACGCGTATGCAGTTGTCTGCACCAGGATACAGGCGGACGACTCGTCCGAGCAGCCATCTGTTAGGGGGGAGGCGATCATCTTTGACCACCACCAGGTCTCCAAGGCGCAGCTGTCTTTCGTCCTTTCGTTGCCACTTAACGCGTTTCTGAAGCTCTGAGACGTATTCTTGGTAGTAACGGTTCCAAAAGTGGTTAGCTAGTAACCTTACTCTCTTGTAGCGTGGCAGTGTGCATATCTGTGCACTTTTATCGACGTTACACGGCGAGGTTGGCAACATTGTGAGAGTTCGTCCCAGAAGAAAGTGAGATGGAGTAAGAGGAACGAGATCGTTAGGATCCGACGAAAGCGGAGTTAAAGGCCGTGAATTGAGAATACCTTCTATTTGAATAAGAACGGAATTCATTTCTTCGTATGTTAAATGAGTTAGAGATAAAACTCTCTTCAGATGATATTTGACAGATTTGACTGAGCCTTCAGCTAAGCCATTAAAGTGCGGACTATAGGCAGGTGAAAATTTAAAATCGATGGATTGTTCAGACGCGTATACACTTATATCATTGCATTTTGACTTAAGAAATTTTGAAAATTCGTTATAAGCTCCTACAAAATTTGTGCCGTTGTCAGAAAAAATGGTAAGCGGCTTTCCTCTGCGAGCCACAAATCGATTTAAAGCAGCAATGAATGCCTCGGTACTCAGCTCAGTAACAAGTTCTATATGCACCGCCTTTATAGCCAGACATATGAATATGCACATGTATGCCTTTAGAAGTTTGCAACCTCTACCTTTTCTGTCAGCCAGCATTATTGGACCAGCGTAATCTACGGCCGTGTTACTGAATGGAAAATCAGCATGAAGTCGTTCTTTTGGTAAACTGCTCATTATTGGCTGAATAGACTTCCCAGAGAACCTACAGCATGTCACACATTCGTGTGTAACCTTTCTAACTAGATTTCTACCTCCTATTGTCCAATACCTATGTCGCATAATGGATAGAAGCAGCTGGGGTCCAGCGTGCATAAGAATTTTATGATAATACCTAAATAGCAGCAACGTAACGTGATGTGACGAGTGCAGTATTATAGGGTGTTTAGTATCATAGTCGTAATTTGAGTTGCATAACCTGCCACCTACACGTATGAGCATTTCCTTTGACAGAAATGGGTTCAGGTTTAGTAATTGTGACTTATTCGGTAATTGACCTTTACTTTGTAGACTACTATAATCTTTTGAAAACATATTAATTTGAACAATTTTACATAATGTTTTAGTAGCGTCATTTAGTTCTGACACCTTAAGATGTCCAGTAAACCTGTCACTTGAGCAACGACAGTTGTGAATGAAGCGCAACATAAATGCTGTGATGCGTTGCAATTTACTGAAATCAGAAAATTTAGTGACAAAATCATTATCTAAACTAGCTAGGGTAGCCAAACCACACTGAAATTTAACTTCAGGTAAATCAGTGGTGATTTTGTTGGGTTGTTGAGGCCACTGAGATTCAGGAAATTGTAAATATTGTGGACCCATCCACCATAGCTTTGAATTTTTCAATTGTTTTGCATTACATGTTTTAGAGCCAATATCAGCTGGGTTGATATTGGTAGGTACATAGCCCCACATGATTGAATCTGTATATTCTGTTATTTCATTAATTCTATTCAGTACAAATGACTTTAAGCTTGATTTTGGTGTTCTTATCCAACCTAAAACTACTGTAGAATCACACCAAAATCGCCATCCATCTATGTTGAGCCTTAAAGCTTGTTTTACCCTTTTTGCTAATCTAACTGCTAATAAGGCTCCACAAAGCTCTAGGCGTGGTACTGTCATACCTTTTAGTGGCGCCACCTTGCTTTTAGCTGTAATCAAATGTACTTCAATGTGACCATCGGCGGACACTGACCTTGCATAAACACATGCACTGAAAGCTAACAATGATGCATCACTAAATGAATGAAGTTCAATGCTGACACATGCGTCACACAGTACACGTCGCGGTATAGCTATCTCATTTAATGATGGAATGGATTTTAAGAAAGCTAGCCATTCGTTTTCAGCCTCAGCGGGTAGCCTCTCATCCCATGATACATTAGAAGCCCAAAGCTTTTGCAAAATAAGCTTAGCTTGGAGTAGGCAGGGATTGACAAGGCCCAAAGGATCGAAAAGCTGACCTATGCCAGAGAGAACTGACCTTTTGTTTACATTTTTAGGGTCAGCATGTATATTTACAGAGAAAAACAACATGTCTGAGCTGCACGACCATCTCAGTCCTAGTGTTTTAGCATTATCTTCGTTTACTAATTTTAAAAAGTTATCTTTACCATCATCTTGTATTTGTACCAATATGTTTGAATTATTAGAACGCCATTTTCTTAAATGAAATTGACCTTTTTTAAGCTGACTAATCACACCTTGACAGATACGCAATAGCTCGGTTTCACTTTCATTCCCACTTATATAGTCATCTACATAAAAATCGTGTAAAATGGTTTCACGTACATCTGCATCCTGACACTCATGCCCCAGCTGTGCTAAGCAACGGGTAGCTAAATATGGAGCTGAAGCAGTGCCGTATGTTACAGTGTTCAACTTATATAACTGAATAGCATGAGAAGAGTCAAATCGCCATAGTATTTGTTGTAAGCATCGTTGCTCCTCTGCTACTAATATACACCGGTACATTTTTTCACAATCAGATGTGACTACATATTTGTGTTGTCTAAACCGTATCAAAATACTGATCAAATCTTCCTGAATGGTTGGTCCCACATGTTGAATAGAGTTGAGAGAATGCCCTGAGGAAGTAACTGCAGAACCATCAAATACTGTTCGAATTTTTGAAGTTAAATTTGTTTCTTTCAGGATACCGTGATGAGGGAGTATGTATGAATGTATGTCATTATTGTTCTCATTTAAAGACATATGACCTAAGTCTAGATACTCTTTCATGAATTCACCATATTTTTCTTTAAAGGGTGGGTCACGTTTAAATCTTTTCTCTAGTGAATAAAACCTAGTCAATGCCTGTTGATGAGAATCACCTAGGACATCTGGGGGTTGTTTCAATGGAATCTTGACAACAAACCGGCCATCTTCTTGTCTAGTTGTAGTTTGTAAAAAATGTTGTTCACACTCATCCTCTTCCTTTGTAGTTTTGCGAGGTAATGAGAAAGACTCTAATTCAAAGAACCTATCAAGCTGGTGCTGAACTTGAATATCATTTGAAAAGTGACAGTGGACTGTATTATTGTGTGTTAAATTCTTATTTTTATTTTGTGTTGGTACACTACCAGACACCAACCAGCCCAGCTTGGTTTCAGTAAGAGTAGGATTGTTTTTTCCTAAGGAAATACGATTACTACCTAGCACACCCCAGAATATTTCTGCACTCAACAACAGGTCAATTTCAGATGGTGTATGAAAACCTGGATCTGCTAACTGAATGTTGGATGGAATTCTGAAGTGTGACGTATCAATTTGCACGGTAGGTAGCTGCTGTGTTATCTGTGGTACAATAAAACAATCTATTTTATTGACATATGTTTGATCAGTTCGAGAGAATAATTGAACTACTGTTCTCTTGTTTATGTATACTGAGTTACGACTCAGTCCTTCTACCTTAGTTGAAGTTGAATGAACCGGCAACTTCAACTTGTTACTCAATGTTTCAGTCATGAAATTTGTGGTACTACCATTGTCAAGTAAGGCGCGCACTGTATAAGTAGCACCATGTCGGTCGACTACGTCGATAAGTGCCGTTGACAAAAGAACACAATTATTGTAGTGAATGGTTGATGACAAAACGATGTCACTCTCGAGGTTGTCCTCAGAGTGAGTTGACTCAGATGACTCATTTGTGGCTAAAACCACACGCTCACTATCCTTACTAGTTGATGGAGTAGATGTGCTAACTGGAGACTCATCAATATGCAAGATGGTATTATGCCATTTTGCACAAATCTTACATGGACCCAGCTTACATTGCTTTAAGTGATGTCCTTGCCGCAAACAATTTATACAAAGATTCAATTGTTTTGTTTTTTGCAACCTTGCCTGTTGTGACAATGATTTAAATTGTAAGCATTGATAGATGGGATGATCTTGTTTACAGTAAGGACAATTCATTGATTTGTTTTGTATATTTGCATTTGTCACAAATGATTTTGGACGGTTATGTGTCTGATCACTGTATCTACGTTTCACATTAGTGTGTTCAACTGTTTCCAAGAGCTCTGCACGGCCCTTCAAGAAAGTAATGAACATGTTTAAAGTAGGTAACTCTTTATGAAGATTTATGTGTTCCTTCCAAACCCTACTAGTAGTTGAATCTAACTTACTGGATATCATATGTATGATCATAATATCCCAATTTTCTGTGTTTATGTTCAAAGAATTTAGGGCTCTAAGGTTCTTGTTTACTGTATCAATTAATGTTCGCAATGCAACAGATGATTCCTTTGAAATCATCTCTATTTCAAATAATGCTTGTATATGATTACTAATTAAAAGTTTATCATTGTGATATCTTTCACATAAAAGCTGCCATGCCACCTCATAATTGCTAGCTGAGAAGTCTAATGAGCCAATGACTTGTTTTGCACTGTCTTTCAAAGCAGACCGTAGGTAATGAAACTTATTTATTTTAGGTATACTTGGATTCAAATGAATCAATGAAACATATGTGTCATGGAATTCTAACCAATCTTGTAGCTGCCCAGAAAAGGTTGAGAGTTGGATAATAGGTAATTTCAAGCTTGGCCCACCTGCCGCATGCATCATAGAACCTGTCACTGAGAGGTTGTCCTCCGCTGGCTCCGCAGAGTTGTAGCTGCTCAGCAAGTTTCTGGCACAGGCAATGGTTGAGAAGTACTGGCTCTCAAACTCCTCCCGTTCTAGGTACTCTGTTGTATCATCTCCGTCTGAAAAATCCGATTGACCTTCTATACTAAGTTGTACACAATCATATTCATTGTACATTTCATCAATTTTTGACAATCTAAGATTTAGCTCAGCAACTTGAGTGCTGGTTAGCTTTGGGCATGATGTGATTTTTTCCAAGAATTTTTTAAATTGTGTTAATTTAGCCTTGTATGAAGAACGCTTTTTCTTCAAATCTTTGTAGCTGGTAGACATTTTGTATTGTTATACTGAATAGTAACTGCCAACAATGAATATCAGAAGTATTGTATGTTGCTGATGCAAATTAAAGTTAATATTCAAAGTGCAATGATTATTGTATGTATATAGTTGAATACTTGTCATGCATATGCGTGCAGAACAAAGCAGAATTGCTTGTGTTTCCCTCAGATTGCAGCACACAATCAATTGTAATACTGAAGTTGAGGTACCTATAATAGCTTAACCGAACTTACAGTTTAATGGAATGTTGAACAATAGAATGTTCAACACTTCTTGTAATTTTACTGGGAAATATATATATATTTACGGCCAATTTGTAAAGGAATAGGTATGGAATACCTACTGCGTATTTTTGCAAGATAGAACTAAGTTTGACTGAAGTTATCTGTTCATAAAAATATGGAAATAATGATTGAATACGTTAGGTTAGGTATTGTTTGAACGGATAAAAGTGACTTGACTTTACGAATTGTGCGAATTAACAAGAGATATGGAACGAACTCACGTTTGTTTCGATTGTTGTTCTGGTTCCAGGTGTGGTATCTCCATCAAAGTGTATTCAGAGCTGATTTTCGTATTGCTTGTATGACGAACACTACGTAGTTGTGACAATTCCACTAAAGACCACGTAGATTCTTTGTAATAAACGACACTTCTTGCCGTGTATTTTCGTAAAATTATGTTGCTTGTATTGTTATGTATAAAGATGACTCGCTGCCGACGGCTATCTGGATCCTCGGTGCTTGGCGATGATCAATTTTCCAAATCGATTACGCTGTTCGCGGCCATTGCGAACGCCGCGTGGCGAACTTGCTTGTTTGCTGGTTCTTGCTAAGAATAATCCGGTCGTATGGATCAGGAACTGTTAGATACTTATCATCTTTAATTTTGGATGCTCTTGACAATTTGTTTAAATAATAATGAATACATTATGTATCTCGCTATTTATTAAGAACAATAAAAAATTAACAACATGTCATCGCCGATCGGGGAGTGAGGCGCGGGCGGTGGGGCAAAAAGTGTTGCCACGCTTTTATAATCTGCATTAACAATGGTATTGAGCTAAAATTATATATCAACATATTTTGTCCAATTCCTGCTAAATAAACGCGAAATTTGAATGTTCAGTTTAAATTAAATAGGATAATAAAGGTATATAGAGTCAAAAAGAAATGAGACAGTGTCATATTGATTAAGTAAAATAATGTGAATGAAATTAAATACTACAGCCTCTGTGGTGTAGTGGTTGAGCAGCTCATAAACCGGAGGTAGCAGGTTCGATTCCCGCGATAGGACTAGTATTTGTGCACAGAAAAAAAAAACGCAAATACTTGTTTTGTGTCTGGATGCTATGGTACCATGATACTCGTAGTTACTGGATCCCTGGATACGGGGAATCCTAGTTACAGTCCAGGATCGATGTATGTGATCGTTACTTATTATTATTTAATTAAAATTAATTGAATATTTAGTCTTATTATAAAGTAGTGAGGAGTGATTTTAATTAACTTTAGTATACTCATATTTCATTTATGTAATGTGAATGTATTTTGTAGAGGGAGAGAAAAGCCTGCAACGTTCGCATTTTTGCACCGTATTTTGTTTTATTACTAGAATAGGCTAGCATTAGACCGCGGTTTCACGTGATGGAAAGTAACGACGCGATCAACAGTGTTACATGATTGCCTAGAAGATACCTATTGGCTTTAAACTCCTCCCACTTGCTTGTATATAAAATAATTTGACGTTTAACGAGTAGTACTAAAAATGATACTTTCGGCCTTAAGTTTAAGAGAGCAAGGTTGCAATAGTCCGAGGGCGGACCCATCAGCATTACCGATACAATTTCATCATCGCACTGAGAATGACACGATCTTTAGACGCCAAACGACAATCATCATACACAATGGCGTTCATCCCTTTCACTTTCGATGTGTCAATTGAGTTGTATATTGTTTCGATGTTAAAATTGCATTGTTCGATTCTGATTTTAATTTTATCGGTGTTTGGGCTTGTTCAAGATCGCAGGGTTCATTGTAACGTACGTAGTTATTATTTGGAGAGAATCGAATTTGTTTCTAAACTGTTTTGTCGGAATTGTGCTTACAATAGAAAAGCTACGGCGTCAAGATATTTGAGTGGGCTGAGTTAGAAAGTTTGAGAACAGCACAATCAGTTTTGGTATGAGATATATTCACTTCTACCTTCTCATCTCTTGGTTCGGGTAGAGCTGCCAATACTCAAAGTCAAAGACAAAAGATTTATTGCAAATAGGCTAATTTTAGCACTTTTACAAGTCAAAATTATATTAGGTACTTAAAATTAAGTTATTTCACTAAGCATATAAAATTACAAAGTGCGTACTATAGCTACTGATAGCGTATCCTAGTTTCTACTATCCTATTCTACTAATATCGATCTATATACTATATAATCGAAAACGCTTTATATGTAGAATTATATTTTAACCTTTGTTTATGCTGAAACGGCTAAATGGAATTGGTCTATAGTTAATTACTCAATCCTGGATAAAATAGAATGTTTTTCATCCTGGAAAATTGTGCTGTTTCTGTAAGATAGAGATATATGTAGATCATTAACAACAGATAAAATAAAAGGTGCAGCACTTAGTGATTTGAAGGTAATATAAAAGACCCAAACCTGACTGACTGATGAATACCAAGACAAGACAATTATATGTTCCAAATTTTTTCGCAGGCTGTAATAATTAGCAATTGTCTGTAATTTTAATAATAATTCAAATCAAAATAAGGGTGTGGCCCTCATTAAAATAAATCTTCCATTAAACGCCAGCCCACGTATCCAGGCAGATGCAATAACAGCAAAGACCACTATGTAGGACATAAATTATTTAAATTTGACTTGTAATACTGTACGGGCCTGACACAGGATATGCATAAAAGGGTTGAGAAAAAATCCAGGGGTGAGATTTTTTATGCAATCGTAAGGGTCACAGTTGCCATGACTCGTTTAGTTAGTTCTTTGGACAACGTTCGTTACGCCATTGACTAAACGAATGTATTGAATATTTAAAATGTTTGAATATATTTCGCACGATGATTTGGTCTTTCTTGAATCCAACAAAAGGATAAAGTGTTGGTTATTATTAGTAGTTGCTGGAACTGATTCAGTTTGAATAGAGTTAATCTTTGAACTATGCAATATTGATTTTTCATTGATTTGATGCCTATCAAACGATAATTTCGGTTACTGTTACCATGCTCGTGTAAAAGTGAAGTCCAGCTCCATCTATTTATACTCCGAACTCAAATGGAGTGAGGTCAGCTGAGCGGGTAGCCCTTGTGACTTTCATACTGATGCACCCAGGTTCATATCCCACTTGGCCTTGTACCAATGACCTTTCAATGTATTTCTCTCCATGTCAAATAAGGCTCAAGTCCCAGCAGTATTGTATTTAGCTGATGAGGATGTGATGATGATAATACTGACTACTATCCAACATTTTTTAAGTAAAACTTCTTTATGCACGCTTGACTTGGGGATTAAGTTGCTGAATGGGAGGCGAACGAAAGTTGATTCACGTAGATCTCCATTGTAAACATAACAAAGTAATTTTTTTTTATTATGTATGTCTGGTAAAATTACAATTTACAATTGTTAAGATGGCACAATAATATAACTATATAATATATATAACTTTGTGTTTTTTAAAGATAATATTAAAAAACGCAAAGTTATACCGGCCGATAGATGGAGCTAAACTAAAGAACTTACTTTACTTCAGTCGTGAGGTTTAAAGCACTCACGTTTTTTTCTTAATATCTTTCCGAGTTCAGTTCATAACAATAAACGTATCTCTAACCCCACAAATCACAGACCCACGAATCATTATCAGAGGCCACTCTTTAAATTCAATCTAAAATCAACACCCTTTGCCGTCCTATACAAGCACCCTTTTCGGACTTGATGGGTCTTGCAATTTTTTATCTGATGCAACCCTGACTTTATCTTCTGACGGTGCAAAAAAATGGCGACCAGGTGCTATTCGAAATATATAAAAAAATTGCGTTGGATCATACAAAATTGTTAATCCTTTTGGATCCTTTAGTAATGTCTTTTAGACATGTGTAACGCATGGGCTATTCTTTTGTGTTGGACATGAGGAAGATGTTTTTTGAAGAATTAAAATCCAACCGTTGATATACAATTTTCACAGGGTTTACCTTGCTCAAGGCTTGTTTAAGTTATTTTGAAGCGTAAAAACATAGAGCCTTAAGCTTCCTCAGTAGCAAGAGACAATATTGGAGTTAGAAACACTGCTAATATTTCTTTTGTTACATCCTCAAAACTAGTCACTTTTGAAGTAAAACATCCTTACTCACGCTTGGCTGGTGAATGTGAGGCGAACGGAAGTTGAAATGGTTCACGTAGATCTCCATTGTCAACATAACAAACTAAATATTTGTATTTTTATGTTGGTATACCCGGTAAAACGCTAATTTACAATTGTCAAGATGGTGACATTAGCATTATACAAAGCAAAAACAAAGTTATATTGACCGATAGATGGAGCTAAACTAAAGAAGTTTTACTTCAGGCAGTATAGTGTGGTCTAAAGCATACTCGTTTTATATTACTTTGTGAAGTTTCTTCTGTATTCACATTGTTTGTTTCAATCGAGCTCAATGTGAGCTGATATCACTCACAAAGCAACTGCTCGTTATCAACCTAATGCCTACTTACTGCTAGGATATAGGCCTTCTCTGACAGGGAAAGAGTTTTGGCCATAATCCACCACGCTGGTCAAGTACGGGTTGGTAAATGAGACATGTTCTCAAATTTATAAGATTCTAGAACAGTCCTCTTACTTTGCGATGTATTTTTAACTATAGTAAATGCAAATTCCATAATAACTTGAAAATTATTGGTGCAGGGCCGAGCGGGAATCAAACCAGGATGAGTCAGATTGAATGTCGCACGGGCTACCGCTGAGTCACAACTGATCTTTCCACTTTTATATACTCAGTACTTAACACGTTCTAATCAGCTGACTTCAGCAGGTAAACTGAATATAGAGTAACTGAATATAGAGCTTCCTACATACAGTATGCCTATACTGCATTTATAGGAAGCTCTCTATACTCCGATCTTTCACTTTATTCCACCCCGTCGTTGCCGCCCGAGACACGTCTTGAGCGACCCGGATGATCGTATAGCAGCCGTAGTATCGGCTGCGCTAGGATCACCGGACCAGTCTAGCCCTTCTGGCTCAGGTACCGCTTTCGGCACCGGTATAGGATACCAGCGTAACACAGTCAGACACCGATCCCGCCGGCGAGGTCGACGTACCCCCCGTAGGTTAGCTAGAACGGTCGCGACTTTCAGTAGGGCCCACTCTTCCAGTGGACGTAGTCTTCTCGATCCTCTTATCCCGACAACGGCCCAAGCCGAGACTCGCACCCCAGGGGTACCCTTGAGCTAGTTGCCTCCCACTTTTGACGGCTGGGCGCCTTAAGCGAGGTGACGCTGTAAAGGTCGATAGAAACCAAAAGCATTAGCTCATTAAAAAAAAAACTCCCACTTTATTTTGTAGGCAAGTAGTTAGTCCAGCTAGTGTCAGAATTTTTAAGATGCCCAAATGCTTTATGACTGATAGCGTTATTTTGATAGTACTTTACAAAAACAAACTGTTCCAAAACAGATACGGAAGCTCCAGGTCAGCTCTACGTTGTGTGAAGGGGAATCTAACCTGCGTACAAAAGCGGACGAGCACAAAAACAAAGCGCTCTCAGTCCAGAGCACACGTGTTCATTTAGCATTATCGATTGCGCTCATATTGTCCTCTTTCGGAGACATGCGGGTAATGAGTTATCGCTGGTACGCGGCGATGCGTTTTTGTTTTAGTCCAGTTGGCGAGACCAAACCTTTACGGTGTTATAAGCATTCCTTCTAATATGACATCAACCGTGCGAATAGTCGTATATACGGGCTTCCTTCATTGTATAGACTATCTATGATTTAATGAAATACATCGTTTCGAAAATATTAACACATAAGTAACAAAGGTCTCGCATGGATTCATCTTAAACAAAACCTTATTTCTTCGAGATTATAAAAAAAATTGTATGGGCTCTGTTAGCAATTTGTGTGAAAAATTTCATCGAAACCAGTTTTTTTAATTTCTCCTGAATGAAAAGAGTTTATGCAGCCATACTTTAAGTTTAGCTTTATACACTAAGGTCCGTATTACAGAACGATGCTCAGTCTTCTGTGCTCAAGTCGAGATTACATTCTCGTCATTCGTAACTCGTCAGTCTCGTCAGTTACTCATAAATTGGTGAATTTTTGAATGAAATCTAGGCTTGAGCACCGATTCGTGACTGAGCGTAGTTCTGTACTACGACCATACAACACAGAATCGAGATTAATGTCACAGAATATAATAATAGTACAGAGTACTAAAGTTTTACTTTTAAAGAGGTATAAATATCCTATTCAGTGGCTAATTACCTACAGTACCTGTAATTCATTTTTTCTATATTTACATTACTGACTAACGAAGTTATAAATGTAAATAAAGAAAAATTAAGTTTTAGAATTAACTATCACGTTTTGATCTTATGGATAATCTTAAAAGTGTTAAAAAATTAAAACTAATTTACCTTACATTTTGCAGGTCTTAAAAAATGAATAAGTACCCAAAATCTTTACAGTAGTGAAACTCTCACGCGAATTATCCACATCCATCTTTTTACACCGGACAAAGCAGATGTGCAAAATGATAAAAAGAAACTATAAAAAAGCCTGAGAACTATCCTAAGTCACCTATGACCCGCGGCCATTCGTAAGCTCCTGGACCGTTAAAAAAATAAATTACATCTCAAAGAAAGGAGCTTTTGTTTGGCGAAAATAAAAAACTTAGGGTACAGGGAACAGTTACCTTGTGATTTGAATAAAAAAATTGAGGGGTGATGCAAAAAGCTGGGTGTAAAAAACCGTGGGTCCTTTTGAATATGATAGTGTAAGGTAATAATATGCATAGTTATTTTGCAAATTGTTTCGGTCAATCTTCTCACGGTATTGCTACTGCTTTTTTATGTTATTTGCAAATCACTGTTAAATATGAAATGAATATTTTGTTTGAATATTTTTTAGGTATATCTTAAGGTTTAATCAATATTTATTTATACTACTGATAAGTGTACGTTTAACTCTGCATATTTTGATGGGCAATATAGACTAAATAAAAAATAAGTAATTAAATTCTTTCAAGATTTCTTTTTAAGTTCCTATTCTTTATTTTTGTTATCTGGTTCTTGTTTTTACCACACTTATATTATACAGAATTACAAACTTATTTAAATAAACGAATAGTTGTTGTTAGTCTTGAAACTTGTCGTTAGTTTGATGTTAAACGTTACCACAGAATATAAAACGGCCGCCAATAACGGCACAACATCTGGCAAAGCTAGACAAGTTCTTGCAGAAAATGTCTACCATCTAGTAAGACCTATTTATATATAATATATATAAACCTGTATAAAAAATATTTGTGTACCTATAGTTACGTTTATATTAAAGCTTCTGTTAGCTTCTGCCCGCGTGGCGTATAGGAAACGAAGAAGATTTTTTTAGTAGATAATTCAACCACCAATTTCACCTCGTTGGGGGTGGAATTTCAAAAAACTCTTTCTTAGTGGATACTTACGCTTTACAAAGAACACATCTTCCAAATTTCAAATTTCTAGGACCAGCGGTTTAGGCTGTGCGTTGATATATATGTCAGTCAGTCAGTCACAAGTCTATAGAAAATCGATTATTTCTGAAAAACAATCATCATAAAGGCACCATCATACTACGGTTTTAGTCCCTATCGGTTTTAGTCCCGTCTCAATAATTATGTGGGTGACGAACGAAACAACACCTACACGCAATTACTATTATGTATTCTGTGACGAAGGTTCAAGGTACTTACACTACTTAGTACGTACTTAGGACATTGGAACAGCCATGCACGCACCAGACTGTCTGGCATACGGGGGTGTGGTGACTCACTGATCTATCAAGCATTAATAGACGCGTTGCACAACGGAACCCGTGGGCAGAGAGGATCCAAAGCTTATTTATTGGCTAGATTTCGGCCTGAGAATGATGATTCAATACTTCAATAGGCTTTGGGATAGCCAATATTGTTTCTATGTCAGATTTTGGTTAGATTTCTAGGAGTATCATCAGCTCGTGGCGTCAAATGTATTGACTGCAGTTTATTGCGATAAAATAATTCATTGTTAATACTCATAAGCTATTTTTCGGTTTTTGTGTTTTGTCTGTCTGTGTCATCGTAGCTCTCGAGCGGATGGACCTATTTTGATTTTTTTTTGTTGAAAGATGAATTAGTAGGAGAGTTCTTAGCTATGTTTGATGAAAATCTGTGTTAGATGGCCGCTGCCATAAAATGGCGGAAAACATATTTTTTCACAACTCCGTCAATATAGGTATCACATGAAAAGGATTGAGTAGTAGAATACTTATACACTACGATAAATTTCAAATCCAAGATGACCGCCACCACAAAATGGCGAGTTCCATTTTTCTATAATACACATATTATTTTGAGTCGAGGATTTTAAAATTTTGAATTTAATTATAGCTTGCTTGTACTTGCATGTGATAATGGCTATGACCAGTCGCATATCATGCATACGAATGCATCGTTAGCCCGCATGGTTCTAATTTTACATTTAGAAACACATCGCCTAACTGATAATAGAGATAACGGTACTTTTAGCTTCCTCAGTTGATGTTGGATTACACATATACGAGTCATTTAATGTAGCATGAAAGATGTGGCTATTTTTTTAGGTTGATTAAATTTATTCATATAATGGCTAACCCCTAAAATGAAGTCTTATTCGCCTAAAGAAATGCTTAGCGTAAAGTTTAGGAAAAATATTTGATATGCATGAAAAAGCCACTAACATTCATTAAATCATCTATTATTTATAAAACTATAACGAATTACAATAATTTTCGTAAAAATATACATCTGTCAACAACTTGGTCTATCAATAAAAACACAAATAACGGCGCTGCCAACATTTCAATAAAGCACACAAAAAGTGGACAAAACATCTGCGCGCGAGCCGCGTTCGATATTCAAAAATATTTTTTTCATAACAATAATGGTAACTTGACTACCGCATGATCGAATATCGTGGTCTTTGTGCTGAGCTTAAAAAATTGGTATAAATGCATAAAGGTACATATATAGGTAGGTGAAGATCAGAAAAATTACCGCCCAATTTGTAATTTGTTTATTCTAGTGATTTTTAGCTGTCTTACATACAAGGTGCAGTAACTCAACCTATAAAAACATAAGAGAAATCAGTTACATAAAAACAACTCTTTATATCCTACTAGTTGCGCCCCACGGTTTCACCTGCGGATAAAAAGTACTTTAATTGAATAATTAACTAAATAGTCATACCACGGGAAAATTTTCTCTTTTCCGGGATAAAATGTAGCCTATATGTTAATCTAGTGTATAATCTATCTTGGTACCGAATTTCATCCAAATCCATTCAGCCGTTTGCGCGTGAAGGAGTAACAAACATACACACATACACACAAACACACATACACACTAACACACATACACATAAAAACTTTCGCCTTTATAATATTAGTATGATAGTAACCTAAGGTGCTAAGGTATAATACCCCGCTGATGCTGTAAAGGCCGATAGAGACCAACAGCATTAACCCGTCAAAAAAAAAGGTTATGTGCATTTTTCTAATAAGTAACATATCTAATAAGATGATTCACAACATTCAGCACGGCTTAACTTTTATAATCATTAATTCGTTACTAATCTCCAATCGCATCACCAACGCCTAAACTTTCATATCTCATGCAAATTCGATCTTCTGACAATGAGCCCATTAGTACACTACAGGCCTAAATAAATTCCGCTTCATAAACAATAACCGCTTTATTTAAACTCTATTTCATAAAACATAAAGCTCAAATTAATGACAGATAAATTTGCAAAACGTGAGCGTAATATAAATTCTAAAGCTGGAACGATAAGGTTGACGTTTGATGGTGAGATCACTGAATTGGATGAACGTTTTGTTATTGATATTCATGTTAAAATGTAGATGGCAAAGTCGGATGAACGGACACAGAAACAATACAGGGCGTGGGCTGGATTAACTCATTATTGTACCCTGGACGCCTTGACCGATATCCATGGTTATTGCACATACGTATAGGCTGATGAAATTAAAAGTTAATTAAGCTTAAATCTAAATATAACTCAAAGTGACTGATTGACTGACTGACATAGTGATCAATCAACGCACAGCCCAAACCACTGGACGGATCGGGCTGAAATTTGGCATGCAAGTAGATGTTATGACGTAGGCATCCGCTAAGAAAGGATTTCTCGAAATTCTACCATTAGGAGGGTGAAATGGGTGGTAAAATTATTTTCCCATAGGCCACGCCGTGGGCAAAGCTGCGGGCAGAAGCTCGTTAAATATATTATTATGACAGATTGCATTTGGCTTTGCCGTTTTGGGAAAAGAAATCGTTTTTGTAAAGCTCAATTTATTTATTACTGTAATAGGTTTCTTGTATCTGTTACAATACTTGGCATCTCTATCTTTGAGACCTAGATCTAGAAAACTGATACTTACTCTATTTCTTATAAGTCTTGGCAACTTATCCAAATATTATAAAGCCAAAGTGACGTTTGATAAGCATGATGACTTAAAAGATTAAATTGAGACTTAATGTTTTCAATAGTAATACAAATAAAAACAACAAAAATACAATATCAAATATAGGTAATATTTATTTGTCCACAGCAACGGCTAATTGCATTGTACAAAGAAAAATGACCTTAATCGTCCTGATCGTAATGCTATCATTTGGATGAGGTTATGACACGAATACAGGTTGTCAGAACACCCGATACGCGTCGGTTCCGACGGGACATCCTGATAACACCGCGTGCCCGCGTCCATGTTACACTGCGGGCCAAAACAACAGCACGTCAATATTGTAAACACAAATTCAACAAACTTCTGAGTTAGTATAATGTAAATCTTATCCCTAGAGAGTATACAATACAATACAAAAATTCTTTAATGTACACCAGAAAAAATAAACGTTTACAGAAGATGAAACTTAAAGCTAAAGTACAATGGGTGGACTTATTTCTAAAAGTGATCTCTTCTAGTCAACCTTTGGACGGAAAAAATATTGGAGAGATAGAGGTCGGTGGTGTAAACAAATTAAGTAAAATTGAGAAGCACGAAACTAATAAAAATAAGAATAAACAAAGATTATAGATACGTATAATAAATAAACAATAAATTAAACATACCTGATTCATATAAATACTGGATAATATATAAGTATAAATACATACATAATATAGTGTATATAACGTTCCTTGATAAATATGTATTTCAAAGTAGCAAAAGTAGGCAAGTTTTATGTAGTGTCTTTTATTCACATTCAAACTGTAGTCGTTCGCGTGAGATCGAGACTTTTCTTATAAGACACTCGATTTAATTAGTGTCAGATCTTTAAAGTTTAAAATGAAATAAATAACATGTTTTATTATGTATATATGTAGTAGTTTCTGTAAAATCAAAACCTAACCTAAAAGTGACTCAAGATCTCAAGGTGATTTGTATAGATACATAGCTAGATACAAGAAAAAAATTGGGTTAGAATTGGGTTCGATTTCAAGAAGAATAAAAACAAAAGATAAAAAGAAGCGGCTCAATATTGTATATTTAAAATAAAAAAAAGACCACACGGCTGACGAAAAACTTCTTTAGCTCCATCTATCGGCCAACATAAATTTGTTTTGGCTTTGTTTTATGTAAATTTCGTTATCTTGAAAAATGTAAATTTTCATTTTACTGGACATACCAACATAATAATATAAATTTTAAGTAATTTTTAACCATGTTTTGTTTACAATGGAGATCTACGTGAACCAGTATAACCCGCCTCTATCTCTTACCCCTACAGTAATATACGACATAATCTCTCTCTTTCTATCTTCACTAACTTATATCTCCCTCTCAACTTCTGTTCGTTTCGTTATGCATTCGCCAGCTTACTCCCCAAGTCCAGCTTGCGTAAAGAAGTTTTACTTCATAAATCAAGTAAGTGTGCACATTTATTGGCTAGCAATGTACAAATATAATGGTGCGACCATTGGCGCGCGGACGGTCGCCAATTACCCTATTGGCAGCAATTGTTGTGCGACGATCCGCCGTCCTGCCTTGCGTCGTTTAGATGGCTAGTTATACTTTATCAATCATAAAGTTGGTAGACTTTAATAAGTCTACCAACTTATTAAGACAGACCTAGTGTTAGCCACTTCTCGTCTTTGAGGTTACGCTTCATTGCTGCTGAGGCATGGCCTTCTGTCACATGATTCAATATTGACCAAGTAATGTTTGGTGGATAACACATGTCATCGAATATTTGATTCTTGACACGGTTTTTTCCATGGTGAGAGTGAATATAAATTCCACATATACTTTGGAAAGTTTGCAACGCCGGTGCCAAGCGAGATTCAAAACATATTGCTTAGGATTTACGTACCATAATTAAGAATTACATACATGGCTAGGACCGAAAATCACCCAAGCTGCTGTTCAAATAAATAAATGAATGCGTGTAAACAACTCCATCTAGCCCCAAAGCAAAGCTAGTACCAACTATGAGAATAAGATATTTGATAGGTTTTTTTGTGTGTTAATACTTACTTATACAGTACTAGCTTCTGCCCGCGGCTTCGCCCGCGTGGCCTACAGGAAACGAAGAAGATTTTTTCATAGATAATTCAACCGCCATCGCCAGAGGGCGAAATGGGCTTTCTTAGTGGACACTTTACAAATAACACACTCTCTTAATTTCAAAACTCTAGGACCAGCGGTTTAGTATGCGCGTTGATATACGTATAAATAAGTCAGGATTATGAATTTTATAAGTATAAATAACACCAAGACACAGAATAACATCGATATTCAGCACAAAATTATTTTATCTGATCGGGCATCGAACCCACAACCTATAGTTTAGAAAGCTGCTATCAACTACGCTCAAATTGAATATCCTTTCTCCCACAAGTCGAGAAGTTTCCTAAACTCAAGCCAATAACTAAATTAACCTACCAAAATAAACGTGCATAAAACTATGGCTGGTAGATTACACAACCCCTGGGCATTTGTATTGTTGCCCTTTACTCCCGAACGTCGAATGTTACGCAGTTTATCATAAGGGCAGTTGATTGAATTGTTTTACTTTTGATGGATTTTCTTAAGAGGGAGAAATAAGACTGCGAGATATCGACGATGCAATTTTGCGGCGTTCTTTGTTTTCTTATAATTACCTACTTATAATACATTTTATCTTACATGTACCAAATTAGTCACAAAAGGTAACTATTTCTGTGGGTCCAGTAACAGGTCTACACTTTTCTAAATTGGCTTAATTAATTTGCTAATTCAACTTCAGAAATAGATTAACACCCTTTCAAGACAACATACTTACTTAAAATTAAGTCGTGTATGATATACTGTAAGCCTTTGTGGTGTAGAGTTTGAGCAGGTTTTGTAATAACCCGGAAGTTGCCGGTTCGATTCCCGCAAAAGGAAAAATATTTGTGAACAGAAAAAGAAGCGCAAATACTTGTTCTGCGTCTGGGTATTAGAAGCCCTTGGTCCTTGTAATGTCTGGATCCCTAGGTGCAGGTAATCCTAGTTAAGGTCCAGAAAACCACGTATGTGATCGTTGGGCATTATTTATTGATGTGAATACCTCTTTAGGTGCGTTGAGCACTTTTGGGTGAACAAAAATCATGGAACTCGCGTCATTGTCACCAAACGCTTTCCATGAGTTATATGTATACTGTCTATATACGGGTATGAGTACTTTTTGAGAGAACAAAAAGCGTGAAACTCGCGTCATCGTGACCGCACGCTTCCCATGAGTTATATGTCACAAGTTAGTTTTCACTTTTATTGGCAGTCTCCAAAGACTGCCCCGCAATTATTTTTTAGTTCCTACTTAAGAGAATAAGCAACGTAATTAGTTTCCCGCCCGGTGAGAATTCCCGCCCGGTGACGCTGTAAAGGTCGATAGAGACAAACAGCATCAGCTCGTTCAAAAAAAAAAAAACTTAATTAGTTAAGTACTAAGCACGGTCAATACAAAACCCAATAACAACGTTCACCGAACCGGTAAGCATGTAATCCTCATAATCGGCCTGTCCGGCCATCCATCACAATTAATAACTGATCAGGGTATCCACCGGTTGGCTATCACTATTGATTTGACACTTGGAATTAAATGACAACTATGTTTAGAGCTCACACTACAGAACAATACATATAGACTCAGGTCCGTAATACAGAACGAAGCTCAGTCATCGATTGGTGCTCAAGCAGAAATCTGCCCGTAATCACAGCTCAAGAAATATCAAACATATCAGATAGTTTATTTCAATTGTTTATCATTGATAAAATCTATTTTAACCGACTTCATAAAAGGAAGAGGCTCTCAATTCACAAATCTCCCTATTTAAATCAGCTTACAACTTATTTTTTAACATATAAACATAATACTAAACTATATTTACAGATAGATGATCAGAGTTACTTTTATTTATTTTTTATAGCCTCTGTGGTGTATTGGTTGAGCAGGTCGGCTCATCACTCATAACCTGGAGGCGGTGGGTTTGATTCCCGTGAAAGGACAAGTATGTACGCGCATTTAAAAAGTCCAAATACTTGTTCTGTGTCTGGGTGTTGTGGGTACCATGGTCTCTAGACAATCCTAGTTAGGGTCCAGGATGTACGTATGTGATCGTTGGGCGTTAATTATTATCATTATTTTTTTGATGGGTGAACGCCACAAAAGTGTTATTTTTTAGCACTGCGGTACTTTTGAGAGCACGTGAAGACATCGATCCCAGGCTGTTCTCGTAAGACAATAATCGCTAAGTCTTTGGGTGGCCTAAATACACACCACAACACCAGGTCTGATCAATTTGAAAACTAACGTGAGTATGACCCATTTTGTAAAATTAATAATGGCTAAACTAACGTCATCAAAAAGTTGCAATTACCCCGACCAGGTCAGTAACTGGCTCCCAGAAGAAAGATTTCGAATATCTCCGAAACCTGATCGGAGTAATTTCGACTTATTAATTGACGTGAGTTTAGCCGTTATTAATTTTACAAAACAGGGAACCACGTGTGTAAGCACACACAAGTAAAAGCGGAATGCTTTTCTAAGTAAATAAAACATATAATAAGATATAAATTCACAAACTATTCTTGAAATCTGTTTACACAATGTAACTTTAGGAACAGTCTTGCAAAATTCTCACTGCACTCCTATTAGAAGGCGAGCTATCACATAAAGTTCACGCATGCTCACAGGGAACCTCCTAATGAAAACGTACGACTCTTTGATAACCTGTTATGGACCTGCCGGCTCCATAGTCCAACACAAATTGGCCCGTGGAACTCTAAATGAGGGACTATTGTCCACTTATTTTTGGTGTTTAGTATTGTTGGAATTTGAGCAAATGTGAGCTAGCTTTACGCACATAGCTGTTGTATTTAAGAACTAGCTGTGCCTCGCGGTTTCACTCGCAGATAAAAGTAGCCTATCCACTATATAAGCTATCTATATACCAAAGATTTCTGTTTACCATTTTAGTATGGAACGCTAAAAATTCCTAAAACACAACTTTAATTTAGGTAATTATAATAATAATAAAATAAAATAAATATGTGTGGACATGTCACACAGCGCCATCTAGCCCCAAACTAAGCAAATCTTGTACTGATTGATTAGATACTGTTTGTTTAAAAATAATTTGTAAATAACATAAAATACAATATTCATCACACAAATGTTTCCACCTACAAACCACAGTTCAGAAGGCAGGGTTACTACCAACTGAGCTATCAGGCCAGTCAAATTAATTTAGATGTTAATATAAACTATCTGTGTTCCAAATGTAATCCAAATCCGTTCAGTCGTTATTGCGTAAAAGCGTCGCTCTCGTGGTGTTCGATAATTGTCCCACAGGACAATAGTTTGTTTTACTATTGGTTCTATAGCGTGTGGTCCCAGCGGTAACACGTGGCCTTTAAAACCGACGTACTACGGATCCAAATCCCGCGCACGAGCTTGCACCAACAATTTTCGTATTATGATAAAAATCGTGAGATATTAGGCATGATTCTAGAATCGGAAAACATTCGAGAACATGTGTCATCGAGCATCCCGCACTTGGTCAATGTGGTGGGTTACATACAGCTTATGCTATGGAAACCAAACCCAATGTGACGTCATGATCATACATATATAGAATACAATATAACACCCAGGCATAGAACAAACATCGATGTTCATCACACAAATGTATACAATACCCAGGCACAGAACATCGCATCGATGTTCATCACACAAATGTATACAATATAACACCCAGGCACAGAACAAACATCGATGTTTATCACACAAATGTATACAATATAACACCCAGGCACAGAACAAACATCGATGTTCATCACACAAATGTATATAATATAACACCCAGGCACAGAACAAACATCGATGTTCATCACACAAATGTATACAATATAACACCCAGGCACAGAACAAACATCGATGTTCATCACACAAATGTATACAATATAACACCCAGGTACAGAACAAACATCGATGTTCATCACACAAATGTATATAATATAACACCCAGGCACAGAACAAACATCGATGTTCATCACACAAATGTATACAATATAACACCCAGGCACAGAACAAACATCGATGTTTATCACACAAATGTATACAATATAACACCCAGGCACAGAACAAACATCGATGTTCATCACACAAATGTATATAATATAACACCCAGGCACAGAACAAACATCGATGTTCATCACACAAATGTATACAATATAACACCCAGGCACAGAACAAACATCGATGTTCATCACACAAATGTATACAATATAACACCCAGGTACAGAACAAACATCGATGTTCATCACACAAATGTATATAATATAACACCCAGGCACAGAACAAACATCGATGTTCATCACACAAATGTATACAATATAACACCCAGGCACAGAACAAACATCGATGTTCATCACACAAATGTATACAATATAACACCCAGGCACAGAACAAACATCGATGTTCATCACACAAATGTATATAATATAACACCCAGGCACAGAACAAACATCGATGTTCATCACACAAATGTATACAATATAACACCCAGGCACAGAACAAACATCGATGTTTATCACACAAATGTATACAATATAACACCCAGGCACAGAACAAACATCGATGTTCATCACACAAATGTATACAATACCCAGGCACAGAACAAACATCGATGTTCATCACACAAATGTCTGTTCAGGCTGGGAATCAAACCCACACAACCTACAATTCAGAAAGCCTACCAACTAACCAATCTTACTACCAACTGAGCTATCGAGCCACTCATAATACGTATACCTACGTATATATAGATACTACCTACTAATCTCCAGCACAATACAAATACACAAGTGGACTACTGATCGTTGCAGTTACCCAATGATCATAAAACCTACAATCATTAGCACCTTTTGTAGGTCAGTCATAAGTGTCATTTTAGATTGTGTCTAGGCCATAGACTATAACCTAAAACGAGTAAATCTTGTGTTGTTGTAATATTCAGGCAGGTTATGGTTATACCCGCTCCCTGTATTGACTCGGGCTAGATTGAGACATTTACATGTATTGACGGTAAAATGAAGACTACGTATCGGCCGTGGCGCCGCGGTGAAAATCTGTCCCGTTACCGAGGGCGTGCAGACGAGCGGGAAAATAATGTCATTTTTTTTACTTCAAACTTGTCTAGCATTTGACCACGCTCTCCACCTGATGGGAAGTGACGATGCGATCAAAAGTGTAGCATGCTAACCAAGTAAATACCTATTCACTCTTTTCTTGAACACGCCCGGGTCATATTTCGGCAGAAACAAATACATTTATATTTACATTCATACGTCGCTTCATAAAAAATAAACTACTATGATATTTTTTATGTAATTAATGACGCAACGAGCTAGTCATTTGACTGATGTAAAGCAATACGGTTGCCCACACCAATGGCAATGTTACCCGGAACAAGTAAAATTTCGAATGATACTGCACTAAGCACATCATCTTGAGACATCAGTACAGTCTAGTTAATTGTAAGATTAGGTAATAAAATATCATTTTTTTAGTAATTTCACTAGCTATCGTGTTCCGTATACCTATAGGTGTTTCGCTTTGAAGGGCACTAGACGAAATTTGCAGAAAAGTCCTACCACCTAGGCCTTAATCCAGAGATGACAACAAAATAGAAAAAAGTAAAGATTGTATGACCTACTTTATTGGTACATTGTGATGTTTTTTTTTTATAAAAAAAAAATTCAAAAAAAAAATTTCAAGCACCTTTATTAATTGCTGCTTTTTCATCTCTAGCAATCTTTACCTAATTTGTTTTGGCGATTCAGACGTCCGTCTGCAACATCCGCTATGACTATGATTCGAATCGACACTTGGGGCATGTCGCCCACTCGGTGGCGTCTCTGATTTATTGCAAATGGCGCGAAAGGGAAAATGCTCGTAAAACGCAGCGTTCAGCGTTTATGGCGCGTTGTTCGGCCGCGCGATTGCATCGTGCAGTGTGCACTGTCCTTTGTGGTGTGAGATGTTTTATTGTGAGGTTTGATTAGATCTGTGAGAAATTTGAATGGTGATCATCTATTTTTTAGTAGAGCTTATTTACACGAATCATCTGTTTTTTTTACGGGAAAAGCGCCTTTATTCTTTTATAATCGGCTTGAGTCTGCTGTCTCAGGTTACAATATTAGCCTAAACACGTCCGCTGTCGATCGTAAGCCCACCCCATTGATTTTTTCCGCATATCAACTAATATATAAAAGTGAAGTATTCAATTCATTTATTTATTTGACCAAAAAGGATCATAATCAACTTAACAATAGTGTCTGTTCGTTTGTAATTGGTGGTTTTCACTTCAAAACGGCTGAACCGATATAGATGACATTATGTACATATATTACTAATAATACCAAAATGGGACATAAGATAGATATATAAAAATGTTAATTTTCCTGGATAATATAAAAATGTTATCCAGGAAAATTAAGAGCGACGTATGTCTCTGGTATGTATGTAATTATGCTTGCGGTTTCACCTACAGTTTACCCATTTTCTGGTAGAAACTATCATTTTACCCATCATGTCTTATGAAGCAACATACAAAAAGTGGCTGGTTAAAAAAATGGTTGAGCTCTTAACCCGGAGGCAGCGGGGTCGATTTTCGCGGCAGGACAAGTATATCTACACAGAAAAAAAAGCGCAAATACTGTTATGAGTCTGGGTGTTGTGGGACCATGGTCCTCGTGTTTCCTGGGTCCCTAGACACCGGAAATCCTAGTTGGGGTCCAGGATCTATGTATGTGATCATTTATTATATTATTATTATTATCTATCTGTACTCATGTTGAGATTTTGTTCACTAAGAAAATCTCATTAGATTCACGCTCAGTCATGAATCTAATGAGATTTTCTTTGATCTACTTAAGTACCGATCGAGAACTGGATATCGTTATGTAATACGGGCCTAAATGGCCATTTTATGACTTAAATCTAGACTTGACAAACGATTGACGACTGAGAATAATTTTGCAGATATGGGCCATAAAATCTCCAGTTAATACATGCCGCTCACAAATCACAACTAATATGGAATATCTAATTGAACGGACTCTATTCATAATAACCCATTTAATTCCCGTTTGGGAGAATCGATGATTTCCAGCAATTATTGGCATTATACTCTGTATTCAGGCAATAAATTCCTTTTGCTGTATGGTAAGACATAACAAAGGCTGAGAATCGCTGGTCGTGTGTATAAGTCGTGCTGGACACACGGACGGTCTCACGGACTTTGTGTGAACGCTGCTTTATATTCAGTATAGAATTATTGATATGCCTGATAGTATAATCATTCATTTAGCCGATTTTTAGAGTCGATGAAGGTATACGGTTAAATTGCTTACTAAAAGGTGGTAGGACTTTTCTGCAAAGTTCGTCTAGGTTGGTACCACCGCTTTAACGGCTATTCTGCCGCCAAGCAGTAGTGCGCAAGCACTGCTGTGTTCCGGTTTGAAAGGCACATGACGAGCTAACTGTTCGCCTGACAAGCTGTAAGCGACACGGCTGCCCATATCAGTTGCAATGTCACTCGGAGCTCTAAAGTATAGAGTTTCTCATGACACCGCACTGCGCACATCATCCAGAGACACCAGCAGTCCGGTAATAAGATTACTCGACTGTGAGACCAGACCATAGAGTCTAATTTGCCCAGTAATTTCGCTAGCTAGCCTGCACACTACTACTTGACGGCAGAATAACTGGCAAAGCGGTGGTGGTGGTACCACTTAGCAGAAAAGCCGTACCACTTACCCACCCGCAACAATCATGGCTTAACTTTACTGATCGATTTAGTGTAAATAGCCGAGCTTTGTTATGACCACTTTGAATAGCACGTAAGTATTAAGACTATTAAATATTCTATGACGAATGTTCCTTTTTATCCCAAAATTGGGTGAATATCCGTATATATATGCAGGCTGTATTATATATATTAGTAATAAATGCAGAATACCTACTAATAGTACTTAAAAACCTCGTGAAGTCACCTAACAACATTTCACAAGAGTTCATCCCGTGGATCACGTTTAGCATTATCACCAACCTCTCAATGTGTTGACAAATCCTTATTTATAGTTGAGCAACATGGATCGAACTATTCTCATTCTCAGCATTTTTTTTGTTTTGGTTTTGGCTCCACACTTTTGTGTATTTACCCAGTGTAAAGTAATTAATTTAAGTTAAGTTCAAGTTAATTTATAATATACATATGTATGTTGTATGTGTCAAGTCACAGTCCAAGTCATCAAGTCAAGTCATAGTCTAGTCAAGTTATACTCCTAGTAAAGTGGTGGCAACTTTACCAGAAGCTTCTATGGAGTTTTGGATACAACACGAAAAGAAACGTTTCACCATCATTATACCACTTTCCCACACTCATGCCTGTAATCCAGTACTTAACGAATAAAATGCCACCAATCTTATACACTAACATTGAAAATAACACAAGTTTTGGAAAATAATACAATGCGGTGACACGATCTTTTTTGTTTTCCCGCCAAAACTCCATTCTCAGCATTATGTTGTTAAAGATACTAAGAAAATTATATGAGAGACAATATTCTTGTAAAGTTTCACTTTGAACCAGGTTGATTACATCATAGAATAATTCTTCTAATGCCAACATAATAATTCAACGTGCTTAAAAAAGGATGAAAGATGTAAGTATCTTTTTTCTATCATCTTTCAGTTGGTTTTACCCGCAGATAAAAAGTATTGTAATCAGTTGCTCATCCCACGAGAATATTTCTCTTTTCCGGGATAAAATGTAGCCTATATGCTAATCCAATGTATAAGCTATCTTGATACCGAATTTCATACAAATCCATCCAGCTGTTTGAGTGTGAAGGTGTAACAACATACACACATACACGCATACAAACTTTCGCCTTTATAATATTAGTGTGATGTGATTTAGGCACTTATTACCATTCTGTTTTAACAAGTTACTCTCTGACACTGCTAATCAAATTGCATCGCAATTCGCATCATGATCGCAATCATTTTTGATAGATCTTCCTTATCTAATTGAATCTGTCAATAACTGACGATTGCAGGGCATCGCAAAAACAATAATTTGAATTGGAGAATCTTTACGCTAAATTTGAAGTTTCAAAATTCGTTGTACGGACAAATTATTCTAAAATAAACTCTCTGACATACAAGATATGGCGTTTCTGCGTAATCATCCCCGCAAATATAGGGCAAATTATGTGGCCCGATCTTTTGACCGCGTAGAATCATGTATTAGAACTTCATAGACATTTGCAGCACAATTAATAAACAACCTCCGGATATGTTTCCTGTTTCACAGTATATCGGTAATGGTTTCGTGATATTCACTCCGCTGCTGAAGACCAACTGAACTCTACTGAACAACGTTCTGCCCTTTTTAAAGAGGCGACGGAACAAGTTTCGGCCATGACAGTTGACACAACGCCACCTAGTGGCAAGTCAACAAAACGTCCACAATTACACTATTTAATACCACTCTTTTGACGATAAATATTGTAAATAACTTGACTAACTATAGCAATTCTTTTAAATTTAATGTGTGTAATGTGTAAATAATCCTATATTGTTAACACATGCTTGGATCCCCTGATACCTTGAGCTGTCCACTGTTAGATCATCTCTCGCATCCAAAACGATTATCAAATCGGCATCGTTCCATCTTGCATAATGCTCCAAATAAGCCAATGTAGATCAGAATGTTCGGGCAAATTTGATTGACAGGTCGACATGGTACAATAAACGGCAAACAATTACAGTAGATATAATATTATTGCCATATTCTGATCTCGCAAGAATAGGCAATGCTACAAATCGATGCAAAGGTCGCAAACTCTTGACTTTGTTTTGATGCCATTGTGAGATAAGTTTGGTGCGATCTATGGCGCTTGCGTCACGAATTGTTATGGAGATTATTTCAATTTATGCAATGATATTCTGGTAACACCAAGTCATGTCTCAAAAAGTAAAAAAAATAGATAGTTATTTTTTTGTTTGGTTTTGGCTCCACACTTTTGTGTATTTAGCCAGTGTCAAGTAATTTATAATATCTCAAGTTAATTATCATATGATAATAGATAATTATCATATGATGTGTCAAGTCAAGTCAAGTCACAGTCCAAGTCATCAAGTTAAGTCATAGTCTAGTCTAGTCAAGTCATACTCCTAGTAAATTGGTGGCAACTTTACCAGAAGCTTCTATGGAGCTTTGGAAACAACACGGAAAGAAACGTTTCACCATCATTACGCGACTTTCCCACACTCATGCTTGTAATTCAGCACTTAACAAATAAAATGCCAGCAATTTTATGCACTAACACTGAAAATAACACAAGTTTTGGAAAATAATACAATGCGGCGACGCG
The DNA here is from genome assembly GCA_905220475.3 of Ennomos fuscantarius. NCBI lineage: Eukaryota > Metazoa > Arthropoda > Insecta > Lepidoptera > Geometridae > Ennomos > Ennomos fuscantarius. The sequence continues at coordinate 10,804,449 of HG992036.1, read as the reverse complement.
ATCTTTTTCATTTTCCCGTCAAAACTCTCGATAGTTATTATACATTGTTTAGTAATAATACATCTCGAGATATATTATTACTATTAAGTAAACAAAATAAATTGTTTCGAGATACATGGCTAAAAAAAACATTTAGCATATTTCTTACAGTTATGTTTACCTAGTAGCCTAGTACTTACTCTATTAGTAGTAATAAGAGGTAATAAAAGCTTAACCTCCTTACTATTGAAAATAAATAGTAGAATAAATAGTGATTTCTCTTGTTTTATTTTTCCTAATTCAAACTTGACAGAGAGAATTAAAACAAAATAACTGTTCTTTCAATAAACAATTTTTATGAGAGTTTTGGCGGGAAAGCGAAAAAGATTGCGTCACCGCATTGTATTATTTTCCAAAACTTGTGTTATTTTCAGTGTTAGTGCATAAAATTGGTGGCATTCTATTCGTTAAGTGCTGGATTACAGGCGTGAGTGTGGGAAAAGGGTATAATGATGGTGAAACGATTCTTTTCGTGTTGTTTCCAAAACTCCATAGAAGCTTCAAGTAAAGTTGCCACCACTTTACTAGGAGTATGACTTTGACTAGATTATGACTTGACTATGACTTGACTTGATGACTTCGACTGTGACTTGACACATATTTTCGTGAAATATCATTAACTTGATAAATTATTAATTACTTGACACTAGCTAAATACACAATAGTGTGGAGCCAAAACAAAAAAAAAGTTTTTAGTAACCTACTCGTACCTATAACATACTTAATTTGTAAATAATGTTGAATGGATCTATTTTTTCAAATTAAACTGCTTGTTATAAGTTTTTAGAGGCAGTCGAAATGACTATTAGCTTTGTAGCAGTTTTATAAAAGTTTCAGTGACTTCTGTGGTGACCACGAACCGGAAGACGCAACGTGGCGGGAGCACTAGGTAGACCAAAGACCTGGTCAAAATTGCGGGGAGGCTACTAGGTGGTAGGACTTTTCTGCAAAGTTCGTCTATGTAGGTACCACCGCTTTGCGCTTTGCCAGTTATTCTGCCGCCAAGCAGTAGTGTGCAAGCAGTACTGTGTTCCGGTTTGAAGGGCAATGTAGCTAGTGAAATTACTGGGCAAATGAAACTTTATGATCTGATCTCACAGTCGTGTAATCTTATTACCAGACTGTGTTGATGTCTCAGGTCTCAGGATGATGTGCGCATTGCAGCAGTCATGCGAAACTTTACATGTTGGAGTTCCGAGTGACACTGTTCTGTTATGGGCGGCCGTGTCACTTAACATTAGGTAAACGACTAGCTCGTTACATCATTCAATAACATATATAAAAAAAAGGCAGTCAGCTGCTCAAAGTGGCGCCGAGAGGAAAAACTATAGAGGAGGACTGTGTTCAGAGGCCGACTTCAGGCGTATGATGACTTTTTCATAACGAGTTGTTACGGTCACGGAAGGAATATATCCTAAGTCTGTAAATATCGAATTTATAGATTTTACGTTCATGTATGGAGAAAAAAATATTTCAAAATATATATATGACAAAAATTTGCTCAATTGTGTGTACAATAAACCGAGATGATTACCAGTTGTTAGGGTGTCATATTGTATTCTATGTATGTATTTACAAACAAAAAAGTATCTAAGTATTGTATCAGTTATCTGGTTCCCATAGCACAAGCTTTGCTTAGTTTGGGGCTAGATGGCGTTGTGTGAGATGTCCACACATATTATTATTATTTATAAACCATTTTTAATTCCTACAATAATATGTCAAAAAGTGTTAAATAATTATTGAGTGAAATGACATCAGACCTTTCCCTGGGTAGGTGTAATATATGCAAAGTGTAACTAGGTACCTATATTCCAGGGTCCGTGAGAGTGCGACTGCGGCTGACGAGCGTCACGAGTGCACGTGAGCTCCTAGCTTGGCGAAATAGTTCAAGAGCCAGTGTCGTGTAACCTGATATCATCTGTAGGCATTAATCTTCTCAATTTAAAAAATAAGTAATAGTAATTTATTTGCCAATAAGTAAATAACAATCTTATGCTAGTGGCTTATATTAGGTGTAGTTTCCTGCTAAATATCATATTTTTAAAAGGAAAACATATTAAAAAAAACATTTGGTAACTATTATAACATAGTATATTTATTTTTTAAATTGAAATGGCAAAGATTCTATCACCTCGTCATCTCGTCTATCATCATCGGTATAAAAACAATATATTGTTTATACCGAAAATCATAGATAATTTTTTTTTTTTATTGTTTTATGTTAACGAATGATGTGACGACCTAGTCACTCTCCTGTTGTTAAGCGACAAGATCGCCCATGACAGAACAGTCTCACTCGGAACTCTTAAATAGCTTTGCGTGACACTGCACTGCGCACATCATCCTGAGATATTAGCACAGTCTGGAAAGAAGATTACTCGATAATATAGTCTCATTTTCCCAGTAATTTCAGAAATGTTTCACCACCACGAAACTATGGTTTTATCGCAATATTTTCTTTCGGTGTTCGAATGTACGACCTAAATCGATGCGATGTCACTACACATGAGCAATCATTGCTTCACTTGTAAGCTGTAAAAAGTCTGGTGTCTAAGACGTGCATCATTGTAAATTAAACTTGATATATTAAAAAAAAAAAAACAATCTGTTAGAATCACTAGTTCTTTTTAGAGTTTCATACGAACTTTAGAGAATGTTAGGTAATGCATAGAACTTTAGCTCTCAAGCTACATCGCTCGCAACCTACATAGAAGCCGATGTGGGAACTCGCCAATGTGAATGTTTGACCATGATAATGTAAGGTTCGATTCCCATAATAACATGATTAGGTGTACGGTATAACATGGGAGTTGTCAAAGTTCAAAGAGATGATTCGAATTGTTCGATAACACTCGCAGCATCAGAAGGGTTGACTGCTATTTTCTTCTTGTTTGTGAATGACGCATTTTTAGTTTGTCATCTTCGTTTTCAATTAATATCTGCAGATTGTCTATAACTGGATGGTAATTAAGCTTAAACAAATGACTATCCCTAATACTACAGCTAGGTTATAATATAGCAATAACGCTAGCGATAACAGAAGCTTCCAATCTATTCTTGTTTTCTTTTTGAGATTTTTCTTCTTTCTTTCCTTTCTTATTTATTCTGGCAATTCTCGGGAATAGCTTAAATTGTTGCTTGCACCGCAGTGTAGGTTTAAGCTCTTTTCGACCTATTAAACACGCATATTTTCAGTGTATTTTTGCTTTTCGTTTAGTTGTGCTGAAAACATCGGAGACAGCAATAATCCATTCAAAAATTTCTGATCTCTTTTTGACCCAAACATTGCCATATGACAATGTTGTCTGCATTTTGAGCAGTATTGATTCTATTCAGAAAAATACATACCACTCTCCCGATGTAGCTATAAAGTCATGACCACGCGAATAAAGTTACACGAATAAAGTGACGCGAATATATACACAGCATATAAGTATTTCTGAAGTACCAGGAGATCAAGAATTATATGGATTATGAAAGCTGATTCTATTCAGTTATGTCAAAGTCAAAGTCTAAAGATTTATTGCAAATAGGCTATTTTTAGCACTTTTACAAGTCAAAATTATATTAGGTAGGTACTTAAGTTACCTTAATAAGCATATAAAATAACAAAGCGCTTATTTTCAAATATTATATAGCAAACCCATTACAATATATGAGTTTGAAAAAAAAAAGCATTTCTCTTTCTTACTACTGGTGCAAGCAATCCGAATATGAATATTATCCTCATCGGATTCTTTAATACCCAAGTTTATTGTTAATCCAATCTCACCGCATCATCTTGAAGATTCCTGCATAAATCAATTGGCAGGGGTACTATCGGTTGCATCCAGCAATTATTACCTTTGACCTTATTTTGACATTTGATTGTGTCGCAAGCGACCGTGACTGGTAAAGATGCAGGCTGTCAGTTGTTTCGTTGAGCTTGCAAGTGTGAAATAGTTTTGACTACTCGGTTACTTATATGTGGGTAGGTACAACTTGATTGTGATATTTTGAACGTTAACACTGTCGGAGTTCTGGCGGGAATGCGAAAAAGATTGCGTCACCGCATTGTTTTATTTTCCAAAACTTGTGTTATTTTCAGTGTTAGTGCATAAAATTGGTGGCAATCTATTCGTTAAGTGCTGGATTACAAGCGAGTGTGGGAAAATGGTATAATGATGGTGAAACGTTTCTTTTCGTGTTGTTTCCAAAACTCCATAGAAGCTTCAAGTATAGTTGCCACCACTTTACTAGGAGTATGACTCTGACTAGACTATGACTTGACTTGATGACTTCTACTGTGACTTGACACATATTTGCGTGAAATATCATTAACTTGATAAATTATTAATTACTTGACACTGGCTAAATACACAATAGTGTGGAGCCAAAACATAAAAAAAATACACTGTCCCACAACTCTTTACAAAAATATACAAAGTTGCCTCTTGGTCCCGGCGGAAGAATCTATCCCATCCTTACCCGTGGGTACTGTACGAGCCGACTAAACCAATATCCAGGGAGTCAGAAGCAGCATTCTTTCTATCCTTGGTCTGGATTGTAATCTACTGTGATCGTCACCAAGAAATCTGGCAGGCCTAATACTGGGAATCCTGGATTATAAGCGTGCAAAGTGGCAAGTGCATGATAAGCGTTTTATCGGGCCTATGGTCAGCAGATGTACATCATCTGACTGATGATGTGAAGCTTGATACTGCTCATCTGTAGCTTTAATACTAACCACTATCATAGTTTGTATATTAATTGTATTATTTATGACTCTGTTTATAAGTTTAGTACAACAAAGAAGAAACGTCAACTTTAAAGGTGCTAAAAGAGATCGATTTTAGCGATGAAGTCGTTTCATATTTCTTGGCAACCGTTGCATTCTTTGTAAACTTTTATAATTTAGTGTGAACCATAAAGAGTTATCTATCTATTTCTTTTCAAAGCTTTCCCTATACTGGCGCATTTTAAATCGCTACAACAATAACCATGGTTATGAAATATAATAGTAAAGTAGTTATAATTGAAGGTGGCAAGGCAATGGGTAAGTGAGCCGCGCTTCCTACAGGAAAGGGCAGGCGGCCACGTGACCCGTCTGCTTATCTAGAGCTGTTAAAACTATTTTGCTTTCAAACTTCCTTAATTAAGTGTTGAAATAAATAATACAATTTTTATTTATATTATTGAACAACAACATTATAATAATAATAATAATATATTTATTATTATGCATTTCATACGTATCTGACGGCGGCGACGTCTAGTTGTAAACTCTATGCGCAGCGGGCAGTACCGTAATTTACCCTGTGGTAGCATTTAAATGTATTACAGTGGCAACACCGGTACCTGTCATCGCTCCTCCATCCATCTGGCTATAAAAAGGGAGTGCTCGGTGTACTACGAATCATTCTTGCTCCGGACACGGCCCGGTGCACATACTGAAGGCCTATAGTTTTGTAGTTAGCCCGCCATGCATAACCCTGAACCTATATATCTATATAAAAAAGAAATAGTTTAATAAATACCAGACTTGATTACAAAACTCTATGTACAAAAAGCGTTTGTAAAGTATTATTAGATTGGAATATAATTACTTAATTGTCACCTATTATACTCGTTAACGCTAAGCACAAGATAATAAGTACCTACCTCAGTTTTCATTTAAGTAATTATGTTGAAGTAAGTAGTCTATATGTAACAACTCTTAGTTTTCCCTTGACCATATACCTTTACTCAACATTGCAACGAATCATGCATCACAAATTACTGCACATAAACAACAAGGACCCGTCTTGCTAATGGAAATAAACACGATTGGAGTAAAACGATGACACTTAACAGATTTACACTTATTAAGACGGAAGACCATAGTGTATATCACATATAGCCTTATTTTACTTCTTTACAACCTTCAGTCGAGCTAATCTTTATTCTAAAGGCAATAAAAGTTAAATCCATTTAAATACTGATTGGAATAAGCAAACCAGTCCTCCGGTCGGCAGTCCACGCGCTGTCCGCACGTTCATTGAGCTCTTCCCATGACATTATCCGAGCCCTAAGCATACGTCTAACTTAAGCGTTTTAACGGCACAATGTATTTTTAACCTTACGTTGAAAGGAATAGAAACGTTTTTGCTTGGATTAGGGAAGGACTTGTATGGTTTTGGATTAATAGAGAAAATAGCGCATCTGAGGCTCCGATGGCCCCAGAGATGGACCTCGCGTTTTATTTCCACCAAGGAAGACACGACTTAGTACGATGCATGGGGGAAAATATGGCTCCAAGTCCGTTCAACCGTATTTCACTGAGGTCGGTGGGGTCGCAAGCGCGGACATTATTAAACTGTTACTCCTCCGGAATCGTGAGACGTGACTTATGCAGATGTTTAAGTAGTTTGACTGATAGTTTCACGTGCACAGTGGTCGTTACTCATGTGAATCCTCGGCGCACGATTCGCCATGTTGGAAATTAGAAGGAAAGTTTCACAGTGCCCGTATTAGGTGGCCAGTTGGCACATTGGCGTAGACGCGACGGAGCTAGATTTTAAAATCTCACGCCCGAGTTTACTGCTCCAGAACAAAACGTCTTAAAATCTACCACAATGAAAACAGAATTTGAAAAGAAGAATTTGACACCTAAATTGGTCTTTATAAACAACTAGTTGCGCCCCGCGGTTCCCCGCGGATAAGAAGTATTTTAATTATTTGCTCATCCCTCGGGAAAATTTCACTTTTCCGGGATAAATTTTAGCCTGTATGTTAATTCAGTGTATAATCTATCTTGGCACCGAATATCATCCAAATCCATTCAGCCGTTTGAGTGTGAAGGAGTAACAAACATACACACATACAAACTTTCGCCTTTATAATATTAGTGTGATTTTGGTATGAAAAATATCGTAATTAAGACACATTTTGGAAGATAAATAACGGCTAAAGTCACGTCTGTTAAAAAGTCTAAATTACTCCAGATACGTGCTGATGCTCCCGAAAGCCGCCGCGGCTTGCGTTAGTAACTGGCTCCCAGAAGAAGGACATCGAATATGTCCGAAACCTGGTCGGAGTAATTTCAAAATTTTAATTGACGTGAGTTTAGCCGTTATTTATCTTACAAAACATATGACCAATCATCACCATCAGCCTGAAGACGTCCACTGCGGAACATGTATAGGCTTCCCCATAGAGCGCCTTGAGTGGCTTCTTGCATGCAACGGTTCCAGGGTTTTGACCAGATCGTTGGTACACCTCATAAACGGCCTATATCTGCTACTTATTTCTGTTCGTAGTCATAACTTAAAAAAACCTTTCTTCCCCATCGATTCTCAGTTGTATGAGTAATATCCAGCTTATTGCCATTTCAACTTGCTAATTTTATGAGCTTTATTATTAAAAATAATAATAATATTTGTGGACATTTCATACAGCGCTATCTAGTCTCGAAGTAAGCAAAGCTTGTACTATGGGAACCAGATAACTGATAATACTTAGATACTTTTTGTTTGTAAATACATACATTGAATGCAATATAACACCCAGGCACAGAACAAACATCTTGTTCATCACACAAATGTTTGTCCTGGGTGGAAATCGAACCCACAACCAACCCAACACAACCCACAGTTCAGAAGGCAGGGTTACTATCAACTGAACTATCGGGCTAGTCAACTACACGAGACTACTAACTACTACGACTACTACTAGTGATTCATGACTATAGTTATCTTGCAGATCTTCTCATTTCAGATTTTATATCGGAAGGAAACCCCGAGCTTAGATCTTTCCATCATCCATATTCCGTGTCTAGTTAAGAAATTGAGTTTTTGGTCGTCACTTAAAATAATTTCCATTTTTCTAATACCCGGAAGGTCAGTGCTTTGTAATCCTTAACTATCTCATTTAACAAGAGACAATATCAGGAAACCTCGTTATAATGTGTGATCATTGAACAATAACTGCCCAGTCCATGGAAATGGGTTCGCTTTCTCAGCGTCTTGCCACGCTTTGTGCGGCCTTTTCCTCGTGAAAAACTTGTGATCACGGACGGTGGAACCGTGAAGTTAAACGACGGTTAAAGTTAACGATAGAGCTCTAGAGCACTGTACTAGGAGAGCAGCTTAAGGTAGGGCACCGCGAAGAGCCGATGGATGCAAGAGGGAAACTGTCGCTCAAAATGGTGCGCTGTGAGGGAGGCCTATGTTCAGCAGTGTAGTAGTAGTTAGTGATTTATATGCATACATTATTATCAATGTTTTTGCTACCAGTAGGCTTCTAAGAAGACTGTGTAGCTTTAATTTAATATAATACAATACACCTTATTGTAAGTGCATATCAAATATACACAAAATAATTTATGAATAAATGAATGAGAACAATAACTAAAAATTGGTAAATTTGACGATTTTTACGACGTTACTGAAAGTAAAAAAAAAAAGGTAAAAGAAGCATTAAAACATCCTACTAACCTAAACTTTTACTAATTTAAACTTTTTGCAGCTCCCAAATATATAAGTTATTGATAAATTATATCTGGAACCTACAAAAAGATTAATTTCACCGCCCTTTTATGTGTGTTTTTTATAACCTTCAAAACCTTAAACGAAGATTAACTAATACCCGCAGTAGAACCAGCCCCGCCGTGACACCACATACGAGTCGCGCACGTAATTGCAACGAGCGCTCTACCAACCGAAAAAAAAACCATCTCTCTCATTGTTCCCGTCAATTTTCCCACATTTCGTCTTTTACTGTTACGCTAAGCTTCCTGATGCAGTGCAAAAAGTGCATACATTGAATTCCTCATATTACTGAGTGGTGCCACGGCGCTGGATTTGGCGTGTGCTTTTTTCGCAGCCAGGAAATCTACTTTGAGTTAGAATATTCATTGTGAAACTTGCCTTTAATCAAGTATTTAAAACTAGGATTATAGAGGATATTAATGGATAAGTGGATCAACGTAAGTTTGATGGTATGGTAGTATACTTATATTGAATATCTTGACAATTGAAGGGATGAGATCAAAAAGAGTTTAACATTTTTATCACAAAATGACTTATGGGTATCGTTGGATTCAGCGTGAAATAATCACCAATAATACATTCTCAAAATACCGATATGAGGCTTAAATCTCGAGATTTTCAGTCTAAAAACGGTTTGTCTGACATATGAATATAGTTCCCTTCGCATAAAAACACTATTATATTTATTATATTTTTACAGTAATTACGAATTAGTACTATGTTTTGTATTTTAAAATAGAATAAATACATTTTCAAGCAACTGAAACTTAACATAAACATTTTCTATTACTTAATACGCACTCTACATTAAAATGAAGCCGTTGAAGTTTAAAGTCAATTTTCTCGAAACTATCAATTTGACAGCTAAACTCTTTATTCTCACTCCTATTCTCACCCCTTGAATTGTAAATTATCATTTTACGGGACATACCAACATAATAATACAAATTTCAAGTAATTTTTAACTTTGTAATGTTGACAATGGAGATCTACGTTAATAAACCACTTTCAAGTTCGATTCACCTTGTCACGCATTCACCAGCTTAGGTACCTACTCCCCAAATCAAATGTGCGTAAAGAAGATTTACTTCACAAAAACTTACAGGTATCTTCCAGTTTTATCATTCCATTTAGCACTTGCCGACCTTGCTACTACATCCGTCACAAGATAACTGAAATACCAAGCAGTAAAGCCGATATCCTTGACATGTCTTCACGATTCCATCTGAAGATCATAGGTCAAAATGATTAGTAGTAGTACACCGTTATTATTGCTTGTTAGTGGACTAATGTATTTGATGTCAGAGGTGTATACTATTTCATTCATTTCATATGATTTATCTTATCATATTTAGTACTTTTCTACTCTGTATAATAGTTATTATAAATGGGAAAGTTCATTTGCGGCGTTATTTTTTGCAAAGACCAAAATAGTTGTTGTCCATTTTCAGTTTGTTGACAGGGTTGTCATCTTATCAACTATCCTTTTTTTGTAATATATTTATGTATGAAGATCAGTTGAAATGTCAGTGGAGTGAACCATATCGTTCATAGAACTGACAACCGAATGGGATGAAATTTTTTCGAGGGGTGATCACGAACTGGATGACGCTACGACTGGGTGGACCGAGGACCTGATCGAAATCTCGGGGAGCCGTATAGTACTCATATGTTAAAAGTAAGTAGCTGCTCAAAGTGAGGCTCAGTTGCGATAGTGGTCAAACGCAAGCCTATCTAGCAATAAAAAAAAGGCTTTGAGAGATGACATTGGTCAGCAGTGGACGTCTTCAAGATGATGATGATGTGCCTATGTATGTTGTAAGTAAGAGTATGCATGTTGGGTATTACTTAACGCGGAAAGGATTTTTATAAAATTTGTTATTTAGAATTCCTAGTGGAGTAAGACATATAGGATATATAAGATAGTTTTATCCCGAAACATTTCTTTGGCCTGCGTATTTGATCACCAATATTTCACGTGGGCGAATCTGCGGCATAGCAAGTAATAAAAATAATAGATACATCCCTTTATCATTCGCCAAAAATACTTCTTGAAACTCACTAATTGAATGGCCATAGTTGCATGTCATTCTAGTGCACATAGCAAGAACATATCGCCAAAAATTTTAACCATGTGACACATATGTTCGGGCATTCCTAATCCACGCATAGAGTTATGCCTTGAACATATTTCAAAATTCGAATGAGCAAACTCAAGGCAGCACAAAATGTTCAATTTAACAAAACATCCGGCATCCACCATCCATTCTAACTGGAGACTAAATTCGTGAAAGGACATCACACTTTAGCAGGATATCAATAGCCTGTTGAGCCTTTTCAAGAACTTGCGATATGAATTACCAATTATTTACTATTATTTACAATTATTACCAATTATTTGTTAATCTGTGACGATACTAACGATACCAACAAGTCAATTTCAAATGAGAACGAGTTTATTAAAATGTCGATTTGTTTGACAATCGTCACGTCGTGCGCGCACGCAGTCAATTACGATGGATATAGTTTTCATGGTTTAAAACATTGCAATTAATTATTGCATTCCATTTTAAAGGTTATAATAGTATTAAGTTCAAGTACGTTTCCAGAGTTTCAGTTATAATAGTTATAGTTTGGCTAGCATGCTACACCTTCGATCGCATAGTCACTTCCCATCAGGTGAGAGCGTGGTCAAATGCTAGACAAGTTTGAAGTACAAAAAAAAATATAGTTTCAGTTATAGTAGTATTTGAAATTTCTCGATTTTAACACATAATTTTTTGTTTGCTGATTTAATCATACAGAGGACTTAATATAATTGATTTAGATTTCAATTGGTTAACATCTTAAAATATCTAAATGATTGATTGTATCATGGTCAAAATGCATAATCGTCAAAACGTACAAATGTTAGAATATCCAAAATATTATGGTAAAAAATTATGTTAATTTTAAAACACTCGTGGGGGGCAACAAATATGATTGGCAAAATGTCTAAAAATACAAGCTATTTATATAAATACGTGGCACTCCAAAATAAAAAAATCACCATGATTATGCTGCTCGGATGACCCACCATTTTTTAAAAACATTTTAACGCTTATATTTTTTGACATTTCCACGTTATTGCCATTTCACATATTAACGTACGTACATTTTGACACCGGTATATTTAATGTATATGCTAACATATAAATGTTTTAATTATGATACTTTCAAATATTTCGACATTTTGTCATGTGAACTGTAAACTACTCACTATGAAATACATCCTCCTTCTCACAGCAGCTGTTTTGACCTTCGTGTTTAATAAAATACTGTGTGTCAAGATTTTTAATATTAAGGTTTTTGAGCATGACTTTTTGTGTTGTGTAGACTGTAGCTAGTGAAATTACTGAGCAAATGAGACTTTCTGACCTAACCTCACAGTGTAATTATCATATTACTAGTCTGCGCTGATATTTTAGGATGACGTGCGGAGTGCAGTATCACGCGAAACTATATTTTAGAGTTCCGAGTGACACTGCCACTGATATGGGCAGCCGTGTCACTTAACATCAGACGAACGACCTGCACGTCACGTCATTCCTTAAAATAAAAATAACGAGAATTATAATAATTGTATCTTAAACCGACATGATGTAAAATAAGTAAAAATACACGTTCGTTCCTGTTATCCTCCGCTTGTCCACTAGTATTGTGGCTGTCAAAACGTAGATAATAAAACAAAACATTGAATCAAAACTATATTTCTCATAATACATTCCTAAATTGGCACGGTCAGGACACCCAGCAGTTTGGTATTTCGTTTCTCGCAGCCATTTGTACCAGTCATTAGGTGCATAAGGTGATGCGCTGATATTTCGCCGTCCGCTGTGCTTGCGCCACGCGGATGACACGACCGTGCGGTTGGGGCCTGTAACACAACGTTTTAACTGAAGATTAACGATGACTTTTGACACAGGAGGTTTTAAAGTGTTTACCATTAAAAGTCATATTACCATATGACTTTATGGTGGTTTAAATCATTGATTTAAATCTTTATTAGTAAGTATACTTTCTACTACGATAATAAATAAACTGTTAATATTTATCCTACCATTGAAAGATAAGCCATAAGAAAACTGAAACGCTGTTTATGGTTTAAGTAGTAATTTCATTCCAGGCTCAATGGAATGGGATGGCATGCCTTGGGAGATGCGTATGCCCAGCAGTGGACTAACACAGGCTGATGATAATGATGATGATTAATCTCATTTGATGATAATGTTAATTTTAATTTCAGTAGGTGCTTGTATCTATTACAACGACTTGCGGCGTATTGGAAGAAAAGCTTTGCGTCTGCTATTACCATTTGCTTTTAAGATTCAAAAACATAAATACACTGCTCATTTAAAGCTAAATCGCTATGAAACGCTAAAGCATCGTTAAAGATGACCGCATTCTGAACAAAGAATAAGATTTTTTTTTGGTTTTGGCTCCACACTTTTGTGTATTTAGCCACTGTCAAGTAATAGATAATATCTCAAGTAAATTAATATCATATAATGTGTCAAGTCAAGTCACAGTCCAAGTCATCAAGTTAAGGCATAGTCTAGTCTAGTCAAGTCATACTCCTAGTAAAGTGGTGGCAACTTTACCAGAAGCTTCTATGGAGTTTTGGAAATAACACGAAAAGAAACGTTTTACCATCATTATACCACTTTCCCGCAGTCATGCCTATAATTCAGCACTTAACAAATAAAATGCCACCAATTTTATGCACTAATACTGAAAATAACACAAGTTTTGGACAATAATACAATGCGGCGAAGCGATCTTTTTCGTTTTTCCGCCAAAAAACTCAAGTACCGCCTTACCTTGGACAAAATGCCGAGTTTTTTTTTTAAGCTACTTTGGCTTTAGACTCGATGTAGGATCCAAAGTTTAGATTTGACGTCAGATCAACACCTAAAAGCTCAAGGTTTCCTAAATTTACAGATACACCAGAATAAGATTAATACGTCTTTAACCAGTTAAACTACAATTAAAATTCTTATATTAATTATATCGACTTTTTTTTAGCTAACCGTGAGTTGTACATCAGAGGCACAGGCCCCACAAGGTCTAACGGGCGGTTACTTCGTGTGGTCGTGCTCTCGCCAGATTAAACTATTGCATTGCATTGCACCGACATTTCGGTCGCCATGGTAACCAACACACGACAGATTCCCTCTTACCTTCAACCTTCCTTCAGAATTGTCGTTTTTGGGTCTTACTCGTCTTCTTTTGATTTTTTTTACGGTTTGGCTCCACACTTTTGTGTATTTAGCCAGTGTCAAGTAATTAATAATTTATCAAGTTAATGATATTTCACGCAAATATATCCAGTCGAAGTCGTCAAGTCAAAGTTATACTCCTAGTAAAGTGGTGGCAACTTTACTTGAAGCTTCTATGGAGTTTTGGAAACAACACGAAAAGAAACGTTTCACCATCATTTTACCACTTTCCCATACTCATGTAATACGCCTGTAATTTAGCACTTAACGAATAGAATGCCACCAATTTTATGCACTAACACTGAAAATAACGCAAGTTTTGGAAAATAATACAATGCGGTGACGCAATCTTTTTCGCTTTCTCGCCAAAAAACCAACCCTAGATGGTTGAATTATCTATTAGAAAAAATCTGCGCTTCCTATAGGCCACGCGGGCGAAGCCGCAAGCAGAAGCTAGTGCTAAATAAAGCGCAAATACTTGTTCTGAATCTGAGTGTTGTGGGACCACGATCCTTGTAGTTCCAGGATCCCAAAATACAGGAAATCCTAGTTAGGTAAGATCTATGTGTGTGATTGTTGGGCGTTATTATTAGCTATTAAAATAAACTTACCTGTTATTGAAGTTCAATAGTAATTATACAAGCTATTCTTCTGAAAGATTAATTAAGAACTTCTGCAACTAAACAAATAAACAAAAATATAGTTTTATATATTTATAATATCACCTCATTTATTTCCAAAGCTGTATAATTGTTTATTTGTAACCATTATTGTATCAGCTAGCATTTTATCGGCAGCTGTGAATTGTTTAAAAGCAGACTGAAAAGCCTATTGCATTTTAGAACATTTATAGTGCTGTTTGTGTCACCGTTATAAGATATAAATTGGAGATTAAGTAAACTATTTTGATGTTTAAACTTTAATACGCCTAACTATACTCGTATTATGGACTACGTATTTAGTATTAATGACTGCAGTAAATTAATTTGAAGATTGAGGTGAGTGGTAAGAGATGGGGTCTTATTGTTACACTGGGCGGGGAAATACGGACAGGCAAAAACTTATTTGAACAGTTTTAAAAATATAATGCTCTTGGTTTCTAGTTTATATTTAGTGAGATAGAACATTATGCTATATGAAACATCATTATTACTAACATCACACTAGTCACACTATCACACTAATATTATAAAGGCGAAAGTTTGTATGTGTGTATGTTTGTTACTTCTTCACGCTCAAACGGCTGAATGGATTTGGATGAAATTTGGTGCCAAGATAGCTTATACACTGGATTAACATATAGGCTACATTTAATCCCGGAAAAGTGAAATTTTCCCGGGATGAGCAAATAATTAAAATGCTTTTTATTTGCCTGTGAAACCGCGGGGCGCAACTAGTGTTCAATATATTTATATTCAAAGGGTTTGAATTGTTTTTACAATAATTTAGATATTCAAAATTAGTACTGGTTGGACCAATTATGAGTTTTACTAGCAAGACTTCATAGACATATAACTTTTATTATTTTTTATTATGCTGCTTTACCACAGACTCCTGGGTCCTTATATGGGTACTTATATGTTTGTTAGTTGTGTTGTTATTATTATTTTTTTTAACAAAATCAATACATGAGGGACTTATACATACTTTTTTACACTTTATAAATATCGAGAATATCAATTACTTTACTTCTATTTGCGTATACACCACGAGCAGACCACTACTCCTACCGCGTAACCGTTCTGGGAATCGGCTTCGCCTGCCATCCTGCACGCGCCAATTAACAAGTCCACGAGTGCGAGCGAGAGAGAACACGATTACGATCTCCGCCAGACTTACGCAGTAAGGCCCCAGCTCCCGTAAGCAGAGTCCGTTCGCGAGCTTGACGCATGTGCCAGCCATCGCCCTCCTCAACCAATTTTGAGAGAAGAGGACGACCCGACACTCTTTTGTTCTTTGAATTGTCTTAGAATTCATTTGGACATTTAGTTCTTTTATTTGAATTCTGAGCTTGGCACACCAAAATCATTACTGTCACAGCCACATCCACTCTATAAACGGCACGTCCAGTTCGTGACCGAACCCCGCTAATGTGTAGTATTCCGTAGTATGACCGCGATGAAGATACCACCGGCTATATTAATTCATTGCAATGGCATCGCGTACACTCAACAAAAAAACTTTCTGCACATTCTGATTAATACAATTTAGAGGCATGCACAGTTTAATAATTGTTAAACCTCATTTTAAATACGAAAAGTCTTATTTAATCAAAAAAAATTTGTCACGATAGATACATGTAAAATTTCAAACATTGTATGAGCTTTATCTGAGTTTAAAACACAGTTTTGAGCAGCTTTTTCTGTAATTGACTGTACTAGACGTCGGTCATTATCAGCGCTTCCTGCGTGCTCTTGTTGGAATTTCTAACAGCCCGTGGATCTTCGCACGGTTTAATTAAGTTATAAGAAGTGAGAAATATATTATCAATAAGGAATAAAAATTTATTAAATAATTATTGAGAGATTTTTTTTTTTTTTTTTTTTTTCAGATAATTAATTAGGACTTTCAACTGTTAAGCCACAGTATTCGCGATGCTAAGTCTATGTGTAAAACGTACCTAAGTTTGTATTGAAAAAGTTTTAGTCCCGCCATAATAATAATAATAACACCAATAACAATATTAACAATAATAAATATAGGTACAGGTGTTCTTTTTTTTGTATGGACCTTGGTTTTATATTCAGAGTGCAATTAACCAGCGTAAAACGGGTGTACAATGAATAATTACTAATTTGGATTTATAATTTTAATAAAACTTACTTTCAAATTATTTATTTTTGGTTCAAATATTATGCAATAATTATTAAAAACAATTAAAACTTGCAACACAGACGTTGACAAATGAACTTATTTTCTCTAATCTGTAAAAAAAAAGAATTTTTTTTATCTGTAACACGTATCGAACAGCTGTCACATGTCAATTTAAGCTGTCAATGTCGAATCTAGGTAACACCATCTGCGGCACAGATTAAAGAAAAAATATCTGTGCAAGCGATAATACTTCAACTTGGACAAAACTTTTCTTAACGCTAAGAAAAGACTATATAACCTATTACCTGTCATCTCCGCAAGTTCTTTAATTCAACCAATTGCAACAACACTGAAATAACGGCAAATTGGAACAAATATGTTACATGGTAAACGTCCTATTAATAAATCATATTTTAGAAAAAATCTAATGAAAATGCCGTATAATTCGTTTCTACTGCCGTATTATCTGCTCCTGCCTTAGACAGGGAACAGGATTCCTAGATTGCAGTACTGGCGATTTAAACACGATCTTCAGGTACTTACAAGGTTAAATTGAATTAAGACCTATTTACACTGCACATTGCTATTAGATGATCATCGGGCGAGGCTGTTCCGGCAAGAACATTGTCTTTAAGTGCTATTGAGACTTCATAACTCTTTGGTTAATCACGATTGGGATTGAGACAGTGGGATCTTTTAACGTATATTATTATATGTACTTTTATATAGACTTGTTGAGTGGTAAATTGGTTTACTGGACCGGTACCTCAGTTGGTAGTAACCCTCCCTTCTGAGATATAGGTTGTGGGTTTGATTCCCACCCAAGATAAATATTTGTGTGATGAACATCGATGTTTGTTCTGTGTCTGGGTGTTATATTGTATTCTATGTATGTATTTATAAACAAAAAGTTTCCAAGTATTGTATTAGGTATCTGGTTCACATAGTACAAGCTTTACTTAGTTTGAGGGTAGATGGCACTGTGTGAAATGTCCACACATATTTATTTATTTTATTTATTTATATGACTTGGGTAGAGCAGCAACAGCTACGCTATCGAAATATTTTTTGGTCTCGCTAAATAAATCCAATTCAAATAATCTATCCAATAAGATATCTGGAGGGCTGTGACGGACCATTATTTAGTACCACACTATATACTATCATTTTTCTTGCATTTTTATCTTTGCTCATAGTCAAGTTGCGTACTCAAGTACGAATCTGATCAAATCAAATCAAGTATCTGTGATTTAAAAAAAAAGTTGTTTAAATTCTCTGATGTTCGTGATGTCATGACTACGGGTTCCGCCTGAAAATCAGTTTTTTAAGGTCACGCTGGCCTTAATCTCATGCTGAGTCGGGACCTGGTCATGACATCACACAACGTTACATCTGTTATATTGTCTATTCTTTCTTTATAAATTATACTGTATTCTCTTATAATGTAATGTAATGTTGTGTGGTGTCCTGAATAAATGTCTTTTCTTTCTTTCTTTCTTTCTAGATAAGTTGATTTGTGTTCATCGAACTAACAACTCCAGCCCAGTACTATACAGTGTACATAGGTTAATATTCTCTGACCATAGATGCAGCTGTTAGTTTATTGGAAGAGCTTGTATTGCTTGTAATGCCACCAATTTTATGCATTAACACTGAAAATAGCACAACTTTTGGAAAATAATACAATGGGGCGACGTTATCTTTATCGTTTTCCCGCCAAAACTCTGTTTTTAATTTTGTATTTATTATCTAAGTACTTACATAAATGTTTCAAAAATTAATATTGAAGTTCAACAGCATTAGATTTTTTTAAAAGCCCGCAGCAATATCTGGTCTCCACAATCAACCTTATATCATTTATCAAAAGTACCAAACGCAAATAGCCCGTAACACTGTTTGATTTATGTGCCACTAGATGGCGGTGCGTGCCGGCGCAGGCGCAGCGTAAAACACACAATAATTTTCAATACACACGCCTCCATTAAATTACTCATCTTCGTCGTGAGATTATCGTGGGATATTGGTGTCAAGGGGGGCTACCTTTTACCCAAACGAGATTTGGTTCGGTTTTAATTTTAAAGGTAAATTAATAAAGTGCTTACTGTTTAGGTACGTTTACAAATAGAACAAAAAAATTAAGGCACTTCACTGCAATATTTGTTTTCAAAATTTTTGAATTACTTAGGTCTTTATAGTTGCATTTGTCTTGAAAATTACAGAAAATAAACTTTTTTATTCATTAAATCTCATAATATTGTTTTTTTTTTTTTAAGGTACTTCATTATTATTTTACATCGACCATATTGTCCAAGTATCTTATATTATTACATTACATGTTTGGGTAGCTAACACACTGTTCTACTATATTTTTTCTTAGTTTAAAACCGTAGTAGTCCCCAAAGTCTAGGGAAAGCAATGTGTGTAATTTAGGTCATTATTAAGCTAAAATACAGCGGGTAGGTAGGTTTATTGCAGAACTTAATAGAGATCGGTTGTTACTTGACTTTCATATAACAGAGTATCATCACAACCATAGAAGCAAATCGTGATATTAATTATCATGATAACATAAAAATGAATGATGGAGAGATTATGACTGGCTTGGGCCTGGAGTTCAGTTGACAATAGCTCTGCCTTCTGAACTAATATAGGTTGTGGCTTCAATTCCCACCCAGGACAAACATTTGTATGTGAACATAGGTGTTTGTTCTGTGTCTGAGTATTACATTGTATTCTATATTCTATATTTATAAACAAAAAAAATTATCTAAGTATTGTTTCAGTTGACTGGTTCCCAAAGTACAAGTTTCGCTTAGTTTGGTACTAGATGGCTTTATGTAAAATGTCCACATATATTTATTTATTTATTAAGAAGGTGTTCAGTATAATAATTTGTCACAAATTCTCTAGATCACCAGCCTGCAGGTTCAATCTCCATATGATAGGCTGTCCAATGAAACCATCAGATAAAACTGGGAGGCGGCGCCCCGATACCAAAAAACGACGCTACGGTACGACGCTGTAAACAGCATGACAAACTCAACGCAACTGCTGGTTCCAAATCCCCAATCGCACTCAAATCACCGAAGCTTTGCTCAATAATAGACAATTTTTTTCATGCTGAAAAATAGGCTTTCCACAGTAAGCTATGAAAACCTTAAAGTTGGTAATGACAAGACTGGATAGACCAGAGCTTTCAACAATGATCTTTCCCTTTTCTGCTTCCCAAATTTTGTATTCTGGCCAATTAAAGGTTTTACCTGAAAACATTAAGATTCTTACAAAATACGGTAGTGCAAAGAGCTCCATCATGAGATAAAGTGGATGATATAAATATAATTATCACATCACACGTCATCGGCTTTAGCAGTTTGCTATAATCACCACACTTGGCTTGGAATCTTGGTGATCGCAGAAGATTATAAAGCAGACGTAGGGGAATGATTATGCTGCAGTCCATTCCCAGAATATTCCCTTATTATCAAGCCGCACCCACGGGAAGAGA
Source organism: Ennomos fuscantarius (assembly GCA_905220475.3). NCBI lineage: Eukaryota > Metazoa > Arthropoda > Insecta > Lepidoptera > Geometridae > Ennomos > Ennomos fuscantarius. The sequence goes on along the minus strand of HG992036.1, from coordinate 10,784,323 downwards.
AAAGTTATATTCTTCTGGCATCATTATAAATACTAACCTTTATTAAAGTAAATTATACTTATTATAAAGTGTACATATGAAATAAGAAAAGCTATGAAACGTGCGTCCACTCACGCGCACGGTGCGACCTCACAACCCGCGAGCGACGCTGAGCCAATTTGCAATCTTCAGTCACCTACTTTCCATGGAGTTTGGCAAGTCTTCATTTTAATTGGAGCTTGCAAAAATTTGAGAAGGGTATGGTAAGATTGTACTTAGCACAAACGCAAAGCGTAAAAAACTGACTTCAAACTTATATGGTTTTCTCAAGGATGCCAATTTCAGAACTAGACCAAATTGAAATGGGACCACACGTCAAGCACCTGCATCTCAGCAGACCCAGTTGAAAGTTCTGAGGTAACAAACATAAAATAAATAAATAAATATGTACAGTCGAATTGAGAACCTCCTCCTTTTTGAAGTCGGTTAAAATTAAAACTAGCTAAAAATTAAGTCTGATTAATAAACCTATTAAACTATTTTGGTTTTTCTTTATAGCATCTGTACATCTATCTGTATCTGTAATACACACTAGGCTTTATGAATAAGCACTTCCGGTCCACTAAAAATATTATGAACACGTCTATTGAAAGACAAAGGCGATTGTGAAGGCTCTCATCTGCCCACATGTAAGAACAGAATTACATAATTAAAACAGTACATGAGCTTGCATTATTCGCTCCTCTACCGCTCTGTAAAATCTCGCGTCGTATATTTAGCCTCAGTCCATCAATAAATAAGAAGGGTTTTCCATTGTAGGTCTGTGGGATGATCATGGAACTTTGATTGCAATCCAACAGGAGAAATGTCATTCCTAATTTGAAAATTTCCATAGTAACTCTGTCCGTCGATAAATATGAAGGCCTTTCACTTGCAGTTCTGTCGGGTGATCATAGAACTTTGGTTGCATTTCAAAAGGAGAAATTTCATTCCTCATTTGATAATTTCCATAGTAACTACACACATTTCACATTCTTTTTTGACGGCACTTTCTGGGCCATAGTGGTGGCCCTTTCTCTTTCCTTCGCTCTACTTTTGAGATAAGGCCTGATTGAGATCAAACAATCAATTTGTGCCAAGGACATACTGTAGCCTATTTGATACAGGTACCCTTTTCGGCAACGCTAAGATACCTGCGCAGGACAATTAAAAACCATTTGGCGAGGAAAGTTAAAGAAATTACGACTTTCCAGTTCATTTTTCCAGCAGTTTTCTTGATCTTTCTCTCTTGGCAACGACTCAAGTTGAGGCTTACCTAAGAGGACCCCTTCCCATTTACCATCGACCTTCCGCCAGTTGAGGGCCAGCGTCCGAATTCCCAAACGGTGACGCCTATAAAGTTGGCAGTTGCGAAAGACAGCATGCTTTAAATACTTCGTGATAGAGGCCAACAGCATTGGTTTATTCAAAAAAGCAAGTATCATTGGATGGTATCAAAATCCTGTTATCGACTCAATGATAAACTTCAGACACTGTTTTATGCTGATGTACAAGTTAATCACTAGTTAATAGATTCAAACGCGTGGGCAATGCGGTAACGCGAATACGCGTGCTGGTATTGTTGGACCATGTAAACATATCTTACAATTACAACTCGTCGACTCCCTTTACCATGTTTAAGGTCCATCACACACCAAAGTGAAGTAAAGTGAGAAAAGGTTAATAACAAAATCGTAATGCTTGATTTTGTTCGGATTATTAACTTAAATTAAAATTTAAATTTGATAATACCTAGATTTAAGTTTTATTTCATAAATACTTTTTTATTTAGTTATATGGGCATTCAATAGCATGGGCTGAATACACACATTAAAGGAAAAGAACGAATTAAATTCCACCTTTTATATATAAATGAATCTCTACTTCCCTAGGTCATTGCATCACCCGTAAATGGGCGGAACATTTTCGCTGATTCTTTTTTGTTGTGTTTATTATGGTCAGGAAAAGGTGATGAACGGAAAATTAGAAGATTTTAACCATGCGGGTGAAACCATGGGGCGCAGCTAGTAAATTATAAATATGAAATCGTTAAATTTTATTTCCTATTTTCAAAATTGTTTTTATTCTTTCTAGGTGGCCCGATGACCTGGTCAGAACCGCGGAGAGCCGATGGATGGAGGCCAGCAGGCGCTCTAAGTGGCGCTCTATGGGGGAGGCCTATGTTCAGAAGTTGACGTCTTCAGGCTATTGATGATGATGATGATAGTCATTGATTTACATTGATTGCCTATAAATAATATATTTGATAACTAGGAACTCTGCCTTTGCATTAAATATCTAGAAGTCTGTGCAATAATAAGAATACATTAATTATATTTCAAATGTATTATCTACATAGAATTAAGAATGTTGATAATAAGTAATAAATGAATATTGTTGATATACAATTATATGATAAAATTAATGATTTGCCTAAATGGCAATTTCTGAATAAAAAAACATTATCACTTGGCATTTTTAGTCTTACAAAACGACGCCCACGCAGCGATTGTTTGAGTTCTTCCTAATAATTTATGCACGGTAAACCTTTTAAATATCCATTTGAAACCTTATTGTTAAAAACTTATGGGTCATTTCGATTTGACGAACTTTGAAAGTTCGTTTGTTATATTACAGTATCAACTTGTTGTAGACTCAAGGTACGAATTGTTCTTACATTTTGAGTAATTTAGCAAATTTGAAAGCTATTGTGAGTCATGTTCGTAGGTGTAACTTTTAAGCATTGTAATAGACGTAATCATAATTAATTTATACATGTTCAATGTAATTATCTATTGTTAGCTAAAACTAAATAAGAATAAGAATAAAAACGCCAAACGATCACATACATAGATCTTGGACCCTAACTAAGCTTCCCGGTAGGGAATATATATATAGGGAATTCTAGGGATGGACCCAAGAACTACGAATACCATGGTCCCGCAACACTCAGACTCAGAAAAGTATTTGCGCTTTTTAGTGCACAAATATTAATTGAGTATTAATAATTATAGAAACGTAAAGATTTTAATAGGAATAATTGGTGTAAAATGAGATTAATTTATTCACAGATCAGAGATAAGATTAGTAATAAGTAGCTACGGGGTTTAATAAAAAAACGATTTTAGACAAATAAAAAAGTGCCAAAATTTAAGTTGAATAAAGCAGCTTGTAGTTTTAAATTATCTTTAGATAAAATGCTATAAACGTTTCCTTTGGTACTGGTGAGCGCAAAAGTTTTCTAAATGCGACGAATTAAAAATATTTCTCCAATATTGTTACACCACGAATCCATTCATATAATGTTCTCTAACTTACCTTTCGTACTTTTTTAATATTCGTGTTATTATTATTTTTTTACTTTTAAGCTGTACGCATAAATCCTGTGACAATTTAAACCAAGTTTTGGATAACAAACTTCAAAAGGTCTATGTTAATTCAAAAGTTACCAAAAGTAAGTACACAATGTTACCAGACATGGACGAAGCTTTGCTATTTGACTAAGACTCTATGCACTTTAAATACTACTTTTTAATTTCAAATAGTTTAACGTTTGACTATAATTTAGCTGATACTGTGACAACATAGCTGAAGAAGAAGCCATGCTACGGCTTGATTTGGAACTGACTGATGGCTACGTCACTTGGTTTCATAGTACATGAAGGTTCAATAGTGTTTGATCTTTTACAAAAATAATTCCTAAAAAATTTTGCAACCAGCGGGACTTAACTCACGCCTTCCAACTCACCGGATTAGACGCTATTCTAACTAAGCTAAAGGTTGCATACTCAGTGGCTGCGAAAATCTTTAGGACTATATTTTTGGATTGTTTATTTCTTTAAGCACTTTTCTCTTTACCTCTTCCACGTTGCCAGAGATGACCATCAACCACGAGCATCTTAGTGACCCCGCGACGGTCATTTATAAACACGACCATGGGAACTGGCAGATAACGCATCGCACGTACCTCAGCGCAGTCTATACACTCTGGGCTTGCAATTAAGTTACCAGTTACCACCTTTAAATTTTGAGATGTTAGTGTTATTATCTGATATTGATTGGCTGTTGTCAATTATACAGATTATGTACAAGTGATATGATGCGAGTGGTAATAAATTGGGGAGAACGGTACAACCTGGACCACAACAACAAGAGGGCTCAGCAGTAGGCAATATGGGGCTAATGATGGTGATAATATTATTTGTACACTGAGGGATGATGATGAAATAGTCAACACAATCTTTTCCCGTAGGTGCTGTAAGAATCGCTTCCCGTATAGTATCTATAGTAATGACAAACGCCCCTTGCTGGCATGGCTTGCTGATGATATGTAGTACGAGCTTCTGCCAAAATAATTCAACCACCCATTTCACCCTCTTAAGGGTGGAATTTCGAAAAATACTTTCTTAGCGGATGCCTACGTCATAACATCGACCTGCATGCCAAATTTCAGCCCGATCCGTCCAGTGGTGTAGGCTGTGCGTTGATAGATCACTATGTCAGTAAGTCAGTCACCTTTGAGTTATATATATTTAGATAATGGAACCCTTCGTTTTGTATTATCTATAATCATACTAATTATATATTATATATATATATATTATATATTTATATTATTATATATATATTACATTATTATATATACTTGACAATTTTAAACAATTTATTTTAAAAAAATACAAAATTAAATCAAAATTTAATTATAAAACCAAAATTTAAAAGAATTTACAAAAATTACACGAACGCGATTCGTAAACAAACTAATATGACGGGAAGATGCTTCCTCGACGGTGGTTCGCAGCGGAAAAAGAGCGGCCGCGCGCTTGCGCCGCCTTTTATACCCTCCGTGGTCTTGCATTATTCTTATCTCCTATACGGCCTTTCCTGACAGGAGGCCGTCCTCGGACTCCCTTAGTTCATAAGGTCGGCTTCCAGCAACGGCATAGAAGCTCCTTGGTTCGGCTGCTCGTCAGGCGGGGCACGGTCAGGCGCTTCGTAAGCCACACGTGCCCGAAGCGCTGGCACGTCGCTCGGCAGGTTTCTGCATGCCAGAAGTGCTGGGCTGGTGTTCGTCGCTTGCAGAAAACATCGGAGCCCTGGATACCGGCTCGTCGGCTAGCAGCGGTGGCTCGGCAGCGGTAGCTGTAGGCTCCTGTTCCTCTAAATCTGCTTCTGCACAGCACATAAAGAAAAACGCACCCATTTGTATACTCACATACAAATTGGTGACATATTAAGCACACACAAAACAAGATCGAGAAAAGAAGCACTACGTGACGCGTATCTCGACCACAGGTTAGTCAGAGGCACTTCGTGAAGCGTAACTCAACCATATATAAAACACACACATCAAGGGCATGTTTTATCCACAGCGGTTAGAGGCACTACGTGACGCATAACCGAACTTGTGTTTCCAGGAATTAGAAGCACTACGTGAAGCTTATTCCAACACAAGTACAGGGATTAGAAGCACTACGTGAAGCTTATCCCACCACAGTTACAGGGATTAGAAGCACTACGTGAAGCTTATCCCCACAACTGCAACACTCACCATCAAAGTAAGCAGCACACACATCAGGAGTCCACTCCCCTCGCCATGGGATAATGTACTCCGCTGCCGCTTGTGTCGACTTCCCGTAGGAGCGCGCCAGTAGTTGTAATTCGTACCTTCCATGCGGTAGGGCCTTCGTTACTTGGTACGGGCCACGCATGCCAGAGTCCAGCTTCCTTGTCGACTGTGACGACTTGTTCACGAACACAAAGTCGCCGACGACCCTTGTTGACATAAGCGTCTTGGAGTTGCTGGTCAGCGTCTAGTAGTGTGGGCGCCCTATTATTCATCACCGCATCTTAACGGTATACCTTTGAAAGTTCTGTTTTGAATTAATAACCGGGGATGTACCGTCTAAAGTAACAAAAACTGACAGAGTAGCATGGCCTTAAAAATGTGTAACCTGTTTAGACATTGCTTGGCACTCACGTGTTAACAAAAGCTTCTACCTCATGCTCGCTCGGTCTTACCTGACCATTAGTAATCATTTGACCTTAGTACTCTACTTCAGTTCGAAGAAATTTACATTTCTTAAGGTTGATGGAAAATCCTGCCTCAGTCAGAGTCTTTAGAATCACTATACTCGCGTTTTCGCTTGTTTTGTTGAAAATAACCTTTGCGAAACACACCACGAGCTCAAACGGGTGTAATCTCATCAGGTTTCACATAAATGGACAGAAAACTCACTAAATTCATAGCAGCTGCGCGAATTTGAGGATCAGTAACACCAGCGTGTAACTATCGCTACAATGAACTCGTCACTCAAATCGTTAACAATGCGTAACGTAACAACAAACGTCTAGCGTATTCTGCATACGTGGGATAGTTATCGGAATCAGTTTTCATAACACCAAATAAATTCTTCGCGATATCTACTCGTATAAGGCACAATGTTTGAATTCGCGCTTGAAATTTGGCTAACTACGGTCATTACTATCCCACTCGTATAGCCACGACCTCACGTCACCTTTTAGACAATTACTTATACGCGCTAAACACTCACTGTCATCCCATCTATTTAGTTTGCGCAAATGATCAATTTTACTACACAACGAATCAAAATTATACAAAGACAGACCGAAATGCGACATTAATACATGGTTTGATCTTACCGGCATGGCATCATAGCATTAACGAGCTTTTCGGTTACTTCACTTATAACCATATCCGCGATGAGCGGAGGCGTGCTTGAACACGGCACGGACAGGTCCAGACTTGCAGGGTACGACTCGGCGCTCGACGGCGCAGTCAGCGGGCAGACGGCTCGCACGACGCGGCTGGCGTGCCGGAGCATCCGGTGCTGGCGCCGACATGGCGCGCGATGTACTCGCAACAACACTTGCACTGCGTGTCCTGGAATCTTCCAAAACACCTAAGCGGCTTATGAAAGTTTGAATCTGGGCTTCTAAACCAGGAATAGACGTTCGATCTCGTTTACGACTTTTACGTTTACTAGTCTCAGACATAGCTACAAAAATGTTAAGCGGAAAATCTTTAAAATCACAACAGCAAAAGCAAAGCAATATTTGAAATCAAAATAACCAAGTCAGAATTGAGTTAGATCCCACTATGTTTCCAAAGGAACGAATCGCATATACAATACGGTCGGTCCCCGTAACGTTCACCGCTGTCGACGGTGCCCCGCTGTCCTCTCGTTCCGGCATCACAGGAGCGTGCTGCCCAGGCGGCGGGTGGGCCTCCGAGGTTGCCGCGGTGGCAACCACAGCATCAGGCAGCCGTGGCGGGTGATGAACTGCAACACCGGGTGGAAGTGGCGCCAACCGTACTGGCGATAGCGTCGGCGTCCGGCGTTGCGTTGGCACCATGGGAGGCGTCCGTGGCGATGCTCGGCGTGAGCTCCACCGCCTCGTTGCTCGCCGAGTGCTTCGATGCGGTGAAGGGGACGCCAAGTGCCGTGATGGCGGCGATGTTCGGCCGTGCCGCGAAGTGTATCGCTCAGACGACCGTGCTGGTCGCGCCGCAGACCGTTCTTCTAACACCGCCAGCCTGGCTAGCATCGCCTCCATTTCGCGCCTAAACCCACCGTCTGGTGTACGATCTCGGTACCTACTTTGTCGTCGCGCATGACTATCACGACTACGACGGCGATCGCGGCCCGACATTATAAAAGAAGCAAAAGTAAAGTGGGCACTTAAAGTGGTAGGATAGAATCACGTGGAATACGCAGATCCTATCCCACTTCTGAACTTGACAATTTTAAACAATTTATTTTAAAAAAATACAAAATTAAATCAAAATTTAATTATAAAACCAAAATTTAAAAGAATTTACAAAAATTACACGAACGCGATTCGTAAACAAACTAATATGACGGGAAGATGCTTCCTCGACGGTGGTTCGCAGCGGAAAAAGAGCGGCCGCGCGCTTGCGCCGCCTTTTATACCCTCCGTGGTCTTGCATTATTCTTATCTCCTATAATATAATATAATTATATTATATATAATAATGTCAAGTGTTTTATATATATGTCAAGTAAATATATATGTCAAGTCAAGTCATAGTCTAGTCAAAACAAGTCATACTCCTAGTAAAGTGGTGGCAACTTTACAAGAAGCTTCTATGTAGTTTTGGAAACAACACCAAAAGAAACATTTCACCATCATTATACCACTTTCCAATGCCTGTAATCCAGCATTTAAAAAATAAAATGCCACCAATTTAATGCACTAATGCTGAAAGTAACACTTTTGGTAAATAATACAATGCTGACGCTATCTTTTTCGTTTTCCCGCCAAATCTCCATAAAACTCCTTTTGTCGTAGTCAAATAAAACCTTGCTAAATAGGTAGTATCTACAATGTTTACTTGTCAACAGCCTTCATTCACGAGTCTAGTTGTCGTCGCAGCCATGACCGGGGTATCGGCCGAGATCGCGACGTGTGCGCAAGAGCTCCAAGATACGATCTGTTCTCATGGTCCGTACAGCTACTTCCGAATGAAGGCTTCCTAGCCGTTTCACATAAAATTGATGTAAAATTGAATATCCTATTGATTATTTCAATTCGAATTGTAATCATGGCTATGGAAGAGTTTTTCAGAAACTAAATGAATAAACAACTTAAAAATTGCAAACAAATTAGGTTATACTTTGTTAATGTAATCAAAATCAAATACAAGATTTATCTAAAGAAATAAATAAGCATATATCAAAGGTAAATCTTATGAGCACTAACAGCAGCTAAAGATTATTTTTTTATTCGAGTGGCATGATAGCTTAGTTGGTATTATTTCTGCTTTATGAACTGTAGGTTTTGCGTTCAATTCTCGCCCAGGACAAACATTTGTATGATGAACATAGGTGTTGAATGGTGGTTTAATTAATAGGTGGTAAATAAATGCCAAGCCCATACTGGAACGTTTTTGTGTTTCCACCAAAACTTCCTGTAATTAGATTTCTGATAGGATCCATCATTTTCTTTGTACCATGTGCCTAAAAGAGTTACTACATCGTTTTTACTAGATATTACCTAACAACTTTCACAATAATCTTCAAATCGTTTGGTTTAACAACTGTTTATCTAACACATGTTTAAACCTGACTGTCGTTTATCGCCCACTTAAGGTTACACGGGACGAATGCTAGGTCGTAAAACGGAAGATTTTGCACTTTCCCTCGATCACTTTTATTGATGCATTTTATGATTTTCTACCTTATTACTATTTAGAAGAAAAGTAAAATCAAAATATATAAAGTACGTAGTTATCTGCGTACTTGGGGTATTTTGCTTTGCTATTTTTTTAATCATGTAAGATGGAGTTCAATGACTTTTAAAACAATTGATTATACAATTCAACTTAACATTAGAAAAGCTTAATACTTTTCGTCAGCCGATGAGTACCAAAATAATCACACTAATATTATAAAGGCGAAAGTTTGTATGTGTGTATGTGTGTTTGTGTGTATGTGTGTATGTTTGTTACTCCTTCACGCTCAAACGGCTGAATGGATTAGGATGAAATTTGGTACCAAGATAGCTTATACACTAGATTAACATATAGGCTACATTTTATCCCGGAAAAACATAATTCTTCCGTGAGATGAGTAAATACTTAATAAAATACTTTTTATACGCAGGTGAAACCGTGGGGCGCAACAAGTATTAAATATTAATTTTACCTAGAACTTCATATGTAATACCTAAATAACGAATAATTTAAATACATTATAACAGTTACATACGGCATAATTGTTCCATAGATTGACGCATATCTAGGGGCATAGGCCAAGCGAGATCTATAACTCTTCTGTACAACTCAAACAACATTACCACTAGCCACAGACTACTAAAACAGCGACGAAATTTTGTTATACACAAGCAGTAGGAAAACCATTGTAGGGTTAGAAGTTTAGGCTGTGGATGCAAGGTAAGGTCACGTTATAGCACACGTCCCAAAGGCTCGATAGGTCATTGAGGTGCGAGTCAGGGATCAACTCGAGTTAGGTCAATGTTACTGTCATGCAGATATTGTGACGTTTGTCGTATTTGTTTGTCAATTTATTCTGTTGAAAGGAAAAGAAAAGAAAGAAGGAAGAAAAAAAGAAGAACGAATGGTGGTAAGTAAAAAACAAGACATAATAGAACAAGAAATAAAACCCGAGGAAAGAAAAGAAGAAGAGGTGGGAAGTGTACATTGAAAGTGTATTATTGAAAGGCAGGGTTAATGTTTCCGTTCAACAATGAAAACTCGTGCATCAATCTTTTGGAAAAATCATTATTCAATATTGCACAAGCTAATTGCCGGTAATTTTATTGAACCAAACTGATCAATGACTTAAAATTCAAATAAAAAACGTATAATAGCCATTCGTGTAAATCGTTTTACAGTTAACAATAAGGGGACATGCGACGCAATTAGTGAATTTAAGTTAGCCATTTAACTAGCATTCTAGAAACTGTTTCGTGATCACGTACTAATTATGTACAAACTGAAAGTTTTTATAGTCTTTGATTGAGATGGACATGCTGTTGTAAAACGTAATAAAGGTCTCAGATTTGTTACAGTATGTAGCAACTTAGAAAAGGAAGGAAATAACAAATCTCTAATGTAAGCTATGAGCGCTAGCGAATACTCAGTAAATCTAGCAACCTGATGGAATCATTTTTACTTGTAGAAAAATTTTTTCTTGAAATCATATTTTATTTTTAAAATCGTTCCAAAAGTTTTATCTTTAAAATTCTACAACTTAAACGAAAAATATTCAAAATTGTTTCCTTAATTTTATACTTAGTACTTATAGACCTTGTTCCTATAAATTTAGTATGAAATTTTCTTGTGTGCTCCAACAATAGCTCTAATATCCCGACTCACTTTATCGTTCATTTTCCACCCTTAAGTATTGTAATGTATTCTGTGTCTTAAGCATCATCATCATTAACATCAACTACTGATCATTCTGCATAGAATGCCACTTTGAACAGTTACTTGGATTTTGCATCCAACGGCTTTCCGCGGCTCTGACGAATCATTGGTCCAACTGGTGGAGCCGCTCTACACTGCGTCTTCAGGTTTGTAATCGTCACTTGAGAACATTACATTTCTTTCACATCGGATATCAAGTAAAAAAGAACAATAATGTATTCTGTGCTCCATCCGCTTAGTCCCATGACTTAACTTTCAGCACAGATGCCGCTATCGCGTTAGTTCAGATGTATGCTGACATCGTGAAAGTTGATTGTCTGTCAGTCATCGCGACGTGGCTGTAACAGGTTAATGATGTTGCGCACGTCCAAGAACTAGATTTCTGAGGATGTCTTTAGTTGGATTTACTTCCTGAGAAAAGTTTTTTCTCGTGTGAGTAAAGTGAACGAATTTAGTATTTCATAATTATTGAATATTATATTATTTTAATTTTGAGATTTGCAATATTAATTAGTCAATGCTCAAAACAAATATGTATTATTAATGTTCTTAAGATGATGTTCTTCACGCTTTTCTTGGAGCTCCCAATATTGTAGTTATGTGGAAAAACCTCAGGAGGAAGATCCACATCACATTCCACATCGTGGAAGGTTCGTGGAAGAAACGAGCGCATGAACCGCGTTATATGAGACTTCCACGTATCTACAATATGTATGTGCTATGGTGACCTCTTCCCATCATCAGATCCTAAAAGTTTTTTTAAACATTAAAAAGTTACTAAAAGATGTTGTACATTTTATTGATCGTCACAAGTAAGTATACAAAACTGTAATTTTGTATTTACAGAGTAGGCAATCCGTCGCAAATAACGTGTAATATTGCACAAAGCTACAAAGAAAACAACCTCTTAATACAACTGTCCGAGATTTACCAACAAACCAACTTCCCATCAGAGCTAATAGCACAAATTGTTAATCGAAAACTGATCAAATTTTCAACCAAACCAAACTCACGGTTAACCTTTACTGCTTCCCACAATTATGAATAATATCCTCAAAACAAGAGATGTTGAAGACAATAGATATATTTAAATTGAATAAGACGGCAATAAATCGTCATAGAAGGCTATCAGAGCTGGAACATCTGATGCAGAATTGTCCGTGGTCCTAAACCATTTTACATACGAATATAATGGTACTATGCACCATGGTCCAAATGGTATTTAAATAGATGCCCTTAGTTGGACGCCGGCAATTTGTGCTCGACAGAGTGTTTTGACACCTTCATACATAAACATTTCGCTGGTTAAAAATTTGAGGCTGGTTACACAATTGCTTTGACCAGAGCTTGTCAATGACTAACGTTTAAAGAGCTGGTATAAATTTTCAATCAATTTAAGGAAGAAGAAAGAAAATTTATTTTGTAACAGAACAAGAACATAGAAAAATACATGAAAATTACCTAAGAACGTCGAGTTTATAGTTCTGTCGCAAATTTAGAGAGTGTGTATTCTCTGGGTTCACTAACTTGATAATATCACATGTGATAAATAATATCATGAGAAAAGCTATATACATGATAACTTTAATATTATGCGGAGGTCATACTCGTAACCATAAATGGTCGGTTTGACCTGTAAGTTGAATTCAAGCAGTATTTACTATAAAAAATCAATAGATTTTTAAAACTTATGCCAATCAAATCGAGACGTATTTGTACTAATTTAATTTTAAAATTCACTGTTATGTAGCGCGTCAATATTCCACAAGTTACAACTAGTTATATAGATCAAATTTCCTTTTTTATACCTACTCACAATTTTTATATGTATATTACTAAGTAAGGACCTCTTGCGTTTGATTACAAGATAAAAATGAAGGCTTAAAAACTGAATTCTCTTTAGGTAGTTTTATTTATCCCCTACCTATCGTTTAACCTTCAGTCAACCCGTTGGCACCAACCGACCCACAATGACATAATACATTTTCAACCCACCATTGTGTAGTTGAACGCTGCTATTCCCGGCTGCGGTCACCACAGCTTATTATTCTGTTATTGGAATATAATAATAATATTATTATTGCATAAATATAGGCGCGGATGGGATGGAATAAGGAAATTACTGTATTAAACTGACAGCGGTGGTTTTAAAGCTTCCTCTTTTCCTTGGTTAATGCATTTGTGAGATCTGTTCCTAACTAACGTAAGGAGTTATAGAGATGTGACAGGCTTAACTAGGGCTTTTCTGCAAAGTTCATCTAGCCCGGCAGTACTAGATGAACTTCGCAGAAAACTACTGGCAAAGTCACTGCTTTGGCAGTTATCCTGCCGCCAAGTAGCTTAGCGTAATCAGTAGATTATTTTTAATGTAAAGAAAAATTTCAATTTTGGACGGGATTTGAATCTCACCTATCCAACTCTAATGCCGGGACGTGCTTTTTTAAGCTACCGTGACAAGTGATATCATGTCCAAATATCTCATATTCTGTACCTTATACAACTGACGTGTTTAGGATTTTCCCTATATTGGTATTTTTATCTATAAATGAAAGATTTTATCACTTCACTTCACTTATTGCAACACAATTTATCACTATTTACAAGAAATGAAACTTTTTTTATAATATATTTAATTAAATAAAAATGAGCACGTGTCTGCTGGGAGGCTTGAACGAAAGAGATAGAAAGCGATATGTTGCTAGAAAGAGATAGACAATTTAGTATTAATTAATACTAAACATACGGCCATGGAATCGTCAAGAATGGTCAAGTTAAATCTTAATGACTTTTAGTTAATACTTTATGACCTGATCTCACAGTCTAGTAATCTTATTATTAGATTGTGCTGATGTCTCAGGATGACGTGCGCAGTACGGGGTCACGCGAAACTTTATAATTTAGAGTTTCGAGTGAACCTGCCACTGATATGGGCAGCCGTGTCGCTTAACATCAGGCGAACGGTTAGCTCGTCACGGCATTCATTAGCATAAAAAAAAACAACACAAATGGTGTAAACACCATGGTAGTGTTGATAATTAATATTAGGTATAGAATATAATCATTTTATTAAGGAATGTCTAGAAGATATAAGCTTATTGAAAACGCTTGTACGAGTTAAGTTATTGTAGTAATCTCGATAATACATGGGTAATATTTAGCAAGATGTTTATCCATATGACATGCCTTTAGACGGCTACACGGCTGACCTAAGGACCTTCTGACCAGATTACTAAACGTATGTTGTTCGTCGATAAACAACGCAAGGCTTATTTTGTTCGTGTTGAGCCAAATTTATTAATAACTATCTGCGCCCCGTTGTTTCACCCGTGTGGTGAATATTTTATAATTTTCCGCTCTTTACTAGGTGGTAGGACTTTGTTGCAGTTCGTCTAGGTAGGTACTACCGCTTTGCTAGCTATTCTGCCGCAAAGCAGTAGTGTGCAAGCACTACTGTGTTCCGGTTTGAAGGGCACTGTAGCTAGTGAAATTATTGGGCAATTGAGACTTTATGATCTGATCTCACAGTCGAGTAATCTTATTACCAGGCTGTGCTGATGTCTCAGGATGATGTGCGCAGTGCAGTGTCGCTTGTAACTCTATGTTTTATGGTTCCGAGTGACACTGTTCTGTTATGGGCGACCGTGGCGCTTAACATCAGGTGAACGACTAGCTCGTCATTCAATAACATAAAAAAAAACTTTCTTAATTTTTTTTCTTTCATAAGAACCTTCTCCTTCCGATAATAGACACAACAAAAAAGAAATAGCGAAAATGTTCCATCCGTTTACGCGTGATGCGATGACCAAGGGAAATAGAGATTCATTTTTATACATACAGGTTACGATCACATAACTTTCCATTTATAATTTAAGAACACACATAAACATCTATTTTTGGCAAAACAGAAAGAAAGAAAAAAAAATACATTTATTCAAGACTTGGCAACAGGGCCTTTATATATTTACTGTTAATAGATATAGAGCTTATACTATATGTTAATAGGGCTGGCCACGTGATAAGAGGATGCGATAGATGGAGCCAAAGGGTGACCCAGTGGTATCCTAGAGAGGGACAGAGAAAGAGAGGTAGACCGCAAAAAAGATGGGACGACGATATTAGACAAGTAGCCGGAGTCATGTGGAACAGAGTGACACAGGAAAGGAAAGAATGGAAAAGGTTGGAGGAGGCCTTTGCCGATTGGCAAACAGATCTAGGGAAGATAACTAAACATCAGATACTTATATCCTAAATAGTTTATACCTTAAATAGTTTTAAAAGTGTTATTATATTATAAGTTAAATTCATTGTAATTAGTTAAGATCTGAATAAAAGGCTATATTATTATTATTATTATTATTATAGATATAGACCTTAATTAAAAAAGGAGTGTGCTTTAGACCACACGACTGAAGTAAAACATCTTTAGCTCCATCTATCGGCCGGTACTTTGGTTTTGTTTTGTTTAATATTAACGTCGCCATCTTGACAATTGTAAATAACCATATATAATAACACATTTCAAATAATATTTTACTCTGTCAATCACAATGAAGATCTGCGTGAACCATCAACTTTCAACTACTCCCCAAGTCAAGCGTGGGTAAAGAGGTTTTACTTCAAAAAGCTAAAGCCATCCAACCCAAGTATTAATTCAATTAGCAGCATGCCTTTTCACTAGACCCTAAGATATTCACATGCACCGGGCGAGCATCTCCAAAGGTCGCCAAGTGACCGATAACGACTGCGGCCTTCTACGGCCCGATTCGGCGGCCGTTGCACGATGCGCTCACGGATAGTTACTATGGGAAAAGTTCACTGTAAAGATTACAGCGCTTGTAGCGAAGCTTAACTGGCTATTTTTAACCGATCAGCAAAGTTAAGCAACGTTCTCTGCGGTCGATACTTGGATGGGTGAGCGCTACCAAAAAGAGTAGCTTTACAAATTACCGCTGTCGTGCTTCGGGGGATACAGGTTATTGGAAATAATCATTTTACCGGGTAAGCCAATATAATCATACAAATTTTTAACTTTATTATGTTGGCAATGGAGATCTACGTGAATCAACTTGCGTTCGCCTCGCTACGCATTCACCAGCTTACTCCCCTTGACTTGTCAAGCGTGCGTAAAGAAATTTTACTTCAATAATTTACATGGACCTGGCTAAGGTATTAGGTTCTGATTAGTTAAATATTTATTAAACAAATTGACAAAATATATAAAACACTAGCTTCTGCCAGCGGCTTCACCCGCATTGCATATAGGAAAATAATTCAACCACCCATTTCACCTTCTTAGAGATGAAATTTCGAAAAACCCTTTCTTAGTACCTACACTTTACCAAAAACACACCCTCCAAATTTTAAGTTTCTAGGACCAGTCAGGACTTTAAAATTTTATATGTATAGATTGAACGTTCAAAAATTCAGTGGATTGTTTATTCGTCCCACCTTATAACTATTTGAGTTTAACCTTAACTACCTGCAGCGTAAGCACTAGATAATTATGCACTCAGGATTTGACAGCAATATATTTTAATGCCCCCAATCCTAGCCGTCGTCCACCCAATCCATCATGCGTTATTACCCACTCAATCACATTATGAACAATGAGTAATAAGTAATCAGTCTTTCAACGGTAAAACAATGTAAAATTATTTATAGTGCACAAACAGCGGTGTTGGCAAAGACTATAAAATGTCCTGGACCGCGAATACACGTTTTCTTCATTGACCAAAATACTGGGTCAATTGTTAAGTGTGCAACAATCATACCTTTAAAAAAAAACTAGTTGTTTTGAAGTCGATGAGCGCAGTAGCATGTTTTGGAACACCTGTGATATACTTTATTTTTTTTAATGTTTTGGCTCTACACCTCCGTGTATTTAGCCAGTGTCAAGTAATTGATAATTTATCAAGTTAATGATATTTCACGCAAATATGTGTCAAGTCACAGTCGAAGTCATCAAGTCAAGTTATAGTCTAGTCAAAGCCATACTCCTAGTAAAGTGGTGGCAACTATACTTGAAGCTTCTATGGAGTTTTGGAAACAACACGAAAAAAACCTTTCACCATCATAATACCATTTTATGCACTAACACTGAAAATAACACAAGTTTTGGAAAATAATACAATGCGGCGACGCAATCTTTTTCGCGTTCCCGCCAAAACCCCTGATATAGTGCTAAAGCTATATAATATGCCACTTGCGACTAACTTCAGACCGGCAAAACATCACTGTATTAGAAACCTACGTAATGTAACCTATTGAAAAATCTAATTTCTTTTGATTGGCCAGTAACTCATTTTGAGTGCATGGGTACTTTATGATATACGAGTTACTGACGAGTAATAGTAAGAGGTACACACAATGTAGGTGAGTATTTTTTTTTTGTTTGGTTTTGGCTCCACACTTTTGTGTATTTAGCCAGTGTCAAGTAATTGATAATATCTCAAGTTAATTAATATCATATAATGTGTCAAGTCACGGTCCAAGTCATCAAGTTAAGTCATAGTATAGTCTAGTCAAAGTCATACTCCTAGGAAAGTGGTGGCTACTTTACTTGAAGCTTCTATGGAGTTTTGGAAACAACACGAAAAGAAACGTTTCACCATCATTATACCATTTTTCCACACTCACGCCTGTAATCCAGCACTTAACGAATACAATGCCACCAATATTATGCACTAACACTGAAAATAACACAAGTTTTGGAAAATAATACAATGCAGTGATGCAATCTTTTTCGCATTCCCGCCAAAACTTGAAAACTCTAGGTGAGTATTTAAGTTTGACACATGCAACTGCCAAATTGACCAATCACAGCAGTGATTGCTGACCAATCAGCGCAGCATATTACCTCTATCCCCCTCCCCTTTCTAGTTTCTATGGCAAACACGCTAATTAGCACTCCACTGTGGTTACATCATTAAAACTTGTAATTCTGCGTGGAGGTCCTGGACAAGTCACTAATTGTTAGTTGTGCAATGTACGGACAATGCTATGAATGAATTTACATCGCAAATTGTATGTTGAATTTACCTTACATAATTGTAATGGTAATATTATGAGAGCTGGATTATTAAAAATAATAAACTGGTATTTCTTCAATACAAGACTTCGCAAGCACAAACTTATTAGCAACAATTGTGTTTTTTTTACGTTAATTAATGATGTGAGGAGCTAGTCGTTCACCTGATGTTAAGCGCCACGTCCGCCCATAACAGAACAGTGTCACTCGGAACCCTGAAACAGAGTTTCAAACGACACTGCACTGCGCACATCATCCTGAGACATCAGCACAGTCTGTGTTCCCGAACTCTGACCCCACGACCTCTTGACCGATCCTATTCGTATTTAAAATACTTGTAAAAAAAATTTTCGGTAGCCGGTCACAGTAAATTTACCCCCTTTTTGAAGAAAATAATCAATGTTTGCCATTTAAAAAATGAAATTGAAGAACTTTAGACCAAGTTTCATCAATATACGTAAACATAAAAGCTGATTTCACGAGTTAAAGCAAAGACTTCTCAGATACCTAATGCAAACAAAAATTATCTCTATATAAAAAATCGATTTTGAAGTTTCCAGATTGATTCCAGATGATCAGATATAATTTTTTGTATTATTGATCCGAATTGTATAGGTTTGAAAAGTAAATATATTTTCCGAAGATATTGTTCCAGAAATGAATTGTATCACTGTTTATAAAAAAATACTTATAATAACTTAAATTGTAACAATAATATTAGACGCGTATAAGTTTAAATATGAGTCACCTCAACTGGGTTTGAACCAGCTCTTGTAACACAGATTGCTCCTCCGTGTAAGAGATGGTTCCTTGTCAAAGCTGTACATTTTTTTTTATAATAAAGAAAGTTACAAGTGATCTATATTGGTCTTGGTAGTTTTAATATCTATCTGTGATCCAAATATTATTACAGTATTTGACAGCCACGGTGTGGTGATTGAGCAGGTCCGCTCCATAACCCGGAGGCGGCGGGTTCGATTCCCGCGGCAGGACTAGTACACACAAATGCATAGAAGAAAAAGTTCAATATTACAAACTTGTTCTGAGTCTGGGTGTTGTGGGATCATGGTCCTCGTATTTCCTAGGTCCCTAGACAGGGAATCCTAGTTAGGGTCTAGGATCTATGTATGTAATCGTTAGGCGTTATTATCTATTATTATTATTATTCTTTTTTTTTATGTTACTGAATGATTTGACGAGCTAGCCGTTCACCTGATGTTAAGCGCCCCGGCTGCCCATAACAGAACAGTGTCAATCGGAACCCCAAAATAGAGTTTCGAGCAACACTGCATTGCGCACATCATCCTGACACATCAGCACAGTCTGGTAATAAGATTACTCGACTGTGAGATCAGATCATAAAGTCTCAATTGCCCAGTAATTTCACTAGCTACAGTGCCCTTCATACCGGAACACAGTAGTGCTTGCGCCCTACTGCTTGGCGGCAGAATAACTGGCAAAGCGGTGGTACCTACCTAGACGAACTTTGCAACAAAGTTCTACCACCTAGTAAAAATAAAATAGAGTCATCTGTTTTGACCTGAAAACCAACCATCCCAGCAGACAACGCCTGACAGGTTGTATCAGTAGAGATAGCATAGCTTAACTCAACGCATACATTTGAACACAGCACACTTCACCACTGAATATGCATGAGAGAAGCCGCGAAATCCTACGTAGTGCAGGACAATCGGCGTGGGCGCAGTCTTCCAAACCACGATTATGTACGCCCGCTCTGACGACCAGCGGTGGAAAGTTGCTTTACTGCAAACTCTTGCGGGTTTTCTTTCCTGACGCTATAACTCCAGAACGCACGAACCGATTTCCACAGTTTTGCATTCGTTGGAAAGGTCTCGGGCTCCGTGAGGTTTATAGCAAAGAAAATTCAGGACAAACCAACATTTTAAGTAGATGGCGCCGGGGCGTGATACATTGTTTTTCGTATATTATAAAATGTTTAATAAATAAACGTCCATCCGAGTGAAGCCGGGACGGGCCGCTAGTATATTATATAGAAACCGACAAACAATAAATAATATAATAGCAAATTAAATGCACATAGAGATTCATAATAATACGAATTATTCGATGAAAAGGTAAATTATGATGAGCAGAAATTTTGATTTGACTTGAATTGGGGAGTACTAATGCACTATGAAGTTAGTTCACGTAGATTTCTATTGTCAACATAACAAAGTTAAAAAAATCTTTTATTTTATTGGCATGTCCGGTAAAATGATAATTCACAATTGTTAAGATGGCGACATTAACATTAAATAAACCAAAAGGAATTTTGGCGGGAAAACGAAACAGATCGTGTCTCCGCATTGTATTATTTTCCAAAACTTGTGTTATTTTCAGTGTTAGTCCATAAAATGTATAGCATTTTATTCGTTAAGTGCTGGATTACAGGCATGAGTGTGGGAAAGTGGTATAATGATGGTGAAACGTTTCTTTTCGCGTTGTTTCCAAAACTCCATAGAAGCTTCTGGTAAAGTTGCCACCACTTTACTAGAAGTATGACTTGACTAGACTAGACTATGACTTGACTTGATGACTTGGACTGTGACTTGACGACTTGGACTGTGACTTGACTTGACA
The DNA here is from genome assembly GCA_905220475.3 of Ennomos fuscantarius. NCBI lineage: Eukaryota > Metazoa > Arthropoda > Insecta > Lepidoptera > Geometridae > Ennomos > Ennomos fuscantarius. Next base: position 10,763,744 of record HG992036.1, on the reverse strand, counting down.
CATACAACATACATATGTATAATATAAATTAACTTGAAAAATTAATTACTTGACACTGGCTCAATACACAAAAGTGTGGAGCCAAAACCAAAACAAAAAAAAAACAAAGCCAAAAAAAAGTCACACCGGCCGATAGATGGAGCTGAACCAAAGAAGTTTTACTTTAGTCGTGTGGTCTAAAGCACACTCGTTTTTTTTTTTTCTATGAACATCACCAACACAATAAAAATTCTCGCCAAGCAACACCTTGGTCTTTTACAGCATTTGTATTTTAGAAGCTACACTTTCTAAGCTAAACAAAACTCTTTTTGATCACGTTGTTACAATCATTGACAAAAACTTTCCTAAAATGTAGAGCCTCTTCCAGACAAGGCTTCGCCAGAGTCCGCCATAATTGATACTCGCCGCTAAAAACCAATAGCGACCCCGCGATGATTTACAACCAGCTAATGCCCGTGCACGCGACTTTATTAACATTTATTATGGTAATTATGGCCTTGAATCATGGTTCAACATGCGTGCTGTACGCATTGTGTGGCATAGTGCGTGAACATTTTTAGGTTATAAACATAAAAGCCTTATTTTCTATGCAATAAAGCATGAACTTCGATGATATTCATTTTAAGATAAGATTTTTTTCGGTAAAGTAAGACATAAAATAAATAGTAGCAAAAATAATCATAAAACGATAAATAAATTGAACCCTATATATAAACTGATACTCAACATGACCTTTGCTGTGGCTGTAATTATTATTTATTCCGGGCTAATCTGGATCTGATCTAATCAAATATGGATTAGCAAAATGTATGTTCATTCACATGTTCATTCACCCATACTTATATATAATAGGTCTTTACCTATGAAATTGCCGTATTGCAGTACAGACTTTTTCAAACAAAAAAAAGTTTTGATTGGCTATGTTTTCTAAATTCAAATAAATTTTGTTTTAAAAATATGACATTCTATTTACAATATAAGTCTTTTGTTTATTGATTAGCGTTGTATTTTCATTACATTTCAACATTTTTCCTCATAATGGATACTTTGAAATTTCGTGTAATTATGGAATATGAGTTCCGTCGTGGCACCAACGCGGCACAAACGACACGTAACATCAACGACGTTTACGGAGAGAACTGTACAAACGAACGTACAACCCGTTATTGGTTTGCTCGGTTCCGTTCTGGGAATTTTGACTTGAAAAATGAACCTCGTGGTCGTCCGGAAACTTTGGTCAACAATGATGAATTAAAGGCGATTGTGGAAGCTGATGAATCTCAATCTACAGCTGAGCTGGCAGCAGCTTTTGATGTTAGCATCAAAACAATATTGGTCCATTTGCGACAGATTGGCAAGATAAAAAAGCTTGATAGATGGGTGCCCCACGAACTTAACGATCGCCAGCGCAACGTACGCGTCGAGACTTGCCTTTCGCTGCTTAACAGGCACAGAAATGAAGGAATTTTGAACCGAATTGTTACGTGCGACGAAAAATGGATTCTTTTTGACAATCGAAAGCGCTCAGCAAGTTGGTTAGTTCCTGGTTCGGTACCAAAGCAATGTGCAAAACGAAAAATGACTCCTAGAAAGGTGATGGTCACAGTTTGGTGGTCTAGTGCTGGTGTGATTCATCATAGTTTTTTACAAAACGGCGAGAGCATTACTGCAGATGTGTACATTGAAGAGAACTGACCACAATGATGGCGAAACTCGCACGTCTGCAACCAGCTTTGGTCAATCGGTCGTCTCCACTGCTACTTCACGACAACGCGCGACCCCATACTGCACAACAGACCGTCTCTAAGCTGCATGAGTTGGGTTTGGAAGCTCTCCCTCATCCGCCATACTCACCAGATCTTGCGCCTACCGACTATTACTTTTTCCAAAATTTGGACAACTTTTTAGCGGGAAAAAAATTCAATTCCCGAGAGGCAGTACAAAACGCCTTTGAAGAGTTTGTTGTCTCCCGTCCTGCTGATTTTTTCAAGAAGGGCATCCATAAACTGCCACAGCGTTGGCAAAGATGCATTGATTGCAGGGGTGATTACTTTGAATAAAAGAAATAAATAAGTTCGAAAAAAAAATACTTTAACTTTTTTCAAACAAAACGGCAATTTCATAGGTAAAGACCTAATATTATGATGTAGAAATTTACCGTTTGTTTGTTACCGTTTCATGACCTAACTACTTAAAATAATATACAATGCTTTTTTTTCTAACAAATAAATAATTAATAAATATCTGTGGACATTTTACACAGCGCCATCTAGCCCCAAACTAAGCAAAGCTTGTACTATGGGAACCAGATAACTGATACAATACTTATAGATACTTTTTGTTTGTAAATACATACATAGAATACAATATAACATCCAGACACAGAACAAACATCGATATTCATCACACAAATGTTTGTCCTGGGTGGGTAACAAACTTTTATAATAGTAATTATTTTGCAATTATTAAATTGAAGCATTATCCACCTATATATATATGCTTAGTGTAATCTACAGATTAATTTATAAAGGAAAAAAAATTGAATAGCGGTCGAGATTTGAACCCGCAACCATCAGTCTTTAAACCTGGTCATGCTTTACTTAAGCTACCGTGACAAGGGATTTATTATACAAATTTATCCATCACCTTTTTCAACTTACGAGGTTGGTAGCATCTTATTAATCACCCCCATCAACATGGTCAAGTTACAACAATACAAAATACTGTGAAGATAACGTTTTCCAAAACAAAAGTACTCTCTTAAGAGCAAATATAGAAATAATAAAGTACTATTATTCAGATTTCTATAATATCCTCCTACAGTTTGCTTCATCATTAAAAGGATAAACCAAACAAAAATTCGACAAACTGTCCATAATTGGTGCCACTACGTTACCCATAAAAAACCCCAACCAGCAGAAAGAGCTCCAACAAACTGCGCAATTGAACTTAAAAAGTTCCAAAATTTCGCGGACATGTCAAATCACAGTAGTTAAAGGGCGAACTTGAAGGTTTAAGGTGAAACTTTTCAATCAGGCCCCTATACTGAGTGTGAGCTCGATGGAAATTAGAGTCCGGAAGACTGCCCGGCTGGATGGGGGGATATGGAAGAAGCTTTTTTTTAGTTGATATTTTGTTCTTGCCTTTTCTATGCAGAAAAACAAATGAACGGCATAAGTTATTATGAACATTACAACTACTTGTTTTATTTTAGCATAAACGTGAAATGGGCCCTAACTAGGATTGCCTGTATCTAGGGACCCAGGAACTACGGGAACCATGGTCACCCAGACACAGAACCAGTATTTACACTTTTTCCTTGTGCACAAATACTTGTCCTGCCACGGGAACCGAACCCGCCACCTCCGCGTTATGAGTCGATCTGATCAAGCACCACTCCACAGAAGTTGTCAAAAGATATCCAAAGGACTCCAAAGGATATATTTTTCCAACTATTTTGATTGTAAAATCAAACTACCGAACCGAATTCGATTGGCCTAAAATTATGTTCTTAAAAAGGAAAAACCCAAATCGATTTATTTTAAATGATTGAGTTTCGAGGTAAAAAAAAATTTAAATAATACAATCGAATCTTGAGGTCCCCCTTATCTAAAGCCGGTTAAAACCCGTCTCCATACTTGTTCAACTCTACACAAACTAGAGAAGAACTAAGATCGTAAGTTGAAAAACTTGGTCGTGCTCCGAGCGGGGCGTAGATAACTGAATTTGGTATCTAGCGGGTTTGTAGGCTCGTGCTACTGTCCAAGAGACTGCCCGCATACTCAACTTTACAATATCAGAAGTTTACTTTAGGAATTATGTATGGTGCTAAAATGCGGCTTTTAAAACTCTATTACCTCTAGTTGTATATCGAACAATTGTCAATGCGTAAATTTAAATCATTCGTCAAGTTAAGCACTCTTTATTGAAACACCATATTAGACAACAACAACATAATTTATTGGCAAATGTACATAATTTCTACATAATTTACTATTAGCTACGTGCTGACTCTCGGAGCCCACCGTGGTTTGAGTTAGTAACTGATTCTCAGAAAAAGGACATCTAATATTGACCCGATTGGCCCGAATAAACCGATTTTGAAAAAACCGAACTGGCCCGATAGCTCAGTTGGTAGTGACCCTGCCTTCTAAACTGCGGGTTGTGGGTTCCATTCCCACCCAGGACAAACATTTGTGTGATGAATATAGGTGTTTGTTCTGTGTCTGGGTGTTATATTGTATTCTATGTATGTATTTACAGTATTTAAGTATTGTATCAGTTATCTGGTTCCCATAACACAAGCTTTGCTTAGTTTGGGGCTAGATGGGGTTGTGTGAGATGTCAAAAAAAAAAAATATATATGCCCGAAACCTAGTCATAGTAGAGATTTTTTAATGTTAAGGAATGACGTGACGAGCCTACCGTTGGCCTGATACTAAGCGACACAGCTGCCCATATCAGTTGCAGTATTACAGAAACAATTTACAAGCACAAACTTAAAAAATTAAGTGTCACAATGGGCAGTCTTATCGCTTAAAGCGATCTCTTCCAGACAACCAAAATATATTATATATTACACTAACACTGTAATGTCATAGTGTATTAATGTCCGTATGTACTAAATTTGGACAGCTCCTAAATTCACACTTATCCCTGTATGGCATACCTACTGCAATGCATTTGGGTATTTCACGAGGGAAAAATTGCGAACATAGAATTAGGAGCAGTCAAACTTTAGTACAAACGTGCATAAGTGTTAGTGTAATATATGTATATACAGATTACACCACGGCAAATGCGCACAAGAACTGCATGATCATTCTCCCATCACCATTCCACTACCGGAATACTAACGCTCGGCTAAGCGCCATCCTTTCGTGGTCGAAATACCACTCATTCGTACCAAGCGATTTGATTCCATGTTCTTAATTAGAACGGCTAAGGAATGGAATGCCTTGCCAGCGTCTGTGTTTCCGGCGAAATATGACCCGGGCGTGTTCAAGAAAAGAGTGAATAGGTATTTACTTGGCTAGCATGCTAGCACCTTCGATCACATCGTCACTTCCCATCAGGTGAGAGCGTGGTCAAATGCTAGAAAAGTTTGAAGTAAAAAAAAAATATTACTCTAACACTCAATATATGTATATTACATTAACACTCATATTACAATAACACTTATGCACGTTTGTATTAAAGTACAGCTCTACTAGTATCCATAGTGTATTAATTGTTAGTGTTTAGCGACCTGAGTGGTGGATGCGTAGAGATACATATGTGCAAAAGGTACCCTTTTGTAATAGTTTTATGTCATTTTGATTTACCTGTACACTGAATCCCACAACTCTAAGCTACAGATTCCTCTAATACAAACTTTTCACTGGAAGAGATTGCTCTAAGCAATAAGACCGCCTATTGTACTAGTATTAGTTAATTATTTTAGTTTTTCTTGTTGTAATTTTTTTTATTTTTACTGTGTACAATTAAGTTTTGATCTATCCATCTATCTATGTATATATCTATCTTGGTAAGTGGTGTGGCGCAGGCGCTACAAGTTTAATATAGTGTAGTGCAAATAAGTGCTACCTGAAAAGAAAAAAAGAACAAAGCGTCTTTGCTTTAGTAGAGACAATAAGAAATGCCTTATTAGACATATATCTATATCGAATTATTAGGTGATAAATATATCACCTAATAATTCAATTGCAGAAGTTTAGATTACATTAAAATTACTCATTTTCATATAGATTATGAAATAAAATAAAAAGGCTAGCTTTTAATACAAGTAGAATAATATAATAAAAAAGTGTAACATGTCAATGCTAGTAGTAGTAATGTTGTGTGATTTTTCATTCAGAGTATAACGCGGCAAAATATAAATACCTACCTTAGTCAAATTTTATGGCATTGCTCCAATAAATTACTAGTTCATCCACACCGATATCATAATTGTGTATACATCCGAAAGTAGCTCAATCTTTCTGTTTATTACATTATCATTATTATTATGAACACAGGGGTTTGTTCTGTATCTGAGTGTTATATTGTATTCTATGTATGTATTTACAAAACAAAAAAGTATCTAAGTATTGAATCAGTTATCTGGTTCCCATAGTACAATCTTTGCTTAGTTTGAGGCTAGATGGCGTTGCGTGGGATGTCCACACATATTATTATTATAATTATTATTATACAGCTGTAAATGCTGATGTTGATGATTGATTTGGCACAGCGCTAAATACGTACAGAAAGGTATGGAAAAGACATGAAGTTACGAAGCGTACCTATGGGGAAATCTCATACGATTTGGCGAAAAGTGATGAATTTCCAAAGTGCTACACCTGAAATACCTATAAGGAAGGCTAACGACAGACGCGTCATAGCGGTTGGTGCTGATATACCTACATTATTATTATTAAATACTAGTTGCGCCCCGCGGTTTCACCCGTGGATAAAAATAATTTAAATATTTGCTCGTCCATCGGGAAAATTTCACTTTTCCGGGATAAAATGTAGCCTATATGTTAATCCAGTGTATGAGCTATCTTGGTACCGAATTTCATCCAAATCCATTCACCCGTTTGAGCGTGAAGGAGTAACAAACATACACACAAACACACATACAGACATACAAACTTTCGCCTTTATAATATTAGTGTCATTCTCAATTTTAGCGCTACCGGATTTAACTTTTTTAACACTTGGCAATAAAACATATGTATATTTCCACCACATTATGGTTGATGAGTGATTATAAAGTGGTTGCCATTATAATGGGATTATTATATATCAGACAGCCTCACCGGGATTTCCAAAACGCAAGCGCATAAAAAATAAAGAACACAAAACACGGGGCCGATGTTCCGAAAACCGTACGAATCTTACAAACAAAGGCTCGCACTAGTTAGTGCGTGAACAAACAGACGTCTAATGTAATGTTAATAATAAATGTTACCTGCAACGGCCTACATATAAATAATCTATTTTTAACTTTTTATCATCAGCTCGAACGTTTCCACTTGGGTGACCTACCACGCCAACCAAGTGCGAAGTAGTTTTCGACATTTATTTATTTTCAACCGACTTAAAAAAAGAAGGAGGTCCTCAATATGTTAATCCAGTGTATAATCTATCTTGATATCGAATATCATCCAAATGCAGTGCGTCTCCATCTCGCCCCATCCCGGCGGCGGTCGGATCACGGGGGGGTTTTAGTGGGTTCGAGTCCCACATACCTCCTGTGCGAAGTGCGAGGGCATTATCCCTCTCAAAAAAAAATAAAAAATAAAAAAAAAGGATCCATGCGGTTAGAGTGTGTGTACGCTTGATGGATAGGATTTTTATCTGGTATAGTATTATTATTACATGTTGACGGCGTCAGCAGCGTTGGAACGTCTTGTAAGATCTTTAGACTACATCATCCCTTAACGGTTAGTTGCAGTCAAACGTAGGCCTATTCGTAGATACATAAAAATTACTGATTTGGCCAATATCAGGAGTGAAACTGTACTGAAGATATAATCATTTTATTTTATAACTAGCAAATCTCTACGGCTTGACTCGCAAATAAAATGTATTCTATACATTTATGTTAGCATATAAACGGATAATATTTTTAGTTATGCATTGAACCGATCATCTAAATTTATCATATAAAACTATTATTAAGTGTACAACTGTTTGTCATCCAAATTAAATAGAAATAAGTGTATGCTTAGCTCCATTGCAAATTTCATTGATTTCCGTTCAACCATTGGTGAAAACACACAAACATTTGCATTTATATCAGGATGATGGGATATCACACATTTTTGTATTGCACAGTGGTTCAGAATAAAAATAGCCTGTATAAGCAATAAACACATCAACAAAAAGGAAAAATTATGGCGAAACATTTTCCGAGAGTGCGACCGCCGCCAAATTCCGGCTATTTATTTAGCGTCTGTTTAAATATAAAATTTTCGGACGAGTTAATGCACTTTGCAGACCAATGTGCTACACAGGATGTACACAAACGGTATCAATGTTTCAGGGCATGCAAAAAATATGGAGGCTCCATTTTGTATAAAACCGTTTAAAAGACTACGTGGTGGCTTTTTTTTCTGTGCAATATTCTACAGCTATCGACTTGCACCTTTTAGTACATAGATTAAATTCAAATATTTATTATATTAATGTTGCTGTAGAAAGGAAATTAGTTGATAAATTTCCTAATTTAAATTAATTGAAATGGCTGAAAAGTATTTTAAAGTCCGGCTTTTTAAATTTGGCGAATTTAGAAAAAGTTAGATGTAATTTTTTTTCACAACCAAAAAATATTTTTTTGATCTTTCATAAGAAGATAACACAGAATATGTATAAACAAATGATAAGCGTCTATGCTAGACAAAAAAATAATTATAACTAGCATTTCGGCCAAGTCTGAATAATCCATAATATTCTTAAAAAGGGGGTTAAACCGACTTCTATCACTTTTTCTTTACACACTGAACCATAGTGTAGCGAGTATTACTCAAAAAGACTCATGAACAAAGTGTCTTCCCCTTAATAGAGACATTAAGAAAAGTGTTAATGGACACATTCTTAGGAGTACTTTAGCAGTTTAAATCAAATTTAAATTCGTAATTTGATAAATATCTTTAGTAACTATGCACAACGTATTGAAATATCAATATCACCTCAATATAATTAATATCAGTATATCTCAAACAATAAATCTCAATATAATATCAAATTCATATGACGGCAACAACGTCCAGTTGTAAACTCTATGCGCAGCGGGCAGTACCGTAATTTACGCTGTCGTAGCATTTAAATTTATTACATTGGCAACACCGGTATCTGTCATTGCTCCCCCACCCATCTGGTTGTAAAAAGGGAACGCTCGGTGTACTACAGATCATTCTTGCTCCGGACACGGCGCGGTGTGGACATGCTGAAGGCCTAGAGTTATATAGGTTGCAACCTACAACCCTTTTGCCTATACATACAAATTTCTGTTCATATTGATTCCAATCAAGTTCCGTGATGGTCTAGTTGAGAGTAGTAGTTACTAGTTTGAGTAACAAACATAAAAAAGCAAAAAAAATATATACAGAATCGTTGACCTCTTCTTTTCCTAAAGTTGATTTAAAAAACATGATCATGCTCAATCTCTGCCACACTCTTTTTTTGTTTGGTTTTGGCTCCACACTTTTGTGTATTTAGCCAGTGTCAAGTAATTGATAATAACTCAATTTAATTAATATCATATTATAATGTGTCAAGTCAAGTCAAGTCACAGTCCAAGTCATCAAGTTAAGTCATACTCTAGCCTAGTCAAGTCATGCTCCTAGTAAAGTGGTGGCAACTTTACCAGAAGCTTCTGTGGAGTTTTGGAAACAACACGAAAAGAAACGTTTCACCATTATTATACCACTTTCCCACACTCATGCCTGTAATTCAGCACTTAACGAATAACTTGCGACCAATTGTATGCACTAACACTGAAAATAACACAAGTTTTAGAAAATAATACAATGCGGCGACGCGATCTTTTTCGTTTCCTAAACTCGCCACACCCTCTAAACCGAATCTCTTATTCTTGCCACTGCAATTCGCGGTCACCTGGCAGCTCGCCAACAGCCGCTAACAAAAAACATACGCAAATACTGTCTGTTTGTCCGTCGCGGTCATCCGCGGCCAACACACCGCATTACTCACTGCATACCCTGTTCAAGTAAAACGGTACCGAGACCGCTGTTATCTTTGTTGATACAAGCTCTGTTATTTTCTTTACCGATGTTAAAACGTTATGTTGACATTGTTAAGTATGTGATATTATTGTAAATGTAAATTAGTTAACCTGGATTTTACATCTTTTTTTATGTAAGTGTATGATGTGACGGGCTAGTCGTTTACCTGATGTTAAGCGCCACGGCAGCCCATAACATAACAGTGTCACTCGGAACCCCAAAACATAGAGTTTCGAGCAACACTGCACTGCGCACATCATCCTGAGACATCAGTACAGTCTGGTAATAAGATTACTCGACTGTGAGATCAGATTATAAAGTCTCAATTGCCTAGTAATTTCACTAGCTACAGTGCCCTTCAAATTGGAACACAGTAGTGCTTGCACATTACTGCTTGTCATACATAAAATGATATTTGTGGAGATTACACTCATAGCCAAACTAAGCAAAGCTTGTATATGGGAACCAGATTGACAGAACCAGACTGATAAAATACTTAGATAATTTTTGTTTGTAAATATATACATAGAATACAATATAACACCCAGACACAGAACAAACATCGATGTTTATCACACAAATATTTGTTCTGGGTGGGAATCGAACCCACAACCTACAGTTCAGAAGGCTTATTACCAACTGAGCTATCTGATTATAGTAAAAGCTTTGCTTAGTTTAGGGCCAGATGACGCTGTGTGAAATGTCTACAAATACTTATTTTATTTATATATTCATAAGGGGGTTAGTGTATAAAAAGTAAAACTTTGTTCATTTCTTTGTTTGTGTAACGTTCAGTCAAAATGCATAATTTGCATTCGATTGCTTATACTACTCTTTAAACTGTGAAGCCAGAAAATAATACTATATCAGCGGTTAAGAAAATACATGGGAGGCATCTTACGAGACCATTACAACACGAAGACAAATTTATTTATTGACACAATTGGTTATAAAGTTATAATGAACTCCGTATTTCAGGAGCCATAGGCTTCTCTCATAATTTATTTTACCTATACTACGTCATAAATAGTTTTAAAGAACATCAAAAATAACCGATATCTAAGTATATATACAATAGGCATGTAGGTATACACATAAGTAATTAAATTAATTAAGAGCTCGACTGACACGTGAACTTTAGTGGTTTGATAAAATTCATGGAGTCTCGAATTAGATACACTTAAAATTTTAAATATTGAACAAATTTTTTACCACCTATAAATGCAAGGTCAAAATTGAACCTAATATTAACATCTAGATAAAACATTCTTGGAAAATTATAGAACTGTTTTACATAAAAATTTCGAATCTGTATTGCGGTCATAGCAACAAAATTAAATAATTCGCTGGATTCGATATCCGGTAAACCAAAATGGTAAAATTAACCGTCTTTTCGATGACTCGGCATAAAACCAAACTATGACCAATACATCCATACAACTAACTGTCGGGTCCTATGGGCTTTTATTAATAACATCCTAAAATACGCAATATCAAAGTAAAACGGTCAATACGGGAAACGCTGACAATGAGAGCGATGATTTTGCATAATTTTATTGATCCAAATAAGCGTGGATCATTGATCATCGATCGATAATACGGCATTAAACATGTCACTAGTTAGGGAAAAATGTTTACGTATTAGTATCGATAAAATTAAATATCTATATTGATTGATTTAAACGTTGCCAGTAGCTTTACACACTGCGGAAAAAAACTATTATAAAGAGTGCTAAGTGTCACATTATACTAGCAAATGTTTGAAGAGAGAGTTTGAGTAAGTTTGAAAATGACAATCGAAAGTTTGAAAAGTGATGTCAATAAAAAAATATTTGTTTACCCCTTAAGCCCCTTTTGTAACTTTTTAGTACTTTTTTGTCGAAATATAATTTATTTTCGTGTCATCGATGATATTGATATTTTATCAACACGTATATATTACCTTTTATCGATATTTTGTTCCAATTCCCATTACTAGTTCATGTTGTGCAAATTTCAGTGTTGACCGATGGACCGTGGCAAATGAGTCGATCGATCATGCCGCTCTACCGCTTTGTCCTCTGACATCACCAGGTGTGGACTCGCCTAAACAACGCTTAACTTTTACGCCTAACTTTTGTCAGTTTTTGAAATGGCACGTGTGAATTTCATGCATGTCGTAGTTATATAGGTAGCGACTTGAGCAATCGCATTCTTTTGTTTTCACTTCCACACTAAGACGAAGCGACTTTTTTTATTTGCAAAATGTATCATTAAGCTCTTGTTTAATTTTTTCCTATTCCAAATTTGATAAAGAGAAACAAAACATCAAATAATTATTCTTCCGCTAAACAATGTTTATTAGTAAGGGGGTAAGTATTTTCATATTGTTAATTTAAAGCTACCTTTTCATATTTTAATGTATAATAGTAAAATAGCAGGTCTAATCGTATGGTGGTAGGACTTTACTGCAAAGTTCGTCTAGGTAGGTACCACCGCTTTGCCAGTTATTCTGCCGCCAAGCAGTAGTGCGCAAGCACTGCTGTGTTCCGTTTTGAAGGGAACTGTAGCTAGTGAAATTACTGGGCAAATGAGACTTTATGATCTGATCTCACAGTTTAGTAATCTTATTACTAGATTGTGCTGATGTCTCAGGATGACGTGCGCAGTGCAGTGTCACGCGAACCTCTATACTTTAGAGTTCCGAGTGACACTGCAGCTGGTATGGGCAGCCGTGTCGTTTAACATCAGGCGAACGTCACGTCATTCCTTAACATAAAAAAAAAAAAATTCTTCAGAATATAAATTAGTTAATTCGCTCGATATTTTGACTCGGTTAGCAAGCAGGTGACAATATAAAAAAATTAGTTACGTAACTTCCAAATTCCAAAGAGTTTATTTTTTTAAGTTAATATTTTTATAGCCTACCTAAATACCGAAACAACATCGCATTTCAAAAATTTTGCACCGAAAAATTTCCATCTCTTTATTCATAAGTTATTCGAAGCGCGAAGAAACCAAAAGGTTACCCAAGTTGTACCACTCAAATCAAACACGGTAACATACCCAATATTTGTTCCCTCATATTGTTTGACCAAACTTCACCCAAATCACGCCGGAACCCTTGTTTATGCCCAATAAAAATCGCCAAGTCCGGTGCGGATATCGAAAATTTTCTCACCCACAAAAATTCTACATCACCAAATATCCTTAGCCACCAAAAAATTATAAATCAACCCCTGTTGCCTTGATCGTAAGGTTCAGAAGCAATGTTGGGTTAAAACTGCGAGGTCCCCTTTCAAGTGATTGAGTCCATATGTCGAGAACAAGTGAACTGGCTTCTTAACACGCTGGACACCCTAAATTGAGGGTAAGTCCGAGGGTGGAAATTTTCGAGTTTATTGGAATTTCCTATGGGTTGATTTTCACACGTAGTTTGAAGCATGCGGTTAGGGGAAGGTGTTATCGTAAATCGGAAGGATTTACTTTTTTATGATAGTGGATGGCCGTCATTTCAATTTGAAATATATTTGTAGTCTATATATTATATTATTAGTCTTATAAATAGTATTGTATTTTTGATACATTTTCTATGGGTTCATAAGAGCTATTTTGTTTTGCACACCTTATCCGTAGTACAATAATTGTGATATTCAGTCTTAAGGGGACAGAGTGGAGAGACATAATAGTAATAATTTGGTCTAGAATACTAGCTTATCATTAAAATTTCTTATGGGAGTAGGTAGTTTTGATTGGACTTCAATGAAATAAGTAACTCCCGGGTCAATTAACTTTACCACGAAAAATTTACTGTTTACTCGGTACTGTTAACTGTAACATAAATCGTGGCGTCTTTCATGATCAGTATAGTTTTGAATATGATTGCATGTATATTTACAATGTAAGAATAACTATTATAGTTTCAATTTACAAAAACAAACATTTTTACAGCTTTTTACAAATATCTCAGCTATAAATATTGAATAATTATAAATGAAAAAGTGTCGTATCCAAAACATTCGATTTCAAAGTTTAAGAATAGCGCTGACTTCAAAGCTCTGGAATAAGGATAAATAAAAAATCGTTCACCAGATTTTTTAGTTAGTTGTAATTATATTTAAGTCCACAGACTCACAATTTATAGCTAATTCCTTAAATAAATGATCAGTTCATAAATATACTTCCCTTGATATACGACTTTGAATTACTTATTCAATTCTCACATTCTCAACCGCCCAAGCCCGCCCAATTGGGCGGAAAGGTGACTTGACCTCTGTGAAGTGACCCTTTTCATCATAAAGCTTTTTATAAGGGTCGCTTTCGAGGGTCTTCTTTGAAGAATTCCCGGGCCAAAATTGATAAAATGGGGTCTAATATTGTAACATAAAGCTACTTTGTGCTTTGATATAAATAACAACCAACTGGGGTAAATATACCAATTGTAATGGTCCAACTATTTGAACAGAGCAGTTGGATCATAGCCCTGAAACAATATTATACACGGTACCTATGAGACAAATGGGTCATAATAGGAGTCTATCCCACTAGACCTGTCGTGTTGCCCCATGATGTGGCAACTGTTTTACTATTTTCACCCAGTAGTTCCACTTATTTATTTATTTAGATACACAAAAAGCTTACAGTAAAAACCAAACGCTTTAGGGTCATAATACCGGGTTGGACATGTATTATATATAGGTACTTATTTAAATTTGATCGTTATTTTAACGCTTAATAAATAAAAACATTAGTTACTTAACATTACTACTTAAATACAATACAATACAATACAAAACTCTTTATTGCATACCACATGCTTAAATTAATTTTACATAATAACTTATAGTTGGTAATACAATGGGCGGCCTTATCACTAAAAGCGATCTCTTCCAGGCAACCTTTGGATGGACAGTATTTGATTATAATGGAAGCAGACAGTGGTGAACAATGAAATATTTTTATTTTATCTTACCACCAATTACGTAGTCGTAATAGGCAATAAAACAAAAATATTTTTAAATTAAAAGCAAATAAAAAAATAGAAATAAAAAAAGACATGAAAAAGTTAAACAAACAAAAAAAACAGTTCTTAAAAAATACCATTTGAATATCTACTTATACTAATATCTAATATAATATGCAAACTCTAGATATCACTAAATTTAAAAAAATAAATATATAAAATAAATATATATAATATATATAATAAATATATATATATACCTATATACATATATGTGTATATATATATGTGTGTATATACATACATACATACATATAGCAGCGTTAAATATTAGTCATATAATGATTCTTTACCATGTTTTTGAATATCTGTAAAGATTTAGCACATCTTATGTCTAAAGGCAGAGCATTCCACAGCCGCACTGCTTGCACAGTAAATGATTTGTCATAGTATGTAGTGGTGTGCATCGGCATTGCAAGTTGTAAAGTTTCAGAAGAGCGTAGGTGTCGAGAGTGAGTGAGGTGCTGGAATTGAAATCGTTCCTTTAGATAATTAGGGGTGGATGGATTAAAAAGGATATTGTACAACAGAGTCAAGATGTGAGCATTCCGGCTAAAAAGAATAGGTAACCATTTCAGCTTTTGTCGGAATTCAGAAATGTGGTCATATTTGCGTAGGCCATATATGAACCTAATACAGTAATTTTGTAAGCGTTCAAGCTTATTAAGCTGTTCTTCGGTTAAATCTAGATATGCGGTGTCAGCATAATCCAATATGGGGAGCAAAAGCGATTGTGCAAGAGCAATTTTGGTGGTAGTAGGCAAAAAGTTACGTAATCTCCTAAGAGAAGAAGCAGATGCAAAAAGTTTTCTACTTGTTTCGGCTAATTGAGGTACCCAGGATAACTTTTTATCCATTAGTATTCCTAAGTTCTTAACAGTATCACTGATTTCGATGCATGTTCCTTCAAACATAACTTGAGGAAGGCGAAACCAATCTATTTTAGAGATCATTCTAGAACTACCTATTACGATAGTTTGGGTTTTCGCCGGATTGATCCTGAGACCATATGAGTAGCTCCAATCTGAGATTTTACGCAGGTCATTGTTAGTTGTCGCAATCGCTGCTGATAGTTCCCCTAAAGGAGCCTGGGTGTAAATTTGCAAGTCATCAGCATAAAGGTGGTAGGAAGAAGAAAATTGGTGAGATATGGAATTGATAAATACAGAGAAAAGAAGGAGAGACAAAACGCCGCCCTGTGGCACACCAGCACTCGTATTACACCATAGCGAGTATTTCTCGTCAACGCGAACACGCTGCTTGCGACCAAACAGGTAACTACGAAACCAATCAATTACTGTTGGAGATATGTTTAAAGAGCGTAGAAGTCCCAACAATATGTCAAAATCTACGTTATTAAAAGCATTACTAAAATCAAGCAGTGACAATACCGTTAGCTTGCCATCTGCCATTCCAGATCGTATGTCATCAGTAATTTTTATTAGAGCTGAGACAGTGCTGTGGCCAGGTCGGAAACCAGATTGAAAGGTATTTAAAAGATTGTTACTGATAAGGAAGAAAGTCAACTGCTGATGGACGAGGCGTTCCAGGAGTTTTGAAAGGAACGGAAGGATTGAAATAGGACGATAATCTGTAGGCGAAGGATTTCTTTTTTTCGGGAGAGGAGTAATTTGGGCTTGCTTCCAGATAGAGGGAAAAGTACCATTGGTGATAGAGTAGTTTAGGATAAATTGTAACACTGGTAATATTTCTTCAAGAATTAAGATGATCATTTTCCGACTGATACAGTCACTACCAACTGCATTTGACGTTATACCTTCTACGCTCTTTCTAACATCACAATCAGTAAATTGCTTAAAGAAGAACACTGGATGATCAGGAGTCGGAATCGCATTAAGATAACGGAGCGTACGAGCTTTTGTGGGACCATCAAAATTGGCAAAAGCAGAGAAGTGCTGGTTAAGGGTGTTAATATTTAAATCATTAGGAATATTATCTTGTTGAGACTTTCCAACTCCCAGCGACCTCAGAAATTGCCATACTTTTGCAGGATCTTCATTTTCTAAAGAGCTATGTATATGTCGGCGTTGTACATCCCTACACACCTTATTGCATCGATTTCGGCACTCCACATACCTTTTCTTGTTGTGGTCAGTCGGGTTATACTTATACCTGGCTTTGCCAGAAAGTTTTTTATTTATTAGCGTCCTAATTTCTGAAGTAAGCCAGGGTGCAGGTAAATGCTTCATTCTGACTGGCCTCAAAGGAGCATGCACATCGTACAGCTTAGTGATCGCGCTGTTGAAATTGTCAACCATTACATCAATAGTTGTCGCGTTTACTACATCAGACCAGTCTATTTCACGTGCATCACTTCGCAAGTGCTCAATATCAATACCACCAAAATTGCGATGCAGAAGGATTTTGGGCTTAGCTTTGGGTGGACGTATCTTATATGAAAGGTATATCATATCATGATAGGAGAAAGCCTCCGCCCCACTTTGACCATGTTTGCTAACATGTGATACAGAAGAAACTATCATTAAGTCAAGAAGAGAAGGTGTAGCATTAGGGAAATTATGTGTTGCGTTCAATGGAAGAATGGTGAGATTATTAGCCCTAATAACTGATTGGAAAGTAGATGAACGGAAGTCCTGCTTAAGCAGGCAAGTGTTAAAATCACCCATTACTATGGTATGATCATACGAGGGAACAAGGTCTTCTAAGAGTTTTTCAAAAGACGTAAAGAAGTTGATGCGGAGGGAGGGACAGTAATAAACTCCTAGCAAGACTTTAGTATGACTTATTATAACTTCTATGAAGAGATGTTCACCAGCGTCTGGTGGCGGTGGTTGCGCCGACATATTTACCACAGAGAAAGGAATATTAGAACGTAGGTAGATGGCAACACCACCACCACCGCCATTGGTGCGATCATTACGAATAAGTCGAAAGCCTGGTAGTGAATATGAAGAAGAAGGAAGACATGGTTTTAGCCAAGACTCAGAAACCAACAAAGCATGAATATCAGTATGTTCAAAACACGCCAACATATCAGTGTAGTGAGCCGGAATGCTCTGGGCATTGATGTGAAAAATATTAAAATTTTTCGGAACATCAACCAGAAGTGTCTCTATTGTTTTGGATAGACTGGGGATGGGGATGCTGCAAAAACTATCGTCACTGCTACATAAATTATCAGAAGAGGAGAGAGACAGAAACTCATCACTGTCGCTGCTATCATGATTCATATTTTAATAAACTTAAAACAAACTATAGATATAATATAAGAATAAATATTCTATATTTCTATATATATTAAGATATATATTACCTACTAAGCTATTATAACTTATACCTAACTAATAAACCTAAATTACTTGGTATTAAATAATCTAATCTAGGCAATTAAGTCCAATGGCTGCCCACCCGCCAGCTGTGTTATATAATAAAGATGGCCACAGGATATCGTAAATATATAGACTACACGTTTTGACTTATATTGGTTACATAGGGTAAAGAATGATTAAATATAAAGTGCCAGATCAGTAGGTTGCTAAAAGAATATTAAAAAACATTTTTCTTTGCTTTGATTGGACCTACAAAAAAATTGCAATATTAAAACGCGGCTTAGATAAAACGGAAAAGAAAAAAAAAACTATACATACTGAACATTATATACCATATTACATCACAGATTAAAGAAAAGACGATTGACTGTAACTTCAACTTCAACTCTTTGTAAATGGCCTTTGTGGAGAGGTTACCACAATTTTGCCAATATCACGTAGAAAGATAGCACATCAAACGAAGATTTTTCAGTGAGAAATTTTGGTATATGTGGAGAATGAGGTCAACTATGAAAGTACTAGATGAATCTAAAATGCTGAAACAAAACAAAAGAATACTATATTTACAACAAGTAATAATATTGATAATGAAATAATAAATAATCTAAAACTAATATTTAAGTACACAATATAACATAAATACTTACACAATTTCTAAAATAACTACCTACTTACAACTTAATTTTATTCACTTTAATAAATTTACATAAAATACCTATAAACGGAGAAAATACCAGACATAATAAACACTTGAGGGAAGTGGGACGAGGGATATTGTTTGGAATAACATCATACAATGAAAACTGTAATTTGGAACAACTGAAAAATATATGGTCCACATTTCCTTGATCTAAACCACATTCACAGAGA
Source organism: Ennomos fuscantarius (assembly GCA_905220475.3). Classification (NCBI taxonomy): domain Eukaryota; kingdom Metazoa; phylum Arthropoda; class Insecta; order Lepidoptera; family Geometridae; genus Ennomos; species Ennomos fuscantarius. The sequence goes on along the minus strand of HG992036.1, from coordinate 10,744,827 downwards.
GAATTATCCCTAATCCTAAGTTTATTTAGGAAAACCGGAGTACAAGAGTGATTCAAGCGTAAACGACAAACAACTGAAGTGGTCAATTTGTCTGCCTTTTTAAATTTAGAGAACCAGGGTTTATGAGGAATCTCAGGCTGAACATCACCAAAAAATTTACCTTTAATAGATTTAGAATTTTGCCATGCACTAGACCATGTCTTGAATAAAGCCGGTTCAAAGGTGGTACATAAATCATGAAAATATATTTGAGAATGGTCAAGAGATCCTGTATGAACAGCTGACCTAGCACAAGAATCAGCTGACTCATTACCGAGGATACCTGAATGGCCAGGAATCCAAGCTAAAACAACATTAATACCTAATCTGTTACATTGAAATAGAAGCTCTCTAATTTTAAGGATTACAGGGAACCTGGTTTTTGAACGGAACTGATTAGAGAGAATGGACTGAAGACAACTTTTAGAATCAGAAAAAATAATAGATTTATTAATGTTGTGCGATTTTACGAATTTAATGGCTTCTAGAATGGCGACAGATTCCCCTGTAAAAACTGAATAAACTGAAGGGCACTTGTAAGCTAAAATAATTCTAGTAGATGGAACCCAAACTGCAGCACCAACAGAGCTATCAGCAGATTTGGAAGCATCCGTGTATAAAGTGAACCAATCCTTGAAATCAGTATGTAATATGTGGGAGAAGGACCAATTGGCGTCCACTGAGCCCTTATTGATTCCAAAGTCTAAGATAATGTTGGGTTTGAAAATTAACGCATCATAAGGAGTACAGTATAACGGCATTAATTGACTTTGAAAAAGTGGGTTAGGGAGACGAATAAACTGTCGATAACTATGTACAAGACAACAAATCTTTTCCGGTTGCTGGTGACCAAGAGAATCATAAAGAGAAGATAATTGGGCTAACTTACCAAGAAGAGGATGACCGGAATTTTGCACTAGTTTGAAGAAAAATCTGTTGGAAAGAAACTGTCTGCGAAGATGGAGAGGGGGATCCACACACTCCACTTGCATGGCATTGATGGGGGAAGATTTCATAGCACCAAGAATGATGCGCAGACATCGGATTTGTTACAAGGGTCTAGAAGAAAAGATCCATAGTCCATATGAGAACGAACTATGGCATTATAAAGTAATTTTTGGGTGTATGGGTGTGCACCCCACCAAACTCCAGACAAAGAACGAAGAATATTGATATTCTTTTCACATTTTTGAGACACAAAATTAAAATGATCTAGACCTGATAGTTTGTTGTCAAGCCACACCCCCAGAAATTTCACCTTGTTGTCTTGTGGAACAATTTCACTGTCAACTGAGATATTAACCAGAGGAACATGTCTTTTTCTAGAAAACACCACTACACTACTTTTGGCAGTCGATAGGGATAGACCATGCTGTACAAGCCAATCAGATAAATAACCAAGAGCGGAAGTTAAACGATTAGAAGCCGTTGTCAAATTTTTGTCAGATATGTAAAGGGCTATATCATCAGCATACTGTAAAATTTGACAAAAAGATTGTACCGAAAGTTCCAGATCACAAGTGTACAAGCTGTAGAGTATAGGACTGAGTACAGACCCTTGAGGCAAGCCTTTCCAAACAACCCTTGGGGAAAGAATAGAATACTGGCTTTTAATAGATATAGTTCTTTCTGTTAGCATGTTAAATATAAAACGAACCAATTTCTCAGGAATACCCAAAAAGGAGAGTTTATCCCTGAGAACAGGAAGTAAAACATTGTCATATGCCGAGGCAATATCTAAGAAAACTCCTACTAAATATTCTTTCTGTAAAAGGGAGATGCGAATATCAGATACCAATATGCTTAAGCTGTCCATAGTGCTCATTCCTTTTCTGAACCCAAACTGGGTTTTAGCCAACAAATTTTTACTCTCTACAAACCATTCAATCCTATGTTTAATCATGTGCTCTGAGACTTTGGCTAAAACCGATGACAGAGCTATGGGTCTATAGCTATTCGAATCGGAGGGATTCTTCCCAGGTTTAGCAATAGGGATGATTATTTGGTTTTTCCATTGCTGAGGAATAAATCCCCAATTCAAAAAGTTATTGATTAAGTCTAGATAATACTGTTTACTGTTATCAGATGAATTTTTTTAAAATGAGTATGGGATACCGTCAGCCCCAGGAGATGAATCTATAAGACCGTCAAGCGCCAACTGAAGTTCATGAAATGAGAATGAAGAATCAAAGCTATTAACTGATGGTATAAAACATGGAGCGGAAGGGAAAGCGTCCACACTTGGAACAAAGGGAGGAGACATCTTATCAGAAAAGCCCTCAATCCATGAAAAAGGGTCATTGATGGAAATATCATTGATATTGTAGGCACCCCTGAACCGTCTTATTTGCATCCAAACTAAAGACGAAGGAGTACGCGGGGACAGATTTTCACAATAAATAAACCAACCATCTCTTTTCTTTTTATTTAAGAGTTTTTTTGCTTTGGCAGCAATCCTTTGATATTTAATAAAGTTGTTTAAAGACATGACTGCATTATATTCTTGTTCAGCCTGCTTTCTTTCTCTAACAACCTCTGAACAATCAGCATCCCACCAGGGAGTTGAAACAATAAAATTGTACGGTTTTTTTAATGGAAAATGCTCTTCAGCACTGGAAATAATGCATTCAACAAATTTAGAATATGATTCAGAGAGGGTAAAAAGGTCAGAGCTGTTAGAAACAGCAAGAGCACTCAATTTATTATCCAAAGTGGAAGAATAAGAAGACCATTTATCTTTAGATAAACCAGATAATCGGAATTTAAGAGAAGGACAAAAGTTCCGTGCAGGAGTTACTCTATCTGGGATAGACATAACTATGGGAAAATGGTCACTGCCATAGGAAAGGTCTAGGACCTTCCATGAAATGACAGATGCCAGAACAGGAGAACAAACTGTAATATCAACAGCACTTCTAGGGTTCTGTGACGGATACACCCTACGAGTGGGCGAACCATCATTTATGATACAAAGATTCGCATCATCAAACATTTCTAAGAGGGCAAGGCCAAAAGCATCGTCGTGGCTAGAGCCCCATGACATATGGTGGGCGTTGAAATCCCCCATTAAAATAATGGGAGAGGATACTGAAGATATAGCATAAGATATATCAGGGATCATATTTGAATGAGGATGGGGGATGTAAACAGACAAAAATGTGATGTTGAACATTTTTACAGCTATAATGTTAATGTCAGGTGAAATAGGAGGGAAAGGAACTAGTGAAAATGGAAATGAGCGCCTTACTAGTAAGGCGCAACCAGCATACCCGTCAGCCCTGTCATCTCGGAGACAGGAGTACCCTGGAACCCTAAAACGGGACCCAGGTACCAACCATGTCTCCGAGATGGCAATCACTGACGGGTGAAATTTATTAATGAGGTGAAGCAATTCAGGCTTCCTGCGCCGAATGCTTTTCGTGTTCCACTGGAGAATGGACACTTGATCCATGATTGTTAAGTAATGAGATGACTTGTGAAAGTTTATGGGCAACGTTGGACGGTAGATTTGTATTTGTTTGGGAAATGATGCTGATGACAATGGACAACAGCATGGAAATGTTATCAAACTGAGATGAAGGGGAACATGATTGTTGGGAAGACAATAATGCATGACCATTGGGGAGAGATGATGGATAATGTGCAACTATGGCGTCATGAGCGGCTTTGTCATATGATTTACCTAATGGAGATTTGGGGCTAGGGGAAGAATACACAGTTTTTCTATATGAAACTTGTGGGGAACAAACAGACTGACTAGTCTGAGAAGAAGATATGTTAACACCTTTAACTACTTCTGCATAAGGTCTGATGGTTTTCGGGTACTGGAAAGCAGCCTCTTCATACGACAAATTTTCTTGTGACATGACAAGCTTAATTGATTTTTGCCTAGCCTGTTCGGGACAAAACCTGCTATTCGCATAATGTTGCCCGGAACAGTGGAGACATGAAGCTTTTGTGGAGTCCACGTCGCAGGAATCACCTGAATGTGGTTGAGCACATTTGAAACACCTGGCCTTCGACCTACATTGTGCCTTTATATGACCAAAGCGACAACAGTTGTTGCACTGTACTGTTGGGAATTGATACAATTCAACAGGTAGGGAGGTGTGAAAGGAAAATATTTTAGTTGGAAGGGTTTGCCCTTGAAATGTGACAACAACTGTTTGAGTTGGGACCCATGTTGCCTTGCCCTCATCTAAAACCTTGCGGTTGAGCCTACGAGCCTTTAATATTGAACCACATCCATTGGGGAGAACTACAGAATCCACAAATTCATTCATGGACATGTCCACGGGAACATGTCGAACCACACCCATTTTGGTGATGTTATAAGATGGAATTCGCACTTCGTATTTGAATTTTTCTAAAAGAGGATTCAATAAAAATTTGTTAGCATCATCTGCGGTCTTAAATTCTACACTAATTTTATTTCTACCAACTTTTTTGACGCCGTCAGGACATATGTTAGAAATTTTGTGTTGGCATAAGAATTGTCCAAATTTAATGGGTCTAATTGATGTTCCTGCAGCGGGATCTGGTTCGGAACGTGAAACGTGGACCATAAATGGACCTTTGTCGGTTTCAGTATAGGCTTTTATGCCTATAACTAGGCTGGGATGAACGTAAATATTTTGGATGGAGGCAACAGTCATATCTCTAGATAAAATAGATTTTTTTGGCCTTCCACTCTCATCACTTAAAATTTCAAATAATCTCCGTTTAGAAGCATGCACCGGGCGATCGGGGGGATCGGGAGGGTCAGGGGGATCAGGCACCATTGGGTCAAGCCACAAATCCTTCTCCATTTTCAACAAATCTCAACTACTTACCTATTTTATGACGAAACACTAAAATAAAACTACACTAATGCAATGAAAACACAAATTTTGCCGAAATCGAACGGAAAAATAAATTTAAATAATTTTATCGAAAAAACTCAACTGAACTCTTCACGTGTGACAGCTGTCCTCTATAAAATTTGACTGTAATATTACATATGGTATCTACCGGAGATAAATAAAGAAATATTGTCTGTTTTAATAAACTGTCATCTGTCACTGTCACTGCTAGCTGACAAATTAGTGTCCTATGTCATGTCAATGTCAGACCAGTCGATCACCACAAACAAAACAATTTTCAGTGGAGGTTAACAGCTATAAAAGATAATTTTGCAGGTTGAATATAAAAATTAAACATACCTACTATGTAAACCCAGTCTGAGAAATTACCATAAATACAATATTGATCTATATCACAACGAATACTTCACTGCTTCTTTGTCACTGTACGCTTGCTTCTGCCTGGAGGTACATCTACCACAATATCTTTGGTGACTGGCGCAGGCGCTGCAGTTTCCTTCACCCCCTGCACGTTGTCCTTCTTCGATATACCGTCAAGGTCTCCCTGACAGCAAATGCGATGGCGGGTGCCGTCAGGACCAAGGACAAAAACGAAGCCCTCCCTAGTCCAACACTTCGCGATGCCGAATTGTTGTCGTGCTGCCATGAAAACGCCATGGCGGGATTTGGTCAAGAACTCTGAGACGGTGACACCAGTCCCCTTGAGACATGCCTTTGCCGACCAGATTTTGTCACGTACTTCAACATTCCGGAACTTACAGAGGATCGGTCTTGGTTTATCCGAGCTCCCTGTGCGACCCATACGGTGACACCGGCTAATATCACTTACCGTAAATGATATTTGCTTCAGCTGTTCAGTGACGACTTTTGTGACAGTGTCTGACGTTACTTCCTTGGAGTCCTCAGGGAGACCGTGCAACAGCAAGATTTTCCGCCTGCTACGCATCTCCAGTTGATCGTTCTCTTTGGCAAGGAGCTCTATTTGGCTCTGCAGACCTCGCAGTGATGTCACCACAAATGACTTGAAGGCAGCAAACTCAGTTGCTAGAGTATCTGTGCTAGAAGTAGCAGGAGTCTTCTTAAGCTTACCTTCAAAGCTGTCCATACGCTTATAAAACGTCACCATTAAGTCTTGCAGTGACTGAGAGAAAACAGTGGCATCCATGTTGAAAGAAAAAAAAAGTGCAGTGTAGCAAAAGAAGTGGCAAAAACCTTGTGTAGTGCAGAATTTGTGCAGGATTAACACAGTATGGCAGGTGCGGTACGTTATTTCATAGATTTATTCATAGATTTTGGTTCTAAACACTGTTTTTATATTTAATATTGTAAAATAAACTTGGAGTGATGAAAAGTACTAGTTACTAATTTTGCACCTACCGCCCAAAAAAACATCCATGAGACAAGTCATCAATGGACAAAAGACATCAATGTTCTGGTTTCCAACACCTAGTAATCCCATCATGTCATCCTATTACACTATTTCGGAGTCTATGTCATTAGTCCCATCGTGTTGGCCCGTGATGAGACAACTGCTAATATTTTGACCCAGTAATCTTATGGGACAAGTGACATCAATATTTCCGACTCTCGCGGCACTGTTTAGCTGTACTAGACGATAGTAAATCTAGGAGGAACAAACGCGAGTATTCTTCAAGAGTATCCACGAGGTAAATGTAGCTCAAGAGCTTTATGCTGTTTAAGCATTTTTCTGGCAATGAATGACGTGATGAGCCAGTAATTCACCTGATGCATCGCGGCCATTACAGATCGTAGTATCGGTCTCTTAATATATATGCGAAATTAGTTCTATCCTATGTCTTTGTGTTTAGCTCTATCTGTAATAAATACCCAAGATGTCAGTTTGAAGGGATTCAAGTGGACGGAAAGCAGTTTGTTATATAACTTTAAAAACCTAACACCTAAAGAATTTGATGAAATTTGTTGTGAATAGTGAAAAGCTTGCAAGTGTGATGTAACCTTCAAAGGAGTTCAGTAATAAAACAACCTCGTAAATACACTGGCATTATAATAAAAAAACTTTCACCAAAAATATGACCTCTTAAAAAACTCGACGTATGACAACATTCGCTTTTAATTTCACTTTGAAATACACAAAAATATTTTACATGATTTGTATAGTTACGTTGTTTTGTCATAAATAAATGTGTTAACTGACGAAAATACTTAAACTTCGTAATACTTCGTTTTCACGCATAGTGTATCTCTTATCTATGATTTATATATTTTCCATCACTTGCCGTTTTGACCTATTATTACTTATCGTTACTTGTAATTCTTCATAGTCTTCTCTACGGTTGCTTTCGTCGAGACTAATTGAAGGGATGAGATCCAGAAGGGTTTAACTAATTTTTTCACAAAATGACTTATGGTTGGATTAAGCGTGAAATTATCTACAATAACACATTCTCAAAATATCGAAATGAGGCTTAAATCTTGAGATTGTCAGTCTAAAAACGGTTTATCTGACACAGGAATACAGTTCACTTAGCATAAAAACATATATTTATCATATTTTTACAGTAATTGTACGAATTAGGACTATATTTAGTATTTTAAAATAGAATTAATATATTTTCAAGCAACTGAAACTTACATAAACCCTTTCTATTACCTAATAAGCACTCAATATTAAAATGAAGCCGATGAAGTTTAAAGTAAATTTTCTCAAAGCTATCAGTTTGACAGATAAACCCTTTTTGGTCTCACCCCTTGAATTGTGGTATTGCCAAAAATCTGACATGAATTATATCAAATATTGTCTCCAGAGTATTTCAGGGTATTCTTATGGTAGGTGGTCATACAAAAGCTACTTTGACGACTGTCTGCAGTACGAGTAATATGGTAACGAAGAAGAGGATGCAGGGTGGGAAGGCCACAGCTTTGCTGGATTGGGTGCGGGTTAGCATGTGGGGCGCTGGCACGGGCACTGCTAAAGCTTGATTGTTACACCGATTGAGCTGAAACAAGAGTTCAAAGTCATATTCATATTCATTTATTTTTTGACTGGCCTGATAGCTCAGTTGGTAATAACCCTGCCTCTGAACTGTGGTTTGTGGGTTTGATTCCCACCCGGAACAAATATTTGTTTGATGAACATCGATTTTTGTTCTATGTCTGGGTTTTATGTATTCTATGTATATACAAAACAAACATATAATACAAACAAAAAGTATCTAAGTATATTGTATCAGTTATCTGGTTCCCATAGTACAAGCTTTGCTTAGTTTGGCGCTAGATGGCGCTGTTTGAAATGTCCACAAATATTTATTTATTTATTATTTATTCTGTTTACACATGTGCGTATTGGTCATCATATCATAATGCTAGTAGTAACGACACAGACCCTGTAGGGCACTACAAATTATTAAAGTGCGGGTAGGAATAGTTAAAATTATACGTTTAGATACACACGCTACACAAGATATTTATTGCATTATTTTAGATAGTCTAGTTTATTTTTTTGCCTTTGGATAGATTGTATTAATTGATATTATTTTTCGTAATTAATTGAGGAAATTTATGAAACATGTACAGTTAATTTTGATATTATTTTTGATTAATTAATTCACCGATTTGACAAAGCAATTTGTATTATAGAAAGACGCTTTAAGAATCCTGCAGAAAACAGCACTGCGTTTCTGTCGCTTGTAATAACAAAAAGAGCTGTTGGTCTCAAATTTGCATTTACTTTATCCACTTGGGCAGGCCACATCTCATTCAAGTTGCGTTCTATGAAGAAGGCCTACATTCAGTAGTGGACGTCTTAAGGCTATTGATGATGATGATATAAAATTATTTAGACCTTTGCCAAGCAGTTGAATAACACAGGCTAAAAAAACGAGTGTGCTTTGACCACTCTCGCTCCATCTATCGGCCGGTATAAATTTGTTTTTGCTTTGTTTAATTTAATGTCGTTAAATCTAAAAAGTACTTATGAGTACTCTTTGGCTAATGTCGCCATCGTGACAATTGTAAATTATTATTAACTAGTTGCGCCCTGCGGTTTCACCCACGGATAAAACGTATTTTAATTATTTGCTCCTCCCACGGGAACATTTTACTTTTCTGGGATAAAATGTAGCATATATGTTAATCCAGTGTATAAGCTATCTTGGTACCGAATTTCATACAAATCCATTTAGCCGTTTCAGCGTGAAAGAGTAACAAACATACACACAAACTTTCGCCTTATGATATTAGTGTGATTAAATTAATTATAACAAAATTTAAGTAACTTTTAATTTTGTTATGTTGGCAATGGAGATCTACGCAAATCAACTTCCGTTTGCCTCGCTACGTATTCACCAGCTTACTCCTCAAACCAAGCGTGCGTAAACAAGTTTCATTTCAAAAATTAGTAGTACTAAAAGCTTACTTCACAACATGTTGTTTCTGGAGTGCCGACGCAACCAGATCGGCAGCCACGCATCACAGCCTCGTAGACATTCCCTTTTGATATAACTGAAGTGAAACATTTGTCGTCTGCACTGTGGCAGATCATTGTGTGGACTCTGAAAGATATTAAGTATCTAAATCATCATCAGAGAAAACGCTGCTTTTCTAGACTCTTCAAATTACGTCACAACGAATGGTTGCTAACCATTTGTATTCAATTGCTTCCGCAACCTTGACTCCATTTTTCAGCTCAAGGTTGCCTGTAGAGAAATTTTTTCACAACCAAAAGCTAGTGATACAATTACAACGATATGTTTGAGAATTACAATTTGGCTTAAGTGCGGTTATGGGCAAGAAGAAGATATATCTTAGTAGACACCATCATCAGCTTTTCTTAGCTACTGGACGTAGGTCTCTCCTAGGATATGCCACTGAGTCTTCGGCTCTACTCATCAAACTGCTTACTACCTATTCGGTGGGCGTCCCGCGTTTTTAACGACGCTTTCCAAGACGTCTCCACTCAAACGTATCTATCTAGATAGATACTGACGGTGTACAATAAAGGGTTGATTTACGAGTATCTATCTATCTATCTATCTATCTACACGTGTATCTACACGTATCTAAACTAAACGTATCTATCTAGATAATCTATCTAGATAGATACGTTTAGTTTAGATAGATAGTTTAGATAGATACTCGTAAATCAACACTTTATTGTACACCGTAAAAAAAAAAAAAATTTACAAAAATAAAATCTTACGTAATTAACTAGTACTAGTACAATAGGCGGTCTTATCGCTTAGAACGATCTCTTGCAGACAACCTTTGTAATGGAGGAATCTGTAGCTTAGAGTTTTGGGCTTCGGTGTACAGGTAAATCAAAATGACATAAAACTATTACAATAAGTTGTTCTACAATATTAATTAAAATATATATACAAATAATATCTAAACATACAAAAAATATACATACTATATAATATAAATATACATATATTTATCGATAAGCATATTCATATATAACTACTTTAATAAAATAAAAAAAAATAAGAAAAATGTATTGGAGTTATAGTACCAACTACCAGTAAATTACTTTACACCGTCTTGCAACAAGTAAAAAGTTTTCAACCTCATCTTTAAAGATTTGCAGAGACTCGAGTGCCGAATCGACATCGGCAAATTGTTCCAAAAGCGAACAGATTCTATGGTGAAAGAGGCATCATAAAAAGAAGATGTATGCAGAGGCATATGTAATGTAAGGGTTTTGGCAAGTAGTAGCCTGTTGCTAAAGTGAACATGAACCGAGTACATATTGTAAAGATAAAACGGGTCTATTCGCGTACAACAATTATCAAAACATTATTTTTACTAACCTCGACGTTTCGACCAAGTTAGACCTGTCTTATCTTTACAATACGAGTTAAAGTCGCGAAAGTTTAAAAAGTTTTATGAACCGTATAGTCATTACCTGTACTTGGTAGGATCTAAACACGATCGCAACTGCGTCTCTGCCTTGTAAGCACATACGTAGCATTCCAGCGGTCGCCGTGAAACAGTTCTGGTGACCGTTTCCGCTGACGTCACCGCTGTCGCCGCCACTGGCAACATAGCCGGCGCCCGTTTCCCTGCAGTCACACGCTCCAGCTTCTCCAAAGCAGGCTCGTCATCATCATCGTCGTCATCATCATCTTCATCCTCGGGGTCATCGACTCGTCTAGACGGAATAGTTTTACGATGCCTATTTAATCCACCCTTTCTGTTCTCATACCGCGCAGGTCCAGATTCCCTGTTGAAGGATGATTTATGTTACAGCGTGCCTTGTATGCCGTTATGAAGACGGAGAAGGGACGCAGATATCGGTACAAATATGTATAGGGAATGAGTGCTACAACCGTGGGATGTCCGTTAGAGGCCCGGACATAGCACGGTGTCCCATGAACTATGTGGCATGTTCGTATCAAGAATCCGTGCTCCGTCCGGGCATTTCTAGAACATGGCATGGTGTAGCATAAATAATCCTTACAACATCAAAATCGTTACAATATCCAAACACACAGAACAATATTTTGTAATGTAAAACAAGCCCTACAAAATATTCTACTAGGGAATTCGTTAAGCCATAGATTAGTGACGCACATAAAAAAACGTTAAATTGCAACGGCCTATGCACAAAACTTACATGCCACAGCAGACTGTAGGTGCAGTAAGCAACTAATTGTAAGTAGTGCTTTTTTAATTGACTAACCAAGTACATAAACGAAGTTACATAGAATAGAAAACCCAATACCGTTTATTTATAAAATTTATTTTATTTTTGGGTTCGATTCCCACTATGTCTGGGTGTTATATTGTATTCTATGTATGCATCTACAAACCAAAATATCAAAGTATTCTATCAGTTATCTGGATCCCATATAGCTCTGCTTAGCTTGGGGCTAGATGGCGCTGTGTAAAACGCTCACCAAATATTTATTATTTATTTATAGATTTAAATCCGTTTATCCGTTGCGGCGTCAAGAGGTAAAAACACACTATATTTAAAGATATCTTGTTAAGCCTACACATTAATTTGTTTCAACAAAGTCTATTTACATTATGTGAATTGATCGGTCAATCTGGAGATCTTTAGGAAACCATACCGGGAAGTTGAGAAATCTATTGATAAGATACGTAAGCTATTAACCACTTTTGTACTCACGTTTCTTCATCGTCGTCCTCTGATTTCGAGCCTGATCTGGCCGGCAGAACTAGCAACATTGCCAAGAATATGCAGTACCTCCACCGCACCATTTTAACACTATTTTTGTCTATACAAAAACCTACACTGGATTGGATTCTGGATTTGTCATTTTAACTGCAAAAATATAAATTTTCTATTGCATCAGGTAATTTTACATCTGACAGGCGCTTTCAAAAGATTTTCCTTTTTTTGAATTGTTTCTTTGTTTTTGTGACATTTTTCTTGAGGCTCTTCCGTTCTGTCGTAAAAATCAATCTTCTTAATGTAGAAACTTTTTTGTACATTCGTAAACCATAAATTATAGACGATAATTTGTTCGAGGACAGAATTTTTATATTAATCGATTTAAAAGAGCTTATTCAATAAATCCTTTCAACCCATAGAGGATGCAGAACACTCGAAATGATTTATGAATAGTAATAATAGTATAAATATATTATTGATTTTTACCTGATAAATCTTTAAAAGTACAATACATTATTCTTTGAGAACATATTTTTTTCATCTTTAATAAATGCTTTAAATGTAGCTAGCGGCCTCTATAGTTTTAATATAAAACTAGCTACTCAGTGACAGATGGCGCTGTAATAAATTCTTTGCTGTCCAGGTTTGGTCCAAAATATAATGTAAAAAAATAGCTATACACAAACCAGTCGGGTCATATTCAATTTTCTTTACAATTAATTATAGTTACATGCTATAATGCAAAATTGATGTTTATTTTTTTTTATTAAGTGGTAGATTATTTTTTTAGTCTGGGGTAGCATTGGTTGTGGTTCTTTGCCACTCTATATTTATTGTACCATTAAATATCTGTTTTCTTTTATTTCAAGGTCTAATGAGATAATCAAGTTGCTTGATTGGTTTTTTATGGCAATAACTACTTAAATATAGTTTCTTTATTTCCATAATAATTTATTTTAGATTTATCAGATCAATTACTTACCTACCAGAAATATTAAGTTTTCCTAAGAATAACTTATGAATTAGTATTAATTAGTAATAACTTAGGTACCTACCTACCTACCTATATTTTGACTTTTTTGTGGGGAAAGAACGATATCTTTTTTGGTTTTGTAGTAAGGTTATGAAAAGAAGAGATGAAGCATCCATTTTCGTAATTAGGTACCAGAACCCTTTGCCTTTTTCATTCCTGGTTACTAAAATAAGAAACCTTATCGGTATCTGGTTATAAAACACAGCTATGTACCTATATAGATTCAATATTCCTTTTTAATAACTAGTTACGAATCAGTGAAGTAAAAATCATCTTTCATAGCTAGCTATGAAAAATGGTTATGTAAGTGGACAAAAAGTAACAATATGCTATTTTGAGTAACAAAAAAATATGAATAAAATTACAAAAAAGGCAAGGCTTAAGTTCTGACTATAGGTATCTAAGTAATTAAGTACCATAGCCATGTAGATATCTAAGGAAAACATTTTTTTATTTTCATAATTTGTGTGGTAGTTAAGTGTATCAGATAAAAAGATATAAGAGTTTTTTTATTGTCTTTTCGAATCTGTGATTTTTTTTTTTTTTTTTTTTTATTAATCTGCATTGCCGCAGACACCTGGGTCCGTGCTTTTTGTTAGATAATTTTTTATATTTATGAATTAAGCCTATTATTAACATGAACTTATATATAATACAGGAAGGACGAATCTGTGATTTGTGACTACTCTATGACACATTGGTCATAGAGTAGATACAGCAAAACTCAACGAGTAAAACCTCTATACAGATACCTCTAATCTGTGAGCCTCATATACACAACGAGATCTCCTCATTATAAGCTCTTTGAAACGCACTGAATAAATGAACAGCAAACGTAACTCTTTCACGGCGACAACCAGAGCATCGGAATAGGCACTCTGCGTGTCGCACGCCTAACCGGGCCGCCGATTATCGGGCACAAAGCGCGGGTCCTCCCCGCAAGCTCCAACGCTCAAGCTCCCATACACTTCCTCATTAAAAAATAAGAGGTCACAAACATCACAAAAACCCACCCGCGAGATCCGTCAAAGCGAATACCGCCGCCTACAGGAGAGTAGCGGAACTACGCCACTCGCGGAATCAACCTCTGTACTTTTTTAATTAGCCTCATACACCAACTGAATGCGTAAATACGTTAGAATTTTTTTCTCTCGTGCGCGGTTAGTTTGGTAGCTTTGAGTAAAGTATGTTAATTCACAAAAAGCCCCGCTCTCGTGTGGTTTTTGAACTGTTTAAAAAGGGTTTGAGCGGTTTATGTAATTAGCGGTACTTATTTGTAGTAACTTATAAATAATGGTGTCCTAACTGTGCGTAGTTGAATGGGGGAAGTTGAATGGGCGCGTAGTGGGGCGGAACTCGCAGCGTCTCAGAACTTCTTTTATCTCAGTCTAGGTTGTCTCAAAAAGTGCAAACTCTGTACAAAGTTCACTTTCGCCTTGTGAACTAATTTTTCGCTCGGTGTCAAGTTCAGGGCTGGGAAGAGGGGGGAGAAGCCCGCTATGATAAAATAAAATATTCATTATGATTGCTCAGCGCGGCAATGTTCGCGAAAGAGAGATTGTTGAAGTGATGTGGATTGGCCGCTGTTTGTATTTTAACTCACTAGATTCATATTAGATTTCTTAAATGTGTATATTTTGTTATAATTCACGCAACGTGGTATTTGTATAAAAAACCTCAAGGTTCAACATTCGAATTAGCATTCACAATAAAAAAAAAATACATTTTTCAACTATGTGGGAAGCAATAACTGTTAACATAAGATTTTTGATAAAAAAAATACTGTTAGTGGTCATAAATTAATTTATTGTTTCTCAAAATATTCTTCGTTGGCGTACATATTTTTATACGAATAAACCAATTTGGATAATATTTATGCCACTCCTGTATGGTGACCTTGAAAACATGTTCTTCATACCCTTCCAGAGCCCTTTCTGGTGATGAAAATCGTTGACCGCGTACTAGTTCTTGATTTTTGGAAACAAGTGACAATACGCCAGATGGCTGGTCAAACTGCCACACCAAATTTGATGAGCGTTGAATCTGGTTTTAGCTGGAAAAGCGTTGGACCAAGTGACGCAGTCTGTTTTTTGAGCCTCAGTCAAATTGTGTCGAATCCGCTTGACACAGTTTTTCACACCTAAATGATGCCTAAAGATGCGCGACTCTTGTGGTAGATCACATGCCTATCTAATTCGATCATATGACGCACAGCATTGATGTTTTTTATTACAGCGGTGGGAAACTTTCACTTACTTGACACTGGCTAAATACACAAAAGTGTAGAGCCAAAACAAAACAAAAAAAATATCTTATTAGTTATTTGCACTCATTAATTTATTTAAATTAAGAGACCAATTCTTTCCAACCCGACTAGATGAAAGAAGACTGAAAACTGACGTAAAAATCTTCCCGGACCTGCCTCAACAGTGGAAAGTGAATCGCGTCTCCCAACCTCCCCCTCCCGGTTTCTTTCTCCGTTTTTCCTCTAATTAGTGAATTAAACGGTGTCTGCCAGACGGCGGAAAACGGAATTCATCGAGTCATTTCTCAATCGGTTCGTCCTTTTAAATTTCATTTGAATAATTGTGTACTTAAATAAGAAGTTGTTTCTCTTTTTTGTTTACTTGTTCTTGTTGACATCAGCTACACTGAAAAAAATTATAATCACAATTGAGAATATTACCTTCTTGAATTTAGAATACATATAACCTTCTTAGTTACGCTTGGAAGAGGTTTTTTATTCGGCTTAATTAATTATTTTTGCTTTTATTAACTCATGAAATATTACATCCGTCATTCATACATAATTAAGAATAAAAATGTGATAAACAATAGCCAAAAAAAGAATATTTTAATAATAAGATATATTTTCTGATCTGATCAACAGTTAAGTAGTTTGGTTTTTACGTCAATATAATTGAAAAAATACAGAAAATAATATCATCCAAGTATATGTCAGTATAAAATAAAGGCATTTGATGTCGGGTTTACCTCTTTATTAATAAAAAAAAGTATTATTTAATAGTATTATATAAACAATAAGCTTTCAAAATGGTCCCATATAAATTAAATTAAAAACAATTCAGTATTAGGTCATCAAAGTACTTTTCAAAATGAAATTAAGGTGATCAAAGTCGATATAACCCTATTTTTTCAATATAATATTATTAATTCTTCACTCTAATACCGATATCTGTACTGATATCAGTTCTTGTAACTTGGACACCGTTTGCTGTGCAGTATTAAGTCGCGCGTTGTCGCGCAAAAGTAGCGAAGAGGAGCGACCGACCAACGCTGACTGGAAACGTGCGAGCTTCTCCATCATTGTGATCACTTCCTCATATTACACATCTGCAGTAATGCTCATCCCATTTGGTAAGACGCTGAATCGCACCGTCGCTAGACCATCTAACAATGACCATAACTTTCATAGGGGTAAGTCTTCATTTAGGGCATTGCTTAAGTGCTGAACCAGGATCCAACCAACTTGCTGAGAGCATGCAATCACCAGCTCTCAGTAAGTTGGTCAAACAGATACCATTTTTTCATTGCGAGTAACAATGCGGTTCAAAATTCCTTCATTTGTGTGCCTGTTGCACAGACACGTCTCGACGCGTACTTTGCGCTGACGATCATTGAGTTTGTGAGGCACATATTTGTCAAGTTTTTAACATCGCAACTAGACTAATTCAAAGATGTGGCATGTTGTTGGATGAGAAATAGGGATTTGCAATAAAATCCTTTGACTTTGATCACTATTATTTTCCTCAAACACCCGCCCAGCATCTCTGCATCTAACTAAACATTTCCTAATTCCGCACTCCAACTACAGAGTAACTAGCGAAAGCAAATGAGACTCGCATGCCCAAACCGACTACTCTACTTAGAGCTATCGTTCTCCACCACATTCCCCCTATCAAGCAACTGAAATATTTATGTTGGAAAGGGTGAGGAAGGTCTGCTGAAAATGGTCTTGTCATGTACATAGTACACGATGCTGTCAGCTTACCATCCAACTTATTAGACGTTTCGGAAATTCGGTTTCGCCCCGCAAGCACCACGGCTACAAGCTGTAGTGATGTAAAACAATATAGGTATTTTGGTTTTTTTTTTACAATAAACGCATCGAAAATATCTAAATTAGTATAGAATTATGTTTAAATTCTTGATAAGAGATATGGAATTCTTCCTTCATCTAAAATTGAAAAAATGAACCCTTAAATTCATCATAAATATAGGTAACACCGAAGAAAGTCTATTTTTTAATCTTCACAAACAGATACAACAATATAGAAGCAAAGACAAGTTTTATCTCATAGCTTAATACATATACATTCAACGTATTTTTTTCTTACTATGTACCGAACTTAAAGATCATATCACTTTGATAGCAATGCAATCAGCAAATTTTCTTACCTATGCACAGGTATAAAAGGTGTAAATATTTTTTTTTATTATTAACGAAGTTTTGTTTCAACGATCAAGTTACGCAATCACAAAGAAAGTTATATGTACATATCTGAAAGCTTTTGAAATATTTAAGCGCGACTTAAATTTTCCTTTTCAATTTTATAAGTAATAATGATCGATACTGTCGCATCACTACTCGGTATCCAGTTGGTAATGCAAACGTTTGTAACCCGTCGGCCGGGTGCCCCGCCCCGGGCAAATACGTACGGTAAATATACCTCTCCTAAGTATACCTCTAGATAGAGCCTCTCGCTACACGTGTCGAACGAGATATGTAGAGGCTGGTATTATAAAGCTCGGTATAGCATATATACAACGACAGAAACGTTTATTGAAGTAAAATTTCTTTACGCATGTTTGGCTTGGGGAGTAAGCTGGTGAATACGAGACAAACAAAAGTCGAAGTTGGTTCACGTAGATCTCCATTGTCAACATTACAAAGTTAAAAGTTTGTATTATTGTTTGGTATGTCCGGTAAAATGATAATTTACAGTTGTCAAGACGACTTTTTTTTTTTATATCTCACACAACGCCATCTAGCCCCAAACTAAGCAAAGCTTGTACTATGGGAACCAGATAACTGATACAATACTGAGATACGTTTGTAAATACATACATAGAATACAATATAACACCCAGACACAGAACAAACATCGAAGTTCAGAAGTCAGGTCAGTCAGGGTCACTACCAACTGAGCTATCGGGCCAGTCATCACATTAAGAAAAGCAAAAACGTTATACCAGCCGATAGATGGAGCCAAAGAAGTCTAACTTCAGTCGTGTGGTCTAAAGCACCCTCGTTTTTTATATTTAAATAAAGTTAGTCTTTATTTTAATAATAATCTGAGAAAAATCTCAATAGCGACCGGGTGTTTTAATTCTTTCACAATTATCATAGAAAATCTACTACTATTGCACTTTTTCTTATAAGAAAGGTCATAAGTTAACGTGTCACCGTTCTTATTTGAAATACCCTTCTTTATAACTCCAGTATTAATATCAACCATTAGCTAGAAACAAATTCTATAGGTACGCAAGTAATGAATGTCTCTGATCGTACAAAAAAGTTTCTATTTCCTTTTTTAGAATGCATTGTTAGGTACAACAATCCATGCGGTGTGGTCTCTCCTTCCACTGTGAGAAAAGGATCACCCTATCTCTTTCTGTAGTTGCCGTAATAGCGTGGAGTGTGAGTAAAAGCCGGCTAAGAATATCCAGGTAATGTGCACCTCGGAACTTCCTTCTGCGTTCACCAAGAAACCTGCCAAGCATATGATAAGTAGCGTGGTCATCATGGTAAATCTCCCCTTATGATAAGCGTCCAAATTAGCGTTTTACTCTGAGGTTTGTGTTCCGCAGTGGACGTGGTCCGCATTATGATGATGACATGTTGAACAACATTTTTCTCATTATCTCTATTACAGCGAAAACTCTTTATTCTTTACTATGTAATAGAATAAAGAATAAAGTAATAATAATAATAACGGCCAACGATCACATACATAGATCCACATAGATACATAGATAGTATTAATTAGTTATTGTTTTTTTTTTCTAGCTGCATTACCACAGACTCCTGGGTCTGTGCTGTTTGTTAAATTATTTCAAATTTATTCCTTTAGCTTATTATTAATCATAAATACGTTACAGGAGGGATAATACAATTTTTTAAACATAAGTGCTTATGTCTAATTGTGCATACATCACGAGCAAACCAGCTTCCGCAAGCAGCACCCGTTCACGAGCTTGCCGCATGTTCCAGCCATCGCCCTCCTCGACCATGTTTGAGGGAAGAGGACGACACGACACACGACGCCGCTGCAAGAAGAAGCTTTTTAGTGAGCGTGAATGCTCTGGGTGTACACACAATTTACATTCTTATTAAAATACCCTTATTACTATTTTATTTATACGAGCGGGATAACTGACAGGTTCCTTTGAGTCCAACAATGATCCTGCTCGGACTTGCCTTTATTCACCACCACCAGTCCACCTTTCCCTCCTGGCCCAGGACCTCCATTACCGCCATTTTTATTACTTATTGTATTTGTATTGTTTGGAATACAAACAGCCATTAAATCGTCGCATCCGCGGAATACTATCCTCATGGCGGTTAGGATGTTTTATTTTTATTGCATTTTTAGAATCCTTTAATGTATTTGCACCTATCTACATCAATAGAAAGTAGAAAATCACAATTTTTATTATTAAAAAATCAATTTTAAAATTCGCGCAAAACATCCTCTTGCTATAAGCTCCGTTGAAAACTATCCTAAGCGCCACTACGTCTGATTTGTTCCGCGGAATACTATCTCGCTCGCCAGTGCGATAGTATTTCACGTAAAATTTTAGGCAGCAGGCGCGGGGCATACTATCGTAGGCGTAACGCTGCCATTTATTGAAGGAATCGTAATCGTGTGGTATGCTGGTGGAGGTTAATATTATTATAAAAAATGAAAAAGGCAATCCAAAAAATTTGTAGGAACGGCCCGAGCACGAAAAGAAAAAAAAAACGTGTAAAAGTTTTTTTTTTCAATTTTAGGTTTCCGAAACTGAAATACGATACACAAGGGGGATATTATTTTTAGCCTGCGAATCAAAAAAAGGTACAACCATTGGTATGATGATGTGGTATTGTTTATGTAAAAATGTGTAAAAAAAGCGATAATCACACCACCCAAATTGATAACTTCTTCCTTAGGTGGTTAACGGAATAATAAAAATTGAGAATTTGGAAAGTAAATCAGTCAATGAATGATGGAATGAAATGGCAAGTTGCATAAATAGCGCAGCGTATGATGTTTTTGAAGAGTTAAAAGGCAAGGAAAAAATCGATAGGGAAACATGGTGGTGGGATGAAAATATCCAGAAAATTGTGAAAGAAGTAAAAATGTTTTCAAAGATTGGCAGAGTGTTACAAGAATACAAGCGTACAAGATGAAATACGGAAGAACAGTATAAAAGCAGAATATATAAAGCGTGATAGAAGAAGTGAGAATGATAATCGCTATTGCAAGAGTAAAAACTCAAGATTAACTGTATAGTTAAAAGGAAACTAGCAAAGACAAAAGCAGTTTTATACAATAGCGGAACAAAGTCAAAATAATGGACGAGATATCAAGCGTGTGAAATGTTTAAAAGATTATGGAGAAAAAGTATTGCAAAATAATGAGGAAATAACAGAGAGATAGAAGGAGTATTTTAAAAACGAATGAATGAAGAGAATACGTGGAATAGATTATTACAAAGTGTATCAGTAAATATAGGTAAAGTGAAAGAAGTGAATATAGATGAAGTAAGAAAAGCTGTGTAAAGTAAAGTAGAAAAGCTACCGGATGGAGTACCAGCAGAGACGTGAAGATTTTAAAGCTAGATGGATGGATGTGGCTGACTCAATTCTTTAGCTCTTTCATTTCATTCATCCGGGATTGCCTCATCCTACAACAATTTTGTTGTACGATGAGGCAACCCGGATGAATTATGCAACAGTTCACTGGTGCCCATATTTTACAATAAGGATGATGATGATGAATTCGGCTATAATTGTTAAGACCTTTAGGTCACTTAAAATAAAGAATACTGAGGATCTTTAGGGAATGTCTACCAGGGTTTTAAGTGGCATTGTCACATTAATCGCACCATATTTAGCAGAAGTATTTAATAAATGTGTAGACGAAGAAGTTTTTCCCAACGTAATGAAAAATAGTAAATTGATTCCTTTATTTAAGTCCGGAAATAAGAATGATCCATCGAACTATAGGCCAATTTCTGTGTTACCTGCAATAAGTAAAATTAAAAAAAAAAATCTTAATCAGTTGTTAACATTTTTTAACCTTAACGGACTGTTTCACATTCAACAGTTTGCATTTATAAAAGGACGATCAACTACAGATGCAGGTGTAGAACTCTTTAAACATATACTTGGTTCTTGGGAGAAGTCACAGGATGCCATAGGGATTTTTTGTGACTTGTTCAAAGCATTTGATTGCGTATCATGAAACCCTAATTTTTAAATTAAAGCATTACGGGGTTTGTTGGAAAACTCTTGATCTTGTCTCTTCTTATCTTGGTAATAGAATTCAGACAGTTGAAGTTAATGGAGCAATATCCTCTGGTTCTATCACTAAAATGGAGGTTCCGCAGGGTTCAATACTAGGACCATTCTTATTTTTGGCCTATATTAACGATCTTCCATTTTTTGTAAAGAACCTATGTGATATTGTTTTGTTCGCAAATGATACGTCTCTTATTTTTAAGGTTGACCGATCTATTCATGATTTTGACGACGTTAACAACGCAATTTCAATGGTTTTGAACTGGTTTACTAAAAACAATCTACTGTTAAATAGTAAGTAAACTAAATGTATTAAGTTTTCGTTACCTAATGTTAGGGGGTCTCCTACAAATTTATTACTGAATGTTGAGCCGTTAGATTTGTTACAATCTGTCACGTTCCTTGGCATAGATAGCTATAGACTCTAAATTACAGTGGGGTCCTCACATATCAAACATTGCTGGTAGATTGAGCTCTGCAGCATATGCTGTGCGTAAAATCAGACAGTTTACTGATGAAGCCACTGCAAGATTAGTATACTTTAGTTACTTCCACAGTATTATGTCACTGTACTGTCACGTGTACTGTGGGGTAAAGCCGCGGACATACAATCAATTTTTGTCTTACAGAAAAGAGCTATTCGTTCCATTTATAACATGAAATCCCGCGACTTTCTCAGGGAACGATTTAAGGAGATAAATATTCGTACAGTGGCTTGTCAATAAATTTACATAAATTTGATGTACACTCGCAAAAACATTAGCTCTTTTCCCAGATATTGCGACATTCATAACTTTAATACTAGAAACAAAAATAAATTGAAAGTTCCAAGTATCAGACTGCAGAAAGTTAATGGTTCATTCATGGGGAACTGTATACGCTTTTATAACAAGTTTCCTGACGGTATCGAACAATCGTCAATGCGTAAAAATAAATTATTCATAAAGTCAAACTTAATAAAAAAAAGCTTATTACACAATAAATGACTATGTGTCGGACAAAAAAGCTTGGCCTGAATATCCCAAGCTTAACGGTATGAAATCTTAAGTACTTTGCCTATTGCCTATTCCTATCTATAATTTCAGTTTCTATTTGTAATGTTTATTAAGATAATCACGGTATTTTTCTTGCACCGGTGTGACGTGGTGGTTACTTTTGTAACATATTCATTATCTTAACTGTAATAAATTATATACATTGTAAAAGACAGTAGAAAGAAGAAAAAAAATACATCACTGTAAAGTTTCTTGTAGCTTCTTCTTTACAGTTGTAATCGAAGCTTCGGATCAAAGTTTTCTATTCTGCATTGTGCCGGATTGCTTGCACCAGTAGTGAGAAAGAGAACTGCTTTTATTTTTCAAATTCATATATTGTAATGGGCTTGCTATATATTATTTGACAATAAGGACTTTGTAATTTTATATGCTTAGTGAAATAACTTAATTGTAAGTATCTAATATAATTTTGACTTGTAAATGTGCTGAAGTTAGCCTATTTGCAATAAATCTTTGACTTTGACTTTGATGTACAAAGCTGCAACAATTATCCGGGAATTAAGCTTATGTCACATTGAAGATATGAGAGAAGCAAAAAGAATGAGAGAAGAGATTGAAATAGCCCAGACTCAGTTTGGTTTCATACCTGGGCGTGGGACGTCAGAAGCTATATTTGTACTTCGCCAACTGTGTGAAAAATATAGAGACATGCACACTAAAACTTGCACATGGTGTTCGTTGATCTCGAGAAAACCTATGACAAGATTTCTCGTGAAGTTCTGGGATGGGCCTTAAAGAAGAAAAGAGTTGCTGAGGAGTACGTAACATTGATTCACGCGATACATGACAAGGCAAGTGTGTGAGTCCGGTCAACAGCTAGTGAGACCGACAAGTTTGATGTGGCTGTGGGCTTGCATCAGGGATCGGCATTGAGATTTTATTTGTTCTTTCTGCGCTAACATCAGACATACAGGAGAAAGCACCTTGGTGTTTGCAGACGATATTGTACTTGTCGGCGAAGATAAGCTTGAGGCAGAGCAGGCTGGGAGAAACTGGAGTACATACTCTTTACGGGGTAACGACCCCGTACCTTAGCGTACCCCTTCCAGTCTGCCATGACTTCCGTTACCTTGGTTCACTTGCGCTAGATGATGGTGCGATAGATCGGGACGTAAGAAATAGATAAATTCGGGATGGATGCAATGGAGACAGGTCATAGGAACAACTTGTAATCTCCGATTGCCCCTTAAATTTAAAGAGCAAATCTACAAAATCATCATTAGACCTGTCCTATTGTATGGGTCGAGGTGTTGGGCAACAAAAGATTTGGATGAAAGCAGACTACATGCGGCCGAAATTCGTATGTTGAGGTGGATGTGTGGTGTAACGAGAATGAACAGAATCAGAAATAAGTACATAAGGGGTAGCCTGAAAGTGGCACCGGTAACGGAAAAGTTGAAGAATGGCTTGCGTGGTATGGCCATGTCATGCGGAGGGATGAAAGCCATGTTACCAAGAGAGTATTTAATATGAATGTTGATAGCAAAAAAGGTAAAGAAAGATCGAAAAAAAGTGTGGTTGGACTGTGTGAAGAATAACATGCGTGCTAAGGGAGTGGGGAGAAAAACGTGCTGTACCGATTACACTTAACTGGAGTAAGGGTAGGCAGATTATGAAAATCGATCTGAGGTTATTATAATCATAATTTAATTATTTTAACTAAATGACACACAATATTGTTTTTGTTAACAATGAAATTTAAAAAAAACACATATTATGAAAAGTTTTTGTACATATTGTTTTAATAATATAATTAATAACTGGTAAACCATTTGAATTTGATGTTGTTCATTTATGTGACGAGATAATACGATCTCTCTTATATTTCTTAGCTAGTTATTAATTATAATCCTTGTGGGTTTAATTCTAACAATATTTTTTTAAATTATTTGACACTTTGAAATCCAAGTTTTTGGAATTATTCAAATGAATTTAATAATACACCTAAGCATATTTTGTTCTGAAAGGCTGTGCCATGTTAAAAACAAGTTTTTTTTAAATTATATTTTATGCATGTCGATCTGAGATCACTTGGAATATTCTTACAAACCACAGTTTTCTTTTTTGAGATGCAATAACAATACCCAATTATGAAAAGTTTTTGCATGATAGTATAAAACTTTTTACTTTGGTCTATATTGAAATAAACCTGTTCCTCTTAAAATTATAAAAGTTTAAACGTTGCGTATAGTTTAAACATTCATTTGATTATTTTTAATAGCTTCATTTATTCGATGAATAATAGTTATTGTTTATCATTGCTGTAGATGTTGATTTGTTTTATGGACAAATAATACGGTCCCTTTTCTGTTGTACCTTATCATTTTATGAAAACGTTTTCGTATTAAATGTCACGGTATCTATAAACTTTTTAACATAAACCTGTAAATACCTTACCTGGTCAATATTTAACCTGATAATCACGTCTTATTTTAGCATGAGTAAATAAATATCTTATTTGTAATACGTACTAGGTACTATTTTTTTCGGTCAATCTGGTTAATTTTAAGTAGTACTGCATTTGTAAAAGAACTTTTAAACATTTTTCATGTAATTAAAACTTAAAAATTAGATTCCCGTTGTAATAATTACACGCCAACAACATCATCATCGTACGATAAGCGGCGAATAACATCCTAAAGGTGTCTGCTCCGGCGAAAACTATCCTTATGGCGCTTAAATTGACGCAATCGCGCCAAAAGTCCGTGGAAGACTATCTTATAGGACAAAATAGCTATATTTATTTACATTATTAATTTTAAAAAAATACCAAACGATGTGTAATGCATTTTGCTATCGATTTGTATTTAAAAATACATACGTTCTCTAACAACTTTCGGAGATAATCAGAAAAAACCTCCTCCTGTAAAGTAGGTGTTTTGCAATTAGGATAGTTTTCCGCGGATGCGACGAAATTATGACGTAATTATGTAACAAACTGTGTTAAAATTTAACTACTTATTTAGGTGGCTTTTGGACGGTCTTAGGTAGGATTGTTATGTTATGTTTATTAAATAATATTAAATAAATTAAATGTCTGGAAGAGATCGCTTTTTAATGATAAAACTACTCATTGTAACATACTTATAAGCTTTCCTGTTTTGTATTTCGTCATTTTAGTGTCAATAAAGAGGTTATCTATCTATTTATCTGTCCCAAAGTAAATAAAACAAAGACCAAGTACAAGAGAGATAATATAATACACATGCCAAAAGCAAGAGATACCGTGTAGTCTCTGTAAATATCTGCATACCCATCACGCATACTTCCCAGTAAACATACCACCCTGTACATACCCAGCTACCTAATAAAGCACACATACAACGAGATCACAGAGGCTTGACGCGCGGCATCTCGCGGACGGTATGCGAAACTCTGCCGTTTGTTTGCGGGCGGATGGCTCGGGCGGAATTCCTCCTTTGTTACTTACCCGCCCGGTTGGGGTGTGGTACAGGGTTTGAGAGCTCAGAGTTTAACAATACCAACTGTTACGTAATTTTGATTACAATGCAATTCATGATATTGTCTTCTTAATTTGAATTTTTCAAAGTAACTATGGGCGTAAACTGCGTATTAATTCTATCAAATCCATGATTTGAGTTTCAATTGTGTAAATAGAAAATAAAACGAATAACAGGAATCATCGAACAAAACTTATTTAGATTTTCTAAATAAAATAATTCTAATGACACGTAAAAACAGTTTATCAACGTAGTTCTCTTAATTTTTTTTGCGATAACAACTTGAATAGTCGTACTGGTGTTCTAAAGAAATGACCAGATAAAATACTTATTTGATATCCACATTTCACGTAATTCACAAAAAAAAACAGCATTATTTCATGCGCAGTTCGACATCAAAGTATAACCTTAATTACTAAAATCATGCGGTGGACATATTCCCTTCTAGATGTAAACCTAGGTTTTAGGGACGGATAAATGCAGGTTCAAATCCCGTTCAGGCTTTAAATTTTCCTTTTATTGATTGAGGGGAAATTTTTAAACCTATATACTTTGCAACTACAAAGTCCCTTACGTATGTCAACGAGCAAGTTTTAGCGAGAACTCCTGAGATCTTCTGTAATATGGACCAAACACAGTCTTAGAATTCGGTGGGCAATAGGTAGGTACACACTCGGCTTTGTTACCCTCACATTATGTATTCTGCGGACTACGCCTATGTACCGTGTGAGTTGGGCTTTATGTGAATTATTTATTGCTTTATACATAGAAACAGGGTTTCAACGTCGACATTTCCAAGATGAGGCAAATAGTCTGGTGGTTTTGCTGTCTTGATGATGTGTAATGTTAATCTATACATATATATAAAAGAAAGTTATAACTCAAGAACGGCTGAACCGATTTGGCTGAAAAATTGGTGGGGAGGTAGCTGAGAACCAGGAGACGGACTTAAGAATTTTTATGCCTATTTTTAAATTAGTTTTTTTTTAAATATAGGTAGCTTATTTAGTGGATTAACACGTAGGCAAGGCTGAGTTGTAGGTTGTGGGTTTGATTCCCACCCAGGACAAACATTTGTGTGATGAATATCGATGTTCGTTCTGTGTCTGGGTGTTATATTATATGCTATGTATGAATTGACAAACAAAAAGTGTATAAGTATTGTATCAGTTATCGGGTTCCCATAGTACAAGCTTTGCTTAGTTTGGAGCTAGATGGCGCTGTGTGAAATGTGTACATATACTACTTACTATACTTATCTTACAAAGAAAGCCATGGAATATAGTGGTGAAATCAAATCTTCGATCAATTTTGATGGCTGGCGAACAAGCAAACCTTGATTCGTCTTTATTTTTGATCACACAGTTATTTTTGTAGCTGTCTTCACAAATCATAATATATTCATTTATTATTTCATATATCATATAATGAAAAAGAAAGAAAGATAGAAACAAATGAAGGAAAAAATTAAGAAATATATATTTGTATTTAATTAAACAATAATAATGACTAAGTATTACATTTACCGAGTTACCTCTGTTCTCATAATTGATTGTGACTGGTGATTTTCGTATTGGAACTTTTCGTCAAACCGTTCGTCTGTTAAGTGATACAACATAAATTAGTTCTTCGGCATTTTGATTCAAACAAAACTAATCCATGAATTAGCACTATAAAAATAGCTCACTACAACTTTTGTCTTAATAATAATTCATTATCGTCGTTGAAAAACAATTACGCACCGTAAGACTTAATGATGTTAATAACCACTTACATTGATAACGGTATGCAATATAAAGATATTCTGGATAGAAAATTCAGGGCTATGCCTTGCAGCATACTTGATTGTCTTATTAAAATAAGACAATCCAGTATGCTGCAAAGCTCTATCTTTACTTACATCTAAAACCAGATTCAAGTAAAATGGTAAAAATCAAGTCAAGTCGCTTCACTGGTAAATACAACTTGAATCTAATTTAAGATGAGATGGATGCATATAATTTTGTGTCTCTGATTATGTTTTCACAAAATTATCTAAAATCTCTCTATCTTAACAAGGTTTTATAAAGCTACCGGGAAATTTGATTGTCTTATTATAACGTTACTTACATCTAAAATCAGATTCTAATAAAATCAGTTCTGTGGTAATACAAATTTACTGGAATCTGATTTTAGATGAGATGGATGGAATTATATTCATTGTTTTTGTGTTTATGTTTTCATAAAATTATCTAAAATTACTATTAGAAATGCATTAACGAGATTCTATAAAGCCAGTATATTTGATTATCTTATTAGAACGTTGCTTGTAACCATCTAAAATCATTTTCAAGTAAATTGGCCTATGTTAGTTCACAGAATTATCTAGAATTACTATTAGAGATGCACTTACGAGATTCTATAAAGCCACATAATAGTTCCATCAAAATCATAATGCTACTCTGTATCTTTAAGTACATAGGAAGTACATAGAAACTAAATTGAGCACACGTAACGTACTGGAGGGTTGAAGGGGTGAAGGAGGTTGTTGGGCCACAGTGTACTTTTTCACAGTACAGTAACTTCAAAATAACTAATTACTAATTTTAAATTAATATATCCCCGACTGTTACTCACGAATAGTATGTCGATTTCTCGACCAGGTTTCGAGCATATCCGATGCTCTTCCTCAGGAGGTGAGTCACCGCCGCGATCTCGCTGCGTGAACTCACCTCCTGAGGAAGAGCATCGGATATGCTCGAAACCTGGTCGAGAAATCGACATACTATTCGTGAGTAACAGTCGGGGATATATTAATTTAAAATGAATCACACTCATGAGAATTTTAATACTAAAATTACTAATTTGACTAATTTGACTCACGTTTTCATTTTGGATTTTAGTTATAACTACTACTTTCTTTCATTTTGTCATCAGCAATTTATATATATAAAAATGAATCTCTATTTTCCTTGGTCATCGCATCACGCGTGAACGAAAAGAACATTTTTGGGATATCATTTTTCGTTGTGTTTATTATTGTGAGGAGAAGGTTCTTATGAAAGAAAAAAACCAGGCGGGTGAAACCACTGGGCGTAGCTAGTCAAATATAATTAACATATTTTTTAGATATTATTCCAATTTTTTTTCGAACTTAAGAGCTTTGAATCAATGATGCTGTAGATATGGCTAATATTAGCCGAGGACTGAATTAACAATACAAATACTTCAATTTTAATGAAGCTGTTGTAAGTCAATTTATTTGTTATTACTTAACCCATGTTACAAATCATTTGTGCGAACTTGTTCACTAACACGTTTTTTTAACGATCTAATGCTGTTGGTCTCTAACGACCTTTAAAGCGTCACCGTGTGGGTCTCTATCGACCTTTACAGCGTACCGTGGTGGATTACAGCGTCACCGGGCGGTTTACAGCGTCACCGGGCGGAAAACTCACTAACACGTGCAGTACAATATAACTTAACACTAAAACACAAAGGTGACAGCGAGTGTAATATCTATTAATGAAATAACACATTTTTGTAAGTCTGTCTGTTTCGAGTTATGTCTCTCTCTAATTTGTGGACATTTTACACAGCGCCATCTAGTCCTAAACTAAGCAAAGATTTTTGTGTTGTTGAACAAAATAAATGATACAATACTCATTTTTTTTGTTGAGAAGTATATACATAGAATACAATATAACACCCAGATACAGAGCAAATACCTATGTTCATCACACAAATGTTTGTCCTGGGTGCGAATCAAACCCACAACCAGTTCAGAATGCAGAGCTACTACGAATTGAGCTTTAAGGCCAGTCAAACTTATTTCATACAAGCTTAACTACTGTTATGAAGTGCACTGCGGTTAGATAGCAGAGTACTTGCTTAGATAATGTGCATATTAAACTAAGTCTAAACTAACGCAAGCAGTATCTTGATGAAGGAACTTGGGGGTTCCGCCTGAGGTCTAATTATGGGAGATTGGGCAGGGTTTGATGCGGGGAATTTAATTAAACATGTTGAGTATAGAGACACCGTGGATCAGCGGTAGCACATACGACTTTCATGCCGACGCAACCAGGACATTTCTTTTTATTTAATTATAACTTGATTTTCTCTCGATATCGACGCTGTATTTTTTTTTATAAGTAGATACTTATATTTTATAGTAGCTTTAATTTAGTTTTAGTCGTTATATTTTTCTTATTCATTAGCATATACCTATTTAAATCAATATATGGATTACCTTTAATCTCATGTTTGTCATTTTTATTACCTGCAAAATTTGACGTTTGGTCTTCTTAAAAGATGTGTGACTTTCATTAGATTAACCCTAGTCTGCATAATGTATTTGATCGAACGTTAGAAATCACAAAAAACGACATTCTGATTCGAATCTCGTAACTAGTGAACTTAGTAACTAGTAGGACTTTTCTGCAACCTACCACCGCTTTACCATCTGGTACCTTCTATCGCAAAACAGTAGTGCTGCGGACAGATCATAAAGTATCAATTGCTCAGTAATTTCACTAGCTACAGTGCCCTTCAAACTATAACACTGAAATGAAAATTACTGGGCAAACATCTTGGGAATACCGAACAAAATTTTGAAGATTGAGTGTCATCGACATTTTATTTGGTGAATGTGATAAATTATGGTCAATATTATTCAATATGCCTACTCTCTAAACTTTGAATAAATGTAGAGATTGGTACACTTATTCAAGCAATGTTATTTAATTTTCAACTTGGATAAGTTTAAAAGATGTGATAAAGAAGGGATAGAAGCCAACTCTACGTTCTTAAGACATCCGTTTTCCGGGTGTGTTCATCCAGCCGGTTCCCGGGGATATGCCCGGTTCGGCCGGATTAAAGTGGTAAGTCGCTTTGCTCATACATCGCTTGGAAATTGGGGCACGGATCTCTTAGAATTTGGATTCGGAATGAATTACTTTGTATAAGTTTGAGGAATTGAAGAGGTTATGTGATGAAGCCATATTCAATTACAGAAACGTAACTTTAATTTCAATTGTAAAAGTTCTGTGTAATATATAATATCTATTCGTTAGGTTAAAAATAAGTAACACAATATCACAGCATAATCTTAAAAACAGTGAAACACGAGTTTAGAAAATCTACCACAGTTAAAATAATCGAAGTTTCTCAGAATTACGTCAAACCGTCATGATATCTATAGATTTTTGAGATGTTGTAATTACTAGGTGGTAGGACTTTTCTGCAAAGTTCGTCTAGATAGGTACCACCGCTTTGCCAGTTATTCTACCACTAAGCAGTTCCGGTTTGAAGAGCACTGCAGCTAGTGAAATTTTCCTGGCAATGAGATTTTATGATCTAGGGGGTGATCACGAAACTTTGATCGCAATGCAACAGGATAAATTTCCATACTAAATATGCACATAAACTGCGTATTCAAACTGTCAAATCCTTACAAATTTGTGTTTTTATAGGTTGCAATCGAATTACGTGATCGCCCAGCTGATCTCACAGTCGAGTAATCCTATTACTAGACTGCTGATGTCTCAGGATGATGTACGCAATGCAGTGTCACGCGAAACTTTATATTTTAGAGTTCCGAGTGACACTGTTCTGTAATAAGCGGCCGTGTCGCTTTACATCAGGTAAACGACTAGCTCGTTACATCATTCATTAAGATTTTTATAAAAGTTGATTTGAACAGATCAGCAAATTAAAAACCTATGATGGTCGCACTACTGGTTTGGCTAATGCTAGGTTAAAATACACAATTAGTATCAGATTAAAAACACAACACACAGAAGGTTGACGAAAGACCTGTAACACAATGTCACAGTACATTAGCTGCTCCAGCGGTAACTAGGCAAGTTTTACTTCATGTAGTTCAACCCCCTAATTGTGGATACTAAAGATATTAAACACGCTCCAGTGAATCCATTTGGAGACGGTTAAGTTTGCTAAATTGCAGGTAGGTACTTGAGCACCTTAATAGGTTTTGCTGAGGTTTTATGATAAAATAATACATTTGAAACTAATTTCTACTCGTTTAATCTGTAATAATGATATTTAAGAAAATCTCTGAAATACCTCTTAATGGTTGTACTAATTTGATCGTATCAAAGAAAAAATTAAAAAAATCGATCCTATTATAAACTTTAAGAAAATCGGTGAGTATTAGAAGCATAAAAATGGATTCATGCAATTTGTTTTGTATACATTGTTTTAATAGGCATGAATTATATTCATTAACTATATATTAAATGTGCCTTCGATACTTCCTGTATCATAAAATAGAATATTCTAGTACGTACACCACTAAAATATTCTGAAAACAAAAATCATTTATCGTTCACATTTTAAAATCAGTTCCAAAGTTGGTAATACTAATAAAATGAGCAGAATACGCCCATTGCTGAACATAGGCCTCCCATACAGCGCCACTTTTTTATGTTAAGGAATGGCGAGCTAGTCGTTCACTTGATATTAAGCGACAGGGCTGCCCATATCAGTTGTCACTCGAAATTATAAAGTATAGAATTTCGAGTGACACTGCACCTCTTTTGCATCCATCGGCTTCATTCTGTTTTGACCAGGGAAGTGATCACGGAACCTTGATTGCAAAGCAACAGGAGAAATTTCATTCCTAATTTAAAAATTTCCATAGTAGCTATAAATTTCGTATTGAAACTGTCAAATCCATACGAATTTTTACGTTTCTATTGTTGCAATCAAGTAGTTAGACAGCAGATATGCGATCACGTAACTCGATTAGATAGATACACAAATATATATGGATTTGACAGTTTGAATACGCAGTTTATATGCATAGTTATTATGGAAACTTCTCTTATTGCATTCCAATCAAAGTTTCGTTATCACCCCCCAGATCATCGGTGCACAGTGGGGGGCGGCCTACGCTAATTCTTCCGATTTGTGGTCGCACTCGAGAATTTATTTATCCCATTATTTGTCAGTTCTGCCAGTGATGTGACGCTACTCGTTACCACTTCAACTTGCTTGCAACAGCTTGAGTAAACGACAGTTATTAACAATTAAAACCATAAATTATTGTGTATGTGCTACATACATGTGTAGGCTGTGTATTCAACTTACTTCTGACCATTTATTAATGTTATACTCCAAAGTTATGATCATAAATGAAATGTGTTATGCACCAATAACGTGTGAGAGTTACGAAAGCGGTACGTAATGTAACATATGTAAGGGGGTTCTGATAATTGTTGTAGAAAACTTTACATAAATCTATAAGTTTGACAGCCTCTGTGGTGTGGTGGTTGAGCAGGTCGGCTCGTAACACGGAGGTGGCGGGTTCGATTCCCGCGACAGGACAAGTATTTGTGCACAGAAAAAAAAAAGCGCAAATACTTGTTCTGAGTCTGGGTGTTGTGGGACCATGGTCCTCGTAGTTCCTGGGTCCCTAGACACAGGGAATCCTAGTTAGGGT
Source organism: Ennomos fuscantarius (assembly GCA_905220475.3). NCBI lineage: Eukaryota > Metazoa > Arthropoda > Insecta > Lepidoptera > Geometridae > Ennomos > Ennomos fuscantarius. The sequence continues at coordinate 10,711,283 of HG992036.1, read as the reverse complement.
CCAGGATCTATGTATGTGATCGTTGGGCGTTATTATTATTATTATTATTATAAGTAACAATGTCAGCTTGGCAATCGCGTAACTCGATTGCAACAGATAAAAAACACAAATTTGTATGGATTTGACAGTTTGAATACGCAGTTTATGTATCCTGTTGCATTGAAATCAAAGTTTCGTGATCACCCCCGTGAGTGTCTTCCGATCCTCTCACAATTATTCGTTTAATTCAAAGCGTTTAATTTTCGAAATTCATATTTTTTTTGGAATGTTTGATTAATTTAGTAATCTACAAACTTTTATGCAAATTGGTTCAGCCATCTCTTCTTAGTCGATGGTTCATCTAATAGGGGCTGACCTTCGCTACTTCCGGTTATAGGTAACCATTCACCTTTGGTTCGGTTGTCGAATCTGCGAGCGAAATGGCGTTCCCAAAATTTATACATAACATTGGTACTTACTTAAGTAAATTATTTATTTATTTATTTTTTTTATTAATCTGCATTTCCACAGACACCTGGGTCCGTGCTTTTTGTTAGATAATTTTTTATATATATGAATTAAGCCTATTATTAACATGAACTTATATATAATACAGGAAGGTAATTTATTTACAAACATGTTAAACATGTTAAATTTAAATCTTACAAACATGTTTAAAACACAGATAAAACCAAATTAGGTTTGTTTTTGTTGTTCTATTTACCCCAGACGTATCTTATTATTTGGCGACCTCTTCAAATTCCTAAGTAAATAAATAAACAAGCTGTTCCGTTTCCTAATTAACTCTACCATCCACCATCTCGAAGGTTCCTTCGACGAGCCATTCCGAATTCAAATAAACAAACCAACGATCCACATGTCTCCTGAAAGACAAATAGTTACCCCCTCTACCCTTATTTGCCCCTCACCCGGTTTAGGGTCACCATTATTAGTGAGTAAATCCGGACTTTGTAGAAATGGATGACATTTTCTAGGTAGTAAAAAAAAACAATCGTTGGCTTCTGATTTTGAGAGATAGGGAAAGATAGGTAGAAATAGAGAGAGATAGGGAGTGATAGGGAATGATAGGGATAAATAGGGAAAGATAGGGAGAGATAGGAGTTTAACGACAAATCAGAAGCCACACTCCGTTTGGTGGGTTTGGCTTATAATATGCAGCCGGGGACAACATCTTAACGTTGACGAAACACAGCAACACTCAGTTGTTCATAGTACCACTTTTTTACTGGTCACCCATCCAAATATCCACAGTAAACGTTGCTTAACTTTGTTGATCGATTAGGAACGCGGCTAGTTGGGCTTCACTAAAAATGAAATAAATAAATAAAAAAATACACAAATAAAAATTCTTGTCATGTAAAAGTGCTAAAATGTGTATGTGCTGATTTGCAACAAAATCCTTCGACTTTGACATGATCACCCAGACAAAAGAATAAACGTAATCAGTTCATTGCACATATAATTTTGCTAGATAAAAATTGAACTCAGACTACAGACTACAGCCTACGTACCTGCAGATACGCTATTTTTACCACTTTTAAAAGTGAGAGAGATTAAGTACTTAAAATTAAGTTATTGTACTAAGCATATAACAAAGTGCATTTATTTTGTTATTGAATGATGTGACGAGCTAGTCGTTCACCTGATGTTAAGCTACACGGCTACCCATAACAGCTGGGCAATCACGTAACTCGATAGCAACCAATAGGAGCACAAATTTGTATGGATTTGACAGTTTGAATACGCAGTTTATGTGCATTGTTAGTATGGAAATTTCTCCTGTTGCATTGCAATAAAAGTTTCGTTATCACCCCCCTGAACAGTGTCACTCGGAACTCAAAAATATAATGTTTCGCGTGACACTGCACTGCGCACATCATCCTGAGACATCAGCACAGTCTGGTAATAAGATAACTCGACTGTGAGATCAGATCATAAAAACTCAATTATCCAGAAATTTCACTAGCTACAGTGCCCTTCAAACCGGGACACAGTTGTACTTGCGTACTACTGCTTGGCGGCAGAATAACTAGCAAATCGGTGGTATCTACCTAAACAAACTTTGCAGAAAAGTCCTACCACTTAGTCAAATATTAAATATCAATTTATGTCAAATATCAAATATCAATGGAGCTGTGAGTCTGTCAAAATGTATGATATGGTGAGCCTACTGTCTTTCCGCCAGGACGCTGACAGTTCACCTGCTGGGTAGAGACTGACGGTGAGTTGTGTTGATGTCACTGCTATGTTAGGCTTAGATTGAGATGCTGGCAAATTACTATAGAGTATGTTTATAGTAAGTACCTTTGAAGATTATGTATGGTATGATAAATAGATACTTACTATTCTTATTTATATATATTCAAAGGTAGATACTTACCTGCCTTTGAAGATTGGGTTAGTGTAATACCTAATAAATAATAAATACCTTTTAAGATTACGTATAGTATGATATATAATAAGTACCTACCTACCTTTAAAGATTAAGTAGGTATAGTGTGATAAACAGTAAGTGCCTTTGAAGATTAGTTATGTTTAGTATGATAAGCAAATGCCTTTGAAGATTAGGTATAGTATGATAAATAGTAAATTCTTACCTATGAAGATTATGTGTAGTATGGTAAACTTGTAATAAGCATTTCATAATGAATTAGAGCAGATTATATTATTGTTATCATTTTAAGAATCATGTTTCAAATTTTACCCATAGTTTCGAAATTAATTGAACTAAAATTGTAAGTCTTATAAGAATACATAAACATATTATTTTGCATTAGTCTTATCGATTATAGTAAAAATCGATTTGTATTCTCTATGTTAGATTAATTTTCCAGTTAGATGAAATCTAATAATCTTATAAGAAAACACACTAGTGACATCTAGTGTTCAATAGTAGCGCTACTCAAAGATCGATTGTATTTCCATCCGTAGCCGCTAGATGGTAGTAACAGTTCCCATGAATAATAAAAGTCAATAATACAATTAATAAGAGTAAACTAATTTTAAATACATTTATAATAAACGTATAAATTTATACTAATAAACTTTTCAATGTTTGTAATACGTGCTACATTAAATTTTCTTCTACTACAAGAATGCTACGACAATGATAATGTAGCAAAGAAAAAACTTCAACGCATTTTGTTTAGTCATTTGATACCTTTATCCTGATATAATTAATTAAGTAATACTTAAATAACTTTTTTACATTTATCTACGAAGTGTATAACTAAATATTCATATCACCGGGATGTGCTGGGATTTGGGTTATTTAGCAGAAAGACTTCTCCACCAGCCGCACTTAGCATAGACTTTGCCAAATACCGGTTAGCGAAGTTCTTTACATTATATATAACATTCGTACCAATATATGATCAAAAAATTTTCTGTTGTTTGTTTGTATTTACAATAACTGTACAACTGCACGTGAACTTCCGACAATTGTATAAGAATTTCCGACAACTGCACAAGAGTTTGACAGCGGCAATCATATATGAGATTCCGATTAATAATAACATAAAAATAAATATGTGTGGACATTTCATACAGCGCCATCTAGCCAAACTAACCCAAGCTTGTACTATGGAAACCAGATAACTGATACAATACTTATATATTTATTGTTTTATATACATACTTATACAATATAAACACCCAGAAAAACAAACATCGATGCTCATCACACAAATATTTGTCCTGGATGGGAATCGAACCGACAACCTGCAGTTCAGAAGGCAGGGATATTACCAACTGAGCTATCGGGCCAGTCACAGCTATCGGGCTAGTCAGTATTAACTATACTCCCACAAATACAAAACAAAACACTGTAAATCTTTTTTTTTTTGCGCTTTATTTAGCACTAGCTTCTGCTTGCGGCTTCGCCCGCGTAGCCTATAGGAAGCGCAGATTTTTTCTAATAGATAATTCAACCATCTAGGGTTGGTTTTTTGGCGAGAAAGCGAAAAAGATTGCGTCACCGCATCGTATTATTTTCCAAAACTTGTGTTATTTTCAGTGCTAGTGCATAAAATTGGTGGCATTTTATTCGTTAAGTGCTGGATTACAGGTGTGAGTGTGGGAAAATGGTATAATGATGGTGAAACGTTTCTTTTCGTGTTGTTTCCAAAACTCCATAGAAGCTTCAAGTAAAGTTGCCACCACTTTACTAGGAGTATGACTTTGAATAGACTGACTTGACTTAATGACTTCGACTGTGACTTGATCGATAACTTGATACATTATCAATTACTTGACACTGGCTAAATACACAAAAGTGTGGAGCCAAATCTAAAAAAAAAACACTGAATCACAAACACACAAGCTAAGTTTTGTACCGAGGCGCTCTCCTTATCTCCCAGTCTGTCCCCGCGGTCTACCGGATTCTATCCATTCCGTTAGTGATTGATAAGTACCGCACCCTCGAGCCGGCGTTCCGATGTCGTGCCGTAATAGTGGAGATAAAGGGGGAGGCGAACTTATGTACGGGTTTAGGAGGCAATTGTGATAAGAAGTACATAACATTTCTAGCACATAAGGGCCTATGAACCGCAATGTTTGTTGATGGAGCAGTCTAAGTTAGTTAAACGTGGCAGAAATTGCTAGTACTAATAGTTTATTTGCAATCAAAATGACATCATTTAATATTAGGTCTTTACCTATGAAATTGCCGTTTTGTTTGAAAAAAGTTAAAGTATTTTTTTTTTCGAACTTATTTATTTCTTTTATTCAAAGTAATCACCCCTGCAATCAATGCATCTTTGCCAACGCTGTGGCAGTTTATGGATGCCCTTCTTGAAAAATCAGCAGAACGGGATACAACAAACTCTTCAAAGGCGTTTTGTACTGCCTCTCGGGAATTGAATTTTTTTCCCGCTAAAAGTTGTCCAAATTTTGGAAAAAGTAATAGTCGGTAGGCGCAAGATCTGGTGAGTATGGCGGATGAGGGAGAGCTTCCAAACCCAACTCATGCAGCTTAGAGACGGTCTGTTGTGCAGTATGGGGTCGCGCGTTATCGTGAAGTAGCAGTGGAGACGACCGATTGACCAAAGCTGGTTGCAGACGTGCGAGTTTCGCCATCATTGTGGTCAGTTCTTCAATGTACACATCTGCAGTAATGCTCTCGCCGTTTTGTAAAAAGCTATGATGAATCACACCAGCACTAGACCACCAAACTGTGACCATCACCTTTCTAGGGGTCATTTTTCGTTTTGCACATTGCTTTGGTACCGAACCAGGATCTAACCAACCTGCTGAGCGCTTTCGATTGTCAAAAAGAATCCATTTTTCGTCGCACGTAACAATTCGGGTCAAAATTCCTTCATTTCTGTGCCTGTTAAGCAGCGCAAGACAAGTCTCGACGCGTACGTTGCGCTGGCGATCGTTAAGTTCGTGGGGCACCCATCTATCAAGCTTTTTTATCTTGCCAATCTGTCGCAAATGGACCAATATTGTTTTGATGCTAACATCAAAAGCTGCTGCCAGCTCAGCTGTAGATTGAGATTCATCAGCTTCCACAATCGCCTTTAATTCATCATTGTTGACCAAAGTTTCCGGACGACCACGAGGTTCATTTTTCAAGTCAAAATTCCCAGAACGGAACCGAGCAAACCAATAACGGGTTGTACGTTCGTTTGTACAGTTCTCTCCGTAAACGTCGTTGATGTTACGTGTCGTTTGTGCCGCGTTGGTGCCACGACGGAACTCATATTCCATAATTACACGAAATTTCAAAGTATCCATTATGAGGAAAAATGTTGAAATGTAATGAAAATACAACGCTAATATATAAACAAAAGACTTATATTGTAAATAGAATGTCATATTTTTAAAACAAAGTTAATTTGAATTTAGAATTCATAGCCAATCAAAACTTTTTTTTGTTTGAAAAAGTCTGTACTGCAATACGGCAATTTCATAGGTAAAGACCTATTATAAAAAGGCATAAATATTTATTCGTTTAATTATGTAAGTTTATTATTTTACGAGCAAGCATTACTGTGTTCCAGTTTGGACGAAATGTAGTTTGTGAAATTACTGGGCAAATTAGATTTATATGACTTTTGTATAGGTACTAGACATTTATTTATTTATTTATTAGGAACGAGCTTCTGCCCGCAGCTTCGCCCACGGCGTGGCCTATGGGAAAATAATTCAATCACCCATTTCACCGTCTTAAGGGCGGAATTTCGAAAAATCCTTTCTTAGCGGATGCCTACGTCGTGAGTTAAAAAATATTTTTTTTTCATATTCATATATGTTTATGAAATAGCAGGCGCCAATCGCATTTATATTATTTTATTGATTGAAATGTGCGCTTTATAGGATAGTCTTGAAAGGGTTTTCCATATCGGTACCTAGCAAAAAATTAAATTATGTGCAATATTTTTTATCTATATTTGTGTTGATCGTACAACATCATACTCATAAGTATTTTTTCCATAAAGTAGTCCTTCTCTATAACAATGTTTAGCGATCCACTTAACTCCTCCACGTTAAGGGCAAAATTGTAACGCAATGAAGTGAAAAAGGTAGTCAAAAAAAACTCTTCCGCGCAAAGAAACCCATATCCACTAAAGCTTACCTTCTAACATTATGGGTGACTAATTGCGCCCCGCGGATAAAAAGTATTTTAATTATTTGCTCATCACACAGGAGCATTTCACATTTCCAGGATAAAATGTAGCCTATATGTTAATCCAGCGTATTAGCTATCTTGGTACCGAATTTCATCCAAATCCATTTAGCCATTTCTGCGTGAAGGAGTAACAAACATACACACTTACAAACTTCCGGCCTTTATAATATTAGTGTGAACTGTGATTGGAACCATCCCACATTCCAAAGCCTTAAGGTCAACACTTGATTACATTTTGTTGAGTCATTACCATAGCAGTACCAACTTTAAGTGCATTGATGAAAATAGTATCAAACATATTCCCGAAACACCAATTTTAAGAGTACGCATTAAAATAGCATCGTAATAATGATTCCAAAAGAAGCCCTAGAAAAAATGGCTTATTGCCAAACAAAATTTTCAAAATCATTCCTGAAATAGCACCTGAAGATTAGGGACTGAAGTACCAGATTCCGAGATCAATATTAAATGTAATAAAGATGGTGCCCCGGGAGAAGCCCGTCTCGTGAAGCTGTGTAAGAAAGTACTAAGCACCTATAACTTGTTATTGTATTTACTTCAATAGGACACTTTACCTAGTTTAAAAAAAAGCAACGAAAATATATTTTTTAAATATTTGTAGACATTTCACACAGCGCTATCTAGCCCCAAACTAAACAAAGCTTGTACTATAGGAACCAGATATAACTGACTTTTTTTTCTTTGTAAATATATACATAGAATACAATATAACACTCAGACATAAAACAAACTATAGTTTAGGTTAAAGAAGGAATTGAACCCACAACAGTTTACTGCCAACTGAGCTATTAGGCTATTCAATGGATTTATCCCAATACGGGCAAACCTATCAGCAAATGTTCTTTTCATACGTTCTAATACTCATCACACTATCACACTAATACTCATCACACTATCACACTAATACTCATCACACTATCACACTAATACTCATCACACTATCATACTAATACTCATCACACTAATACTCATCACACTATCACATTAATACTCATCACACTATCATACTAATCACACTAATACTCATCACACTATCATACTAATCACACTAATATTATAAAGGCAAAAGTTTGTTACTGCTTCACGCTCAAACGGCTGAATGGATTTGGATGAAATTCGGTACCAAGATAGCGTATACACTGGATACACTGGATACATATAGGCTACATTTTATCCCGGAAAATTGAAATGCTCCTGTAGGATGAGCAAATAATTAAAATACTTTATATCCGCGGGTGAAACCGCGGGGCGCAACTAGGTACAAATATTTGCAGACCTATACTCTATTTACGATAAAATTTGCGTTTTTTTTTGTTAGTAAGTACAATTTAGTATAGTAGGTATCTAACTAGGTACACTTATTTAGACAAATACAAGTGCTTTTATAAAGGTCATAGCTAGTTTAGGTACACGTAGCCAAATTCACGTCAAAGATTTAGTGTGACCCTTAAAACCTCAAATACGGAGAGGGGTCAAACGCCGTTTACCTACAAGTTTCACGTCCATTTGAGATTGAAATGAGCTGAAATAAGCCTTAATTTGTAAGTTGTAAAGTCTGGATTGGTGTGGTGTAGGGGGTACTTAGAGACGCAAGTCAGAGGAGGCCACAGTGGAAACGAAATTTATAGATATGGGCAACTCCATTTGTTATTGTGTTCGATCTCTTGCATCTTTTTCTGTAGCATTGATTTTGGAATGTGTTCGAAAAGGACAGATTCCATTGACTGGCCCGATAGCTCAGTTGGTAGTAACCCTGCCTTCTGACCTATGGGTTGTGGGTTCGATTCCCACCCAGGACAAACATTTGTGTGATGAACATAGGTGTTAATTCTGTGTCTGGGTGTTGTTATTTTATTCTATTATTAAAAAAAAGTATCTAATTATTGTATCAGTTATCTAGTTCCCATAGTACAAGCTTTGCTTAGTTTGGAGCTAGATGGCGCTGTGTGAAATGTCCACACATATTATATATTATTATATTATTTTTTAATCAAAATTTAGTTCATAGTATATCTAAGTGTAGTGTTAACATAATATATTTCTTATATTAGAAGAATTTTCAAACCATATTTTGAAATGGTGAGTGCCCACTTTTAATTTCACACTAAAATCATTATTCAATTTTTTTTTTTATGTTACTGAATGATTTGACGAGCTAGCCGTTCACCTGATGTTAAGCGCCACGGCTGCCCATAATAGAACAGTGTCGATCGGAACCCCAAAATAGAGTTTCGAGCAACACTGCACTGCGCATATCATCCTGAGACATCAGCACAGTCTGGTAATAAGATTACTCGACTGTGAGATCAGATCATAAAGTCTCAATTGCCCAGTAATTTCACTAGCTACAGTGCCCTTCAAACCGGAACACAGTATTGCTTGCACACTACTGCTTGGCGGCAGAATAACTGGCAAAGCGGTGATACCTACCTAGACGAATTTTGATTATTTTAGCTTTATGAACATTGCAACTTACTTATAAGACCTAAGTTACCCTTCTAGCTTCTTAAACTGTAACTTGTGGGGTAAGAAGGTTACCCCCCAGGTGGTCGGGTAATTTTACCACGTTAGGCAGTGACGGTCGCCTGTAATTTTGGGGCCTAATGCGACTATTCCTATTTCAAGTTACCCCCGAGCTTAAGTATGGGCCTGACGCGAGAGATAAGACTGGGTATATGTAGTGAGGTGTAGGCAGATATAGTGATGTGTAGGTGTGTGGGTGTGCCAGCTAGATACGAAAAGTGCGCATGTGTGAGTTTAGCTTTGATAGCTTGAAGACTTGTGGAGTTTTATTCTTTCAATATTTAGCCTGTGTGAGATAAATGTTAATTAGAGAAAAACTATTGATTATAAAATATTATTATTATCAAAGAATTACAGGTAAGTAAATTAATAATAAGTTAAATTAAATTATTAATAAGTTAAATTAAATTAAATTATTAATAAGTTCTTAAATAGATATGTATTGGTAGCTATTTCACACAGCGCCATTTAGTTAATTAGAGAAAAACTATTGATTATAAAATATTATTATTATCAAAGAATTACAGGTAAGTAAATTAATAATAAGTTAAATTAAATTATTACTAAGTTAAATTAAATTAAATTATTAATAAGTTCTTAAATAGATATGTATTGGTAGCTATTTCACACAGCGCCATTTAGTTAATTAGAGAAAAACTATTGATTATAAAATATTATTATTGTCAAAGAGTTACAGGTAAGTAAATTAATAATAAGTTAAATTAAATTATTACTAAGTTAAATTAAATTAAATTATTAATAAGTTCTTAAATAGATATGTATTGGTAGCTATTTCACACAGCGCCATTTAGTTAATTAGAGAAAAACTATTGATTATAAAATATTATTATTATCAAAGAATTACAGGTAAGTAAATTAATAATAAGTTAAATTAAATTATTACTAAGTTAAATTAAATTAAATTATTAATAAGTTCTTAAATAGATATGTATTGGTAGCTATTTCACACAGCGCCATTTAGTTAATTAGAGAAAAACTATTGATTATAAAATATTATTATTGTCAAAGAGTTACAGGTAAGTAAATTAATAATAAGTTAAATTAAATTATTAATAAGTTAAATTAAATTAAATTAAATTATTAATAAGTTCTTAAATAGATATGTATTGGTAGCTATTTCACACAGCGCCATTTAGCTCCAGTGCTTTTAATATGGCTATGCTTATAATATTTGAATAATATATACTTCACATAAATTATTTTATAATCTAAATATATACAACTCAAAGGTGACTGACTGATTGACTGACTGACATAGTGATCTATCAACGTACAGCCCAAACCACTGGACGGATCGGGCTGAAATTTTGCATGCAGGTAGATGTTATGACGTAGGCATCCGCTAAGAAAGGATTTTTCGAAATTCCACCCTTAAGAGGGTGAAATGGGTGGTTGAATTATTTTCCCATAGGCCACGCCGCGGGCGAAGCTGCGGGCAGAAGCTCGTATTTTATATATCAAAAGTAAATAAATATACTATTTATTTTACAAAACCCACAGCCCTTAAGTAACAAAGTTTATTATTTACATGCTAAACCTACAGCCAAAATCGGATTTACATTCTATATTTCTAAAGAAAAAAAATTTTACATGACAGTTACTAGAAAAACGATAATAATAAAAACAACAAAGAAACAAGAGTAAATTCTGTTTTATGTATGCGCACACGAATTTTGATAGTGTATTATATTGCACTTGCTGCGTGTGGTGTGTACTGTACTAAATGATGATGATTTCATAAGCAAGAACCAATGTCGCATATGTATACACAATATTTTTTCGTAAATGCTGGTTTCTTTATTGTGGTAGAGGCAATGTTTATGTATCGTCACAGGACACCTATATACAAAACACACATCACACAAATGGATATTGTCCCCGGTGAGAATCGAACCCACAAACTTATACGCTGAAGGCAAAGCTACTACCAACTGAGCTATCAGTTATTCTTCTACTGCAACCAATTTTTCAACTGTAAGCTAAACTCTAAAGCCAGCTTCACACTACCCTAAACAAGGGTGAAGCCAGCTCCGCACCTGCGAGCGTACGCACCGCGAATATAAATCGCACTGCGAAAGTTCCCGCTAATTAATTGTGTTCGGATTTCGTTAACGTCTGTCTAAAGTTGGATTGTTGTGTTGACTTTACTTAGTGATAAAATGGATCTAGTCGAATAATATTATTGTAAAATGTTTGATGGTGTCTACGCGAGTAGACACTGCGAGTTCTATTCCTTGGTGAAATAAAACCCGAAATAATTGTTTTGCTATTTACTTCAGTTTTTCAATATAAAATGCAGAGTACAAAGATTTCGTGTTGAATTTGGAAACGTAGTCTAATGTGTGTAGTTAAGGTAGGAAAGTAAAAGTTATGACGGTGGTTTTTTTTTATGTTAAGGAATGACGTGACGAGCTAGCCGTTTGCCTGATGTTAAACGACACGGCTGCCTATATCAGCTGCAGTGTCACTCGGAACTTTAAAGTATAGAGGTTCGCGTGACACTGCACTGCGCACGTCATCCAGAGACATCAGCACAATCTAGTAATAAGATTACTAAACTGTGAGATCAGATCATAAAGTCTCATTTGCCCAGTAATTTCACTAGCTACAGTGCCCTTCAAACCGGAACACAGCAGTGCTTGCGCACTACTGCTTGACGGTAGAATAACTGGCAAAGCGGTGGTACCTACCTAGACGAACTTTGCAGTAAAGTCCTACCACCTAGTAAAATGACGGTGGTTATGAAAAATGGATCGTTTGCTCTTGAGTTCAGGTAGGCGTTAGCAGTAGCTTGAATAAAAATATCTAAATTGTTGAAGCGGTGAAATGCTGAGCCGCGACAGATGATGATTGATAACTGGGTGAAATGGACAGATTAGACGAAACGGTGATTGGGTTAGTGTATTTGTGTTTGATGCTACAAATATTATAAATAGTAGTTTAGTTAATTAAGTTTTATTATTATTTTACTATTATTAGTTAGTTAAGTTATATTGGTAAGCAAAATAGTTATGTAACTATGGAGCATTCATTAATGATAAAAGTTTTCATGTGCAAGCATAAAAGTCAAAAAAATATCTACCTACCTCGATTTACACCCTCTGTAGTATGGTGGTTGAGCATGTCGGCTCATAACCCGGAAGCGGTGGGTTCGATTCCCGCGGCAGCACAAGTATTTGTGCATAGACAAAAAAGCGCAAATGCTTGTTCTGTGTCTGGGTGTTGTGGGACCACGGTCCTCATAGTTCCTGGGTCCCTCGATACAGGGAATCCAGTATCTATGTATGTGATCGTTGGGTGTTATTATTATTATTATTACCTATTATATGATTATTATCTCAATAATTGACTTAAAAAAAATCCTAACACAGCTTTGTTTTATGTCAATGTCGCCACCTTGGCAATAATTGAAAATTTTCATTTTACCGGACATAAGTACCAACATAATAATACACTATAACTTTGTTATTTTAACAATGGAAATTTACGTAAACCAACTTAAACAACCGTTCGCCTCGCATTCATCAGTTTACTCCCCAAGTCAAGCGCGCGTAAAGAAGTTTTACTTCAACAATGCTAAATGCACTAACATACGCGACCATAATTACATATACTGGTTGCTCATTTTTAGTATAGTCATATGTTGCCAACTTAAAAAAAAAAGCAATCAAAACAAACTACATCTCCAAAATCCGCGCCCAATAAATCAATGCCCTGAAATCCGAACAACAATCACCACACCTTGTAAACTGGCAAAAACCAAAAATTAAACAACGTCCTTTGTTGGCGAAAACGGTAAATTGAGGAAATTTCCATCTATTCTCCAGCCAGGCGTCATCCGCGCCTAAACCCCGCTTCAATTTCAATAGCACCCCCACATACTCCCTACACCCTTTAAGCTTAAAGGACGCCCCCACCTGTCGTCATCCCGCTCTCTCTACCCCTAATCTCGTACGAGTAACAGGGACGGAGCCACCTACAGGGCCGGTCCGAAAGTTAGACATATATTATTGTATTATACGGCCGTAGGTGGCGGGGTGAAGATTGATGCCGGGGCGGGGGGTAGTTTCGGCAACCCTATGGCGAGGACGTAACGAAATTTGCGTCACGCGTGTGTGTACCGTGGCCTCATATTTCACGTACACGAAATTAGGTAGGGATTAATTTCCCAAATTTCCAAGTTTTCAATATAGAGGGAAAAATTGGTTTTGCGAGCGTTTTATACGGGTTCATGTGGCTTTGCGGGAAATTAAAATGGCTTCAGCAATCTTGCTTTTTTGCGTGATTGCTTTTCATGTGGGTTGTTGGAAATATGAATATGTAAAAGTCTGAATTATTATCCTAATAGAAAAAGTAATATATGAGTAAAAAGAGGAATAGATAAAGAATTGACTTTTCTTTCTATTTAGATGATTTATAATGAATTGTTCATCCAATAAATGGAATAAATCAACAGATTAGAAAATATGGAATCCACAAGCCGATAGATTTTAAAATATTTATTGTTACAAAATTGCATAAATATTTTGAGAGTTACATATAGATCAGAATGGTAACTTATTTAGGTTTGAAAAACCAGTAAGTATATATTTTTAACAAAGCTATTACCACCGAAAATATGTTTGCGAATAACTAAGAACATAATAATACCTATGTGTTCAAATCGCGAGAGTAAAAGAAATACAAATTACATATCTCAATATCAAAACATATACCTACGACGTGAGACAGTACCTACGTTTTATTAATCTAGCTACAAATAATAGCAATTTTTTTCACCACTTTTTTTTGTTTGGTTTTGGCTCCACACTTTTGTGTATTTAGCCAGTGTCAGGTAATTGATAATAATATCTCAAGTTAATTAATATCATATAATGTGTCAAGTCAAGTCAAGTCACAGTCCAAGTCATCAAAGTTAAGTCATAGTCTAGTCTAGTCAAGTCATACTCCTAGTAAAGTGGTGGCAACTTTACCAGAAGCTTCTATGGAGTTTTGGAAACAACACGAAAAGGAACGTTTCACCATCATCATACCACTTTCCCAGACTCACGCCTGTAATTCAGCACTTAACGAAGAAAATGCCACCAATTTTATGCACTAACACTGAAAATAACACAAGTTTCGGAAAATAATACAATGCGGTGACGCGATCTTTTTCGTTTTCCAGGCAAAAAACTTTTCACCACTTTCTGTAGTCTCTTAGTTCTCTCTGTAGTCACTTTCTGTGTCTGTAGTCTGTAGTAGTAGTAGTGTTTCACCTTTCCAAAAATATTACCTCAAAATAATAAAAGGTGAGAAGTACTGGCAACATAATGCTGTCTTTTAAAATGGTTTTAGCCAAGGTTGCTATGAAATGTGAGCCTGCACTTTTGCGTCGACAAAAAAACATGTGGCAAATTTACAAATAAGTATGTGTAGATGCATAAAAGACTTGTTTTGCATGCGTCGTGTCAGTGTCAGTGTGTTGCAATCTTAATGGGCTTTGTTTTAAGTGCACATTTTTGCATTATTTGCTAAATTTAGTCATTCAAAATCCGTGACACATTTTTTAACCAAATGTTTTTACCTACCTAGCAAGGTCATAATAACATTGAAACTTGGATAAAGTCAAAATGTCAACGTAAAGTTTATGCCCACAGTAAATTAATTAAGCATCATTCTCTCAAAATTATTAGTCTATATTAATTAATACTAAAGTCTGTGGTATTTCTGGGAATGAAACTACAATAAGACAGAAATTGTGAAACAACTTTCAATTATTTTTTCTATATTTTTTTTTATCACACCTTATTTTATTTACACTTTATTCAGCTATTTTATAGCCACTGGATTGATTAGTCATACGAGTATAAGGAAATGATTCAATAAAAATTTGGTATTGTATTAAATTATTTACGTACCTGCGGTAAAAGTTTCTTAACGAAAATTAAAACACTACAGAAATTTTAATCACCGATTTTTGGAAATTAAGCCAATAACAAAACTGAGCCAAAACAGTAGAACTTTAAATGCACAACACACACACAGATTTGTGAAAAAACAATTGACTGTAAACACACACACAGAGCACTATAGATGAAATCAATCTTACCGCCCAAAAAGCAGTGCTACCAACATTACCGCATAATGTCATAATCTCGTTTTTAAAAGAGGAACGATATTGAAAAGTTCAAAGTCGGGAAACACCATTGTACTAATTACGCGGCAGACGGCGGGCTTTCGCTTTCGTCGACGGAGCTCGTTTTAATTATTTTTTTCCGAGCGTCTCGGCGTCTGCGGGGAACTCCGGGAAAAACTGCCTGTGAGAATTATGTGGACATGGTTACTGGGTTTTTAAAATAGACTTATTGATGTCAAACCTCTTTACGCACGTTTGACTTGGGGGTAACCTAGTGAAGCAAACAGAAGTTGAGATGTAAATATACTTACATCTCCCTCTTTATGTGAAAATAGAAACAAAGAGTTACGTTCCGTTTGTTACTGTAGGGGTAAGAGAGATGGAACTCAGGAAGTTTTACTTCAGTCGTGTGGTCTAAAGCACAATCGTTTTTATGCCTTATTCAGTTCTTTAAGGCAAGAGAGAAGGTGTCTGCACCATCGTAGTCTACGTCATCACTTGCGAGACAGTGGTCCTATAATTTGTCTGTAAACAATAAAAATAATAATAATATTGTAATTAATCTACAATAAATTTCTAATTGTCTAAAAAAACTGCGATCGTTTATAACTGCAAGTACGCACGCGTGAATTAAGTACAGTTTTTAAAAGTTTCAAAATATTTCCATGCCCAATTTCATCAAGATCTGTTTACGTGATGAGGTGACAAAGAAACAGACAAAAAGGCAGACATCCTTGCTTATATTATAAACGCGAAAGTTTGTATGGATGTTTGTTACTCCTTCACGCAAAAACTACTGAATGGATTGGATAGAAATTTGAAATTCAGATAGGTCATACGCTGAATTAACATATAGGGTACTTTTTATCCACGGGTCAAACCGCGGGACGCAACTAGTTAATAAAAATGTCCGTAGGTAATTTTTGTCATATCCTCACTAACCCAACGCCAGCTGTTCGCGAAGTTCGCGCTCGCTCAATCTTTGATACTTTCTTCTTGCATTTTTTCAGCTCGCCTTATTAATGAAAAGTAGGTTACTAACTTGGTACGCTTTAAGAATGAAAGTTACTCCCGCCTTGCCGTAGGTCGATGAACTCTATCAGCTGTCTTTTGTTTTCGTCTTCTCATTGACCTGCTTATTTTTGACATTATTTTCCTGATCGTGAAGGAAGAGATGGTGTTTGATTTTGCGTATTTTATCACATTGTGTACATACCTCATTAAAGATTGAAAAGTGGCCAAATAAGTCCTCGTTTATAATGTAAAGATAAAACGGGTCTATTCGCGCACAAAAATTATCAAAATATAATTTTGACTAACCTCGACGTTTCGACCAAGTTACATTGGCCGTGGTCACGAGGGGACTGGAGTAGCGGGTGTCAGCATCGTGCAGAACGGGCGTCGTCTCCAACTACCCGCATTTGATGTTGTAAATTTACACTATCAATATCCCGGCATATATTAGGTCTTTACCTATGAAATTGCCGTTTTGTTTGAAAAAAGTGAAAGTATTTTTTTTTCGAACTTATTTATTTCTTTTATTCAAAGTAATCACCCCTGCAATCAATGCATCTTTGCCAACGCTGTGGCAGTTCATGGATGCCCTTCTTGAAAAAATCAGCAGGACGGGAGACAACAAACTCTTCAAAGGCGTTTTGTACTGCCTCTCGGGAATTGAATTTTTTTCCCGCTAAAAAGTTGTCCAAATTTTGGAAAAATAGTCGGGTAGTAATAGTCGGGAGGCGCAAGATCTGGTGAGTATGGCGGATGAGGGAGAGCTTCCAAACCCAACTCATGCAGCTTAGAGACGGTCTGTTGTGCAGTATGGGGTCGCGCGTTGTCGTGAAGTAGCAGTGGAGACGACCGATTGACCAAAGCTGGTTGCATACGTGCGAGTTTCACCATCATTGTGGTCAGTTCTTCAATGTACACATCTGCAGTAATGCTCTCGCCGTTTTGTAAGAAGCTATCATGAATAACACCAGCACTAGACCACCAAACTGAGACCATCACCTTTCTAGGGGTCATTTTTCGTTTTGCACATTGCTTTGGTACCGAACCAGGATCTAACCAACTTGCTGAGCGCTTTCGATTGTCAAAAAGAATCCATTTTTCGTCGCACGTAACAATTCGGTTCAAAATTCCTTCATTTCTGTGCCTGTTAAGCAGCGCAAGGCAAGTCTCGACGCGTACGTTGCGCTGGCGATCGTTAAGTTCGTGGGGCACCCATCCATCAAGCTTTTTTATCTTGCCAATCTGTCGCAAATGGACCAATATTGTTTTGATGCTAACATCAAAATCTGCTGCCAGCTCAGCTGTAGATTGAGATTCATCAGCTTTCACAATCGCCTTTAATTCATCATTGTTGACCAAAGTTTCCGGACGACCACGAGGTTCATTTTTCAAGTCAAAATTCCCAGAACGGAACCGAGCAAACCAATAACGGGTTGTACGTTCGTTTGTACAGTTCTCTCCGTAAACGTCGTTGATGTTACGTGTCGTTTGTGCCGCGTTGGTGCCACGACGGAACTCATATTCCATAATTACACGAAATTTCAAAGTATCCATTATGAGGAAAAATGTTGAAATGTAATGAAAATACAACGCTAATCAATAAACAAAAGACTTATCTTGTAAATAGAATGTCATATTTTTAAAACAAAATTAATTTGAATTTAGAATTCATAGCCAATCAAAACTTTTTTTTGTTTGAAAAAGTCTGTACTGCAATACGGCAATTTCATAGGTAAAGACCTATTAATACTAACAGTATCGGCAGTTACACGCGAACACAAATCGCGACGTGAACACCTACTTATCACCGGATTCCACGCTGAGGATAACCTATAGCCATCTTCCCGATTGAAATTACTATACTTCTTAATTTCAATGGCTTCTCGGACAACTCTTGGGTAAAATTGTTTGTCAGTAGCGAGAACTTTAGGGGCATGAAGTTCGATCCAGTGGTTTGGTCCTGACTCAAGCAAGTGCTCGGCAATCGCAGATTTATTGGTTTGTCGGTTTTTCACAGCTGCGATATGTTCCTTAACCCTTTCCGCAATGGTACGTTTTGTCTGACCAATGTAGGAACTACCACAGCTGCAGTCAATCTTATAAACGCCGGGTGTTTGAAACGGGATGATGTCTTTCACTGGCCCCACCTGCTGTGCCACCTTGAATAACGGAGTGTATACAGTCTTGATGGAGTACTTTCTTAGTGCTGTTCCAACTTTGTCCGTTACCCCCTTCACGTAAGGTAAAAACACCGGCTGTCTACAAACATCAAAAACCGCCTTATTCGTGTATCTGCGCCTGGGCCGCATATTGTTCACCGTATAACCGTTATGTTTAAGTACCTCCCGAACATAAGATAATTCTGATTGTAGATGTTCAGGGTCACAGAGATCATAAGCCCGGTTTATAAGTGATGTAGCCACGGAATTTAAGTGGCAAGGGTGGTGGTGAGACATTGCGTCCAGGTATCTGTCCGTATGCGTTGGTTTCCTATAAACCGAGTGTGCCAGGGATCCGTCTGGTTTTACCATCAATATGACATCAAGGAACGCCAACGACCTGTCGACTTCAACTTCAACCGAAAACTTAACCCTTGGGTGTATGGACTCCAGATGATGTTTTAATAGCTCCACTTCTTTCTGACCACCACTTAATATGCAGAAAACGTCGTCAACGTAACGCTTCCATATCTTTACCCCTGACGACTGCAGTTGTAATGCATGCTCGAAGTGCTCCATCCAGATATTTGCTAATACCGGTGCTACCGGACTACCCATAGCTACACCATCTATCTGGAGGTAATACTGCCCATGATACAGAAAGTAATTACCATCTAAGCAATTACGAAGCAAAACCATATAATCTTCCGAAAGGTTATTTTCCCGAAGTTTTTCTCTGACAACTTCTAGGCATTCCTTAACCGGAACGTTGGTGAAAAGTGACTCGACGTCAAAACTCACCATAATATCATTTGGTTCCAGTCTGATACCTTTAATGATTTCAATAAAATGACGCGAATCTTTCACGAAAGAAGCTGTCCTTCCCACCAACCGTGCGCGAATAGACCCGTTTTATCTTTACATTATGAGTTCAAGTCGCGAAAGTTTAAAAAGTCCTCGTTTATATACGTACATAAATAATAATTTAAAATAATTTTCGTTAAAATATTTTTCGTTTTTCAATATAAGCTATACATATAAAATTCAAAGTCCTGACTGACTGACTGACTGGATGACATATATCAACGCACAGCCTAAACCGCAGATCCTAGAAACTTGAAATTTGAAGTGTGTGTTTTTTGTAAAGTGTAGATATCCACTAAGAAAGGGTTTTCCGAAATTACACCCCTAAGAGAGTGAAATGGGTGGTTGGATTATTTTCCTATAGGCCACGTGGGTGAAGCCGCTGGCAGAAGCTAGTATAAAATAATTTTGTCAATCAAGACTAAAATACAGACATTTGAAGTTCGCTATAATAAACGAAATCAAATAAAATAAAATATCAACACTAACACCATTACCAGCAACCACGCCGTGACAGTTTCGCAACATCATTAATTATCTATTAGAAAATAATCCTTTTATATGTCAAAACTTATTCAGTGACGGTGAGAGGACACAGGATTACCTGGACTAAAACCCATAAAAAATAAACCAAACAAACTCATTCACAATGGGTTAACCCTCAAACAGCAGTATGTGATTTTTTTGTGTACTAAAAAAAATGAATGAAACTTACTATGATCGTGCCGTTTATGACGTATTCAGATTTAGAATGCTGAATCACATCATCGATTCTAATTTTAATAAAAATTATTGATTACATTTAGTATCGGTCACCTTTTGTTATTTTTACCGTTATCCTTCAACCCTAAAATGAATGTCTAATAATTTGAGACCCTTAGGGAAGTACATACTTTAATATTTCCCCGCATTAGCCTGAGGCAATCTGCCCGCCAAATCCTCCTGAGAACGCATGCATAATAATCATCTTAAATTCTCAATAAACCATCTCGTGTTACCCTTATAAAAAAAACTTTGGGGTCACCCTTTACCTGAGCGTCTGAGGGTGACATTTTTTATTCACACTTCCGTCAAAAACGCATATGCAAAAGCGACTGTTATTTTTTTGATACGGAAATAATAATTATATGCATAAAAGAACGGATTACGGGTTACACAATTTCTGTGCGTGACACTTTTTTCTGTTCCTGCCACCTTGCCGATCAGATGTTCTTTGAACCTTTTACCTATTGATAGATTTAATAATATGCAACTGTGCATGTATTATGATGCAAGCTGAAACCGCGTCGATATTTTACTAATTG